>NSJW01000994.1:0-637160 GCA_019955255.1 Castanospermum australe | reverse complement strand
GGCAAGTAGAGTATCTTGGCCATTTGATATCCGCGGAAGGCGTCCAAGCAGACCCCAAAAAACTGTCAGCCATGGCAGACTGGCCCATTCCAAAAGATGTGAAGAGCCTTCGTGGATTCTTGGGTCTAACAGGATACTACCGAAGATTTGTTCGAGATTATGGAAAAATAGCACAACCCCTAACCAATTTGCTGAAGAAAGATGGTTTCACATGGGGGCCTGAACCACAAAAGGCTTTTGAAGCTCTAAAGCAGGCTATGGTAACAGTCCCAGTCTTGGCATTGCCTGATTTTAACAAACCTTTCACTGTCACCACAGATGCCTCGGGAAAGGGAATTGGTGCAGTGTTAATGCAAGACAATCGGCCACTTGCCTACATTAGCCAGAGTTTCTCTCCAAGATCGCTAACAAAATCGATCTATGAGAAGGAACTTATGGCAATTGTGCTTGCTGTGCAGAAATGGAGACACTACTTACTTGGAAGGCATTTTATTGTCAAAACTGACCAGAGAAGTTTGAAATTCCTAACAGATCAAAGGATTTTGGGGGAAGAGCAACAGAAATGGACATCCAAGCTCCTAGGATTTGACTTCGAAGTGCAATATCAACCTGGGAAGGAGAACAAAGTTGCAGATGCCCTTTCTAGACAAATGCAGTTTTGCTGTTACCAAAGTGGAATTTCCGAGCCTAGTAACTATTGAAGATGAGCTGCAAAATGATCCTAAACTTCGAGTAATAATGCAAGACTTGCTGTTAAACCCTCAGTCACACCAGAATTTCACCTTGCAAGGGGGAAGACTCTTCTACAAGCAGAGGATGGTTATCTCTAAACAATCCAGTTTAATTCCACATATCCTCTATGAGTTTCATGATTCACAGGTTGGAGGACATTCTGGTTTTCTTCGGACACTCAAAAGAATTTCTGGATTATTGTACTGGGAAGGGATGAGAAGGACTATCAAAGATTATGTGACTGGGTGCGTAGTTTGTCAGCAAAACAAAACTCAAACATTATCTCCAGCAGGTCTTTTACAACCCTTACCAATACCTACACAGGTCTGGACAGATATATCTATGGATTTTGTGGGTGGATTGCCTAAAGCCTTGGATTAGATACAATATTGGTGGTGGTAGATCGATTGACCAAATATGCACACTTTATCCCTCTCTGCCATCCCTATACTGCAAAGGAAGTGGCGGAGTCCTTCATCAAGGAGATTGTCAAACTCCATGGGTTCCCTCTCTCCATTGTTTCTGACAGGGATAGACTTTTCTTGAGCACATTTTGGTCTGAACTCTTCAAGAGCTCGGGTACGAAATTAAAATACAGTTCTGCTTATCATCCTCAGTCAAATGGTCAATCCGAAGTGGTCAATAGGTGTTTAGAAACCTATTTAAGATGTTTCTGCAGCCCTAAACCAAAACAATGGCCCAAATGGCTTCATTGGGCTGAGTATTGGTATAATACCACCTATAAAAGTTCCACTGGTATGACTCCCTTTAAAGCCTTATATGGCTGTGAACCACCCACTCTGTTTAAAACAGATCAGTCATCTTCTGTAGATGCAGTGGACAAATTATTGAGGGACAGGGATTCCATCATCCAGGAGCTTCAGAGACACCTCATCCAAGCTCAAAACCGAATGAAAGTCCAAGCAGACCAGCATCGACGAGATCTTACTTTGGACATTGGTGAATGGGTGTATTTAAAGCTGCAGCCTTATAGATTGAAATCACTGGCCAAACCGTTTCAATGAGAAACTGAAGCCCCAGGTTTTATGGACCCTACAAAGTCCTAGAACGGATTGGAGAGACTGCTTATAAGCTGGAATTACCTGATTCCAGCAAAATTCATCCTGTTTTTCATGTATCTCTCCTCAAAAAAGCTGTAGCAACCTCATGCACACCTCAACCATTACCACTATGTTGAGTGAGGAATTTGAACTGCAAGTGGAACCGGAAGAAGTCATTCAGTGGCGACAATCGTCTACAGGACAGACTGAAGTTTTGATCAAATGGAAGCATTTGCCATCCTTTGAGAATACTTGGGAGCCTGTTCCTACAATTCAGCAGCAATTCCCCAATTTTCACCTTGAGGACAAGGTGGTTGCTTTGGGGGGGAGTATTGATAGACCACCAATATCACGGGTTTATTATAGGAAGAGGTACAGAATACCACCTCAACATGCAGAATAAAATATTCTGTTATGCATGCTGAGCTGGCAATTCTGTTAGGATACACAGATATCCCACGTTGTGGAGCCGAAGAGACTATTTGGTGGTAATTCTGTTATGCAGGCTGAGCTGGCCAGAGGTTACGTAGTTGGTTAGAAGTAGTGGGGAGCAGACCGTGTAAGGGGGACGTGCGTGGTTAAATAGGAGGAGGAAAGGAGAGGAAATCAGGCATTTTTGGGATTGGAAACTCACTGGGGAGAGACCAGCCCTCTCGAAAGGCTTGGGTTATTTTTCGTTTTCTGTTCTGTTACCATTTTCCAGTTCTTTATCTATTTTCCAAACTGTAATCGGTAGCTGAATCATTTTGATATCAGCTTGAACCAATACAAAATACTATTTCAGTTCATATCTCCATTTCTATCTCTGTTGAACTATCATATTGCTTTACAAAAATCTCCAGCAATCACAATAATAATATAGGGAATGTTACTAAATACCTTTTCAGCTGGAGTAGTTACAAAATTAACCAGATGCAAGATAAGATTGGTGTCTTTGTAAGCATTGTGAGCACAAAAATTCCATTCAAGGGGACTGGAAAAGAATACATTGGAGATGACATAACTGAGATTGCTTCTGCTGTCAAGGTTTGAAGTTTCTAATTTATGAATTTTCAGTTATACTAATGGATGGTAAGTAACTAACAGTATTTGTTCTCCAGTATGCTATTCAGCAGTGTTGCATCCAATTAAAATCCAAGATTGTGAAAAAGATGCAGGCCCGTGAGCAGCTAGAGAGGAAACGAAATCTAAGCAGGTATGCCTAAGTCTTATTTGTCCCTCATAATTCCAGGAATCAACTGAATGATGCTGTGCTTACATTTTTATGAAATAAAATATGATTCCTACCAATTGGCAGGTATATTCCTGATGCTACTGGTGCAGTATACAATGTTTTGAAAGAAATGGCACAGTTGCATGCATCGAAGAAGAATCGTTATGGGGATGATGATGTAGAACTATTGAGAAAAGTCTCAGCGAATTTGATTACTAAAGAAACATTGAGTGAAAAGGCTTGCTAAACATGTTGAACAGGTATCTAGCTGTTAATTTTATGTGAAAAGATTATGGTTTTCTTGTGATTTACAAACTAAAGGTTACCTCAACCTGAATATATGGGAACTGTCCGAGTGGCAGTTAAATTGATCCAAAGAAACCACTCTTTCTTGTTTGTCATGAGAACATGTCCACCTTAAGTTAAAATCTAGATATTTTGTTTCAACTAAAATAATTGGTAGCTTGAAGAGCTACAAAATCAGCCTCATAAAACTTTCTATAAGGCTTCTTTGTGACCAACATAAACGAATCTCCTGTTTGGAAAATTTTTCTTTTATAATCTGGATTCTGTGCTTATAGCGTGCGAGTTCATTTTTCAGAGCAGCAGTGGGTAGTTGTCATAGCTTTAGCCGTACACCAAATGGACTCAGAAAAAGGGCAGGGGTTGGGGGTGCTTGAATTTTAAAGTTATTGCTGAAACTTGGGTGCGAGTTCTTTTTTCAGAGCAGCAGTGGGTAGTTGTCATAGCTTTTTAGCCGTAACACCAAATGGACTCAGAAAAAGGGCCGGGGTTGGGGGTGCTTGAATTTTAAAGTTATTGCTGAAACTTGGCCTGTATGGTGTATGCAGGTGGACTATGAAATGGCATTGGAGTATGCCACACAAAGTGGAGTAAGCGAGGAACCCAGAGAAACAATATATATTCAACCATTGGAAGATGAAAATAAGACGATTGACTTACATGCGCCATTTATTGTTTTCAGAGTCTTTCAATAGATTTAGAAAATTGATGTGAAAATGAAAAGAAATGTAAGTGAATCGATTTTCCAAAATCTATAAATTTATAGCATAGTACATGAAGGAACAATTCTTGTATCTATTCTTTTCATTTGTAAGAAATGTCAATAAGATTGATAAGATATTGCTGCGGATTCTGAAATTATGTGTGCGTGTACATCTACACTGCCAAAATTTGGTAGTAAGCACACAGATGGTTTTATAATAAGAAATGGTAATGACACAACTCTAAACTTTCCCACAAATCACTACTAACATAACCTTGCTTTTCTGCCATTGATATGTAAGGCAACTTTTTAAATCAGTGGCATGAAATCAAAGCTGTGTTTATTATGATGAGAGATGTGGTACAATTACCATTCCTGTATAATGGTGCATCAAGCTTGCTAATGCCTGGTGGACCGCATCAGAAATTGAGGCCATTATTGGAGCCTTTTTTCGCAGCCCTTGCCCCTGTTGCGGGTTGCATCTTTTCAGGCTTTCAAAGTGATTTCAAGTTCCCTAAGGTGCTAATAGCAATCTGATTGTAAAGAGTTAGTAGAAGCTTGTAGAGGTAAGTTGGAGAAATGGGAAATTAAAGCTATTGTAGATGACATTGCTCTTCTTAAGTTAAACTTCTCTAGGTGCGGCTTTCTTTGGGTGGCCAGACAAGGCAACAAGGTAGGCGGATGAAGTAGCTAAGCTTCTGGCTGCTGGTTCTCTCCCCAGGTTCTGGCCTGCTAATCCACCTGTCTCCAGTTCAGCGCCTCCTTCAGCAGGATTGCCTTGCTTAGCGCTCTTCCTTCGAGTTGTAGCCAGCTTCTACTTGAGCGTACTTGGTTGTTGGCCTTTTCTTTAGTGTACTGCTGTATCAGGTTGAGCTGTGCTTTCTGCCTTTGGGGCTTTGTAATGTAACATTGTTGACCAAAAAAAAAAACAAGTGATTTCAAAGTTCTTGCATTCAATTTCAGGGTTGTAACGACAATTAACTTTTCATCCATCTTAACCCACTGTAACAGTATTTTCTAGCCAACGGTCCACTCTCACTCATTAGGGACCCACTTTTGTTTTATGAGTGATGGTATATCTTTTTAGAACTTGTTTTTAATAATTCTTTTAATATTTAATTAGTATAGAATTGTTTTTAATAATTTTTTTAATATTTAATAAAATAAATATTAAATAAAAAATAAAAAAATTTAATATTTTGAAAAATATAAAAAATATTTAAATACTTATTTTATTTAATAGTTAAGAGAACTTATTAAAAAATAAATTAAAAAAATATTAAAATTATTATTGTTTTATATTCGAAAAAGAAGTATCTCGGTGTTTCTATACAAATAAAAAAAAAAAGAAGTATCTCCGTGTTTAATGCCAAAATTTACTCTTTCCGATCCGTGATTTAATACTTGATTTTATAATACAATATCAAACTTACAGTCTATAAATATAATATAATACCCTGACTCTTAATGCTAGATATAGATAGTTATAGGATTTGTTACCTTACGAAATTACGTTATTTTATATTTCTTTCTATTCCTTTTATTTGATTATGCTACTTTCTATTATTTAAAAACGAATATATTTTTTTTGTCATTCAATATTATTCAAGAATGGAATAATATATTATCTCTAAAGCAATATAAAATTATATGGATGTTTTTTCATACAAAATATAGATAAATTCAAAATTCTAATGATTCTATGCGTTTACACATGAATTATATATTTTTTTCTATTTACGAATTGTACCCTTCAAGTCGTCAACATTATCTTAGACCTAATTTTTTTTTGGATGAAGTCTTAGACTCTAGTTTGTGATTAATGGTTATTATCTTCCCTCCCTCTACGCTTCTAGATTTATTTCTGCGTACTTAATTTTAAGTTTTGTTTCACATTTTCCTTAATGAATAGAGTTGTTTTTACTTAATTTATAAATTATTTTTATATATTTGGAATGCATAGTAAAAATATAATTTAAATTATTTTGTGATTTAATTTACAAGTTTTAAACACATCAAAAATAAATTTAATTTATTTTTTAAGCAAATTTATTTTATTTTAATAATTTTATTTTATTATCTTTCCTTAAAAGTAAAATGACTAAATTGATGAAAACAAAATCATTAATTTAAATACTTAAAATTAAATCAAATTTATTCAAATTTAAATGAGTTTAAAAATATTTTTATATACACACAATTAAAATAACAAACATTTTAAAATTTAATCAATTTATATTTTTTAATTTTTCAAAAAACTAAATCAATTTTTTTGTTCCAAAAAAAATCACAAATAACTACAAATAAATGTACATAAAATTCTGCTGTAGAATTAATAATGAGAAAATGATAATAGCAAACGTGCCCCAGGGCTCACTCTGCGTCTGAATCTGCATCATCGTTCATCAAATCCAATCCGATGTTGAGAAATCTTGAGCAACAAGAACACGCCCAGATCTGAAATTGCGACGAAGATACAATTCATTATACATAGTAATAGTAATAGTAATAGTAATAGTAATAGTAATACACCATCGAGTATCAAGCTAATCCGAAATGGCGACGAAGCCTCCGCAGATTGCCATTCTTGGAGCCGGTACGTTTGTGAAGACTCAGTACATTCCAAGACTCTCTGAGATCTCTGATCTCGTCATCGTCCGAGCCATTTGGAGCCGTACACAGGTACTCTTCTTTCATCTGCTTCATTGCATATACAAACTAAAGCCATCCCAAACCACGCACAAACACCGACACTGTTGTTATCAGTTTGCTCAAAGGATCATATGTAATGTATCATACTAGTTCACCTAAGATGCTCTCTAGGCGTAGGTAAGTTCTTCCCCCTTTCATCAGCCAATAAAGATGGAATTTTTAGTATGTACAAAGAACACTGTTTCCCAATTTTGATTCGTTCTTGTTCTAAAATTGTTCATTTATATGGTTTATGATAATACACACGTTAGAGCAAATATTTTAATGCCTTGACCTACATTAAGGATCTAGGTTATTACTTGACTTGAATCTATCGCCAAAACATGTCTCTATGAAGATTACTAGGAAATTCTTTTCAAACCCTACAAAAACCGTACTTGGGAAGAAATACTTACTAATGGAACTTTTCTTCCTATTGTAATGCATTTTTCTGCAAAGGAATCGGCAACAAGTGCTGTAGAAATAGCTCATAAACATTTTCCTGGAGCAGAATGTAAGTGGGGAGATAAGGGTCTTGATGAGATCATCCGAGATGAATCAATAACTGCAGTTGCTGTGGTTTTGGCTGGACAATCTCAGGTGTCTAAGTTTTCATCTCTCCCATTCTTTCATAGATTTATGAAGAATCACAGGCAGATAATGTAATGACTTGCCATTTATGTGTGGCTATTTAACAGTTTGATTCTAAATGTGTGTTTACCAGCTAGACAATAAGCATTCTTGTATTTTGAGATATTGATCATACTTGTGGATTACTGGGCGTCTTTTGAAATATTACTGGTAGAACTTTTGTCAAGTTGTCACTAAGTTCAAATTCCAGGTGCAACTAACTGAAAATTTATGAATTGCTCCTCTGGAAATTGCCTTGGATCCTTAGCTACTCCTTTATCAGCATTATCACAGAATGTACATCATTTCGTAAAAGGATTGACAATTTCTGCAACAAATTAAGAATGTCAGACAATTTTTTTCACTATGAAGTTGTCTTTAGCTAGGAACCATAGGTCTATTAAATAAAAATTGTCAACTACCTACTGCAACAATTTTTTTAACTGAAACCTTTTATACAAATCATTAACCAGACATCATATATTATCTTTCCTTTTTCTTATTTCTATTTTAGTCATAAAGATTTGTGAACAACAAACTACACTTTTGCTTCTCATTTAAGTAACATTTCCCACATTATGCTCTTCAAACCTCCCTCATATATTCTCAAGCGTGAGATGTCAAACTAAAAAGGTGCACATACTTCGCTTTGTTATATTATATGCATGTGTATCTTTGTTAAGTTTCAAGGAAGTATTATCTATTTTTTATTGTTCATGTGTTGTGACAGATCCAAAAATGGAGATGCTGTATTAGAAAATAAATAGGTTTTTACTTATTTTTTTTGTTATGTATGAAACTTCATAAATCTTCAAATTTTTCGGGTTTTCAACAATTGAATATTAGTGATATTGTTATTGTCCAAATGTTTTTCTAAAAGTTTTCCTGAGTAATTGAACCAATAAGTCAAATATAGATTAATTGGAAGTCAGAGGACTTTTTTACTTGAATTCTTCAGAATTTACAATTTTAATTTATTCATTTCTTACAAACAATCAATTGTTGCAGGTTGACATCTCACTTAGGATGCTAAAGGCTGACAAACATGTCCTCCAAGGTAATAATTGTTTAAAAGTTAATGCATGTGCTGATGGTTGGTTTGCCAGATTTTGTCATTTTAGAAGTGGCAGGTTAATTGAGTCAGTGGGGCCCACCTCATGCTATGCTAATAAACTGATATTTGATGATAATTTATTTTATTGTATTATTAGGTTTTTTTTGCAATTTACTAAAATATCCTGTTTGTGAAATATTGTATGTGTTGGGTGGCTAATTTGGCGGATACGAAGAGAAACCAGCGGCATCTTGTAAGTAGTGTTTCATGATAGCTTTTATATACTTCTATGTAAATGAACATTATAGTTGGCCCACGCTGGATACTCATTTTTTTTTCTTTTTATTTTCTTCTCTTCCTAATATGTATGTAAATCAATTTTGGTGTTTATGATAAATTTATAGATTAAAGTCATAAGTCATGAGAGCATTGTTCATGATCCTAGCAAACTACAGACTTCAGTTTCATCATCTGCACACAACCACATGGTTATATCACTGACTTTTCAAATTTACAATGCTTTTCCACCTTATCTTCTAAGATTATATTAAGGTAATAAAGAAAAATTTGTAAGAAAGACAGGTAGAAAGGAAATGAATGACTGACATTCTATTGAGACCTACTCCTGGAAACATACTTAACATAAGGAATATGTCTCCTTTTTCTGTCAAAATGATAGGTTGCCAGGTAAAAGTCTTCAGTACAATAATAGTGAAATCAAAACTGAAACTCTGTTGCATTTAGGCAGTCCTGAGGAGCTAGACACTTTCTACGGTTTATTGTGCCCCTTACCTTTGGAAATTTGTTTGATTCAAATGATGTTCAATTTTTTTCAAAATGAAAGTCAAAATGTTACTCATTTACAGATGAGGTAGCGTTGACTCAGAATGCAAGGAATTGTCTTATCTAACACATTCAAGTCTAGCAGCAGTTGGGTGGGGGATTTCATAGAAAAGTATAAGATAATAATAAAAAAATAAAGAAAGTAAGAGATAATATGATATAATTACTGGATGTGATACTCATGCCTATTTGTAACAATCCATGAGTCAAATACCAAGTTGCATGCAAGCTGAACTATAAAACTTCTGATTGGATCCATTGATAGTTCGAATAATGATGTGAAAAAACATCATTCCCTCTATAACATTGATAACTTCCATTCATATTAGGTGATGAACTTATATTCCATCCCTCACTATTAGATGGAAATTGCCAATTATCTTATCATGTTGCCCTTACAAAATTGGTTGATCATATAATTATTATCATGTCTTGTATAAAACAATATTTTAATATGCTTTCCTGAAGTTTTAAACTCTTAGCATAATTAATTATATATCAATCTGATACTGCAGGTACAAGTGAGTTGGAAACTGCACTATATAACTACAAATCTATTTCTGCTGATGCTTCTGGCCAATTAATTTGGGCTGTGGCTGAAAATTATCGATTTGAGCCTGGCTTATTGGAGGTATTTGCTTCTGGAATGTTTGAGATTTTAACCTATGAATCTGGCTTTCCAGTCACATAAATTTTTTGGCAGTGCAAAAAACTAATTGCTGACATTGGGAAAATGATAAATGTCCAAGTTATTGTTGAAGGATCAATGAACAGTTCAAACCCCTACTTCTCAAGCTCCTGGAGGCGCAATTTCACTGTATGTGCTTTGTTATTAAGTTGCACATTCTATATCCCTTATAATTCGTGAGAGCATTTGTCGTATAACTTATGCTCTGGATCACTTCAATGAACTCTGCTATTGAATGTAATAATTAAAGAATATATGATATCTTAAAGTCACAAACAGTATGATGGTAATGAATAAGATTGAGATTCTTATCTCAAGTATAAATTCTTTATATGGCATTGACCCATGACCATGGAGTAGGGAGAAATTCTCACCTATTTTCGTTGAGGATTGGTTTGCTTTTCCCTTATTTCCTTTTCTGAGGGTATACTAACTAGACTGTTGTAACTTCTAAAAATTTTTTAATAACTTCTCATTTTATTAGCATAATAGTTTATTCCTGTGTTATCATACTAGACTAATCTTTTGTTCCTTATGTGAAGTTATCTCTTTTTCTTTCTGGCAGGGAGGTTTCATTCTTGATATGGGTGTGCATTTCATCGCAGGGTTAAGAATGGTAACCATAAAGATTTTATTGTATAAGTTCACAGACTATTTTGTTTAGTAACTCACATCTTTCTAGTTTTTACAATGAAATTTCTGCTGCATATCAACTCCTCTTATTATTGGTCTAATCAACTGAGATTCTTTGGAATTTGATTTTTAAATTATGATCCAATCTTTCCCAAAACTCTTTTATTAAAATTTAATGCTTTTGCTACACAAACACACTTTTGAGTATTGAAAAGCAATTGCTTGTCCAGTTGGTTGGCTTGATTTCTATATAATGTAATAGTCCTGAGGAATAATGATTAACAAAAACTTGGGTCTTCTTAATTGAAGTTTTAAACATGGTGCAAGACCTTGGAAAGAACTTTTGGTATGCTGTAAGGGCCAGAATTTCCTGCAAGGTGGGGAAAGGGGGAGGGGGAATGGGGGATGAAACTTATCTTTTTTCTTTTTTTTTTTTTTTTGGCAGCTTGTTGGATGTGAGGTAGTTTCAGTTTCAGCTATGACATCTCATGTGGATTTGACCTTACCTCCGCCAGATAATATATCATCTATCTTGTAAGCCTCTATTCATGGAGTTAACTTTACAACACTAGACTGGAAATCTAAAATTAATTTTGGAATGTTTTGCCTTAGTCATCTGGAGAATGGATGTTCAGGAGTATTTGCAATGGCTGTCTCCACGAGATCACCCAAGGCATGTGGTAAATGATCATTCATCTTATGCACATACACATGCGCACACATGTACCATACGGTTGATATGCTCATTATTCACGCATGTATTCTTGTAAGTCTTTACTCATTGGTGTTTAACATATTATAGATATTGTGGCGAGTTGTTGGTATGAACGGAACCTTGCAAATTGAGCGTGGATTCGAAGGACAACATGGTTACCTGGTACATACTATAATTTCAGTTACAGGTTTTCATAAGGAATCGATATCTTAGATAGGATCTTAGCTTCTCGTTTAACATCTACTCACATTTGCAATTTATTCTAATCAAAGCAGTCAGTTATCTTCAGTATTTTCTTAGATAAAGCGCCATCATTTTTGTTTTTTGTTGATAGGTTTCATTATACGGTGCTGATGGACAATGCAGAAGCTCCTTCTTTCCATTCAGTGGAGTAACTGAAGAACTAAAAGCTTTTATTAGTGAAATATCTCAAAGCACACTTAAGGTAATTGGGATTCTTACAAATGCTTCCACCTGCTCATGCTTGAGTTCGATTACAAATTGCTCCCATTTATCTTTGTTCATCATGTACCTTCTCCTCAATTATATGTCCAAACATAACGGAAACACTAGATTCAGACAACATCATACACATATATAATCAAGAAATAAAAATCAATCCGTGCTGGGAGCTATTCTCTAGTCTAATTTACTTCCTTTTTGCAGAAGGGGAGTCAGTTTGAAGCTGAGCCCCGCCTCTCTTTTGTCGAAGGTGCGAGAGATGTTGCTATTTTAGAGGCAATGCTTGAATCCGGAGCCAGGCAGGGTGAACTGGTTCATGTGAAAAAGTTTTGAGCTAATCATGGAACTCTTTTCATTGGCCACATAATTCAAGTACCTATTTTTGTATTCTTGAAATTGAGCTGAAGAAAGCAGTCAAGTGTAGAACAATAAGCAGGTGTTCGAACAGACCGTAAGGATTTGTATACATTATTGAAATTGTTACTGGTATTCTCAACAATCTGGAATTTTTACTGTCTTGAGGCGCGGTACTTAAAATACTGCAATATAAGTTCAACTATTCTTTGATAGTACCACATGCATAAATTAATACTGCAAAGAGCTGTCAATTTGGGCTGCTCCGACCAGGCCTGAGGCCTCAAAATTGGGTCGGCCTGGATTCAATGTTTTTCTCTAAATTTCTATAATGTTAAATAAAAATCTTACACAAATTTTAATATAAAATAAAAATTTTATATGCTCGGACAATGCCAATCCCATGTACAAAATGGTGATTCATACTCCGTAATTGACATCTAGATTCTAGAGTCTAGAGCGAGAGCAACGTATCATTTTTCTTTGGTTAAAATGCACAAAATTTTCCTGAACTATAAGTCAGTTTTAAAAAAATCCTGTGGTTTAAAAGTTTGCAATACGACTCCTTGAGACACCAAATTCATGTAAATAACCCTTTCTGTTAGGTTACCATCCATGGCATTAACGAAAACGAGTCATGTAATTGTACGTGATCTTTGAATTCATAATCTTCAACCCAATTCAATGAATTGAAACCCAATTAAGTCATTTGAAACCTTAAACCCTTAAAATCAAACCCAAACCTTATTTCTCACGTGCCTCTTACTGTTCACGCTTCACACACCCTATGAAGTAGTCCTAAATAGATTAAGTGAAACTTGAGCTAAGCCTCTTCTACTACTTTGCTTTTTACTCCCGAAGTTCCTCTGCATGCATTTCCAACTGTTTCCCCTCATTTCAGACACTTCTCAATTTGCTTTCTTACTCTGCCAAAGTTTAGCTAAACCACACCGCCCAAGTTTCAAACTTTCCTTGAAAGCTCCTTGTTTTTATCACTCCCATGTTGGAGATTGAAGTTATAGCGAGTTTGCTACTTGAATGTGTAACTTCAATCTTCTTTTTTCTGCACCCACGGAGCTGAAATGGAACCAGGAATAGGTGGTGAAGTGGACAAGAAGGGACAAGAGAACAAAGTTGTTCTGCAAATCTCTGAAAAGGAAGAAGCTTTCTACGTAAAGACAGAAGAAACCATTGATTTTAAAGGCTCTCCAATAACCGAAAGCACTTCCCATTCCTTTCAGCACAATACCCAGATGGGTTCTTCTTTGAAGGGCTACAAAGACTCAACTATTGAACTCGCAGAGCTTGGCAATGTCAAATGCGGGGTTCAAGTTTCATCATTTACAAGATTGCCTTCGCCAGAGATGAAATACTCGAGTCCAAAGCCCAGTAAGCCCCCTAAAATTTTGGCAAAGCCGATCACCAGTCGGCGGTCACTGGCGAGGTCTGAGTTCTCTAAGCCAAAATCAAGATTTGTAGAGCTGCCATATCCAACTGACCTAAACTTGGTTGAAGAAAAGACCCAGTTGACGAGTTCTAACTTATCTAATAGGAATTCTGCAAACATGGCCCCCCCAAACACGGTGCGAAGACTGAAGGGCATGTGAAGAGTAAGCGGTATATGAGAAATCAAGGTTTGGGTTTGATTTAGGGGGTTTAGGGTTTCTAATGACACAATTGGATTTTAATTCACTGAATTGGGTTGAAAGATTATGAATTCAAGAACCACGTGCAGTCACGTGACTCTTTTATGTTAGTGTCATGGTTGGAAGCCAAACAGAAAGAGTTATTTACGTGGATCTAGTATTTCAAGAAGTCATATTATAGACTTTTAAACTATAAGGAGTTTTTTTAAAAATGACCTATAATTCAGGAAAATTTTATATATTTTAACTTTTTTTTATTTGATTGGAGGGTGCTTAAAGTTAAAATAAATGAACTAAATTTATTAATTTTTTCATAAAATAATTGAATAAAATTATTTAAATAAATTAAAAATGATGTGACTTTTAAGTGATCCAGTTATTGCAAAAAGAAAGATAATATAATATAAAAAAAAGTGTATGATAATTAAAAAAAATTAAATATTTTATTTATTTTGTATCTATTATCCAACTCATTCATGACGTTACTTCAATAAATTAGACAATTTTTTTTATTGATGATTTTTTTATTGATAATTGTAAGTCACACTTTTAATTATGTGGTGATGATTTGTCTAAATAAAAAAAGTGATTTTTTTTTATATGTAAATGCATCCGTTTCCTTTCCAAAAAAGAGAGAGACATAGTCACAAACAATTGGCGGAATCTCAATTGGAATATCCAAATCATGGCAACAGCAGGAGCAACAGCCATCAGTCACTTTGTCTATTTAAAGTGTTTTTTTTTTCTGTTTTCTTTTACTTTTAATATTATAAATAAAATTAGATGTCATTTTTAAAAAATATATTTAAATCGTGATATATTTTTTAATTTAAAATTCAATTAAATGTATATTTAGTTTTCAAGTTATCTACCTTTTTATGTTAATTTTAAAAATTATATATTTAATTTAAATAAAAAATTAAATTATGAGTGAAGTATATATTCATTCCTACAATTATTGTTGGAGAAAGAAAACACACCAATGTAAAATTTATCATTGCTGGACCACACTCTACAGAGTAACTTATATTGTTATGATCTAAAGGTGTCATTTGACTTTTTAAAATAATTACGTGAGTTTTAAATAAGATATAATTATAATTATTTATATATAATTTAATAATTAAAATTTATTTTTTTTATTTTTTATAAAAAAAAAACTTTCATTCAATATATATATATATATATATTTTTGTAAAATGCTCTCATTGGTTTCTACGTGCTAAGGCATCCCAGATTCCGCCGGAAACTTCATCAGTCCCATTTAACTTGTTTAGGAGGTTGCCTGCTATATTACACAGCATGCTCCACTCATCGTCTCACAATCGTAACTGCTTTTTTTAGATGATCAGACATTGAAGTGAAGCCAGGGAAGAAACACCAGTGCAACTTTTGCTCCTTTTGGTTCAGACAATATGTAAGTATTGTCCACATAAAGTGGAAACTTTCATGTCATTGCAATTATATATATATATATATATATATTCTCCGTCTTCATCCACTTGCGTTATGTAATGCTTGTTCTTAATCTATACTCCAAAGTCCAGAACTTGCTTGCTATTGAAAACAACAATTGCCCAGAGATATATCAATGATTCGTTAGAATTATCCAATTAATTATTTTTTTTAATGAAGTTAACACTTCAGAAAATACATTATATGAAACGGCAAAGTCTTCGTAAGACTCTTGCACTAATCTTTTTTTTTTTGGGGTCTTTTCATATGATTTTTCTTTCTTTACGGTTATTTTGAGGGTCACAGTAACAAATTAATTAAAAATGAATTTTAATGATAAGGATAAACCCTTATAAATCTAAGCTTAACTAAAAGATTATCTTTAAAATACTCCTAAAACAATTCCAATACCTAACATCGAAATACTAGCTTCTAGTGTCTTGTTAAGACAAACACAATCAGAGTCATCGCCACAAAGCAAAGCTTGAGAAATTAACAATGGAATGATGCAATGCCTTTCGCAAGCGTTGCCTCTGCCCTTGCCAAATGGCAACAATAAAAGACATCCATAATTTTATTAAGAATGACTTAAGCATGAAAATTTATGTTTATTGCAGAAATGTCATATTCTTCAAAAAGGTACCAACTGTCAATATATACATCAAAATGCATCTAATTATTAATTTCTGGGCATAGGGCTGCAGCTTGAGTCACAACGAAAACGAAATCACAACGGCCTGCTTCAATTTGTGCAAGTTAACCCCATAATTAGCAACATTCATGATCATAATTTGTTTGACTTGCTAATAAGCTTTCGTCAGTGTTTTAAGAAAGTCCTTTTCTTTACCATTGCCAAAGGAAAAAAGAAAATGAAAATGAGAGGTCACTTTTACTTATTCATTTATATGTGCAAATTGATTCGCGACAATAGCATGCCAATTAATATAAATTTAGTTCGTGTAGTCTCTTTAAATTGGGCACGTTCTTTTTTGATATATATAAAAAAAAAAAAAGAGTTAGTAACGCCAAACGGCAAACATTTGACTCGTCACTTGGCAGATACTACTGTATAGTATTGCCTTAGAATGTCAATTTCAGATAAAAAAAATATTTTACTGTCAATTGTGTGAAATTGCTTGGGGATAATTCCCCAGAATCAGACTATAATTTATAACCTAAAAGTACAAATAATTTTTTGGAACATCGCATTATAAATAGAAAAAGTAATCATATAAAAAAAATAAATAGTAAAAGAGAATACATCATCAATGGCAAATTTTATAGTGTAAAACACTTTGTTGTATCAATACAATAGATGTGTTATTTATTCCATAGCATAAATTTCAATTTTCATTTAACACACAAATTTTAAGTATAGTATTTGTACTCAAGAATAATTTTTTGGTCGAGCTCATATTCAATTTGGCATTTAAAAGTAACATTTAAGTATAATTGATTTTATTTAATTTTTATATTAAACTATAATTGAAATTTATAGTCTAAAATATATAACTTGGTCATTGCACGTTTATAACACAGCTTAATGTTGCACTTTATAATTATATATTCTTAAGTAATCAATGAAGCTTTTTAAGATGCACATCTTTTCAAGCAATCCTCAAAAAGGATTTGGTGTCACTTTTGTGGCACAATCATTATTCAATAATAATAGTGATGGACAAAAATTGGGAAGAAAATGTCGTGGGACAAAACTGAAATTTTCATATATTCTTAAGTAGTAGAATATTCTGGTACCCATATGCTATGAAAATTAAATTTATTGCGTTAACTTTGAAATAAAATTTAAACTATCCAACGATCCTAATGTATAAGAAATTAAAACTTTCAGGGGCGTGACGCTGTCGTTAGTTATGAAGCGAGTAATAGTAACGGCAGTGCAGTAGCATGGTCTGTTCCCTCGCGCCCCTTCGTAGTTGATAACTTCATATAATAATATACAACATTTGAAGTTTGAACTAGAAAAAACAAAGAATAATGGACACGTTCCGTCGTTGATGCACCAAAGTAATTACTGGGGCACTTACCGATTGGATTGGATTGAGTTTGATCAAACTCGGTCTTGATTTGATATTTTAATTGAATTAATTTTTGTAATTTGAATTCAATTATAGACTATAACAGACTTAATCATATTGTTTATATATAAAATAAATAAGATTGAGATAGGACGAAGTTGACTTAAATTTAAACATAATTTATATTTTAATATATTTAACTAATAAATTAAGTATTAAAATTTTAATTTTTATAAGTATGAAGCATTAAATAATTATTTTATTATGTAAGTAATAATATAATAATATTTGTATTAATCTTAAAAATAAAAAATAATATTTTAAAAAAATAAATATTATATAACTTTTAATTGAGTTGGGTTAATTTAAAAGGTGATCACAGCCCAATAAAAAGAATGTATCGGATCTCATTTTTTAAACTCGAGTTTAACTCACCTTTTCATCAAAGCTAGATTTAACCTGACTTAATTAACTTAAACCAAAGTCAAGTCGCCCAGCCAAATTAGGTCTTGACCACCCGTAATCAACCCGAACCCAATTGTTAGAATCGTTGCCGAAACAAACACAGTGGTAGGACCCACCGCCATTGTATCTATCCAGGCAATTTTTCGGCAAAAAAATGTCGGGCTCATTAGATTTTTCCTTAATTAGGAATCGCTGTGTGGGTGATTCGTATCCTGAACAGTATAAACCCATTTCATTGTCTTGCATGTGAAATTGGGTGCTGCATACGAAGATTCTGATCCAGAAACGTTGTTACATTGGTGACTTCAAATTGTCAGCATTTAGACGGATTCTTCCAAGGGGAATTAATGTCTAATGAAGTATGGGAAACAGATTTTGCGGACTCAGAACAAACTCTACGTTTATTCCTCCTTCCCTTTCATCATAATGCATGAACTTTTATCAGGCTTTCAGCTAGTTTTCGGTTCAATCATGTGCACGAAGATGTTTGGAGGATGGCTTAATAGTATTGGAGGCCTAAAGTTAAATTTTAATTTTAGGTCCTTAATTTATTTCATAAAATTAATATATTTTTTTATATAAAATTTATTTTTTTAACTTTTTTGATAAGTTACTAAGTAAATTTTTACAATTAATTTCTTCTAATATTTCTTTTGCAATT
Source organism: Castanospermum australe (assembly GCA_019955255.1). NCBI lineage: Eukaryota > Viridiplantae > Streptophyta > Magnoliopsida > Fabales > Fabaceae > Castanospermum > Castanospermum australe. The sequence goes on along the minus strand of NSJW01000994.1, from coordinate 618,815 downwards.
GATAATATAACTTATTCATTTAATCTTTCTTAAGACATTGTTATTCTTACGTAAAATTTTATTAATTTTAATTTTGAAAAACTCCTTTTAACGAAAATAACAATTTCAGAAATCATTAGCATTATTCTATAGATAATATATTCATTTGAAAAAGAATCGATTTTTTTTATGTATTTGAGTATGTGGATTAAAGTATTATGTTTTACTTGTATAATTTTTCTCAACACTCTTAATTTTAAAAAAAAATCTAAACCATCAATATCAAAGTTATTACTATATTTTAAGGAATATTCAAAGTTAAAGTAATATTTTTTTAAAATCACATTGTCTAATAATCTCAACTTTTTAGGTATTTAAATAAGAAAATTAAAAGCATTAATTTACTATAGATAAATATAATAATTATATATAATAATAATATTTTTAATATAATTATTAAAATTTAAAGCCTAAAATTTTGGAGCCTCAAGTACTGGGCTTTACTAAGCTTACCCTTAAGCCATCCCTAGATGTTTGGAAAATTTTATTTCTAATATATGAAGATCGTATGGTTTTCCTCTCTTATCCGTCGCTGTACCCAGAAAACAAAATCTAGTTTCGAATCTCCGTCTTCTTCCACTAGCGTTATGTAATGCTTGTTCTTCATCTATACTCCAGAGTTCAGAACTTGCTTGCTTTTGAAAACAACAATTGCCCGGATGTATCAATGATTCATTAGAATTATCTAATTAATCATTTTCTTAATGATGAAGTTAACACTTTAGAGAATATACTAGTTTATGCTTCCGTGAAATTTATGAATTTTTTATTTTTCTATAATTAATATTTTTTATTACATGTATTATTTTTGTATTATTCCTTTATAACTTAGATAATATAATTTTAACAATATTTGATTAAAGATACATAACATTTTTAATAAATAACTGTACACAAAATTTGTATGTTTTGCTTGAATAATAAAAGTCATCAATATTATAATATATGATTTATCTATATTTTTTTAATAATTTTTAGATAAAAAATAAACATAAATAAATAAATTTTAATTGTAGTTATTTTTTCAACAACATCACGTTTACACATATAAAGAGAACGAGCAGCCAACAAGTTGATAAAAGCACATAGAGATAATAACTTTATAAAAACAAAAGTCACATAACATTATAATGAGAATTATTTAAATTAGGTATCATAGAGAGATTATTCAAATGTAAAAAATTAAGTTAAAAAAATTAAAATATAAAATTATCATGTAACATCAAAGATAATTCTATTAATAATATATAATAAATATAATAGATTATCCATTACATTCAAAGGCAAAGTCGATCTTCATAAAACTCTTGCACTAATTTTTTTTTTTTGGGTATTTGCATATGATTTTTCTTTCCTTTTTGAAACTATACACCCAATAATTGAAAATGATGTTTAAAGACAAAGGCAATTAGAGTAATCACCTCACCATAAAGCAAAGCTTGAGAAATTAACCGCGGCATGATGCAACGTTGCCTCTGCCCCTGCCAAGTGGCAACACCAAATAAAAGACATCCATAATTTTGTTAAGAACGACTAAGCATGGAAATTTATGTTTATTGTAGAAATGTCGTTTTCTTCGGAAAGGTACCAAATGTCAATTTATCTAATTAATTTCTGGACATAGGGCTACAGCGTTGTTTGAGTCACAGCGAAAACGGACTCAGAAGGGCCTGCTCCAATCTGTGCCAGACTCTAGACTATTCTACACTAATTAGCATCACATTCATAATCATCATTTAAAAAAAGGAAATGAAAAATAATGAGATCACTTTTATAAGAAAATGAAAATGAGATCACTTTAACTTATTTATTAATATGTACAAATTGATTCAACAACAGCATGCCAATCAATATAAAATCTAGTTCCTGTAGTCTCCTTAAATTGGACACATCCTTTCTTGACATATACAAAACAGAGTTAGTAAAATTGTCACTGTCTCTTATCTCATCATTGCTTATACGCCAAACGGCATACATTTGACTCGTTAGCAGATACTATACTATAGTATTACCAAATAATGTTAATTTCAAATAAAAAGTTTTATACTTTCAAGTGTGCGAAATTGCTTTGGGATAATTCCCCGTAATCAGTCTACTATAATTTATAAACTGAAAGTACAAATAATTTTTTGGAACATCACATTACAAGTAGTAAAAGTAATCATATATAAAAGAAAATAGTAAAAGAAAATGCATCATTAATGGCAAATTTTATAGTGTAAAACACTTTGTTATTTTTTTTTGGACGTGGTAAAACACTTTGTTGTATCAATACACTTAGGCATGGCAATGGGCATGGGTAGGGGCAAGTTTTTTTCCACTCTGATCCCGCTTTGCACCTTTTATTTCTTGTGAGAATCCGCTCCTGTAAATTTTGAATGAAAAAATTTAAACCTATCCTGCAGCATAAATAGATAACTAGTACCCTACTTGTATCTATGATCATTCTAACTATAAATTTACAAAATAATCAATTAAAAATATAAAAAAAATTATAATATGATATAAACTAAAATATATGTTTCAAAAAAAATACAAATTCTAATAAGTCAGAAATTAAACAAGTTAATAACATAATCATTTCTTTTTTGATACAATAACATGACAAATTCTAAATATAATAAAGACATAGAAATTAAAATATTTGATATGAAGTCAACAAAGAAAATAAAGTCTAGTACTTGTTCTTGTATAACTCTCTATGATAAGAAAAAAATAAAAAAAATTAAAATATTAAGAGTGCAGGGCGGCACAAGTTGTTTTAAACTTGAACTCGTCTTGCCTCGCAAGTGAAATTAATCTTAACTCATCTCGTCCCGTGTTGAGGCAGATTTTAAACCAGTCTCATGCGGAGCGGGACTGGTTGAGTACCCGCGAAATATAGTGTATTTGCTATGCAATAGATGTGTTATTTATTGATTTTATTCTATAACATAAATTTCAATTTGCATTTAACCCACAAATTTTAAGTATAGTATTTGTACTCAAAAATAAATTTTTTTGTCGAGCTCATATTCAATTTGGCATTTAAAAGTAACATTTAATTATAATTGACTTTATTTGATTTTTATATTAAACTATAATTGGAATTTATTGTCTACAATATCATTGCACGAATATAACACAACTTACTGTTGCACTTTATAATTATTTATTTTAAATGTATGTTTTTTATAATTAAAATTTTATTAAAACAGTTTTTAAAAAATAAAATAATTTTTTAAAAAAATACATGTAGGAAGTAATCAATGAAACTTTTTAAGATGCACATCTTTGCAAGCAATTTAAAAAAAAAAAGATTTGGGGTCACTTTTGTGGCACAATCATTATTCAATAACAATAGTGATGGATAAAAATTGGAAAGAGAAGGTCATGGGACAAAACCGAAATTTTTGTATATTCTTAAATAAGGGATTACTCTTATTCCCATATGCTATAAAAATTAAATTTATTTCATTAACTTTACTTTGAAATAACATTTAAACAACCGTAGAATGTATAAGAAATTAAGAATCCCTTATCTCGAAAATCGAAATCTTTTGAGTTACTATAGAATGAAGGAGGTAGGTAACTACACTAACATAAACATGTATTATGATAAGGAGTAAACCAAGTCTGATGCACCTAATATCCACCATGATTTTAGGATTGATTATAGATATTATTCCTTAATTATTGTTGTTAGCATTAATTGTGTAATATTGCTATTAATTATTGAATATTACACAATTAATGCTAACAACAATAATTAAGGAATAATATCTATAATCAATCCTAAAATCAGGGATGAGATGAGGAGGATGCATCAGAATTGATCTACTCCCTATCAATGTACCAAATGGGGCGTGACGCTTTCGTTGGTTATGAGGGAAGTTATAATAATAACGGTAGTGCAGTAGCATGGTCTATTCCCGCCAGCGCAATCATAATTCATAACTTCATATAATAATGTGCAAAACTTTTGAACTAGAAAAAACAAAAGAATAACGGACATATCATCACGAGCTTTGAAACTTCCGTCGTTAATGCACCAGATTAATAAGAATCACTGTGTGGCGATTCGTATCTCGAAAAGCATAAACCCATTTTATTTGTCCTGCATGTGAAATTGTGAACGTAAATTGTGTGCTGCATATATACAAGGATTCTGATTTAGAACAAACGTTACTTTCTCCATTGTTGAGTTCAAATTGTCAGCATTCAGACGGATTCTTCAAAGGGGAACGTCCTATGCTAATCCTAAGTTGGCGTGTGCTAGACAGATGGTGAAATTCTCGGAGTAATCGAGACGGGGTGAAACAATAGCATCAACTTGTCGGCTTGTCGCTGCTCCTTGGAGTTTGGACTTTGGAGACTTGGAAACTTCTTTTATTATATATTCACATCAATGAGCTCACCGGCTTCCAATTCTGTGTGGGGAACTGGAACTACGTCCTCTTCTCTCTCTCTGACGCTTGCACTCTTTTCTTGCTCGCCATTTGGCATCCACTGGGAACAACCAAATGTGATCCATCATCATTGAGGTAACTAGTTTTCTTCTCTTTTACCCTCTTCGCTTTTTCCTTTTTATAACCCTTTCTGCTTTCACTCATGGCCATGTCTGATCATATCAACATGTTTCATCTTTGGTCTGAGAGTCTGTCTGATATTCCTCCACAACATAAATGTGTGCGCGGAACTCTGTTTCTTGCATTGTTCACATCAAGTTTTCGAGTTTATGCTGCTGACAATGACATTTCAATTACAGCAATTGCTGTGTGCATTGCGCCAAGCTGATTGACAAGTCCTCAACAAGATTGATAATACGCTGCATACTTATCATCTGTAAGGTATCCGTCGGTTAACTTTCCTCCTCTCAAAACGTTTATACAACTTCTTCAATCAAAGCTACAAAATTTTGTCTTTTTAAGGTTAGTTTGGATAAATTTTTTTAAAAAGTATTTTTTTATATATTTTTTTTTAATATTTTTTTTTAAAAATAACTTTACATTTAAATATAATATTTAATAAGTACTTTTAAATAATAAAAAAAAGTTTAAATTTATTTGAATAAAAAAAATAAAAATAATTTATTTATATTACAATTATTAAAAAAAATATTTAAATACAAGATATGATGAATTATAATATATAAAATATGATTAAATTGACTAGAATAATAGAAATGATGTAGTTTTCAAATATATCATGATAACAGTGTCATGAAAAATAAGACGTGAGATAATAAAAACATATTTAATTATGTATTAAAATGTTTAATAACATATTGCTAATGTTGTTCTCTATTTTACTTTCTTTAAGTGATATGGTCATTGATATTAAAATTCAGTTTAAGGTATTAGGGCACAATAGTTGAAGGTTATATTGTTTAAAATGCAATTCACATAACTACTTAGAGAGGATATGAAATGTAATTTTTATAAAGGTAAACGATACTTTTGTCATAAAATTATATTAAAAATTACTTTTCCTTATACTTTTTTTAGAAGTTAGGGGTCACTAGCTTTTAAAAAAAGTTATAAATAAGCTTTTTTTAATTTCTTTTTTTAAAAGTTACATTCAAACATACTTAAAAATGTATAAAAATATTTTTTTAAAAAAATAAATATATCCAAACACACACTTAAAATTTAGCAACTTCCCAAAATGAAAGAACACACCTTGTTCAGAGAAGAGCTTTGTTTCTTTTTTCAACTTCTCTTAATTCAATTCTATTTCAAACTTCTTGGTTTCTGAGCCGTTCCGTTTGTTTTCTTGAAAAAAAGAAACAACAGCATACAGATATGCTCAATCCCCCCCTCCCTTCTGGACATTTTTATGTTATAATATATAACCAGTACCACAACTCTCTAGTACATTAGCTTGGGATGATTGGAATAAGTTTGAGCTTCATGTTAAATCCTTTTGAAGATTCTCAGAAGTCACTTGTTGTGTGCCGAGTCCTAACTACACTTTGAGTCCATGAAGTCCCGCCTCTTCGTGCTATTAGCATCAGGCTAGAAAGCCTTCAAGCAATGGATTATGAAATTTATCTTTCTGTACTGTTGGATTAGACATTGTTTGCGGAAGAGCTTTTTTCTTTTTTCAACTTCTCTTAAATTCAATTCCATTTCAAACTTCTTGGTTTCTGAACCGTTCCGTTTGTTTTCTTGAAAAAAAAAAAAAAAACAGCAGCATACAGATATGCTCAATCCCCCCCGCCATCCTTTTCTGAATTGTCATGAGAAAGACCATTCTGTTTAGTTGGTGGCCATATACTCCGTGGATGATTAATCTGGACATTTTTATGTTATACTGTATCACCACACCTCTCTAATACATTAGCTTGGGATGATTGGAATTAGTTTGAGCTTCATGTTACTTAAATCCTTTCGAAGATTCTCAGAAGTCACTTTCTGATTCTCTAGTAGTTGTGTGTTAAGTCCTAACTACACTTTTGAGTCCATGAAGTCCCGCCTCTTCATGCTTTTAGCATCAGGCGAGAAAGCCTTCAAGCAATGGATTATGAAATTTATCTTTCTGTACTGTTGGATTAGACCTTGGTCAAAAAGGTTATGATTTATGTATTTAAATACAACTAAAGCTACCATAGTTGAAGGCAGTTGGGCTGAGTTTGTCAATTGATGTCATCTAGTTCCACAGATTGCAGGTTTCGAATTCAGAGAAGATGGATCCAGGAAGATCAATAGAGGACCAATTCTCCAAGCTACATCCTTCCTTGCCAGTAAACACCAGAATTGGAATAGTGGGTGCTGGTCCAAGTGGCTTATCAGCTGCTTATGCACTGGCCAGGCTTGGTTATAATAATATCAGTGTCTTGGAGAAACATCATACTGTTGGTGGCATGTGTGAATCAGTGGAAATTGAAGGTATATATCTTGATATCATTCTCTCTACCTGAATTAAAGTGACTACGAATTTTGACTATATATGTCTATACAGGAAAAGTTTATGATCTGGGTGGGCAAGTTCTTGCTGCAAGCAGTGCTCCAGTCATCTTTCACTTGGCAAAAGAGACAGGCTCTGCACTGGAGGAATTGGACTCCCACAAGCTTGCTGTTATTGACAGTTCCTCTGGACAATATCAAGATGTTAAAGTTGCTGATGATTACGTATCTGTTATGTCACTTACATTGAAAATCCAAGTTAGTCTACTGTTTATCTGTCATAGACACACAAAGATTATTCATTTATTACATGGATCTGTGATTTGAAAGTTTAATGCTGTTAATTCTCCTTGTGCTACTGGCAGGAAAAGGTGAAGAATTCTGGTCATATTGGGGTCCATGCTGTCAGCGAAGTTGCTTCAGACTTAACTCCAGAATATCTTGAGAGTCGTGGACTCAAATCCCTTCCTAAATCTGTGGCTTATGGTTACACTGCTTCAGGATATGGGTTTGTTCAAGACATGCCTTATGCATACATTCATGAATTTACCAGAACGTCCATGGCTGGAAAAATTCGACGATTTAAAGGTGGATATACAAGTCTTTGGCAGAAAATTGCTGAATCACTTCCTGTAAAACTTCGCTGTAACGCTGAAGTATTGGCAGTCAGGCGGAACTCTGATGGTGTCACTGTTAATGTCAAGAGCTTAAGTGAAATTGAAACCATGGAATTTGATAAGATCATATTATCTGGTTCCTTTCCGTTAAAATATGGAAGAACTTACAGATCATTGCCTTCAACTTGCATAGGTACGTAGACTTCTCACTGCTCCATATTTACATGTGGTTTTGGTGGATTTCTCCAGCCAGATACCTGATGAAGCAAGTCTTATGGCAGAGAACGAAACAGAAGTACTGGATGCAAGTGACCTCGAAAAGGATTTGTTCAGCAAAGTAGAGACAAATGACTACTACACCACTGTTTTAAAGATTAAAGGGCTCGAACATTTGCCTGTTGGATTCTATTATTTTAGTGAATATATGGAAGATCCCAGCACAATTGGAAATCCGGTTGCAATGCAGAAATTTTATGCTGACACCGATATATTCCTGTTCTGGTCCTATGGCAATTCTGCTGATATTAAAGGACCAACTGTCACTAAGCTTGCAATCAAGACAACAGAAGCCATGGGGGGAGAAGTTGATAATGTCATTCTTCAACGCCGCTTTAAGTATTTTCCTCATGTTGGCAGCCAAGGTATTACAATTGTTTTTAAATTCCATTTTTACTGTGCCAAGTAAGAATTCTAAATTTCTGCAGTTTGAATGCAGATATGAAAGACGGATTCTATGAAAAGCTGGAATCAGAGCTTCAAGGTTCAAGAAATACTTATTATGTCTGTGGCCTTATGGCGTTTGAGCTTACGGAGAGAAATTCATCTTATGCCATGGCTCTGATCTGCAAGAACTTTGCAAATAGCAATGATTTGCCAATGTTTCCTTACACTAAGGTAATTTGGCATTTTATGTATTTTAACCAATGAACAGCCAATCATTGGAAAAATATGGCTTTTTTCCAAATAGACCTCTATTAACTAGAAGCATGTCTTATGCAGAGTTTGTTTCCATTGCAAACTGAGTACCAGAAAAAGGATCCTAAAGAATTAGGTGAATTGCCAGGAGTGCAATTTCCCGATTTCCCTACTTTGAATAGCTATTTGAAGTACTGGGGAACTCATCCAATCACTCAAAACAGAACTCTTTATACTTGGATTAATGAAGAAGGGAAAGTGGTATGCCAGAGGACCTATGAAGAACAGCATTCTAATGCTTCTTGCATTGCTCATAAGCTCTTAAGCCAAAAGCCAATTATCAAGCCTGGTGACAGGGTTCTCCTAGTCTATGTCCCTGGTCTAGATTTCGTTGATGCCTTCTTTGGATGCCTAAGAGCTAAAGTTTTACCAGTCCCTGTTCTTCCCCCAGATCCTATGCAAAGAGGTGGACAAGCACTAACAAAAATTGAAAATATTGCAAAGTCATGTGGCATAGTGGCAATTTTATCAACAGCAGCTTATCACTCAGCAGTCCGTGCGGGCTTAGTGAAAAGTTTAATCTCATTTTCTGGAAAAAATGGGAAATCCTCAGCTAAATGGCCGAACCTTCCATGGCTGCACACTGATGCTTGGGTCAAGAGCCCCAAAAGTATGGTTTTGAAATATCTAGATGATCAATGTGAACCTCAGCCTGGTGATATATGTTTCTTGCAGTTTACCTCAGGTTCAACTGGTGATGCTAAAGGAGTCATGATTACCCATGGTGGGCTTATTCACAATGTTAAGTTGATGCGAAGTAGATACAAGAGCACCTCAAGGACAGTGCTAGTAAGTTGGCTTCCTCAGTATCATGACATGGGGCTGATTGGGGGACTTTTTACTGCTATTGTTAGTGGTGGGTCTGCAGTTTTATTTTCACCAATGACGTTTATCAAGAAACCACTCTTATGGCTTGAAACTGTCAGCAAGTATCAAGCAACTCACAGTGCGGGCCCTAACTTTGCCTTTGAGTTAGTGATTCGAAGATTGGAGTCTGACAAGGATAAGCTTCAGAGTTTAGATCTTTCGTCCATGACTTTTCTTATGGTTGCTGCTGAACCAGTGAGACAGAAGACTCTGAAAAGATTTATAGAGCTAACTAGTCCTTTCGGCTTATCTCAAAAGGTGACGGCTCCTGGATATGGCCTAGCAGAAAATTGTGTGTTTGTCAGTTGCGCATTTGGAGAAGGTAATCCTATTCTTGTTGACTGGCAGGGAAGAGTTTGTTGTGGGTATATCCACCCAGGGGATGCAGATATTGACATAAGAATAGTTGATCCAGATACGGGTGAAGAGCTTCAAGAAGATGGAAAGGAAGGAGAAATTTGGATTAGTAGTCCAAGTGCAGGAATAGGATATTGGGGAAGGGAAGAATTGAGTCAGAAAACGTTTAGGAATGAGCTTCAGAATCATCCTGGACGTTACTACACAAGAACTGGAGACTTGGGACGAATAATTGATCAGAAGCTATTCATCACCGGAAGAATCAAGGATCTTATCATTGTTGCTGGAAGAAACATTTACTCAGCAGATGTCGAAAAGACAGTTGAGAGTTCATCTGGATTGCTTCGTCCCGGGTGCTGTGCTGTCATTGGCGTTCCTGAGGAAATTTTATCAGCAAAGGGGATTTCTATACCAGATGGCTCTGACCAGGTTGGCATGGTAGTGATTGCAGAAGTAAGAGATGGTAAACCAGTTAGCAAAGATGTGATTGAGCATATTCAAAATCGTGTGGCAGAAGAACATGGAGTCAGGGTCACTTCTGTAAAGTTAGTCAAGCCTAAAACTATAAGCAAAACAACGTCAGGAAAAATCAAGAGGTTTGAATGTCTCAAACAGTTTGCAGATGAAACACTGAACTTGGTACCACAACCTATTTTGACGAAGAAATCATTGGTGCGATCATTTACTACAGGAACGTGTAGAGAAGGAAAAACACCTCGGCCTGAGCTAGTGAGAAATATACCACTACCTAGTCCAAGAATCAGTAACAAGGAAATTGTGGAGTTCTTGAAAAGGCTTATTTCTGAGCAGTCTGGAATCCCAATCAGCAACATCTCAGTCACAGACAACATGACATCTTATGGAATTGACTCAATTGGTGTGGTGAAAGCTACTCAAAAACTCTCGGATTTCCTGGGAGTGCCAGTTGCGGCAATAGATGTTTTCTCTGCATCCTGCATTCAAGAACTAGCCAACCTCTCAGAGAATCTTCTATTGAAGTCTCAACCTCAACTTACAAGCAATCCATCCTATGTTTCAGAAGCTGAGATTGATTCTACTGAACTGGTTGTTGATGTACCCAAGTCTCGCCAATTGGGTATCTATTTACTTCAACTCCTAGCACTAATTTATATTTCTATCATGCTGGTCTCTCCCGCTTATTTATCCATCATTGCTTTTCTAAATTTCACCCCAAATGTTAGTAAATCAGTAGATGGAATTCCTTGGTCAAGTTATTTAGTTTCCTTGACTTTGGCACCTCTTTCTTGGGTCCTTTGCATTGCTTCTACTTGCACTTGCATTTCATTATTCGGAAATTCTTTCTTGAGGCCAAACTATGCCCTTACTCCCGAAATCTCCATTTATTCAATGGATTTTGTCAAGTGGTGGGCACTCTATAAAACCCAGGAAATTTCTTCTAAAGTTTTGGCAATACACCTCAGAGGAACAGTGTTTCTGAAATACTGGTTTGAGATGCTTGGTGCAAGAATTGGATCCTCAGTTTTGCTTGATACAGTTGACATCACAGACCCATCTCTGGTTTCAATTGGAGATGGAGTTGTCATTGCGGAAGGGGTTTTGGTTCAAAGCCATGAGGTAAAGAATGGACTTCTAAGTTTCCTTCCTATTAGGATCGGCAAAAATTGTTCAGTTGGACCTTATGCTGTTATTCAAAAAGGAAGTGTTATTAGAGAAGGTGCTGAGGTACAGCCCCTGCAAAAGGTTGAAGGAGGCCAGAATGTGCTCAAACCTGCTAAGCTTAATAACGATAAAAAGGTACGTTCAGAGTAAGACTATGCTTACCAAAATATTTTATATCCTAATACATGCATATTTTTCAAATAACTAAGATTCTTTAGGCAATGCAATATGCTTAATTTTTAGGTTCCATTGTACTACTACTACTTATAGCGCATTTTCATCCATTATTGCTCAAAACTTCATCATTCTATAAAACAGCTCCTGGCATTAAATTAAGGACATATAGCAATTAGACCTTGAACTATTAACTAATGTCTTCTTTTTTTTATTTATTTTTCAGGATGCCGAGTTGCCCGTTACTACCAGTAAAAGTCAAACTAATGTTATCTACCACTTTATGGGGATTTATCTTATTGGCTTTCTCAACTCCCTTGCTGCAGCTATTGCTTACATCCTATATGTAAGATCCTCCCGGAAACCTGCATCATTCCAACACTTTTCATTTGTTTGCATATGTGGGGCCTTCCACTGGATCCCGTTTACCATCATTGCATATGCTACCATGTTTTCTGATGTCCCATCAAATCCCATCACTTTTACCATTTCATTGACCAGCGCTTACTTGCTTCATGGTCTTATACTCAGCTCTCTCGCCTGTGCTTTGACTCGTCTCCTCACAACAGGTCAAAAGCAAACCCACTTTAAAACCTGGCTTCGAAATCAAATGACTATATCCTGCCACCTTAGATTTGCAAAGCTTCTCTCCGGAACAGAAGCCTTCTGCATATATTTACGCCTTTTGGGTGCAAAAATTGGCAAGCATTGTTCCATTAGAGCCATCAACCCACTTTCAAACCCAGAGTTATTGTCAATTGGTGCTGGTGTCCATCTCGGTGATTTTAGCCGGATAATTACTGGTTTCCATAATTCCAATGGATATGCTTGTGGCAAAATAGAGGTTCAGGATAATTCAGTTGTTGGGAGTCAAAGCCTAATTCTCCCTGGTTCTCTTGTCGAAAAGAATGTCATTCTGGGTGCACTTTCAGTCGCTCCAATGAATTCTGTACTCCAAGAGGGTGGTGTGTACATTGGATCTCAAACCCGAGTCAGTATCAGGAACTCTGTGCACGCTTTAGATGAACGGATAGAGGAGATGGACATGGGATACAAGAAAATAGTTGGTAATTTGGCCGCAAATTTGGCTGCCACAACTATGAATGCTAGGGCAAGATACTTTCATCGCATTGGTGTTAGCGGAAAAGGGTACTTGAAAATATATGACAAAATTGAAGGTATTCCACATCAAAAGATTTTTCAACCTGGAAAGAGCTACCCTATCATGGTCCGGCACAGTAATAGCTTGAGTGCTGATGATGATGCAAGGATTGATGCACGTGGGGCAGCTTTGAGGATACTTTCAGATGGACCTGGTTCTGATCGTCCTCTCCTCGACTTGACACTAAAAACGGGCAAGGCATTTTATGCTCGCACTCTAGCTGATTTTGCGAGTTGGCTTGTTTGTGGTCTTGCTGCAAGGGAGGAGTTCGTCAAGGGATTCCCACATATTCGTGAAGCAGTGTGGACTTCCCTTCGACTCGTTGACTCATATGCCAAACTGCATTACTACTCAAACATTTGCAGGCTCATCCGCTTCACTGATGGACAGGAAATGTATGTGAAATTCAAGTTAAGGCCTTATGACAAAAGCATCAGCGAGGATTCAGGTAAGGTAGAGCCAACAGGGATTCTTCCACCGGAGACAGGTGCAATTCCTAGGGATGATAATGATGCACGTCCTCTGCTTTTCCTTGCTGACGATTTTCAACAACGTGTGAATTCTCCAGAAGGGGTTCGTTATATTTTCCAGCTGCAACTCCGACCTGTACCAGATGATGAAGCCACCCGTGATGTTGCATTAGACTGCACAAGACCTTGGGATGAGAGTGAGTTCCCGTACATTGATGTTGGAGAGATCAATATCAATCAAAATCTTTCTAGGGAAGAATCAGATAGGCTGGACTTCAACCCCTATCTCCGAAGCCATGAGTTGGATGTCATCCCAGCCACTTCAAGCTCCCAAAGTGCTTCAATTGATCATGGTCGTTCATTGATCTATGAGATTTGCCAGCATGTGAGGAATAGAGAGCCACTCCCAGAAGCCTGGAGGAACCTTATAGAGCAATCTAATGTGAAAGTGGACCTGTCCTGTTGTCCAGTGGCAGCACCATTGCTTAAAAAAGAACCGCAAAAAGTGACCTTGACCAGAACCTGGTTTCAGACCTTCTCAGCACTCTTCACCCAGCCGTTGCTACAAACAGTTTTACCTTATGCCGTGGTGGGTTTAGCAGTTTTCGCTCCTTTGAACTGGGTTGTTCACCTAAAGAATGCCGAGAAGCTCCCGCTGCATTGGTTGCTTCCTCTGTTTTGGGTTCTCTCGGGTGCTATTGCTGCATTGGCGTGTGTTGTAGCCAAATGGGTTCTCGTGGGAAGGAAGAAAGCTGGTGAAACAGTGCCAATATGGAGTAAAAGGATCACTATGGATAGCACATGGCAGGCCATTAGAACTTTAATTGGAGATTATTTTTATGGACATGGCGAGTGGGTCATTTTTGTTTGTGCTATGGATGAAGCTGATGGGTGCAGACATAGATATGGATCGTGCTGCTTATGTAGATAGCATGGGAGCTTTGTTGAACCCTGAAATGGTGAAGATTGAGAGAGGGGGTAGTGTGGGAAGAGAAGCTTTGCTTTTTTGGACATATATATGAAGGTGAAGGAGGAATGGTCAAGTTTGGGGAGATCAAAATAGGAGAAGATGGGTTTGTGGGAAGTAGAGCGGTGGCCATGCCTGGCGTGCAAGTGGAGAACGAGGGCAATCTTAGTGCTCTGTCTCTCGCCATGAAAGAAGAAATCATTAAATCAAGATAAAAATCGTACTATTGTAATCATATGAAAGTCTTACACTTTCATCTTAGTAACTTTTTTCGTACATTTATTTTGAACAATAATAAAGAACAAAAATAAACTTAACTTTTTTTTATTTTTTTATCTTTTTTTATCATAAAAAATAAGTATACAAAAAAAGTATATAAATAAAGAGTAAAAATAAATGATTTTTTTTCATTTGTAAAATACCAGTCCCTTTTAGTATGTATTATTTGGTGTCACATCATTAGAAAATACTTTAACATAGTTATTGCAACACATAATTAAAGAATAATATAAAATTATTAATGGTGGATGAAAATTATACTTTTTATATGCCTTGTCTTTCAATAAAAATGTAGCAATTTATGCTTGTTATAATCTATCTCACTACAAACTTATATATACGCCACAACTGATTTAGGGTCACAATTGGTTTACGGAGGCATTCATGTATAAGCAACGCTTTGTCTACAAATGAATTCCAAATGAGTTATATTCTGATTTACTCAGATTACAATGCATATGTAAGAAAAATTTTATGAAATTTCTTAGGATAATTTTAGGATTTAATTTTGATTTAAAGCTATTGTATAATTTTTTTAATTATGTTAATTTTTAATTATGTATTAACACATGACAAAATTATAACGTAAAAAAATTATACTGATAATGAAAAAAATAAAACTCTTTATTGTATTTTAACCAATGTTTGTGTCTACTAATATTCATGTGTATCGTGCCGTGTACGAAGAAATGTAATAAAATGAAATTCTCCAATACTTCAAATATACAAAATTGACCGCGAAAATCCACTGCCAGCCAATTTGACATTTTGAAGGTGGTTTGTTTGGCTCTCTTTTCCCTCAGAGAAGGTGGAATCAGAACAATTTCCAGATTCACTTTTCACTTTGGACCCTACAGCAATTAAAAATGTTTCTATGTGACTTCTAAATTCCACCATGAGCCACATCTTAAAATCAATAATAACGATGCTATAAAAGCTTATATCCCAATTCCTGAAGCCATTGATGTAACTCTGTGAGACTGATTGGACGAATGGGAGACGCCTGCAATTTAGTAAGACGTTAAACTATTTTATCTCTCTTCTCCCAAAAGTCATGGGTTAACCTCAAACATCTATTATTATTATAACATAAAAACATGGTCGTGTCCCAAAAATTTTAGGGTTTTTTAGTTTTTTTTTACTCTTTTATTATGTTTGAATCATTTCAAATGTAATTTCAATTTTGATCTTACTTCTTTTTTTTATATTTACACTTTCTAGGGTGTTTTCTCCTACAAGTCGCATTTAATTTATTGAAAATTTAGGTTTTTTACTCTTTCTTTCTGTCTGTAATTTCCACATCCACAACACCAAAATAACTCCTGCAACTCTTATCCCCTTCGACTAATTAAGCTTAGAATAATTTTCTATTTTTTCCCATTTTTTCCTCTAAAAATAATTTTGCAAATTTTGGCTTTCTTCCGTTATATTGTAGCAATAATTAATTCTTCAATCACATATGAATTTTGCCTTTCTTTTTAATTAGTTGAAAAAAATAGAATTATACTTAATTTGTCTTTTATATTATACAGAGATATATTTTTGGATTTTAGCATTTTCAATTTTTATAATACCCTAACACAAATTTTAGTTTTTTGCAATGTTTACTTTACTATGAATTTAGTTGTCTATGTCCTTTTTATAGACTTTTTAAAATTTTTTTATGAACTATTTTAATAAACAAAATTATTCAATCTTTGTTATTTGATGATGGAGCGGTTTAAATTGATTGAATTATATGAGAATATTTCTGATTTATATCAAAAAAGAAAGTATTTGATGATATTTTAGTTTAATATTGGACTTGATGATATTGCTACTTGGAATTCTGTATAAATTATTTTTTTATTGATTTTTGTTGCTGCAAAACCATGTCTTCCATAGCCAAATTTTAAGGTATTAAAACTATCTCACATAAAATCAAAAGAATATTGAAGGTTAGAATCCCTACTTACTTTCCCTTTTAGTAGCTACAATCTATATTATCAAAAATTTTCAAGCTTAAAAGTTAAAATAAAGATGTCTGACTGTAAAAACAGATAAATTTATGATTTACGTAACTTAAGATTACACCAGACTTCTCTAAAACACTTAAATTTGTGGTTTGTTATTAATATATCCTAAATTTCACTTAGACCAAATGTTGTGAATTTCTCAAAAACCAAAATCCCAACATGTTGACAATGAAAATATTATGACTTTTAAAATTATTTTTTTAAAATTAATGTACATAAATTTATCAAAATAATTTTATCAAATTAAGTCATGTAAAGCATGATGACTCAACTAATTTTCTAAATAAATGAATGTGTTGATAACCTTAATTATGATGGTTTTTTTTTGTGCACTCAATGTATTTATTATTCAAAAGGTGAAGAACTAATGTCATAACATTCAATCACATTATTTACAAAGAAAAGTTTACTAATAATGCATACTTCATTTACATATACAAAGGATCGAACAAAGGACATAATGCTTAAGGAACCAATACACTACTTGACAGCAACTTAATCATATTTGTATATCCATGTAATCACTTATATAACATATCTTAATAGAAAAGTATACTGTTACGATGGTATACAAAATCTTATATTCTGTTTTTTTTTTCGCTCTCTCTCTCCAATAATTAAAAAAAATATTAGCTTAATTGACTGGTATAATAGTTAAGGAGGTGCTTTTTTTAAAAAAATAAAAATTTATCTACTCAAATTTGAATTTTAGATTAATCATTCAAAAAGTAATTATCTTAAATACATTTAATTAAGGTGAGAGTATGTTTTTAAAAGTTTTATAAAAAAATTTAATTTCAATTTATGTAAAAATTAATTTAATAATATTTTTAAATGAAAAAAAGAAAGATTTTATTGATAATCAAATCATGATTATCCAACATTGGAGAGCCATAACAATCAATCATGACATGATCATATACCCAAAAAAAAAACTCAATTGACGGAAAAAATTTAAAAGTAATTATGTTAATGTTTATTATACTCTTCATAAAAAAGAATTTAAAGGAGTGAGATTTAGTTTCATTATGCCATGCATAAGTTTATCTCTTTAATATTATGTTAACGTTTAGTATATTTATCATGAAAAAGAATTTGAATGAATGGAATATAAAAATAATAGTTTTATATGAATTGTGTTAGTATTTAATGTAATTATATCGAAATCTTTTACAAAAAATTTAGGACATTGCAATCTTATAATAATAATTTCATATAAATTAAATTAGTATTTAATGTATTTCATTTAATAATATTTATTAGACTCAAATTAAATCAAAATTAAATAATTTTATTATATATAATAGACATATGAATTGTATTAATATTCAATGTACATTATCTAATAATATTTATTAAATATTATTAAAATATTTAATATATTTAATTTAAATTAATATTTAATGTATCTTATTTAATAATATTTATTAGAATGTTTAATGTATCTTACCTAATAATATTTATTAAATATTTAATTTAGATTAATATTTATTATATCTTATTTAATAATATTTATTAAATCTAACTCAATTTTATTATATGAAAAGATATCAATACAATCAATAATGCCACAAACAATGGCACCCCTTTACGTGAGTTGTTGGTTTTTCGCACACTTGAAAATTTAGAAGCATGTACATAAATTGGAATTTTGTTTTTGTAGGAAAAAAAAAAAGTATGGCACGTGTTACTTTATCAATTTTCTTGCAAAAAAATATTAAATAAAAATGTCACGTCAATTTTTCCATAAAAATTATAAAAGAATAATCGAAGTAGTCACAGAGTGCGCTAGGTTTAAAGATAATCAAATTATATAAGTTTGGCTATTTTGAAACCTGAAAAGAAAGATAATTTTGTAAAATCAGTACATTATTATTTTTTCATAGTAAAAATATCGCGGCACCTTGACTCTAAATGAAATGGTGTGTCTGTTTGAATAAGTGAAAAACAAAGATATGAAAAATCATAAATGCATGTAAACATAGTAAAGTCTAGATGAAAGATAAGAATGAAAATATATATATATATATATATATATATATATATATATAAAATTTAAAAATATATTATATTTTTATTTGTTATTTTCTTATAGCAATTAGATTTCTCTTTAGTTTTTGACCGAGATATAAAAGTTTAGATATAAATTATAAATTTAATTAATTAAATCTAATTCTATGTTTTTCGTGTATAAAAAAATAACAGTAAAATATTTAAGTCATAATTGTTTATATATATATATATATATATATATATATATATTGATCACCCATTTATATTAAATTATTTTAGTTTCACCAATTCAATTCATAAGAATATAATTTAGTAATAAATAAAATGATTCTTGTGAAATAAACTTTACTTATATATTAATAGTTTAATTATATTAAAAAATATTTTATAAAAAAATATAATTTTAATATTCTTTTTTTTGTCTACTTATAATTTTAATATTCTAAGTGACGTTAATTTTACACTTAAAAAAAATAAAAATATCTCGTAAAGAAAAATCCATCAATTCTTAGAGTTAAGTTTTGTATTGCATTATTAGTACCGTTGCTAACACTACTCCTTAATCTTTATTCTTTCAAACTGACATGCAATGAACCTCGTATGCGTATATTGAAAATCCTGGAAGAAAGGAGAATAAAAAAGAAAAAGTTTGCCATACCTAAAAAAGACTATTTAGGTATTGCCACCTTTACATATTTGAAATAATTTACCATTTCTAATAAAAAAATAATTAACATAATTTCATTATAATTGACACCACAAATGTTTTTTTAAGAAAGTTGAAGATAATAAAAGAATTTAAAATTGAAATCTGTTTATGGAAAGAATTAAGATACGACGGAAAAAGAGTTTCCATTTTTTCCAGAATAAAAAAAAAAGAAATTGTGTATAATACTATTATGTATCATGTATCAGGTACAAAAGTAAAAAAGGTAGTTTCCTTTTTGGGAAAAAAAAGGTTCTTTATTTTTTATTTTTATTTTTTATTTTTCAAAGTAGCGAATAATTGGGTAAAGAGACCGAAAGGGAATAACTTTGACGGGAGGGTACACACTACGAAGATAGGCGCGACGCAGGGGATCTCTCCGTGATCCCAAAATCTCTCTCTCTCTCCTCAGCTTGCAGAGCATTGAATTTTCTGCCATTTTCGCTCGCAAAAGCAAAACCCTTTCTGGGTTCTTATAGTTTGTGGTGAATTCGCTTTTCGGCGGTATCGTCGTCGTCATCTTCAATAATCAAAAAGCAGGATACAGAAAACGAATCGAAAAGCTCAAGTTTTGTTGCTTGCAATTTGCAAATATCGCCTAGTCTGTTTCTCCCATCTTTATACATGGGCGAAATCGAAGAAATTGGACCTGACGTTTGGTATGTCTCCGAAGATTTTATTATTCCCAGAACTTCAATTTCGTTCTTTGTAATCTTTTTCGTGGTTTTCTTTTATTGGTCTCTTTCAGAATATTAATTTTTTTTTAATGATATTCTGTGGGTTTCTCTATATCGATGCTATACTTTGGACAATTATGGCTTTGCTCTCTGAATTTCATTTTGGCTTTCATCAATTGTGACTTAGTTGGATTACGTTTATGGGTTGTTGAGATTCATTCTATAGAAATTCCCAACAGTTTGTAAGTTTTAATCTTGATATAGGACGTCGACAATTGTACAATAATTTTACTAAGGAATCTTACGGGAAGCGTGTTTGAGATCATCGGGGACTTTAATGTTGTTAAAATGAAAACATTGTCTGTTCCTATGTCTGGTTTACGAGGAATGTTGGGGAAAAGAAAAGGGAATGAAATTTTGACAGTTGATTAATTAGTTATTTCGGTACAAATAATAGAATTTTACTTTACTTTGTATGTTCCGATGTTCATTTGGCATATGCAAGGTATCTTTGGGGGCCAAGTCAACCTAATTTTTTAGGTTCAAAATCTGCCATTTTTGTTTCATTAGATTTTCTAAACCAAGCTAAGAGAACTTGTTATTTAATTGAATGGGGCATCTTCTGATAAATGGTGACACACTGGACTACAGTTCAGATATAGATGTTGATGACATTAGATGTCACAATATAGCGGAGAAAGATGTCAGTGATGAAGAGATTGAAGCGGAAGAGTTGGAGAGGCGGATGTGGAAGGATGGCATTAAACTCAAAAGGATCAAGGAAAAACAGAAGCTTGCAGCACAGCAAGCCGCAGAGAAGCAAAAGCCCAGGCAAATCACTGATCAAGCTCGTAGGAAGAAAATGTCCAGAGCACAAGATGGGATTCTTAAGTATATGCTGAAGCTTATGGAAGTCTGCAAAGCTCGTGGATTTGTGTATGGAATCATTCCTGAGAAGGGCAAGCCAGTTAGTGGTGCTTCTGATAACATTAGAGCTTGGTGGAAAGAGAAGGTAAAGTTTGATAAGAATGGGCCTGCAGCCATAGCCAAGTATGATGCAGAGTGTCTTGCTATGAGTGAGGCCGATAACCGAAATGGGAACTCTCAGAGCATTCTCCAAGACCTGCAAGATGCAACGCTGGGGTCACTCTTATCTTCTCTGATGCAACATTGTGATCCTCCTCAGAGGAAGTATCCGTTGGAAAAGGGTATTCCCCCACCTTGGTGGCCAACCGGGAATGAAGATTGGTGGGTACAATTGAATTTACCTCATGGTAAGAGTCCTCCTTATAAGAAGCCACATGATTTGAAGAAGATGTGGAAAGTGGGAGTGTTGACTGCTGTTATAAAGCACATGTCACCTAATATTGCAAAAATAAAGAGGCATGTCCGCCAGTCGAAGTGCTTGCAGGACAAGATGACAGCAAAGGAAAGTGCAATTTGGTTGGGGGTATTAAGTCGAGAAGAAGCTCTCATTAGGCAGCCTAGTAGTGATAATGGTACATCTGGAATAACTGAAATGCCAGGCCTGGTGTTCCTGTTGGAAAATAAGCAAGCTGGCGCTAGTAATGATAGCAACTATGATGTTGATGGTGCCGATGACGGTGTTGGTTCTGTTTTCTTCTAAAGAAGATAGGAGAAATCAGTTGATGGATACTGAACCATCGGATAATTTGCCCAGGAATTGTGTCCAAGAAAATGATCAAGCTGAGAAGCAACTGAGGAAAAAAAGACGTTTCAGGTCCAGTGCCGCTGACAAACTACCTTCACCATCCGACAATGAAATTTTACATGTTGAGCCAAGAAGCACTCTCCTCAATATGAACCAGATGGAAGCACATGTGGCTGGACTCCATATTCATGGAAATGAACAGGGCAATGAGACAGATACTGCTTTGAGACCACTGGAAAAAGGACTTGAGATGCCAGCTCCACTCTTAGCACCTGAATTTGATCATTACTCTTTTTCAAACAACTTGGTTTCCTCAGAAAGCATGTATATGAGTGGAAGGTCATTGCACTATCCTGAGGTGCAAAACCCTGATATGCATCATGAAACTACTTACAATCCTTATAATCCAGTGGCAGGATATGGGCCTAGTCATGATGGGCAGCAGCTGCAGTCTGGAAACAGTGAACCCATCAGGCGAGAGAATGATGCAGTCGCTATGCCAGCAGTACATATAAAAGGGGATGAAATTACTGGAGGAGACTTGCAATATTATGTTAAAGACCCATTTCAAAATGAGCTTGATAGACCTATAGATCACGCTTTCTTTGGATCACCAATTGGTAGCATGTCGTTAGATTTTGGAGGACTCAACAGTCCACTGTTCCATTTAGATGAAATCTTGGGTGATGATGAAATGATCCAGTACTTTGGGGCATAGATTTCGGAACTAGTGACTCAGAGCAGAGATTGTAAGTGCTTTTCTTCTCTAAAATTATGTTTGAATTTACGCTACGTATCATAACTTCTGTTTTGTGTTTGTTTCATCCTTTTCCAGGAACTATAAAATTTCCAGCACTTGTTACTCGGCTGGGTGAAGTTTCCCAGATTGGCAGTAGTGTTTATGCAGTTTGAGGTTGAAAGATATAATCTTAACGTTGACAAGTCTTCAACTTACAGGACAGAAGGAACAGAAGCATGAATTTGTTCTATAGATTACCCCATTTCCATGTCAATAAATATGTTTGGGGTTTCATGTAAATGTGTCAATTGTTGGTTTCACTGAACTACACATCTATGAATGTTCAGGAAAATTTCTTTGGAATATGGGTGCCTCTAAATATAATAAATGATGATTTGTCTTCGTGCTAGGCGTGCGACTCTGTGCATGTTTCCGAGATTGTTTGATGCATTCCACTTAACGTCGTTAGCTTTACAGTCCGTTTGAATATATATTTTTTTTTAAAAAAGTATTTTAATATATTTTAAAGTGTATTTGAATGTAATTTTTTTAAAAAATAAAAATTAAAAAAAAAGTCATTTACTTTTTTTTAAAAAAGTTAATAATCTTTGATTTTTGAAAAATATAGAAAGAAAAATAATTTTTAATATAATTTTATGATAAAAATATTTTTATTTTTATTAAAAATTACATTTTATATTTTTTTTCTTTATAAATTCTATTTACATAAATCTCTTAAATAATTTTGTGAATTATATTTTAAGTGATGTAACTTTAAGTCATTGTATTTTAATATTTAAAATCGAATTATAATATAAATAACTATATCAATTAAGGGAAGTAAAATAGAACATCAACATGTTAAATCTTTGAATATACAATTAGACATATTTTTATTATTTTATGTCTCATTTTTCATGACGTTGTTATCATGACATATTTGAAAATCTTATCATTCATATTATGTTAGTCTATTTAATCATATCTTATATATCGTAACTCATTAGATCTTGTATTTAAATTTTTTTTAGTAATTTTAATATAAATAAAGTGTTTTTATTCTTTTTTATTTAAACAAACTTAAAAAAAATTATTATTAAAAAGTATTATATTTAAATATAAAATTATTTTTTTAAAAAAAAGTATAATAAAATAAAATATATAAAAAATATTTTTTTTTAAAGTTTATCCAAACGAATTCTTAACCATCTATATGGCTATCTTCTTTGGCAATTTAGATACTGGAAGCAAAACTGTGATTGATGTCATTATGGTATCATGTCTATAATGATTGAAGGCTGAGTTGGGTTTATCAGAAAATTTTAGTCTAATACAAGAAATATTGGCGCCTGATGCGGAGGTTTCAGGTTTGTTTTACATTATGTTCCCCTACTAGCCTAAGTTGGTCTCCAAAACAATCAGGTAGTAACCCATACTAAAAATTTAAAATCACGACATTATCAAATGAAAAGGTCATATTGGTAAGTGTCACTTTGTTGTAGTGATCAACTACAAATTATAGAATCTATAAATGTGCTAAACATCACATGGACTAGATTTAAGAATATAAGCCCTTCCTACACTGCATGATTTTCCTTCTTGCATGTCATTATCCATGTGATATGATGATTTTAAGATTCTTCCCACGTCTTTTCCTTTTGGAT
Source organism: Castanospermum australe (assembly GCA_019955255.1). Lineage (NCBI taxonomy): Eukaryota > Viridiplantae > Streptophyta > Magnoliopsida > Fabales > Fabaceae > Castanospermum > Castanospermum australe. Next base: position 594,894 of record NSJW01000994.1, on the reverse strand, counting down.
TCTTTCCTTCACCTCCCCTTAACCAAAAAAAAAAAACCTTTTGAAACAGTGTTAGATCTTGTTTGGAGATATTAAGACTTGTTGTGTGGTGTGAAGAAGCTATTATGAAAGTGACTCTATTGGAGGGCAATTTTTACTTTGGTAGCAAAGAAGTCTACAGAAAGGAAAGGTTACATTGTTTCAAGACGTCTCAAAATATATAACTCGATCATATCAGTTAATCAACTTTCATATTGACTTATTGGAGCATATAATAATATTATAAGATAAAATTCACACACTTGTCATCAAGCCTTTGGTTTGGTGGTTAAGAACTTCTAACTTTACCAAGGAGGCCATCTTTCTAAGTTTCTGGTTTGATTCCTTACCTTAAGTGGAAGATCTTTCTAAATCTTCATCTAAACTGTGGTGGACACCTTTTTGTGATTATTAAAAGAAAAAAGTATTGCTACGTAGAAAAAAAAAGTCAGAATTCACTTAGATTTTAAAAATAATTCTGACTATGAAGAATTTTTTTCTTTAAAAAAAATGGATACTAATATTTGTCACAAACAAATTTCGTGAAATGTTACTACTGAAACAGCAGTGCTTATCACAGCTTTTTAAACTTTGTTAAATTTTCTTTAAAAAGAAAAACTTTATTTAAATTTTATGCCAAGTCATTCGTAATCATTTCATGCGAAATAGTTTCGTATTAAATACTATCTTCCAAAAAAATTAAACTTTTCAATCTCCTTTTTTTTTCTTTTTTGATTTTGTCAACCAATGGAGCTGTTACTTATTTATTTTAATATATATATATATATTTGAATTCAAAATTTTAATTGATTTCATATTTCTAACACTTATTTTTCATTTTACTCTGATTTATTCTTAATTATATCTCTTATTCAGGTCACTCTTTAGAATTAAAAATATTAATAATCTTTTTATGTAATTAAAGGAGAATAAATTGTCCTATTCTCTGTTCAAGGTGATTTTTTATTTTTGGTCTTCGTTCAAGGTGATTTTAAAAATACATCTAATTCGTACATAAGGTTTGAGTTGGATCATGAAAGTCTTTGAACTATGCTCCATCCATATCTACCAAAAATTAATTAGAAAAGAAAATGAAAAAAAAAATGATGTCTTGGATGTAGCTTGATGTATCTCAAGTCTCAACATACTTTGCGCTCCACAGTCCACGTTGAGAGAAAAGTTTAAAAGTCGATGTGGTTTCTGTAACAATATAACACATTCAGTGCCATATCCTGACAGTGTAACGGTCGGGTTGCAAAGCAAAATCAAATATGAATGTGCATAACCCAGTGTTCGTATCAGTAGCCAGAGCAAATTCAATTTCTATAATTAATCAATAATTCATACTCTTCTGACTTCTCATTACAATCAGAATGTAGCTTCTTTCCCCTCTCCGCTTAGTCTGCAAATAAATGTTTCACAGAATTATACAACTTAAATTTACAAACCAAGCTTCTTTCGTCTCAAAAATGTGGAAGAACCCTTCCGCAAACCCGCAATGGAGATTTCCTGCTGATGCTTAGCCATCTTTTTTTTTCTCCTTCACTTTCCTTTCTCTCTCAACCTCTGCTTGCAACTTCTTCACATTCTCCATCTCCTCCTCCATGGCCATCTTCTCTTGTTTCTGTCTCTTATGCTCCAGCAATGATGTATCAGACTCCTTAGCAGAGAAAAACATGGGTCCCAGCTCAGCCAACCTCTGGGGCTCCTCCGCTGTGGCACACTGCGTGTACTCCTTCGTCGTCAGGATTAACCCATTATAAACAGGTGTGCAACCCATACCAAAGAAAGCACTGCTTGGGTGAAGATGACAAGAAATTATTCCATACTTATGGAGCGTCATTAAGATTATGTCCCGTTTAATTATATCTTAATATTTTAATATTAAATTATTACTCTTTTTATTTATTTTTATTTATTATATAAAAAAATTTTATTGTTTAATAATATATGTTATTTAATAATATTAAAAAAATATTAATTAATTTTTTTAATTTTATTCTTATTTTTTAATAGAGAGAATGAGTGAAATAAATAAAATTAATAAAATATTAATAAAATAAAAAAATAATAATTTAATCATTTTAAATTATATTTCTTTACAATTAAAACTATTTAATAATTTTTTTAATATTTATACAAAAACCTTAAATGACAAATTAAAATGAATTGAGAGAGTAGAAAACACACTTATCAATATAACATTAATTATTTTTATCTTAGAATGTGTGTGCTTTTTTTTGTAAGTATATTTTTTAATCATTTAATGTTAAAATATCAATAAATTTTATTGTATCCCTCTAAAACTTCTTCTTAATAATTCTCCTAATACTTAATAAAGTAAGTATTAAATGAAAAAGTAAACCATTCAATATCTCAAAAATATAAAAAGCATTCAAAACTTTCTTTATTTAGTAATTAAGAGAATTATTAAAAAGATAGATTAAGAAAATATAAAATTATTCAATATAAAAATATAATTAGATGAAGCATATAATCTTAATGGCACTCCATAAGCATGCATGAATTTCTCCTAAATGATAGGGCGTCCTGTTCCAGCAGTTGACATACTTCCCCATACCCTTTAATCTTGCTGCATTTTGGAAGTATGCAGAACAAATTGCTTTTCAGACAATGTCTGTATCAGGCCAACAGGTGGTTAAGGGAATCTTTAGTCTTGAGAATATCAACCAGCTGGGATCTCACCTCTTAGCCTTTCTTAGACCTTTAACGTGCAAAAAATGATCATTGCACCAGTCACCTCTGCAATCATGCTGTTTCCATTGCTGATAAACATTGTACAGCGTTAAATGATCAGATTCTGGCACAAAAAATCTTTCACGTGCAGCATCACTCTCCTCTGCTCGGTCTTTGGGTCTAGAGAAAACAGATGGTACTGCACCGCTTGCCTGAGGCAGAGAGACATGGTGAAAGGCTTCGATACCAATTGATAGAAACTTGATACTGAATATATGATATTATTGAATATCCACAAAGGAAACTCCTCTAGTTATTGATCTCACTGAGAAATCAGTATCTAGAAAGTCATTACACCAGAAAGGAACAGCTCAGAAACAAAAAAGTAAACACACCACATGTCATTCAAGAGACTTAGAACCTCCGTACCTCAAAAGAGTCCCAAAACCTTACTCATAAAATGACCTGCCTCCTTTCTCTTCCCTCCCCCTTCTTATATTTCCTCCCACTCACAAATTTCCCACCCACACTGCTACGTGTGCAAGGTTGTTACCCCTAAATTCCCATCATGACCCTTACATCATTCTTGCACCTTGCTGCGTTAGTCACCTTATAACATATGAGGCCTAACATATGCCCGGTACCAAACATAGGCAATTTAAAATTCCAAAAATACATGTTATTATTGATTGGATAGGCAAGTATCTGTAAGAACTGGACCAGAAACTCAACAATTAATGGAATCAAACTCTGTATATCTCCTCTCCTATCCTGATATCAGTGTGATATTAGAATAGTGAGGGGTAGTAAAATGGAAATTACAACGGAAATAGAAAAGATAGTCCTCAGGCTAATTCGAGAGTGCCTGAACCTCTCCCTCCATATCCCTTCACACTTCTTTCCTGCCTCTACCCATTTCCCTCACTTCCTATATATACTGCCCATAACTCTAACATATTACATTTCCCTCCAATTCTCTCCCCAACCCACGGGTACAATTAGTTAGCTGAAGTCACATTGTTTTGCATGCTGCCCTGCTGTCCCGATCTTCTGCTGCCCCTAAACTCCTTTCTAAAATACACCTTGGTCACTGAAGGGTGTCTATCAGTATCTAATCATAATCCTTTGAGATACATGCCACCACAAGATCAAGATAACAATTCTGAATATATAAACATACAGAAAAGGTCAATAATGCATCATAAACTGCTCCCTGAAACATAACACGGGACGTTGAATACAGCACAAGCACCATTTTCTGGTCCATTTAATCAAAGTGTGTACCAGAATTCAAATACCAAATTACCAATCACCCAAAAGCCTAAGTTGATAGAAAACAAGCTAAAATGTACTATCAAGCTTAACATACAAGCAACTATCATTTCCAAGACCAAGCATGTGGACAAAGTCAAAGTAGCTGCTCCAAAAACTAAATCACAACGAATGCAATGATACATTATAAACATCAATCTTTGGCTAGATCTAAAGATCACTGCATTAAAGAACCATGTTGACAACAAAACTTTCATGCTACCAATTATGAGATACAAAATATAGGCTGTAGAACTTTTTCACATGTAAGCCTTTCAATTTTCAAATACATCACTTCTCCTTATGGCCCAGGTGTTGTAAATGCTATAAGTTAACCTTGAGCATGTTATATTAATTGAATATTTTCTCCTTTCATTTTCAAGAATTGCTAGATCATTAGACTATCAGCACACACTCAAGGGGAAGTCACACAAACAAAATACTTACATTAGGATAACATCATGACAATTTAAACATTGTTCCTAAACCACGTGGTAACAAGAATAAGATCATTAAAGATGAAAACAATGAGAACCCAAAAAAGGAAAAGATATAATAATCTTACATCCGAACCCATATGCTCACTAGAACAAGTCTCATATGTATCAGTATTGCCATAGTGATGTTCTGTCACAGAACTTACTGCAGACAAAGTCACAGAACCTTTTCAGATTATTATTTACTTTTCTTGAGAAAAATAAAAATTAAAACCTAAATTGCACACATACGTGCGCAAAAAAGCAATATATATCTAAAGCAACTTCAAAACATTGTTTCAAACAGACTAAACATATTGAGTAGTAGAAATTTCCTCCATAGATACCCATAATACGAATTATAAACCCTGCTCACTCCCTTTCCCATATCCAGAAAGCTTCATATTTACCATTTGGTCTATTTTTCCCTTCAATAACACTTCAAACAAATTCCTCATGGAACCAAAACAAAAAAAGATATCATTGATGTATCCACATTAATCTATCTCATTCCATTAAACTCATGCCCACCAGCAGAATTTGAATTTTAATTGAAATCTGCAATATGCACTTCCAACAATATTAGGATGTGCCTTCCACAATAATTTTTTTTTATATATATTGATATTTCACTAATGAAAATAACTATATAAATCCAAATGTTGGCAACATATATACAAAGAAATATCAATATTAAAAAAACATACCAGCATGTGATGTTTCATTAGTCAATTCACAATATCTCCTATTAGCATGTCTGCGTGTACTATCAAATCCACCATGTCCACTTTCATCAACCACCGAAGACTCAAACTTATCTTTGTCGTCTGCAGATGCTGCAATGGAAGTGGTTCTTTCTTTTGGGACCTTGAATCCCGCATCATGTTGAGACCCCCCGGGTTTTGCATTGGCAAGGGCATCAAGTCCTGTTACATCATTTATTAAAGTAAACAACGAATCTATGCTTATAGATTATTAAGGTAAACTTAACTCCAGACAGCATCAGTATTCAGTGCTTAAGTATGTAATACATAAGACATAAGCCATATAGCTATCATTATCAATAAAGATCCTTTTTACTTCCAAATTGAAGGCGGCAAAACCCAAGTAGCATTCCAGAATGAAAGGGATCATTCAAATTTACATACATGAATCAAGTATCACAGATAAAAGAACACGTTACCAAAGTTTTTTCAAAAACTAATAAGCAATACTAATGTGTTGGAAGTTCTATCAGTCACGACTGCCCCCAACGGCTTTGAGAGTAGAAGAGGGGCATTAACAAAAACAAGTTTTTAAATGGTCAAAATACCGTATCAATAAGATATGGTCAATCAATAAAACCTGCGAAAGAAACTTGTAATTCAAAATGCCTATAAAAATAAAGCATCAGGATTTTCTCCTGTTGTTAAAATAACAGTATTAAACAGTATTATGTTCAAGAGATAAAAATTCAAACAAATTTAAATATAATTAAAAAATTTATAATCTATTATGGTGGTTCTTTGCAACTTCTGTCTATCTCTTTCCAACGTAATAGTCCTGTAACTGAATCCAAATCCAAAAATAAAGCGTATCTAAGCGATATTTTCTTTCTGGAGGTACGTACACCACTCTATCCCTCCCAGGAACATAGAGCTTGCCACCAGTAGATTCTCGGGTTCCAATGTCACTGTGTTATTGTCTATCTCAACGAAACCAGCACCACTTCCATCTTTCTATTCACAAACAAGAAGAAAAGCAAATGAAACAAAACAATTTGAATTGTTTTAGACAAATTTATCTTCAACTGAGCGTGATGGCGAAAAGAATGAATTTGATACTGACCTCCATGGCACAACAAAGTCACTGCAGAAAAGATCAAAATGTTTGAAGATAGTTTTAGCGCAGTACCAAGCTCGCCTCACGATACAAATTGGAGTGCAACAAAACAACGAAGTATATCAGCATTCCCAAATCCCTAATTTGAGAAAAATCCCAAAGTTCGTTAGAGCATTGCTACTCAACGGCGGCGTTTCACAAATCACGGCTATCGGAACACGCAAACAATAGTGATGCAGGCACTACCCTTAATACACGTTTGATGTGCTTAAAAAATGGAATGGAATATAATATATTAAGATTAAAATATAAAAAATCTTTTTCAATTCATTTTTTTTTCTTGTTACCAAATAAGTACTTAATTTTCTTACCGAGGGAGGGAAAAATATGTATTTTTTTGTATTGGAAAAATAGGTAATTTGTTAAATGTCGTGTTACGAATTAGGATACAAATAAAATAACTAGTATACAATATTCATTAATTTTTTACCTAATATATTTATTATGTTTAATTAAATTTCAAATAAAAACATTTTTAAATTGTATTATATATTACAAAAAAGGTGTATAAATAAATCTATTCAATTTAATTTAAGAGGAAAAATTAGTTAAAATTTCACATAAATTCAAAATTATTTTTTTCCTTTTAACTGAATTTTGACAAGCAATGTGTGAATATTTTTCTCATTTAAGAGTAATTATGTTATTTACATCATTTGGATTTCATTTTATATTGTATCATATACAATAAACTATTGTTATGTTTAGTGTGAAAGAATAAAATATTATTTCAAAGTTTATTCAGAAATTGGAACATTTTTGTTAATGAATAAAATTGTGGAATGACACTTTTTATTCCGAATCCAATTTCACAAATTTGTCAAATCTCATTTTTTTAGAAAAAGGTGGGATTGGGTTTTTTTTTTTTAGAGTAGGATTCCACATTTCTTGCCTATTATTTCTTTTTTTTTTTATTTAGAAGATGATAAGTTTTACACTTATATAATCTAAGTAACCTTAATCTAATAATTCAATTTAACCCCAACTCAATTTTTATAATCCTAACTCAATTTAAAAATTAATCTTTGTCCAAATATTTATTAATAAATATTTGTTAACTTATGGTGATGCAATTTTTAGTATTTTATATACTTTGACCTCTAAAGTTTTTTATAGTGTAATTTTTATTTCAGTATTTTATATACTTCTCTTTTAGTAATTTTACTTTATTTTTGTTATTTTATATGCTCATTTTGAGACGTGACCTTCCCTTAAACAGCTTATAAATTTGAAAAAAATAAAATAAAAAGAGGAGCAAATAAATAAATAACAAAAGAAATGGAAAAAAAAGGTAGAGAGAAAGAAAAATCTTTTCATTAACGCATAGACATATATAAAAATACATATATGTTAATTTGCATATGGGGTATAAGAACACAATAATTAACAAATGTAATTAAGGTTAATTATGTTATTTAGATTAATTTGGATTCCATTTCATATTATATCCCGTATACCAAATTATAAAATTACTTTCAATTTCATTTTGTATTCCATCACACCAAACTTTGGGATCGGAATAGAATTCTTATTCTAATTTACTAATTCTCATTTTTATTTATAAAATTTCATTTTTTGCATCAAACATAACGTATAGAATCATTTTTCTTTTCATATTATATATTCATTGTACCACATTGTGGAATTGGAATAAAATCCTCATTCCAATTTATCAATTTCCATTATTTTTCTCATTTGTATTTTATGAAATTTCATTATTTGCATCAAATATAACATAAGGATACATTTAAATTAAAAATATTTTTTTATTTTTTTATTTTTTTCAATTCAAACGTAACTTTAAGTTACAAAACTTAGAATTTGTAGACTATATTTTAGAGAACGGTGAAATGTTATACATCCCGCCAAAACGGCGGCACTATGCGTTCTTTAACCACCAGTTTCTCGGTCAGCATTTGGTGGAGTGAGGGTGAAAGTTCAGCTGCATCATAATGTTGTATCACTGATATCTGGATGTCATTCTTTTTTAATAGACAACTGTGCTAAGCAGCGTTCCTGATATACAGCAGGTCATTTTTGTAACAAAGAATATTTCAAATTACTTTAAAACTTCAATATAATCAAATTTCAACTTTTTTTTTTCAAAAGCTACTTTTGCAAACTTTCAACAACAGCGACTACAGATCTCATGTTTGTGTCCGTTTACATCACTTTTGGCACGTGTTGCTATATCATACAGCAACGAAAGTAGATTTGTTGCCGAAGTCGAACAACAATTGGGTGTGATGGTCTCTCATGCATTTTTATTACTGATCAATTAGTTTTGTCAAATCGCAATCCCGAATACTAACCAAATCTGATAATATTTTTTTTAACTAAATTATAATATTAGTGTCCAAAAAATTTTACAAATTTTATGTTAATTCTTAAAAAAATTTAATTATGTCTATAATTTTTAATAAATTATTTTATTATTTAAGTTAATTTTAAAAAAATTTAAAAATAAGTTATATTAGTCTTTAAACAGTGATGTTATTTTGATTAGAGTTTATAAATTTAATTTTAAATAAACTTAATTTTTATCAAAAATAAATTTAAATAAAATAATTTATGTTTGATTAAAAATTATATTCAACTCAAAAATAAAAAATAGTTACTTTAAACTAAATAAACTTTTAAAATTAGAATCATATTTTAAAAATACAGTAAATGTCAAAATAAAAAATATAAAATATTAATAAAAACTTTTTTAAATATTCAAAAACTAGTTTGAGTGAGACAAACGCTCACTCAAATATATTTAAATGACAAAATTAATAGTTAAGAATTATAATAAAATTTAAATCTTTCGCATAATACTACAAAGTCACATAAATCTTTTTATGCACTAATTTAATGATTTAGACTAATTTTTTAGGATATAATCAGTAACCATACTCCCCATTAGTCCTGAAAGCAGATGGAAACGTTCCATTTGGCATGCTCGTTTCTACTGGGAAGTATAAACAGAGTTTTTCTGATTTTCTTCTACCTTAGAGTTTTCTCTGATTCTCCCTCTGGTTTCATAAAGCTTGATAGATAGAGCAAAGTAATAAATTAATAATACAGAAAGAGAATTATAGGCGACAACACATGCACCTTGGTATTGGAGGTTGGGTTTCAGTCAAGACTTACCACAAATTCAAATGTTTCTTCACCAATTCTCCTCTGTTATTGAAAAATAAAATACAAATTTCTTTCACTCGGTTTCCTTTCTTGTCTCCTTCATGGACACTGCAGCGGATAAGAACTCGTCCATGGCCCTGACAGATGACCCCTTACAGCTATCCTCGTCTTCCATTGCATTCCTTATCACATCTCTGATGTGACGAGCTTTCTTCCTCATCTCCATCCCTTTCTCTGTCTCGTTCATCACTAATTCAATCTTGGCCGCTATATCTTCATGTTTAACCTCGCAGCTCTTCCCTCTGGCAACCTCGAGACAAACACCAACCTCTTCCTCCAAAAACTTGCAGTTGAAAAACTGCTCCGCCGCCATAGGCCACCCAAGAATTGGCACGCCGTGACTCAGCGCCTCCAGCACCGAATTCCATCCGCAGTGGCTCAAAAACGCAGACACTGCTTTGTGTGTCAGGATTTCCACTTGGGGTGCCCAATCATGCACTATCAACCCCCTTTTCGATTCTTGAATCGCCTCCCGAAACCCTTCTGGCAACCATTCTTCCGCTCTGAATTCCGAATTTATGTCGAAACCAATTGGTGGCCTCACAACCCAGACGAAAGTCTTTCCGCTGCCCTCCAATGCCAAAGCCAATTGCATCATTTGGGAGGCAGAGATCGTGTTCATTGACCCAAAACACACGAACAACACCGAATTCGAAGGTTTGGTACTAAGCCATTCTCGGCAAAGCTCTGGGTTGATCCCACCTCCTTTTCCGCGCGATCCGCTTCCGGTCGACAGAAGAACAGGCCCGATTGCCCACACCGGCCGGCGAAGCTTTCGGGTAAAGTAGAGCAGTCCAAGCGAGTCAAATTCCTCCACTGTGTTGAACAGGATCCCGTCCGAGTTGACCCAATCGGAAAAGTTCATCCTTTGAAAGACCGACCAGGCATCCTCACCATCTGCCTCCGATATATTGGTCGGCAACTGCGTCTTGTGAATAGAACGAGCTTCCGGAAAATCAGGCAGCGAAAACTCGTCGGAGTCCACACGCCGGTGAGGAAGATTTATCCAGAGAGAATAGTAACACGCCAGGCCATACCCACCAGCACCGCTGAAGATAACATGAAACACATCGAGCTCTTTGGCCACAGTTGCGGTCCACCCAAGGAAGATGTCGGCTATAATGCAGAGTTGGCGATGATGGCCAAGTTGGGGATGTAGGAGGCTTTGGATGAGTTTCTTGAAGGTTGGTCTCATGGAAGTGGAGGCTTCGAGGAGACGAATAACGAGGGAGTATGGGAGCACATCGGTGTTCTCTGTGGCTGGTGGTAGGCCATGGTCGGAGCTGGTGAAAGGGATCTCGAGGAGGTCAATGGAGGAGTTGAGTGGGAGAGAGGCTCGGACCTTTTTAACGTTAAGAGAGGTGTTGACTATGATGATGTTGGAGTTTGTTCTTTGTTCTAGGCGAAGTGCTAAAGCCAAGAAAGGGATTATATGGCCTTGTGCCATGAAAGGGAATAACACTATGGTTTGTTTTCTTTGTGCCATTGCTGCCAAGGAGACGGGGCAGAGCTGGGTGGGAGCTGGGAGAAAACAGAGAGAGAGAGAGAGAGAGGGGGGGGGGGGGGGGGGGGGCAGGGCAGTGTTTGACTTTCCTGTTCTTGGTGTTGGAATTCCTCTGCTGGCTTTATTTGACTGTAAAATAACTTTAATTTGTTAAATGACTTACCTTTGTTGCTATGCATGAATGAAATTCTATAAAATAATAATTAATAAATTAAAATAAGAATATTATTTTAATTTCATAATTTATTATAATAAAATATAATGTAAAATAAAAAGAAATTTTTTTATTTGATATACAAGATATGATATGGAATAAAATCTTAATTGATAAAAATGGCATAATTTTTTGATCTTGGGGTTGAAATTTCTTTGCTGGCTTTATTTAATTTTTATTTATTTTATTTATTTTTATCTGTTACTTAAATTTTTTTTTATAAAAATTAAAAAAATTATTAAATAATTTTAATTATAAAAAAATATAATTTAAAATAATTAAATTATTTTTTATTTCATTTCATTAATATTTTTAAAATTTTATTTACTTCATTAATTTTTTTTATTAAAAGATAAAGATAAATTTATAAAAAAAAATTAATTAATATTTTTAATATTCTCATATATTTTTAAATAAAAAAATTTCTTATATAATAAATAAAGATGAACTAAAAGAGTAACCTACTTTAATTACTACTTTAATTTATTAAATGACTCTGAGGGTGACAAAGGGATATGCTGCTCAACAAACTTTCACTTTTATTAAGGTTTCTAATGGAGATCAAGTCAGATGAATACGAGCCACACATCTCTCTTGGTTCAGTACTAAGATAAAGTTATAGTAAGATAATTCTATTTGCAATGTTTATATAACATTTTATTGAAAAGAATAATTTCAATACCTGGAACGAAGCTCGCACCAAATTCAAAAAGTACGGGGACTTCGGTAAGTGTTCTTGGAGAACATGGTGGAGTGCGATAAGATCAAGGAATGCTAGGTCATTCGTGAGCCGTTTTGTAAAAAATAACGTAATACTCGTGTGATGTATGAAAATTTTTTAAAAAGAAATAAAATTAAGAATTAATAATATATTATTGAAAATTTATAATACAATATTTAATTAAAAACAAAACAAACACTTATAATAATTTTAAAATATGTATTTAAGAAATCATTATTTTTTTATTTTTACATAATTTAAAATTATATATTTATTATTTATTTTAGGTTTATTTTAATATTTGCTAATATTTTTAACATTTAATATTTTTAATAAAAAATTTAATAATTATTATTGATTAATTCAAACTAATAAAAAAATAATTAGAATTTTAAATTTAATTCATAAAAAATTAAAGTGAGAGAAAAATATTACTAAATAAAAAAAAGTAAAATAATAATAAAAAAAAGAAAATAAAAGAATTTTAAAATATTTGACTCATGGATTATTTTTTTTCATAACTTATCAATTATTACAATAAATATATTATAATATTCAAAAGTTACATTACTATTATTTATCATATAAGTATTATTTATTAAATTTAAATATCAAAATAAAAAATATCAAATAATATGATTAAAATGATATATGATAAAATTAAATCATTTAATTTTTTTTACATATAACATAAATTGTTCCGTTCAAATTAGTATTTCCCTAAAAAAAATCGCATGTATTCTTAAATTTGAGGGTTTGAATTTGTCAGATTCGCATAATCTCTTCAATTTAAGAACGTTAAAGAGCAAACTTCTGACACGGGCGGCAGAAACGGTTGTGCTTCTTTATTCATTCACATGATATTGGTTTTCCTTTATTCTTGATATTTCGGAGTCGTTGTTAATTATGGTTCATAATTTATAGTAATGTAACCACATAAACTCCCAAAATATGGTTGTGTATGTCTAGATTAGAGTTTGTAAGTTTAATTTTAGATGAATTTAATTTTGATAAAAAGTAAATTTGGGTAAAATAATTTATATTTAGTAAAAAAATTATATTTAATTTAAAAATAAAAAAAATTACTTCAAATTAAATAAATTTTTAAAATTAAAATTACGTTTAAGAAATGATATAAATATTAAAATAAATAAGATAAAAAATAAATAAAAACTCATTTAAACCTCTAAAAGTTAATTTTTTGTCCACTTAAACACACCCTTTGAAAACATGTTTGGTTAAGTTTTATCAAAAATATTTTTTATTGTATTTTTATATTTCTTTTGGATGTGAAACTAATCGATACTAAAATTATTTCTTCTTACAAAATTTTTTTTAATAGAATCAAATCCATGACATTATAAGTAAAATTAAGTTACAAGTAAACTTTAATTATTTATCATTAAGTCACTTCTTTGTCGATATTAAAAATATTTTTTAAAATAAAATTAAAATGATAAATAATTATTTTCATCAATTTTGAGAAGTATTGTTATAATTATAATAAAAATTATATTAAGTAAATATATTTTTTAGTATTTAAAAATTTGAAATTTTTTTAAAATAATAAAAACATTAAAATGTTTTTCAAACCAAATAGAAGAACCTGACATTTATATATTTTTCTGTTAATTTTTTTCTGATATTTTTGTTGACTAATGTTTGTTCTGCCTTTTATACATAAACAAAAAAACTTAAGAGGTTGTTGTCTAATTTTGAGTGCTTGGATTTAAATTTTAAGTAAGCATATAAAAAAAATAATTATCTCATGCTCTAGTTGATATATTATATAAGTAATAGATGTATAATTAATATTATTTATTTTTATATAATATTTAAATAAAATATTATATAACATAATATTAAATTAAAATAATTTTATTTAACTTTAATTTTATAACAGATAATAATTAAATTATTTTATTTTATATAATTAAAATTAAATAAAATTATTTTAATTAAACAAATTATAATTTAATATTTTATTTAAATATAAATAATATTAATTATATTATATTATTTAATTCTTATATAATCTACGAAACGAGACTTTAAATGCATGTGTGGAAATACGCTTTTCGGATAGCTATGTGAGAAATATCCCTACTGTATTGAAAAAATAAATAAATAAATAAAAGGCATGTTAGAGAATGAATTTCTTTTTTTTTTTATTTTTTTGGTCTAACGGAGAATGATTTTCGCACAATGCACAAAGCACATCCGCAGTGCAATCTCACGTTTCCGGTGGATAACCTAAGACACTTTTAGTTTGTTTCTGGGCTAACCCATGACACATTTAGCCCTATCAATAAGCCCATGTTTCATAACTTACTGGCTTCCGGCTCCCTCGCATACGAAGCCTATGTAACTTCACAACAAACTCAAACAATTTTACATGTTATTATAATCTAATGTTCCTTCTAACGTGAGATTTGGTATACAAAATGGTCATTTTAATGAAATTAGAAAATGTAATAAAAATTGAATAAAATGAAATTGCTTATTTTTAATTCATAATTTGATATCTTTCATAATGAAATACATTTTCAATCTATTCAATTATTTGATACATAAAATCGATGTATAATAAAATTAAAATTGATATAAATAATATAAACGTTTCTCACATAAAAAGTTTAAATACCTTTTTTAGGAGATTTTAAATAATAATTATGTTTCATTAAATTATTATAATTTTTTATTTTTATGAAATTTTGGATATATAGAAAAAATATTGATATTAGTGTTTGCATATAATTTTTTTATAATTACATAATTATTAACACAAGTTTATAGAACAAAAAAAAATAATAAGGTTATATGGTGTGTTAAATATTTATTTATTAAAGAGTCATCTTTTCAATAAGTTAAATTTAAGAATGATAATAAATGTAATTTTAGAAAATTAATAAGAGCATGATAGACAAGCATTTCATGGAGCATGTAATTCTAATTCTACTTCTTTGAAAAGAAAATGAATTCTATACTCTATTTCTAATTTTGTAAAATTTCATGCTATTTTTTTTCCTAACAAATGCATGAATCTCCTATTCTATATTATTCCATTTAATTTCATGATGATTACTGTATATTAAACATCATGTTAAGTGTTAAATTCTAAATTTTATAATATTGTTGTGTCTTCAATGTGTCTAATATAGTTCATAATAAAATTTTTATAATTAAAATTTATATTATTTAATATTCTGTAAAGTATAATACTTACGAATAGTACTATGCTGTTAATGTTTTTTTTCCCTATTAATGTTAATAAAAGTTCTCATATAAATGGATAAAAAATTAAATAAAAGGAACACATCTTCTTGCTAAATATTTCTGTTAGTAGTATATCACCAACAATTTCCTATGGGTCAAAAGATATAATTTTATCTGGCACTAAAAACATCAAATCGCGCTCTGCTTTGCGGTGCGGCACCTAATTTGGGATTGAGCATTTAATACGAGACTTTGGACCAGGGGAACATCAAGGACGGAAATGGAAGATTACTTGGTCTTTACGGCTGAAGTCACACAACTTCACCAACAATGATTTCCAGCAATTGAACTTTGAAGCCAAGATAATAGCTCTTTATCCCCCACAATGGTAAGCGACAGGATGAATGAACTGAACATCAGAGATCTAAATGTGGCTTTGATACTGCCACCTTACATCATCATCCTCCATGCACACGAACACAGTAGGGATGGAAAGTTGGATACTAATAAAATGATAGCAGAGAGAGGCAAAAAATCCAGATGAACCAATTTATTTTAACCCATAAACTTCGGAATCTACACCAACTCATTGACAAGCATCCAAAATCTAGTTGGTAATAGAATAAACCAATTTGAACGATTATTAATTATCACATACATTTGGATAGTTACAGACTCGAAGACTGAAGAGGAAAGAGACCAAAGAAAAGCAAAATAAAATGGACAGTAAAATAAAAACCTATTTCCAAATTTTATTTAGTTATGGTGCAGATTGTACCTGCAAAGAACTTTACACCTCAAGACCCTATCCTGAACATAAAACCCCGGCATCACCATGATCTTAACCCTGCTTGGACCTTGTGACCTCTGCCTATCCGTACACACATCTTCCATGTAGTGAGGATCAAAGTTTTTATTCTCTTCAACCCTTAAAATTCCCAACGGTGGGTTGAAAGAGAAGGCCAGCAAATGCAGCAACCATATGCATTTTGCAGCGACGAAGAAAGCTTGAAGGAGTTGCTCAGACCAAGGCCTCGTCCAATTTAGAGTGGTCATGATACAACTCATTTTCTGGTCGCAGAACTTGCTAAATTCTTCACTGTAATATTTTGTCCCTTTTCTCAGAACCTCGTTCCAGCTCAAATTCCTAAGTGCAACGAATGACGAGAATTGTGCTTGGCGATCCTGTCGGGGGTCTAGGAATTTTGGGCAGCCATTCTTTTGCAACACACAGTTCTCAAAGTCTTGGTACAGAGATTGGTTTATGAAAGCTTCGAAGTGATATAGAACTGTCTTTGAGTACTTGGAATTCAGGGACAGCCTATATGGCTGAAGAAGCAAGTTCAGATTGTCCATCAGAGAATGATCGGTTTCTTCAATCTGGCTTATAAGGGTCTTACAGAATTGCTTCACTGATAACCTGGACTCTGATACTATCTGCAAGAAGCCCTCTACCATGACTTCCTCACCCACAGGCATCAAATTTTCTCCATGCCCATCAAATGATTTTCCTCTGTGTCTCTGGGGAAGATTATTAAGCTTTTCACAAAGTTGGGAATCCTTTGCCTGCATTGATTGTGTCAAAGCTTTCTTCAGCTTTTCACAGTAACTCTCCAAGTACTCCAGCTTTTGTTTCAGATCCCCCAATGAAGATCTCATCTCAGAAACCTCCATTAAGGCGGCGTCTCTGCTCTCGTTTGCTTCCATCAGCTCTTTCTTCAATGTCTCGATTGACATTATTCCCAGGTCCTTGAGAACCTGAGAAACTTCCTCAGATTCTGTTCTGTTTGGGGAATTCTCATTCCTGTGCTTCTTCTTTAACCGAGGGAACAACCATGAAATCACCCCCTTACTTTTGGGTTGGGATTGAAAAGATGCGTGAGAATCCGTGAGTGGGACAACAATATTGGAGCTCTTGCTGTTCCTTGTATTCTCAAATTCGCTAGTTATGACAGCAGGCTTACATCTATTGCAGGAAGACACGGGCTTGATGTCCTCCAAACTGTTTCTCCTCCTAGACTTGAAGAAGTCATTCGCAGGTGATGTTTGAAGAATGGTAATGTGATTTGCACAAGAACCAGCTGCAGATTTGCTATCATCAGCGGGACATACGTGAGATTCTAGGCTGCCAAAACCGAAAGGTAGTCCCTTTCTTGAACTCGATTTCTCCTTGTAATCTGGCACTGGTGCAATCGTGTCTATGCTGTTTCCTCCTTGTAGCCCGTTCTCATCCCAACTTTCTGATATTGTTCGGCTTTTCGTTGGGTTGTGATGATACCCTGGCACTGGGTCGTCTTCATAGCTCTGTCAATGATTCTCACATTTAGAAACTTATTGTCCATCAAAATGGGGGAAAAAGAAAATAATTGGGGCAGGGGTAATTAGCAGCCACAAAAATATATGGGAATCTGAAAACAATGAAAGAGCAGGGGAAATAAAAACCGGATATTAGTTTTCAAATGACAAAAATGAGACAATAAACATCATAGTTGTGGAATTGTTGACTTGAGGATTCAGTTCAGTTGCTCAATCTCAAAAGTTCCATGAAAAGCAAAATAAAGCAAAAATCCAAGAAAGTCCAAAAGTCAAAAGTCGATCTATGCTTGGTGTTTCATCGAATAGAAATACAGGATAAAGAAAGGAGAGGAACGATTAAGGATATAACCGTAACAACAATGACATCTACCTATCGAGCTTAATCTGGTTTTAGTCCCAAGGTTCCAGAATTCATCAACTATACATCATTTTAAGGGAGGAGAATAATAAAGAGATTGGAAGCAGGCTCAGAATTCCTGCAAATTCGAGAAATTCAAGAATCTCGGGTTTGATCGATGTCACGATGAACAGGAACAACCACATTTGGTGATGCACACTCTAGTAACAGTTCTCCGTTACGTTGAAAAAAATAGCAGTGTTGATATGAGTTGGACAGATTTTGGATACCCAGTTCAGCGAAGAAGTAAAAGACAAAGTTTGGAAGCCAAAAATCAAGGAAAAAAGGTATTCTTACTGGTGTGAAAACAGGGTAATCTTGGGCAGAGTACTGGGAGGTAGGGCGTGAAGCAGGGGACGGGGATGGGAATCTAGCATTGGCCGGGCTACTCCCTTGCATTAACGCGGCATGAAGGGCTCTTAGCTCCACTGCTTTGGTTCTGGCGGTCTGGATTTCCTGCCTGCTTACTTCAGGGTTGCCATTGTTGCTGTCGTTGTTGTGGTCTTGAAAATTTTGTGCTGGAGTAGCAGTTGCAGCCATGAAGCAAAACAGGGGGAAAGAACAAAGTCCAACTCGAACATGTAAATTCCGAGAAGATAATATGTGCACTGATGTACTCGGACTTTTTATTGTCAATTGCAAAGGGCAAACCGGATGAACAGGAACAGGTTGTATCCAACGGTTGGATTGATTTGAAGGCTATATCAATGATTGTGGAAGGATCTTGGGAAACCAGAAAACAGAATGAGGGATAGAAAGGGCCATCCCCAGTCCAATGAATTTTGTCTCTGTTCTCATGGAAAATAAATGGTATGTGAGCATGTGACGAAAAGAGAGAGAAAGAAGTAATTTAAATTCCAGAGAGAGAGAGAGAGAGAGAGAGAGAGAGAGAGATAAGTAATTTAAACTTCATATGTGCGCTTCAGCAGTGTGAAGCCAGTTTACCAATATGTCCACATATTCCAAAAATTTCCAACTTAGGATTAGGTGGTATTGCTTTAATCCAACAAAAATATTGCTTTAGTACAAACACAAGAAGTTCCATCCGCTATGTTCCACCACCATTTTTTTTTATATATTAAGTATATTTTTGAGTTAACTTTTGTATCAATTAATAGTGTATTTAGTTTAACTTTTAAAAAGTACTAAATCATGATATAAGTAAAAGCTTGTCTTTTGTAATTTTTATCCAAATCATAATTTTAAGATCTTAAAAGTCAAATTAAACATACAATAAGACTAATTTTTTTTAAATGATGTTATAAGTGCAGTCCTATATTAACTTAGTACATTTAAAATAATTAATTATTTTGTGTTAGTCTAAATTTTAAACTAAAATAGTAAAAACAAGGATGGCACTTATTTAGTCACTATGCCAACCCCTCTTTCCAGTTTCCACCACCATATCTAGGTCAAGTAATTCATCTTTCAATTTGAGGATATTGTCAACCAGACGTTGCTTTCTCATTTATACTTCGTGTGTAATCATCACACACACAGTTAATGACATGAGTATGTTGCCTTCTGGAGCTCTGTTCAAAAAGGCATCAAGTACCATCCCACCCTTACCCTCATATGATGACGAGGAGTTGGTGAATGGCCTAACCAAGCTCGGTGGTTTTTCTTTATCATAAAGAAAACAATGTTCTTATGTCAAGCGATGATAACATCATATTTTAGACCTCATCATGCTGCTTTCCTCTATATATCTTGTACATTTGTATGTCCTCATGTGTCAATCACTTTCTCACTTTCTCTTGTTTTAGATGCCTTATGCACAAATTATAGCATTAAGCCTGGCTATTAAATTTTTCCCATGCAAACATGGTGACCCTTCATGAAGTTTAAGATCTTGAACCCGTCCAGCTAACTAGAGGTCAGTGGAAATTTTCAAAATGGAAAAACCACTGATCAAACTCATGGAGTTGACCTCAAATTGGACAAATTAAAATATTTTAACTTACACCAGTTGGAAAAGTAATCCTGCGTTAAAGGTGTCAAACTTTTCTGTTTTCTTTTGCAAAACCCTAATTGAGGGTGGCTGAGGTCAATATCGTCCAAATGAAAAAAATGGAAAAGCAAATAATATCGAGCCGTGGAAGGTGCAGTTTTCTCGGCCGAAAGGGAAGAAAAATGACCAAAACATTCCAAAAACTTTACAGATAATGAATCTTACAAGACAGGGTGCCACAGTGGGGACCAATTGGGCATGTCGTTGTATTTTAAATTACAGAAAGCCCATGTCATGCCATGTATAAATACAAGTCCCCGAGAGGGTATTTTTGAAAACGGAGTGTGTTTTTGCCTGGGGGGCCTGGCATCCTTTTTATATAATTGGAATTGGAATTCCAAGTAGGACAATGCAATTGTTTAATAGCGAGTTCGTTGTGACTGTGACCACTCTTTTTCATGAAAAGTCACTATTTTATGGAAAAATTAGGATCCCTAAGCCAACCAGCTAGGGCAGTTAGTAAGATTTGTCAAGCCACCACATGCAAAAAGTGTCTTTTCTTGCTTAATTGATAGCATTGGCACAGATGCCTGAACTCAATTCTGGTGTTATCTTCTTCTTATTTATTTCTTTTCTTTTTGGTAAGAATTCTGGTGTTATCTATATTGAAAGAATAGAGCTCAAGCATTTCACAACGACTTGAGCAACTCATAGTAGGTACGAAGTTTAGCTAATCCATTAGAACACAGACGTATTTGGTTTTGACTATAAAAAGGATGAAGTAGTTGAGATTTGGCATGGCTTTAGTCTTCTCCTACCCGACCAAATATTTTTGTTGTTCCCACCAAACAGAAAAATGCGATTCTTTATGTATTATTTAACCTTTATTATATCTTTTTGTAATTTAACTTGTATCGTGAATTAATTATCTTTAAAAATTTAAATTATTAAATAACGACGTAAGAATAATTTTATTTTTTTAATATGTTTTTTTACGCAATAATACTTTGAGATTGAAACATAAACAATACATAAATTTTTGATCATTTGATCATAAAAACTCTATTAACTCTAATATTATATTATAAATTAGTTATTTTAAAAATTTAAATCATTAAATAAAATTACGTAAATAATTTTATATTTTGTTATTACAATTGTAAACCATTTGCTGCTTTTAAGTTTTAATCACCACTCACAGAGGTCTAAAGTCTTCCTCAGTAATATACTCCTTCGTCAGCAAATACAGACAGACCCACCTGCAGTGGAGAATAAACAGGAATTGACAAAAAGGAAAAAAAAAGAGGAAAATTCAACAAGAAATCTAACTATAATGGGACCAGAATACGATGTATCAGAGCACATAGGGATCAATCATGGTGCAAGATTTACTCAGGAAGGTACCTTTCTGTATGTTCTTCAATAATTGACTTCATTAGCAAGGGTAAATCAAAGATCTCTCGTAATTACTTGGACCAGGTAAGCCCTGTGATCCACGCTAATGAATTCAATAAAAAAAAAAACTAACCTTTTACCTCCTGTTAATAATTTAAATCATGCAGACAACTTTATCTTGAAATCATAGCTTTTACATGCTTGGGATGGTTATAAAAGGAAACCCCTCTTTGAAAAAACATAGAGACACGGCAATATGGGACCGCTGAGGTGGTCTTGTTTGTCACAGGCTCACAGCCACTAAACAAGTGTCTCTTTGCACTAGAAATGGTCACTTAGCATCATACCAGAACAATTTCCATATAAATCATGTTGCAAAATCAAATCTTTTTTGTTGCCTTGCCCTCCCATCGAAACAGAATGTACCTCGGTTCTAGTTCTGTGTGTGCGTCAGGAATACTTCCCTTTCATTTTCACTCACAGTCACAGCCTAGCCTGAAAGAAACTAGTGATGCGAATTTCGTGTCTCATTCTGGGTAGCCCGAGGAAAAAAAGAGAGAGGAAGTAGTACAGAAAACAACCAAACCAAGTACAAGCAGCAATGCTGGCATTCTGCAACAGTGCAACAAGCGTGGTTCTCTTTGTTTAGTACAAAATGACAGCAACACCTACCCTTTTATATATGGGATCTCTCCATAACAATTAACAAAAATACTGCAATCTGAAGTAGGCATTACGAAGTTTTAAAGTTACGTTATACTTACGGGCCTGGCCCTTCTCGTATATTTTTGGATTTTGTCCTGTTTTGGTTGTGACGTTCCTGCAAAACCAGATTCCCCGTTTCTGCTTTACGACTCTCTCGTCTATCTTAAATTATCATCTTATACTTTTTTTTATTATACTGTTTGATTCAACTTCATCCTTGCTGATTCTTCTCTGTTAAAGTCAGAGATCATTGTGTTGCTCACGTTTCATGTTGCCTTTTTTAACTGTGTTACGTTGACTGTTACGCTTGCACTCTCTTTTTCATAGCTTTATTCTGGATATAGTACAGCATTGTCATGAATGATCCAATGTGGTAATAAAGTATTAAGAAAAACAACAAGTGGCGCTTAATTGAACTTCAATTGATAATAGTTTATTGGAAAAATAACAATATTAATATATTTTTTACTATAGGCTGGGGGTAAGAGGCTGAAGCCTCCATGCTCGAACTTAATTAAGAAAAAGGTTTTTTTTTTTTCTTTGATCAGGTATTTTTATAAGACTAACCTACTCTCAAGACATACTGTTGTTATTAAGAGATCATTTTCTTTAAGATTTAAATTTTGGTCTTCTTCTTAAAAGTACAATTCGTTTATCATTATATCCAATACTTATTGGTAAAAAAGTCTCTAAACTTAAATGATTTTGCACTTTTTTGCACCATATATCTAAATAATAGAATTTTATATCAAAAATAATTTTTTTTATAAATTAGTTCTTAAATTTATACGAGTGTTTAGGTAAATGGTGGCAATATTCCTAGACTGAGACCAATATCTAAATAAAAATGGTTTCTCCATGTCTGTATTCATATTCGTTCGGGTACGCTTCTCACTTATCCTGCGTCACTAATACCTTTGGGATCGAGGATGGCACATAAATTGGGTCTTGGGCTAAGCCGTTGAGTGTCTAAGGAATTGAAGCCCAGGTATCAAATGGTTGAGCCCAATAATTTCTTTAGTTCCTATCTTGCAGTGGCGACCGTGTGAAGCCCAGTTTATGTCATTAAGAAATATACAAGGCCCAATACCACAACTTAATGGATTAAGGCCTCTTTCATTTATTTCCCCCGAAAACCAAGGAGAAGAGTTACGGAGCGCCAGCTGGAAATTTTAACTTGCCGCCTTAAGAGCCAAATTCTATTGGTCCATTCGCCATGCCACGGATTGCTAAAGCAATCGACGGTCCAAATTGACTCTGTCCAGGAAACAATTTTGTACTTCCCGCCTCTCGTCTCTTGCTTGACACCAGTATAAAAATGCTCGCCTGAGAAAACTGAATGCTGCATCCATTGAATTGAATTCTCAAGCTTTCCCAGATTTTCTCGAAAAACAAACACGCCCGTCTCCTTATTGTTATCGCAGAAATGGCGCGAACCAAGCAAACAGCGCGTAAGTCAACCGGGGGGAAAGCGCCGAGGAAGCAGCTGGCCACCAAAGCCGCCAGAAAGTCGGCTCCGGCCACCGGAGGCGTGAAGAAGCCCCATAGGTTCAGGCCAGGGACGGTGGCTCTGAGGGAGATCAGGAAGTACCAGAAGAGCACGGAACTCCTCATTCGAAAGCTTCCGTTTCAGAGGCTGGTGAGGGAGATCGCCCAGGATTTCAAGACGGATCTGCGGTTCCAGAGCAGCGCAGTGGCCGCCTTGCAGGAAGCAGCGGAGGCGTATTTGGTTGGTCTATTTGAGGACACCAACCTCTGCGCCATTCATGCAAAGCGAGTCACCATCATGCCTAAGGATATCCAACTCGCTCGCAGAATTAGGGGCGAGAGGGCTTAAATGTTCTTCAGGACTAGGATTGAATATCATGACATATAGTACTAGTTGTAATTCTTCTCCAGGCTCTGATATCGTCTAGGGATATTGTAGTTTGTTACGAGTACAAAGCTTAGAGTCAGATTTGGCTTTTGTAATTTATGGAATCCAAGATTTGGTTCCTATTTCTGATGGTTTCAACATTTTTGTACCTTTCTGAATGAACCATTGATGCAGTAGCTGGTTAGCCTTTTATGTATAATTTGGAATCTATGCACTTATTTTGTTCCCTTCTCTCCTCTGTTGTGTTTTAATTTTGACGTTTCTAATTATCACTGCTATTTGAAAGAATTAATTATTTTGAAGTGATCTCACTTTTTTCCTGCCTTAGGTTGTAACTCCATTTTCTTATCTTGAATTTTAATAGTTTTATTTCTACCGAAGAAGATAATAATCTGATTCAGTCATGTTATGTTTGATTTCTGCCTGTAAAAAAAATTGAAACTTGAAATTGTTAAGCCAAACCCAAGTGAGCATCGCTGGCTATTGAACCCAATGGGCCTGACCCGCACCGTACGTGATAGGGAGGGAAAGCACAAAATTTTAGGATTTGAAATGAAAAAGATTTTTGGTGGTGGTATGAAAATGAAAATTAAAGAAAAATAAGGGGTTCTAATCGTTGATTATAGGGTTATATAAATATTCACGAAAAACATTTGTGTGTAAGATGTAGGATTGAAAAAGAGACAGTGGGTGAGAGGAGCTAAACCTTCTGCTGATCGTATAAGGATTTAGCAGCGACTGGGCGATGGAGGCCAGACCAGTTGTTCCGCGGCAACATCTAGGTTTTGAACTGTCTTGTTTATTCTTTTCTAATTTTATTTGTTTTCCTCATTCTTTTTTGTTTTTTTTTACAGCCCGATAGGGCTTTTTTGATATAGTGTATGAATTCACAATTTAGATTTTCGATTGTCCTTTTTGGTTGGGGTTTTGTTTTTGTTACTGTTTGTATGTGAATAAATTCACTGACAGATATGCTCCTACTAGTTTCACTCTGTTTAACCTTTCCTCATTTTTTTTATACACTATAGTATGTATATATGCCAAATGTTATGAAGCATTTGTTGCCTTCCAGTAAGATTTCTGAGAATTATGAATTCATTGGAGCTTTATCTCTGCTTTTCTGACTGGTTATACTTCGTAGATGTTTTTGGGCTCTTTCTCTCCTTTGGGTGGCAATGTATACGATGGTTTCATTGTGTCATTTCTACTCTCTAGTGGGGCCGTTGCTTTTCTCTGGGTTTATTACTTGAATGCATTTAAATTGGTCCAATGCTCATGTTTCTCATAGGGAGAGGCAAAGTGAAGGAGGAGACAGGACAAGGCAACCGTCAAGTTCTTGGAGACATTGGTAATCTGGAAGTGGTTAGAGTTGCAGAAGGGAAGCAAATTTCACGGCCCGTCACAAGGTTCTCTAATTCTCTCCTCCCTTGCCAGTAGCTTCCTTTCGCTTTTTATCCAAGCTTGTTTGTGGCCTGCAGGAGCTTCCATGCAAAACTGTTGGGAAATGGACAAACTGCAGCAGTAAGACCAAGAACAAATTGTCCTCTGCTATCTTTATTTGGCATTGCACTTGAATTAAACTTCTACCTATCCATCAAGTTTTTAATGAATTTATCTCTGTTGATTTGCAGAGCCTGGTACCAGCTTTAGATGTCAAAGAAAATGAGCAAGCAACGGCACAAAGGAAAAAAGTACAGTAGCATTAAGAAGACATTTTCTTATCTTATTTAGATATGTAGTACTTGAATCATCCATTAGATTGGCTCCATGCGTTTTCCACTGCCTTGTGTTTGTTTTCAGAACCTTACTGTACCTGTATTAGAAAAGAAAGCAATTGTCCACGAGAAACATGGTGTAGAAGAAAAAGTTGATCACAAGCCAAATCCCGAGCCTGTAGATGTGGTTAGTTCTGAAGCTGGAGAAAAAGTTGATTTTGTTTGTGAAAGAAATTCTAGTGAAAGATCTTGTAGAAAGGGAATCGAGACTCTTACTTCAATACTTACTGCACAAAGCAAGGTGGTTCAATTTTGTTTATGGCATATGGAGGGACAAATTTGAACAATTTCCTCTATTCCCCATCCCTGGTTTCTTCTTGTTGGTTTTCTATATTTTAGTGGTTTACTTACAGGCTGCTTGTGGAATCTTGGTTGAGCCTGAGGATCAGCTTGTGGACATTGATGCAGATGATGTTGATGATGAATTGGCAGCAGTTGAATACCTTGATGATCTATACAAATTCTATAAGCTAACAGAAGTACATATTTATTCTCATATCTCATGCCTTGTATTGCTATCTCTTCCTCCTTTTAGTAATGGAATTTCTGATGTAGGATGAGAGTCGAGTTTCAGATTACATGAACTCACAACATGAAATTAATGCGAAGATGAGGTCTATTATTGTGGACTGGCTGGTTGATGTCCATAGGAGATTTAAATTAATGCCTGAGACGCTCTATCTTACCATAAATATAATTGATCGATACCTCTCAGTGACAGATGTACCAAGAAAAGAATTACAGTTAGTGGGCATAAGCTCAATGCTCATAGCTTGCAAGTATGAAGAGATATGGTTTCCTCAGGTAAGACTACTTTCATGGAGTCATAAATTATGAACCTTTCTGCTATTATTTCTAATTTTCTCTTCGGTGGTTGGAATCACAGGTTAATGACTTTGCTTGCATATCAGATGAGGCTTATAGCAAGAATCAGATTCTTACAATGGAGAAAGCAATTCTTGAGAAGTTACAATGGTATTTAACAGTTCCTACGCCCTATGTCTTTTTAGTTCGATTCAGCAAAGCTTCTGTTCAGCCTGACCAGGAGGTAATATACTTGTTATTTGTAAGTTACACGTAACATTTGAAAACCAATAACTGTAGCGCACAAGGATTGATTGCTTTTATTTCTTCGCATCTGATGTTTTGTAGTTGGAGAACTTGATCTTTTTCCTCGCTGAACTTGGTCTCGTGCACTATCAAACCACTGTTTTGTACTGCCCTTCGATGATTGCTGCAGCAGCCGTCTATGCTGCTCGGCGTACACTGAATAGGTGCCCTTTCTGGAGTGAGACGTTAAAGCACCAGACATCCTACTGCACGGAACAGATAATGTATTTCTTTCATTGTGTTCAACGGGGTTTGGGTTGTTGAGGGGTGAGGAGGGAGGAGTTGAATGATAGATACATCCCTGTACTGATTATAGTATTTCTTTCTTTCTTTCTTGGTTAACAGAGACTGTGCCAAGCTATTGGTCAGCTTACACTCAAGTGCTGCAGATAGTAATCTGAAAGCAGTTTACGGGAAATACTCAAGTCCAGAAAGAGGGGCTGTTGCTCTTTTATCTCCACCCAAAGATCTCCTAACCACAAATTTCTAGGACTTTCAGGGATCCTTGTATAATGCCCGGATTATTTTACTTCAATTTGCTCTTTCTCCCCGAAACTTGATTACTGAACAGGAGCATGTGCAGCCTTCGTTATTTGAAGCGTTTATAGTAGTATATCTCAGCTAGTAAAAATTCTAGCTGCTTTGTCAATTGTTAAAAAACTTTTTAAAAAAAACTGTTGACGTCGAATGCGACAGCTTAATGGTGGTCATTTAAAACCTCATCATTCCGAATTCGGTTTTGAAGGAATATGAAGAAAAGGTGTGGGGCTATTCAGAAACAAGATGACATTAGAGTGATTGAAGAAGGAATCAGACACACGAGAAACGCATAAACAGCTTCACAATGATGTGTTGCAGATGGAGGGGATAAAAAAGACTAGTACATTTCACTTCCTGCCAACCATCATCAAGATGGAATGCCAACTGGTACGGGCAATATGGTTTAAGAAATAAGATTAGTATCTGCTTGTGCCTGTAAAAGATAATTGTAGCGTATGCGAAACGAGTCATTAATTCTGCGGCGCGTCGGACAACACCTTCCAAGAACCGAGAGTAAGAGAAAAACAGTACACATGCGTTGAACACAATCCTTGTGATAAATACGATGAATCTTACCAACACGTTGTAAACAATACAAGAAGATTTCTAACAAGGTCAGATTAGTTCCTAGTTGAACATTACATGAAGGAACCCTAAGCCCTCTCGCCCCTAATCCTGCGAGCAAGCTGAATGTCTTTGGGCATAATGGTAACCCTCTTGGCATGAATGGCGCAGAGGTTAGTGTCTTCGAACAATCCAACCAGGTAAGCCTCTGCAGCTTCCTGCAGAGCGGCCACGGCGCTGCTCTGGAACCGAAGATCGGTCTTGAAATCCTGAGCAATTTCCCTCACCAGCCTCTGGAAGGGAAGCTTCCTGATGAGCAGCTCCGTGCTCTTCTGGTACTTCCGGATCTCCCTCAGAGCCACCGTCCCGGGCCTGAAGCGATGAGGCTTCTTCACTCCCCCGGTGGCCGGCGCCGACTTCCGAGCAGCCTTGGTGGCCAACTGCTTCCTCGGTGCCTTGCCTCCAGTGGACTTACGCGCAGTCTGCTTGGTCCGAGCCATTTGCGTCAGAAAGCTTGTCTCTCGATGGAGAAGAAAGGAATCACAGTTGTACAAGGCTGCAGAAGAAGCAAATATGCTATGGCAATGGTGAAGGGGGCTGGGTTTGGGGGTGTATATATAATTTCAGATGGTGAAAGGTGGAGCGGGAAATTTTGAAATTGGTTTTTTTTTTTTTTTTCTGGGTTTGTGAAATTTTGATGTCGCGGAGAGCGAAAGCCAAAACTTAGGAGCATATACGACCGTCGATGAGCACTCCAATCAACGGTTGACCCGTTTCCTCAACCTAAGGCACGGATCGTGATCCGGTGGCATTCCTACAACATATTCTTGGATGGGAAAGGGGCATAAATGTATTGACATGTTCTAAAATGAAAATAAAAATCTATGCCAAAAAATTATAGCATTAATTATCTAATTAACACAACCCTTTGAATGTCCCAATCTACCCAAAAAAAAAAAAATGATGTCCCAAACATTATGGGAGAAGATAACGTATTGGAACCCATATAAATTACTATGTCATTAGTGCAATAGTATTTTACTGGCATTTTTAAATTTTTTATTTCATTCATAGTAAATATTTTTTATTGTTTCTTTCTATTAATGTTATTATAATTTTAGCTTAATATTTTATATATATTTATATGATTTATGTATTAAAGAATTTTGTATTCAAAACAGAATCATTCTTTAGAATAATAAAAAATTATAAAATTAAATTTTATTTTGACCGTCAAATATTCTTACCATTTAAATATACTTACACTTTCTTTTTTTAAACAAAAAAACATCACATCATCCTTCTTTATTCTCTCCTCTTTTTATTATTTTTCTTAGTAATACTACACCTATCACCTTTTTTTTGCCAGAGGAAAAGTCTAAAATTACAGCATGAAAAAAAAATATTATTTTAATATTATAAATATCTATTTTATATTAATTTAATCTTTTAAATATATATGATATTAAATTAATTTTTTAAATATTAAAAGTGACATCAAAATAATTCTTTAAAATGATTCTTCAAAATGACTATTTTGATATTATTTTAAAATTTTTAAGAACTAATTTGATATTATATATTTTTAAAAAATTATTTTAATATCATTTTAAATTTTTAGATGACTAATTTAATATCACATATTTTTAAAAAATTAAATTAATATTAAATAAATTTTTAGAGAATTAAAATAGTAGTTTAATAAAAAAAAATGCTAACCCGGACATTTAAAGAGCAAATAAGAGAAAACGAGGAGCAAGGAACGCGCGTATCAAGAAGAAATTAACGAAAACAATTTTAGGTGATTTTTTTTTTTGGGAAGGGGTAATGTGGGATTCGATCTCCAGTGGGATTCGATCCGGGGTGGAGTTATATCAAAGGATAATATCCTAGTCAGGCAAACCACAGTCTGAACCCCAATTTTAAGTGAATTGAAACTATAAATTAACACGTAACAGAGAGAAGCAGTCCAATTAGTAATAAATAAGATGATTCGTGATTATTGAGACAATTGAATGAATTTGATGATAAGGTTTAATTTGAAAGTGATGCAGTATCTCCATTGTGCAGCCAAGATTTTGATGGACAACACCTACCAAATTAGAATATACAACCAATTACCAAACGCCAGTCCAAATCATACTCCTACATTACTAGAGTGAGATATGGGGAAGAGATGCATGGAAATAGTGAAAGAATATAACTTATAAGCACAATCCAGATACTAGGAATGCACTTTTTAAGGTGTTCCAGCTGCAGTACTGTAGTATCTGATTATTAGCCAAAATTTGTTAACACCACTTTCTTGGAACAAATTGTTCTCATCTCTGTAGTGATTAGTCTGTTATCAAGTTCTCCTATGCCATTAATCTCTGCTGGGAAAAGAGATGGCTAGGATATTCGCAGGCTGCAAACACAACACAACAAGCAACTTGTAGATTTGTCGTAGATTCAGATTTTCTCATTGGCTAGAATATGCTTCGTGATCAACATTAACGAGTCTCTCAGTCAGAAGAAACCACTTATAGTTAAGATATTTTTGTATTGCAGGTGCAGGTATATCAACATATTTTCTAATTTAATTTATAGCTTGTTCCAAACCAGTTACCCATTGAGCAGAAAATTTCTTGCTATTTATGAAGTGGTTACATAATCCAGACTCAAAACGATAAGGAAAGACAAACAAAGGTCATGATTTTCAAACTTGCTATGTGTTTATATTAATTTATTTTGTGTTCAGAGAACTTTATATCACAATATAACATGGGAAACTTTTTGCTGATAAGCTGTTTTTTTGTATTCTATATTCTTTATTCTGCTTTTATGTGGACAAGCTAATGAAGCAAAACAAACTCTTACCCTCCCTAAAGGCTTGAAGTCTGAAGCACATGTATGAACAATAACAAAACAAGGTGGAAAAAAGAAACAAAGAACAACTGTCTATGAATATCATACCCAGTTGCTGGACAAGGAAAAGTCGTGGAATCTGAATGAAAACTCCCCGGCAGTGTCTCTCTCAAGCATGGGCTGAGAACCATCACTGATAATATCAGCAGGATGGGATGCTTCAGGGGGCAATGGCAGTACTTGATTTTCATTTGGATGTTGTGCCAATTGAACTTCAGATGATAATGGCAACACAGAGGGAGGCAGAGCTCTGAATCTAGTGCTTCCTCCACTTGACGAAGCCAACGCTCGGTCCCAAAGGAAGACGTGCAGGAGAATGGGAACTTTGGTGTGTCGGTGCAAGGAGAGCTTCTGGCTGAGTGAAACAGTGTCATAACACCGAATGGCTCCTGTTGAAGAGACCATCCATGGAAGGACTTTTTGATTTGAAACTCTTGAAACCACCAACAACCTAGAAGTATCTGTTGCTAGTTTATACAGATTGCTGAGCCCTGACCGTGTAGCAGGTACATTGTCTTGGTTATCAATAACCGATGAGATGAAGATAAATCCCTGTTGATTACAGAGAAAATTATTAGCTGAAACCTTAAACAATATAATCCGTTTAACCATGCATATATGCACATGCAAGATCAAAAGAGAGAGAGAGAGAGACCTCTTCTGTACGACTAATGGCAAACCCGAGTTTTGAATCATCCTCTTTTAGTTTTATCTCAATTGAGAACTCTCCTCCAATTGGAGCATACCAAAGGCGAACTGCTCGAACAACACCTATGTCTATTCCGTGGTAATCCTCGAAGCCGTAAAGGCTTGCATTTGCAAGGTTAGATAAGTCGGATAATGACCCTGCATTCACAGTGGAAGAAGCTGTCTCTCCAGAGATCTGTCACACAAATAAAAAGAAACCCACTTGTCACATTGTGCTACAAGACCAGCCAAGAACAGAAAAACAAATCTCTCAAAATTTGAAGATAGTTTCAGTAAAACTCATGAATTACTCTTCCTTCAAAAGTTTTAGCACGAAAATAAGATAGGCTTAACATCTATTGTGTAGATAAAGTGACCAGTTGGAATGATTTTATTTTATTTTTCCTTAAAGAGACTAATAAAGACATTACATTCCCATAGCATGCCACAACTTCATGTTTCTTATTGTGAACAGGGAGCTTACAGTTTACCTTAGTAAGCAAGGACTCAGTTTGCATGTTCATGAAGACAATAGGGACCCCTGAAGCTTGAGCTGCATTAAGCCATGCATTTGCCCTGGCTAGGGTGTCCTCCAGATCATTGTAGCGAGAAGCTACTCGATCTGAAGCTTTGGGAAGGAGTAATAAGGAAAGAAAGTTGCTAGAATTGGGAACTGGTAGCATTTCCTGCATCCTCCTCTCCCATGGATACGAGACATATCCATCCTGTAGCCGCGTCCTGGTTAGCGCGTTTACCATCCTAGTAGTCCTTGAAGCTGCAAATTGCAGTTATTATTTACAGATTAGACAGGACGTGAGAATGTAAAGGATTCAAAAACTGCAAGTCCAGTGCAGACCAAATTAAGGTGAACGCAAGATGCATTAATTGTGCTGTTGTTCTGAGATTGAGGGTCCATAAGTTGATGAAACCTTACAAGACATTGACGGAGATATTGAATACTCCATATACGACGCTACGCTTGAAAGAAAATCAGGAAATTTTAATACATACACAAGGCAAAAAACAGCATTACAGAACTTATTTATGTGAAAGGGGTATTTTTAACTTAATTCAGTACCTCGAAGGTTGATTTCGTCTTCCTATACATTGTACTTGAGCAAGTAACTAGTCAGAGTTTAATCAATACGGTGACTATTATCTATCAATATCTATTATTTAATACAAATGGATTCAAACCATCTGTTTCTTTTTTCTGTCCTTAATTTTATTTTTTTAATTAAGTGTTAATAACTCATAAAAAAATATATCTTTCTTTTAATTAATTTTAATTTTTTTATTAAATTATTAATATTTAATTAAGAGACAAAATTAAAAATAAGAAAAGAGAACAGAAAATTTAAATTCAATTCAAATATCCAATGATACGCGACAACAATCACAAGTATACACTTTTTTTTCTTGAATTTAAACTAAAAACAAGACATGAAAATTAGCAGTTCGGGATGCAAAGCAAAAGGGGCTAGGATAATGGAAAGATGCTAATAATCGTTTCATATCTAATAAAGAATTATATAGAAAAGTAGAAGCATTATATTTAATATTTTTATTTAATAATTAAAAAATTATTTAACTAATTATATAAGAGAATGTAAAATTATTCTCATAAATTAGGCAAAACAAGGGTCGTTAAAATTCACCAAGGTCAACTTCACAAAAGGAAGTCATGACTCATGGGTGTCACGCACCACGGTGCATGCATCTAGAAAAGTCAGCAGCTTTCAGATGATAATTTAATGTGTCATATGGTCCCCTATCTTCTAAAGGGAATTTAATCCTTTACCAAAAAAAAAAAAAGGGAATTTAGTCCAGTAAACGGAAGTGTCCCTTGGGTCAAAGATCAGTTCACACTTCACAATAAAGTAAATTAAATTGTTACACGGAGCATGAGAAATTAGTTTGATTTCTAGAAATTAGCGATTAAGCTACGATGTGTCAGTTGATAAAGCAAAGCAACGAAAATATTATAATTGAAGTTCCTTTTCTAATTTTCCGGGGGCAAATTCCTTACCATAGTGACAGTGTCATACATACCCTATTGATATTGATATTATGTACATTTCATTACCTTATATAAGTAAATTTTCATTTTTCGTATTACAGTAAATATGGTAAATATACATCGCAAAAAAATATATATATGGTAAATATAATTGACTTAATTTATTTATTTTGATTATTGACCCCGTTATGCTTGTGGTTATACAGAGAGTGAATGGGGACTGGGCACGCGTGAAAGTAAGTTACGTGGAACTGTAAAAGGTGTATGGAAACGGCGGGGACGAAGTTTGAAAAGTGAATAAAGCAAGTTTCCAAAAGTCAAAAGCCCACCAAAAAACACTTGAGAGGTTGAGGTTGGCGTACAGTACCTTGAAGGTCGAAGCATTCGGTCTCGGTTCGATCCAAGAACCCGACAACGTAATTCGGGTCGGTGATGGAGCGGAGCACGTACTGCTTCTTCCCGGTGGAGTCGTTGGGCACAATACAGGCCTGCAACTCGGCGAACTCGTCGGGTCCTCGCCGGACCCGGACCAGGATGGAGGTCTCCTTCTTCTTGTACGAGTCCTGCAGGATCTTCTGCACCCCGCTCTTGCCGCCCTTGAACGGCGATTTGAATCGGATGAGGGAGTTGGCGGAGGCTCCTATTCGGAGCTCCTCGACGATGTCGCCGGTCTGGAGCATATCCCCGGTCCATTCGTCGGCTTTGGAGCTGCCCTTGAGGCATTCGATGGATAGCA
This sequence comes from Castanospermum australe, assembly GCA_019955255.1. Classification (NCBI taxonomy): domain Eukaryota; kingdom Viridiplantae; phylum Streptophyta; class Magnoliopsida; order Fabales; family Fabaceae; genus Castanospermum; species Castanospermum australe. The sequence continues at coordinate 560,691 of NSJW01000994.1, read as the reverse complement.
CTTTCGGGTCCCGGGTCGATGAATCGGAGCTGCTCTGCGATGTTCGGTCCATGGTCATGGCGGCGACCGAAATCCTGGTAATTGCTATGTTGTTGGAACTTGGGACTAAGGAGGTAGCTAGGTGGGAGTAGCCACAGCTTTCATCGTATAATCAATGATCACGTACGCTGCGTCTTCGGCTTCAAAGATAAAAAGAGAAAGATAGATCTTCTTAGTAAAGAGGGAGGAACATACGGAAATTACTACAGAAAACGTTTGAGGGATGCAGTAGAGGGAGAGAGAGAGGAGCATTACTTATAACTCATTAGGCTAAGAAAATTGCTGAAAATAAATATAAGATACTTGTGCTTGCGATTGACAGGCAAAATAGTCAGAAGAATCTCCCGAGGTTGTTTAATAATGGGAACCCAATTCTGTTATTTTTCATTTTACATTAAAAATACATTATTGAAATAAAGCATCCACAAACAAGGTTCTAAAAACCGAACCGATCACTAAATCGGTCGAGATACTGATTCAAGGTTCAATGGTCAAATCATAGTCAAACCGTAATCGAACCGGAGTATAATTAAATATATAAATATATTTATATATATATATATAATTATTTATATACTAATAACATAAATAAAAAATATATAATATAAATTAATAATAAAATTATTTAAAACATAAAAAAATAATACCATAAAATAAAAAAATATTTCATTCATATAAGTAATACAACAAATATTTCTAAACGGCTCTTACACATTGTCTAAGATTTTTCTTTAACAGCTGCAAGCTACACACATAAAATTCAATTACTGGATGGGATCTTCAATCATGGGAGTTGTTTGCCTCAATTTTCAAAACTTGTCAATTTTGATAACCTATATCAATTTTCACAAATTTTGTGCCTAATACGTGTTCACAGAATCACAATATGACTTCACTTTCACTTCCGTTTTATATAACGTCTCTGACGACTGACGAAAACACAATCACACACACACACATATATTGAGCAAAAATTAGTAATAGATACAAAAATTAATAAAGTCTATACCTACAACAACAACAAAACTGTAAGGCTTCAACCTGGAAGTGCAGGTGCGGAGGCGGAGTGGCGAACGCTACGATGCGGACTGCGGAGGCGGAGTGGAACGGTGCTGGCTGGCTGGGGTGCGCGACGTGGGACGAAGGCGGCTGGGGTTCGCTACGAGGGACGGAGGCAAGGGACTGCTATGCGCGACGCGGGATGGAGACCGAGAGGCGACTGCGGTGCGTTCGTTTTGTGGAGTGCAGAGGCAGACCGGCCCGAAAGGGGTTGCGGGACGGAGCCGCCTGCGGCTGCGATGCATACATTCTGCGAGGAGGAGGCAGACGGAGCTGAGGGTTTTCAACCCCCTCCGGAAACGACAAGTGACAAAGGTTTTCTCCATTCTGCGACAAGGAGGCAGACGGCTCCGGAAATGACGCGGGACGAGGGTTTTCTCCGTTCTGCAAAGAGGAGGTAGACGGCTTCGGAAACAACGATCGACGAGGGTTTTCGCGGAGGCTGACGAGGGTTTTCAACCCCCTCAGGAAACGATGCCGTTTCTTTTTTTTTTTTGTAAAATTAAGAGCAAAACGACGTCGTTTTGCTTAAAGAAATTTCAAAAAAAAAAATCAGAATCCAGTAACCGTACGGACCGGTATCGGTTTGATCGGTTCAGCCAGTTTGAGACCGGTTCACCAGTTTTTGACCAGTTTTTAACCTCACCGATTTTGAAGAGCCGCCCGAACCGGTAAGGGAACCGGTTCTCAATCCAACCGATTAAACCGGTTGATCCAATCCGATTTTTAGAATATTGTCCACAAACAAGCAATCTATCATTTGTGAAACAGTACATGGTACGAGGCACGAAGGTGTTACCCCCTTGGACCATACAAATATTTTGAGTATTTGTACATATACAATCTACAAAAGATTAAAGTAATAAAAATTAGTGCTTTGTTTCTTAATTTTATATTCAAATTACAACTAATTCTTTTTTCATTTATACATGTTGGTTATTGTCTATTGATAATTGACAGTAAAGTCAAGCGTTGGCACATCTCACTTTATTAATATCATAATATTCGTGTTTTTTTTTATCTTAACGTAATCGGTAGTCTTTATGCTTTTCATCACGGACAACTCAATCTTAACACGCTTATTTCTAGTATTATGAAATTCTAGGAAAACTTGTAGTAATATATACTAACTATAACTTTTGTTTATCCACGAAGTATTGCATAACAAAAATGAGATATCTTTTTATATATGATAGTTATAATTCGAGTTTTTACATATATATTAAAATGAAGATTCTTCATAAGAATATGTACTTTATATAAATTAAAACTTATATCATTAAAGTTAATCTTTAAAAAAATTTAAATACTTTTCACTCGTACCAACATCTGTTGGTTCAAACTGTTGAATTAGTTATTAAATTAATAATTAATAAGTTATCGGTTAAATAAAAACCTCCTCCTTGTAAATGAACGGTGACACCAAGTGTTTGTTTAAACTCAGTGTTACGTGGTGTTTTTTTTTTTAACATGCTAAATGTATATTTAACTTCATACATCGTACAAAAATAATAATAAGCTTAGCAAAAAACAACATCTCATTATAAAGTTTAATTTTAGTATAAGAATTACAATGTTTGTTATGATTGTATCATACCACTTTTTTCAGTAATCAAATTATAAAATATCAGTTTACCAAAAAATGTTAATGTACCCAAGGAGTTGTAACTCAAGCCGCACTAACTTTATTTTAAAAATTGTATCATTATGACACTCAAATTATTTTATCTTAATTTAAGTCTATGCTTCTCCTCACTCCACCATTAGACCTCATTATAATAAAAGAAAAAAAGTGTATGTAAAAAGCATTTTAGGATTTTTTCATAAAACTGACGAAAAGGATATTTTCAAAAAAATTAAGCCCCATTATCTGGTGAAATTGATAATGAGTCCCTGATTTTGGACTTCGAAGTTGATGGTAGTTTTCGGCTTGGTTGAAAACTGAAGGTACTTAATTATTTTTAACTAAATAAACCTTTGAACAATAGCTGGCACAGTAAAAGGGAGAAGCTGAAAATATCATCTATCAACTTAGAAGAAATAAAGGGGATAGATAAGATGGATTCAATAAATAACTAGAATATACCAAGTTTGTGATTTCATATCATCCATCGTGTATAACAATAATTTGAAAGTGAGTTTATTTAGGACAAATTATAATAGAATGTCACATTAATTTTTTTTAATTATAAATATTTTTATAAAATTCAATTCATTTGAATATCTTTATAAATTTAATTTTTCAGACTGTGTATATAATAATATAATTTTCTTATACAATATAATTTTTAAAAATTAAATCATAATTCTTATATTTAAAAATATAACTTATTTTTACTAATCTGGTACATAGAATGTTACATTAATTGAAGTCTTGGACATGGCTCATCAATGACCATATAGTAGTATATACCGCATGCTTCTGTCACGCATATGGGGTCGGACTCAGTATTCTGAAGTTCCCAATCAAAATCGAGGTTCTTGTCCGCGTAATTTTCAATAATTATCATTTATCATCTAGTTAGAAGTACCATGGATAGTGACAATATAATAAAGCAAAGCACACTAGAATTTGAGATAGAAAGAATTCAATTCAAAGTAGCCATTTTTTATTCATTCAAAGTTGGAGCTCGGATTCCACGACCAACATTTTGAACTTGACTTTGACCTTTCTCACTTATCAAATTTCTCCACATGTAAATGTTACTTTTCAAATCGTATTCCTTCCACTACTATATATAAACTATTATTATATATTTTGTCACACCAAAAAAGAAGTATTTACGTTTATCTCTTTCTTCCTAGTTGCTGTCTCGCGGATTGTTGATTGCCTGGTTTGGTTGAATCTTAATTTTGAAGGTAAATTATACTTGATTGGTTGTTTTTGAAATGATAAATTTCAAATTTTGACTTTATTTTTAAATTAAATTTTTTGTTTGAAAATTTATAAAATAAAAATTAATATAATTTGAAAATTTATGAAAATATAATAAATTTTAATTAAGTTAGCTTAATTTTTTAAAAAAAATGAAAGGATTTCAATGAATTTTATATAAATTTATTATTATACCTTTAATAAAAATATCATAATCAGATTATTATAAGAGTAAAAATATAAATTTTTTAGAATAATTTCAATTCAATTCTCTTTTAGTGTACATTTCTAGTATAAAAGATGATTTTTAAATCAATTCAAATCATAATTTTTATAATAAATTTTAAATATAAAAATAAATTTTTAATTTAATTAACTCAATTCAATTATAATTTTAGCGATTTCAAACATACTCATTAAGAAAATTTTAAATAAATTTACATTAATTTATTAATTTAGAAAATACTATAGTTTCTTAATTAAATTGGTCTCAAGTAAATACATTTGTATATTTATTAGACATATACATTTGACATGAACAAAAGATAAGGATTTAATTTTAATATTTTTTTATATTTTTATCCAATCACATTTTATCTTATATTTAATTTTTTATATAATTATTATTTTAATTAAATTTTTTAAATAATTTAATAATTTATGATTATATGATAACGTAAAATTTTTTATATCAATAATAAATAAAAATTAAATTCAACAAATAAATAGTCGGTAAAAAAAATACACAAACAAAAACAAGGATATCATTTAATAATATTAAAATTCATATAATCTTACCAAATTTTCTAAAGAGGACGAGCATAATGTGCTCCTAAGTTTGACTTCTTGGACGATATGATTTGGCACTCGAGTAAACCCAACAGATAGGGGGTACGCCACAATGAACGAATGCAGTGTGTCCGCCCGCAATGATGAGGCGTGTACATACCCACTGCATAGAGCGACCCCGACTCCGACTCCGACTCCGACTCCGTGGAAGCTTCTAAAAAATCAATATGGTAGACCCTCACAAACCGACGTGCACAGCCCAATGGTATTGCATGTATGTGAGTCACCTCTCATGGGTCGGGACCCACTTTCAAACGCTGGTAGCCCACGCCAAATTTAGTGTAGATTTGAGAATAGCTTTGCCTTAAAAAAGATAAAATCGTTTTTTTAATTTTTTTAATAAAATTTTAATTATAAACTATTTTGATCATAAAATAAGTTAATCTAAATACATATTTAATTCTTCATTACTGTAATAGATTCTTAGATTTTTTTTATTAATTAAAATTTTAAATTAAGATAAAAGTTAATTTCATTCTAAAATCAAGACATATTCTGATTTATTAAGTGTTTATAGAAATACTTATTACAAATAATTCACTAATTAAAAAATTCAAGAACCAAATCTAAATCATGTAAAACATGAGTAAAAAGCCAATCAAATAAACCAACCCTAATTGGAGTAACATTCTTAGATTCCATTGCAGATGTAACACGTTAAATACAAATTAAATTGTGTTACTAAAATGAAAGATAACGGTAAAGTAACGTATTGCGTAATTCAATGGCAGCACCAAAAAATTTCATGATTATTATTATTATTATTTCATGGTTGATAATAATGAAACGCATCGATTAGATTCTTGGTTCCACTTGCACAGTTCCACCCTCGCCTCGCTAACATCATTGGAGCGTTAAGTCCACTCTTCAGAGGCTGAGGGCACCCATGATTATGGAACCACCCAAAAATTCTGACCATATGAATGTTTGAGGCTATCAAGTTGAACGAGGATGATGAATGAGATAGGAGCCTGATACGATGTCGTAACTGTGAGGAGAGGAGAGGAGACTCATTACATAGAACTCGGAAGAGAATCCTCTCTCATTTACGTGTCTAAACCCAAACACACTAGGCCCATAACAGAAAGCCCAGGTCACCGACCCAATTCAAGTTCTAACACAAAAGATAACTCCTGAAATGAGTGACATCTTTTATAGGATTTTTCTTATCCAGCTTTTCAACATAATGTAGCCAATAAAGTCTCGTGCCCAGATTGACATGCCTGCACTTTTCTAAATCATGGCCTAGATCCAAGTTTTATAATCACACCTTTATTGCTTTGATTCCAAAAATTAAGAAACATTAATTAATGGAGAGTATGAATAGGCACTCCCCTCAAATTTAATTCCTAAAATAGTGTATGAATATATATATATATATATATATATATATATATAATAAAAAACCAGGAAACCATCATGTACCCAAAAAAAAAAACCATTCATTAGACAGCACTTGCTATCATTGAATCAAATCCCTGGTGCTGCTATCTGTAATATTTCAAATACGATAATGTGCCATAATTGAAAGTATTTAAATAGTATCACATACCCCTATGGAATATTTACTACCTTCTGTTTGACGCAATCCCATCCCGTTGGCTAATTGCAGAACATAGCTCAACCTACAAGTAGAAATGAAAACGAATAAACATATGAATAGCAAGTCACCTCTTTATGCAAGGCAAATGAAAAATATAACGGGGCAAAAAGCACTTATTCATGAGAATAGTTGGTATAAATTTCTTACGAAAATGTGAAGAATTTTGCGTAAGTTTAATACTTTCATAGAAGATTCTTAGCTCTTTAGCTTCAAATTTAACATCAGCCCAAGTCCTGTAAATGGTTAGATTCAAAATGACAAATATATAAAGTTTTTGCGAAAGTGAGTAACATTCGTAAATCTTAACTATAATATTGACTTGATTCAAGATTACTTACTCATTACTGTACACATCTCTTATGTGCAGCTATACCATACTCTTAGCTTCACTAAGAGATCGTCTTCTACTCTTTTTCAAGTCCCCACGAGCTAACAATTGCTTTTGGCTCGAAGAAGAGGCTGTAATAGATTTCCATTTTGTTGAAACTTCTTTAAGAGGACTCAGGGATCGAGATTTTGAGTAGTGTTTAAACACTCTCCCCGACGAACTGAAGACTTTTGCTGGGGTAGATTTCTGATCAATTGCTGAAGCAGAAGCCTGGTTCGGGATAATGACATCAACAGCAAAATCTTGTGCATTGTTGATAGTAGTACTATCTGAATCAGAAGACGAGGGGCTAGTACTCCCCTCCATATCGTAAAGGATGTTATCTCTCATTTGCAGCAGCTGGCCACCATTTGAGTCACCGGCAGAGAAGGAAGGTCGACGAAGTCTTGAGAGCTGCACAACCTGCAGTCAATTGTCCAAGATCCAGTTATAAGAAGCATTTCGAATTTGTTGACAGGAAATGCTTCTTGTTTTGCACCGTGCTTTCAGAGTTTAATGTAATGTACTTATTCGGTTATTCCATTATAATTCAAATTCCAGGTTTTGGTTTTGGCTTGTTATCATGTTATACCAAAGATGTTGATATCCCTATATAATAAAAATGCACAGTGTTAGTTAATCAACTTATAGACCCATATACATACGCCTGCTTCTTACCTTCTGTTCTAGAACCACTAAGTCCTTCTTTAATTTTGTAATTGTCGTATTCTTCCTACGAATAATGTCTTCTAATTCAGCAACCCTCTGTTTTAAATAGTAGTAGATGTGATAAGTGGAATAGACAAAGGGAAAAAGAAGTTGCAACTTCCAAGGATGAAATGCAAGTTAGTATTACCTTGGAATTAGCAACTTCAGAAGAGTTCAGCAATGTGGTTAGCTCCTTTATTGTGGTATCCTTCTCTTCACAATTCCTCTTAAGATTATAGATATCTTGTTCTACAGCCAAGGTGTTTAACTGAGGATAGCACAAGGCAATGAAGGCATGACAAAGGTAACAAAAATAACAAAAGAAAAAGTAAATTTGCAACTAATATTTCAATTATGGAATTCATAAAAAATACAAGAAAATCAGGTAACAGAAGCGTAGCCACGCAGTAGAACAAAATAACAATATAACTATGCAGATACAATTAACCTTGTCCAATATAAGTATATACTTAAGCAATTACTATTAAATATCCTGGTTCCAATTAAAGTCAAAGCCATGGAATGCAACTAATGACAAACAGGCTACAAAAATGTTTGATGAGATTCACGAGAACCACAGAACCCCCTACGATCAGATTACATAGATAATCTTATGTCAAGGCGACAGAGAGCCAGATTTATGAATGTACGTATGATAGAAAGATCATGATAATATCACTTAGCTTGAGAAAAAATTTCAATAATTCGGTCAACCAAAATTGATAAAGACCCAGAAGAAACTAATTTTGTCAAAAGAATTCCAAAAAATTACTGCTCATAGAGCTAGTCTAGAAGCCTGAATTTCACATACTTGACTAAAAGTGAACATTTGGAACATTGCATATCCTATGCATGCCACTCAAGGTCATATTACCTGGATATCAGCAGCGGATGTGACACTTGAAGCCCAATCTGACAAATCTGACATTCTTCGCTCCTCTTGTTCTTCATTAGAGAAGGGCGTCTTATATTGGAGCACCTCATTTCCACTGGAGGCTCTTGTAACAGAGGCTCCCTGCTAATGAAGTTAATGAGTGATCAAAGCCCAGTTGTTCAGTGGAGACATTGGGAAGATGCACAGCGATAATTACTAACCAGAAAGCAATAGCACAGTACAGTGAGCATGAGTTCTTACCACCAACTCATTATATAAGCCACAGTGGTGATCACAATGCCAACAGCCGCAATCAACAAACTTAATTTTGTCAGAACCAAAAGTCTCATTCCATTGAAATTCTCCATCCTCGGTGGATAACTTGTTGATGGCAGCAGTTGGGTTCTCCTTAGTATTGTTTACCTGCTCGCAAAGATTGTCAAGCTTCTGCTGCATGCTTGACAGCACCTGATCCTGGCAAAGAGTTACAAAGTGATGAAATAAAACGATATTGATTCATTGGTTCAAAAATTAGACCAGCACACAAAGAAATTTTTAATATTGCTTAACATCAAAGACGGTGACGTGAGAAGTCTCCGTTTAAAAAAATAACTCAAAAACAAACAAGCCGTCCCCATCTCCCACGAAAGGGAAAATCTGAGTCAACAGAACAGTCTATGTAAACGAAATCTTAAAAAACAAAAGACATAATCATTACAGGAAGCATAAAATTCTTTTCTTGTAATTTTTGAAAGGCATAATCATTAAGCAGTAATACGTATACATAATTGGATTTGGGTATTCAATCATTTCTTGAAAGCTGAGACGATAACGTTCTTCCAATATCTTGATAAATAAATTGAATGCGGGCTTCAATTCAGTCCCTTGATTAAATAATAATGCATAAAGAGAAACAACCCCTACTTCAAAAAAAGGGCCCCAGCTAGAGAAACAGAGATGCATTAACTTTAAAGTTCGCCCAAAGAGTGAGATCATTAACCAAAAATTGCAATGGAAAGTGAAAAGGAAACCAAATTACGGACCCTACCCTTAGTTTCACGGACTTTTTGAGGTGCCATATCTGCTGATTTTTCTGGGACTCGGCAACGGCGACGCCAATGACCGCGACTATTAGGAACCTCTGGATGGGACTGAATAGCTCCCAAGCCACGGCTTGCTCTTCACTTAAGCCGCCCCCAATGGTTCGGGCGGAGCTCGCTTCTTCCGCGTTAACAAGCCGTCCCTGGAGGGACACCCAGGCTAGTCTCTCCGATGAGACCGGACGGCTCGGCTCCACGAAGCTGCTGGAGAGGCGGCGCCCAGAGGCGGAGGGCATGGGCATCTGAGAGAATGGAGCAAGAGACAGCAGAAATGGAGCTGCGTGAGCCTGGTCGAAGCCGAAGCCATGATCTTGGTTGGCATCGTCCATGGCGTGATTCGCGAAGGTTCCGATGGGGGCGTGATTGCAGGGCCAGGCAGCGTTTGGTTTTGATGCATTCAAATTTTTTTGGGTGTTTGAGAGGGAAACGAAAGCACTCAACACACAAACAGAAAAATACGTACCTACGGTATTCATACGCTATACGGGAGCTGAACGTTGGCTGCGGTGCAGAATTTACCGTTAATCACTTAATCTTAACGCGTAAATTTGCTTGCCCCTATGTTTTTGACTATTTTCAATTTTGTTTTTCAAATGCTTTCCCAACTAGAAGAAAAATTTCTGTGTTACTTTTTATATCTCTTTTACTTGTGTTTTTTTTTTGTGATTATTTTAAATCTATGAAATTTGATGGGGAACAAAATTAATTAAAACTTTTTTTATATAAACTTAGTTTTTTAAGCGTTGTGATTTGTGACATTGTTTTGCTTCTTCTCTTTTTGTTTTTCTTTCAGTTTTTGCATAATATCATTTCATTGGTTGTTAAAATAAATCAAGTGTGCGTTTGATATACATAAATTACAGTCTTATTTCTGTGAATATTACGAAAAATATATTTCTTAATTTGATAGTGAAAAAAGGCTTTGTATTATGATTTTATATTTTTATTGCTTGCTTTATATATATTATTTCTTTTGAATGTAAGATTTACTATTATTCTTTTTTAGAATATGTGAATGTTGATCACTTTTAACATATTTTTTTTTGCATTTAACAAGCATTCAAATAAATTAAATTAAAACACAATAATACAAAATATCTAAAAAATATCGATTTGTTACATTCTTTAACATTCGATTCTTATTTGAGTAGTTTTTAAAAAAGCCAGAATATTAAATCCTTTATTGTTTAAGTTCCCAAAAAGTCAATCAAGGAAGATCCTTTATCAAGAAAAGTAGCAAGCCTAAGAAGGGAATTGTGTTTCTGAAGTCAAAATATTTTTTATTAGTGAAAATAGAGATTTTTAAGTAAATTCACTTGATGAAATAGATTCTTTTATACTATTAGTTTTAGTGTGTCACGTCAGTTAATATTTTAAAATCTTGTTTAGTATATAATATAAAGTTTAATAGTGTAAGTATATTATACGATTTATTTTATTATATATTTAGTGTAACATATAATATGATAAGTTACTTGATATTCATCCACTTTTATCCAATTATATAAGATAAACTAATCAAGTATCAAATAGTTTGATAAAATTTGATAAGATTATTTCGTATAAAATTAAATAAAAATATAATACTTTAATTCTAAATTAACCTTAGCTATTGTCCTCGTGTTCTCTTCTTGCAGTTAGGTCTTATACTATTAGATTTTATACTATCTTACACTACACTATCAAATTTTATACTATTAAACTTTATACTATCAAAACTTATCTTGTACAATGTACAACATAGGACCAAAATAAATTTTTTTTTTTACATTGGATATAAGTGAATCACTATTTTGTTTATTCACGTACCAATAATGATTATTATTAAGTTAATACTTAAAATGAAAAATAATAATGTTCCATGTAGATAACTTAGCACACAGTTAGAATTCAGTAAAACATTGTAGAAGAATTTATGACACCCAATACACTTGAAAATCTCTCAAAGTAAAAAAAAGGAATGTTGCTTGATAATATCAAAGTAATCAAAATTTATAACACATGCATAATATTAAATTTGTGTTTATTTTATTAAAAATGATTATTTAGTGTAGTGACATTCATAAGTACACGATTTTATCATAAAATCAATTTCTTCATAGTATGATAATTATATGCTAATAGCCTATTGGAAAGGTCCCCCAATGCGAAAAGGTCATGTCCCTGCACTGCTGTGCAGCAGTACCTGCTCGTCTTCGTGACCTTGATGCTCACTTCTCGTTTCTACTTTCTAGCGCAGCAGTGAGTAGTAGCACTTGCAGTTGCACCCTCCTTATTCTTCCTCTTTTAATTGCTATACTACTTGCCAACAATGGCGTTCCTCTATCTGCCTCGGAAAACAATCCGCACATTTACTTAACGTTTAGGGCAACTCCGGCGTTCTGACATCATCTGTGACATGGCCTTCACTTGAATGCATTTGGGCCCACCCTTGGGCGTTGGCCCAATACAAGATGGTGACTTATCTTTTCCATTGCCCCCAGCAGTGTCCTACCTCTCTTCAAAGCAAACCAACCCCACCAGGCCGAAACCCATTTTCCCTTTCTGGCCATCCATTCCCAACCAAATTATTTTCTTCTACATATTGATTGTTATGTATGACGGTAATCGAAAAGGATAAGCAATTGACCCCAAACACTAATCTAAAGAAAGAAAATAACTAGTGTTAGAAATTAGGCTAACGTGCAGTATCCTTTGCAACTCGCGTCCACAACATTGGAGTCGAATCCAAATTGGTGATAGATAGCATCGCCCAAAACCAGAGCCACCATTTACATGGCTTCAGATAATGAATCCCAAAAATGGAAATAGCAACCACCGAATTGGCTTTGTCGGACACACCGAGATTTAGGGGGAAAAAAAAAAAGAAGGGAGGAAAAAAGAAGTAAATATTTCACCTCTTGGGATACAACCAACAAAACCATGTCGGCATTGGCCCCCCCATGTTTCCCATGCCATTCAATGTGAAATGGAACACATCATAATATCACCTTTACGTTACGGCAAGGCCTAATAGTCCATCAATATGCAAAACTACAATTTTCTCCCCCACCCCATCCTCCATCCCCTCAAATGGGGCCCTTAAAGCTTTCAACTTTTAAAGGCATCAACTTACAACAGAAAACTTTGTACAGCCATGCTTTGCGTATGTGGCATCAAAAGTCAACTTCTATAAGCGAATTTTTCTCCCCACCTCCACAACCGCTGAAGAAGCGACATCCCCCAGCCACATAAATTTATCTTTATCACTATTTATCAATGCAGAAACAGAGAAATCTGCTCTAAATTCTAGCTAGCTTCCTAACCAAATTATTGCAAATCTGTACAGAGACTGGGTCGCGGGTATCCTCCCTCTTTTCCGTTACTGCAGCTGCTTGTGTGAGCACGTACACTTAGAGCGACAGTCTGAAAGCGTCTATAAAAGTATATACATAGATATATGTGAGAAGAAAATGAGTGACTGAATGGGTAATGCTTCATAATTAAGGGCATATTGACATCGTTGAGAATTGAGGTAAGGTCGATTTGTAACATACCTGAACTTCCTTTTGAAGGTCTTTGATGTACTCGACAGCCAAGTCCAACATGTCTGCTGTGTTTGTTTGCTGGAAAGGGAGAAAAACAACTTTGATTCCTCACGGCTTAGCTTCAACAATATATCCACATTTACAGTGGTGTATGTGCAACAAGTTAATTTTATGTCAAAATCTCACCTTGTCCATGTTTGGGACGAGATCTTGTAGTTTCCTCATACGCTCACTAATTTTAGTTCTTCTTACCTAAAGGTAAAATGCACACAATTACATAACCATAAAAAAACCAACTCCACTGTGGATACCCACATTTTGCTTTTGCCCAATCATGACTTTGCATCCAATAAATACTCAACAACATAAATTGTTAGATTCCTTTCCAAGTCAAGAAAAGTGGTGAAGAGAAATCGGGTCGTCTATTTTAGAATCAAGAATCCAGGTACAACTGAAAAAAAAAAAAGGCAAACAATTGGCTAGAATAAATTGTACCCTCTCTGCAATGCTTCTTGGGTGAGTGGCACAGCCCCGCTTGGCACGAATTTTGCACGGAACAGAATCTGAGAACTGCAGAAACTTCTCAATGGCTGCCATTTCGGCTGAAGTATTTGGCAAACTCAAGTGATGAGCCAAAGGAGAAGGAGACTGGCCTCTTGTTTCATTCTGATCAATGACGTCGAAATTAAGTCAATGACATTTCAGTGACAAATTATAAATCAGATCAGACCAACGTCCGATGTTATTCTACCTGAGTTTCAGCTGCATTTAAACCAGAAAATGTTTTTGCATCATCATCTCTATGTCTTTTTAGACCAGTAATATTGTCAGGCATGATTGCATTTGCAGAATCATCCCAGGGACCTACCGGGAAACCTGTGATAAAATCATTACGATTGTTTTCAGCAAAAGCTTCACTGTCTGGATTATTTTCTCTATTGCTTTTATCCCCAATTTCAGCTATTGATGACATTAGCCCTGACGAGTAGTTTGGTGGATTCTTCAACCTCCTTGCAGTAGAAAATTTTGCTTCTTCGCTAGTGTTATTACCAGCTCCGAAAGTTCCCATGCCTCCCATAGCAGCATAGCCTGCCAATCAAGTTTGCGTAGCAAATGAAGATTGGGAAAAACATGAAGCCTAATACCCACGATTAGGTCAAGCAACCACGTCATTAGAAAACGATGGGATTTTTATGAAATAATAAGAACATAATTATGTTTTCTTTTTGTCCTTTTTCATCACTAAGTCGCTCTAACTACAAATAATTATCAGAAAATTGCGTAGAGACGCAAATTTTGGTGACCACTAGTAGCAAATTTTCAATTAAAAACCAAACGTCCCTAGAATAGCAAATCTTGAGACATTTATGCTACCGGAAAGAGGGTTCTTTAAAATGGGGAATGATGAAGTCACAAGAATTCTTGTACAAAAAACTTCCAAATTGGTATCTTTCTTAGTAATAATTTTTTAATATATATAAAAAAGAAGGACAAGGAAGCAGGGATAGAAAACAATTTCCCTGGAATGTGAAACTGGACATGCCGTTGTACCTTGCAGGGAAAAAAAGAAAGACAAGAAATAGGACATACCATTTTCAATGTTTATTTGGGAAAAGAGTCCCGCAGGTGAGCTACTGTGCCTGATAAGATTAGAACTATTTCCAGCACCGGTCTTCATCTGCGGTGACCGATTAACTCCCACTGAATATGTTCCTTCCATGCCTGAGGGGAGGCTCTGATTCGGCAAAGGTGGTCGCGAGGAGCTTTGGTAAAAATTATGAGGAGCAGAAGGAGGTATAATTATTGATATTGCTCTGCTGTTGCTGCTGCTGGTGCCGTTGCTGGAGAACCACTGGTTCATTATTCATGGACGGCAGAGCCTGAGCCTGCTGGTTACTCTCTTCCTTCACCGCAGAGTTTTGCCGAACAGGAGAGAGATTTTGAGAAAGTGAATCTTCTGCGGCATCATCGCCACCACCAAGACTGTTCATAAACCGTGAGAAAACTCGCTCTGTTTCAGGGCTCGAGGGGCGATTGAAAATGTGCTCGTAGAACTCCCGATCAATGATATTCGTAAAATAGGAACTCGGTGCCGATCGGTGCCGTGTCAAGCCGGAATTTATCTGCGGCTGGTGCTGACGGTCGAGAAATATGGGAGGGTGCTGCTGAAGATCTGACTCCATTGTTTTACAGCTCTATTCAGACGTGGTGGAAACAGAAAAGAACCAAAGCTCTATTCTTTTGCAGATTTTCAACCAACTCCTCTGATCAGATCAAATCAGCTTCTTGAGCCTCTGTTGAGAAATTACCAAGCAATTCCTGCGAAATTTTCTTGGCGGCTCAACGCAGCAATTCTAGACCCTTTTGCTCAGATCTAAAACCAATTAAGAAAACCCAAATCCAGACAACCCGCAGGGACTCCAAACTGGGAAGTGAGGTGCAGCAAGAGTGTCTCAGAATCAGGAAAAAGATCGAAGAGAGGGAGGGGAAAGAAAAGGAGGGTGACAAGAAGTTTAAAAAAAAAAAAAAAAAAAGAAAAAGAGAGGGAGGAAAAGCAACGGCTGAAAACCAAAGCTAGCGGCAAGGGAGTTCCCTGTTGCTGAAAGTCAATCACTCGGCTCACGGTCACGGGACAAGACTAGCAGCAAAAGCAACAGCTGAAAATCAAAAGAAGCATATGATAGTAGAGCGCGTATGAACAGAACAACAACGAACACCCACCTCTCTATGCAACACCTTTTTTTTTATTTCTTTTTTCTTTTATTTAGTTTATCCTCCATGTACTGGTTAGAGTGGGGGCGGAGAAGCCTTTAGCCGTAGGTTTAAGGGACAGGAAGCTCAGTATAATTTAAGAATATAAATAAATAAACCACAGCAATAAATCGCTAAAAAAATTCTTAATCAAGTTTCATTAAGTTATTTTATAGACTACTTAATCTAAGCATAAAATTACACGTAAATTATTATGTATCTCATTTATTTTTTCTTCTTCGCATAAGGGCTCAAATTTCTTCTTGGTAGCAAAATAAAAAGATAACTTCGGTATTGTTTCCTCTCAGATTTGGTACGGTTTCTGTACCATTTTACTATAATGCCCTCTGTTGTGGGAAGAAACCAAATGTGAGTGGAACGCGCCACATGAGGGCTTCCGAAGGGAGAAAGTACACTGGACGCAGGTTAATCCTAGTTTTAGAAGTAGAAGCTAGGTTTTGATAAATATAGGAAGGATGCGAGGTGAAAAGACTTTACTGCCAACGCCCCACTTACATACACATCCTAATATTGATATAGAAATGATGCATTGCACGCAATAAGGTCAAAATTGGATACCATGATACACTCGGCTGCAATTTACTGACCACACTTGATCTTTTTACGCAAATTTTAAATCTACATCTATAATTACTTACCCAACTCTTAAATTCAAAAGTGCGTGAATTTGTGAAATTAATTTAGTAAAGTACTATTGTACAAAACATTCTTTTGTGAACATTCATATGCATATATGCTATAATTCTTTACATAATTGAAATGGAATAGCTCCTCACTTTAAACTTTTTTATATATATAAAAAAAAAGAGGATAAGAGTTGTACACATAGTATATATTATTCTCATCGCCAACGTAGGAAATTTGGATATCTTGATCAAGATAACTGCTTTTTTCCATATCATTAATTGCATAATTATTTTATCTCTATTATTATTATTATTATTATTATTATTATTATTAAGGATAACATGGTACATGAAAAACTTGCCATACCCTGCCTGAGTACCACGTTGTCTACAGGAACATCTGCGTTGCATTATTCAAATTTTATATATATATATATATGTATGTATATATGTATATATGTATTGTATTCAATAAATATTTTAATTAATTTATTAATTATTTATTAATTAAAATTAATCAAATTAAATTTAAATATATTATATCTATAATTATAATTAAATAAATTATATTGTATTTAATTTTAGTAAATTAAATATATTACAAATTAATATATTTAATTATCACCATGTATCATATTATTGTGGACATGTTTACGAAAAGAAAAAAGAATCGTTATGGACATGTGACTTTTTTTTTTTTTCTTTCATATGTGGGCATGTGACTTTATTTCTTTTAATAATACAGTTTTTATATCAAAAGAGGAGGACTCTTCCACTGTTGCATATAACAGCCCGCTGTTGTTGATGATATTTCCGCACTTGGAAACCAGCCGACAATAGCCACCGTATATAACCAAGACGACCATACGATAATCTCATCGTCACCTTCTGGGTATGCTTAATGAATTAGAACCCATTCAATATATATTTGTATATTTGAATTATTTTATTTTATAATAAAAATTAAAAGATCTTTATTAAATATTTTAGATGATTACTAAAAAAAACCAAACACATACGAGGAAATATAGAGAGGGAAAATATTAAACTATTAGGATTGAGTTAATCAGATTTAAATAGTTTATAAAAAATTATAAACTTAAATCTTCATACTATCATTATACCAAAAAATTAAAAAGGGAAATATTTTGTATGTTATGCAGGGGAAGGGGGGACCATGGGTCTCAAGCGACGTTCTAGATGCCTTGAATATTATTATTATTATTATTATTATTTAGAATTTCAATTTCAAATACATAATAATTTTTGCATAAACCACATAAAGACAAAACTTATCCCGTTTTATTGGGCTACACAGCTGTCGTTTTATTTCTTTATTATTTCTTTCATATATTATTATACAGTTATCCTCAAACGCTTTTTGTCAATTCTAATTTCATATATAACCCTTTAATAATCTTTCAATTATTGATGCCAATCCCATTCGCAAATTATTTAATTTTGTAATAATATTTTTTTCTTTACAAATCAAATTTAAGACAAGAAAATCTGACGCAAGGAAGTGATGATAGGTTCAAATAAAAGTAAAACGGAAAAAATACAGTCCTAAGACCAGTAAGTTTTTAAAAGTATGTTTACATAGTAAACCAAAAAAAAATATATCTTTAAATAGAAGAGTTTAAGAAAAAAAAAAGAAGGAGAAATTTTTTATTTTAAAAAATATTTATTTTATATATTTAAAAAATTAAATAAAAAATAAAATATTATCATGTAATTTTTAAATTTTATTTATTTTTATAAATAAATTATTATTATCTCAATTTAAAAATAAAAAATCATTCATATCTTTTTTTCTCTTTTCAAAATATTCCATTAAAATATACATAAAAAAGTTTAGTGTCACTTAAATTATACAAATAGTTTTTTTATGACAAATAAATGGAAATTTAAAATCTATCATGTTTATCGCAACTCACAAGATACTGCAAAATATCATACTCTTTCTAAAAAAAAAAAAATCCATGACTGCAATGGCCACACATAATTTAATAATTTTATTTTCTATTCCGTTGTGTTGGCCTCGGAATAAAAATTTTGTTTGGCTAATATCAGTAATCAAACAAATTATGGGTTTCAATATGAGAAATTGATTTTCAAAATTTTCTTGTACGTATGTCTGATAGGGATAACATAAAGAAGGAACTTTTAATTTGTTATTTTAAAGATGGTATCAATATTATTTTGATCTTTTAAAGAATATAAATATTAATTTAGTTATTAAATTATGAAATATAATATTAAATAATATTTTTATATATTGATAGAGACTAAATTGAATATAATTTTTATGATTAAATAACTAAATTAATGTTAATTTTATATAATTAAAAAATTAAATTAATGATATTTTTTGATAATTAAATAATTAAATTAATCTTACTTTTTTTAGGTACACTTTTTATAATTAAATAATTAAATTAATATCAATAATGTTTTAAAATATTAAAATAATATTGACATAATTTTTAAAATATTAAATTAAAAATTTAATCTTACGTTAACTAATTTAAGACTAAAATTTAATGGCAACAATTCAACATCATGCAACTCGTGTTTTTTGAATAGTAGAGGAACTCTAGAAAAAAGACAGACACAATTTTGTAAGTTATATTAACTAGATTTCCCTTAAAAAAAAACTATATTTTAAAAACTTGGATTCTGAATACTCCTCAACTCTTAAGCATATGTCCGATCCATTAGATAAAAGCTTCTTATACAAATATTTTTTTATATACTTCAGTTTATAATATTTTTAATTAAAATCAGTTATATGTTCATCAATTCAAACGCCTTTGGACAAATATTTCTTATATGCTTAGTAAACACCATTTTAAATTAAATACAAATAATCTTAAAAGTTATATAAAGCTACACTATCATTAAAAAAGCTTAAAGTTCCAATAAAATTGGAAGCAGGTGGTAATTAAGGAGGAAGTTAAGCGCAAAAAGATTATTATGAAAATAAGACAACTTTTTTTTTTTTATAAATTTGATGGGACAATAATGGAAGAAAAAGCTGTAACATCAAGTTCCCCTTCAAATCGGAACATTAATATTTAAATGCATCACTAAGAGGATTGTTGGCAATTTTTTTTTTTTTTTATAAATTTGATGGGACAATAATGGAAGAAAAAGCTGTAACGTCAAGTTCCCCTTCAAATTGGAACGTTAATATTTAAATGCATCAATAAGAGGATTGTTTATGTCTTTAAATTAAATGTTTGGAAATTATCTTACTATACATGACAACCTCACAAGCCCATAAAATTGATTAAGCCACGAATCAATTGGAAAAAACAAGGCATATTATTTGTAAATACAGTGTTTTTTTTCTATGACAAACTTAATTATATGAATTTATGCTGTCCAACTTAAATTAAACTTACGTATATATCAACGAACACAATTTAATAATGTAAAGATTTAAACTATACGATTGCCGAATATCTTCACAAGTATTTTATAATGATAAACACGATCTTTGGACTTTGGAGAGAGTGTTAAAAATTGACTTTAACAAAAGGTGGCGGTGCACGTGTCCTCCCCATTAAATTGCGATTTGGACATGATGGAAGAGAAAGTTGCGGCCAACCAAGCAGATATTATAATATATAGTTTACAGCCTATTACTGTCTAAGAATGTGATTAACACCACTAATCACGGATCATACCAGATCTTTGTTCACGTTTTACTCTGTACTTTTGCTAAAAGACAAAATCCCTACGAGTGAGATTAAAGCTCCTTTGTATCTGATTTCGAGATAATATATTTATTGTTCAAACAAATGTGCGATTGTCAGCATAAACTGTTGTTAAATTACATCTATCAGTATATCTCTCGTACATTAAAATGAAAATTATTTTATTTTAATTCATAAAATATTAGTATAATAGATATAAGATATATTTTTATATATAAAAATTATAATTTAATTTTTTAAAATTATATTTTTTTTAAAAAATTATATAATTATTAATTTTAATTTAAAAAAATTAATTTTATAAAACTATTCAAATAGATTAAATTTTATAAAAATATTTGTTATTCGTACTAGAATATTATTCTATTTTATTTATGTCCTGTTCACTTAATTCTACTCTGTTTACATTAATCAACCGTCAGATGAAAGGGGAAAAAGAAATATACCAGGCTACGTGCGTCCCCATTCTAAATTATGAAAAGAATATAAATGTATAACTCAAAAAGAAACAAAAGGAAATACAATTCAAATGTAAACATGTTAGATTATATATGTCAATTTTTATGGTAGATTATCGTTGGTTTTTTTTTTTCCCAGTTTGGTGCTGAGATTATTGTTGGTTTATGTAAATTTAAAAATATATTTGAAATTTCTTTGTTTAAATTAAAAAAATATAATGTCCAAATAGAATATAAGTAAATTTTTTTTTGGTATAATATAAGTAAAGTTTTTTCTTTAAGCCAACAGGTTATTATTATTATTAGTATTATTAGTATTATTATGATTTTTTATTTTATTATCTTATATTAAAATTTGTTGAGAGGCTAGGTTATGTAAAGTAAAATTTGTATGAGTTAAATTTAATGTAAGAAAATATGCTTCAACAAACTTTTTAAAAAAAAATATAGACAAAGTCCACATATTAATCACGATTATACAAAAGAAATCTACTGATACCAACAAAAATTTAAAAAAAAAGTATAAAAATGAGTTGGGATACAAATACTCCATACCCTTTTTTTTTTTAGTTTCCCATCTCAACCGTGCCCCCCTCCCCCCCTCTTTTTTTTACTGTCCATATATTTCTTGCAGCACCGTATACAGTTCATAGTTTTTTTTTTTTTTAATTTTCTCCGATGCCATATAGTCCACACTCGGTTTTTGTTAATAAAAGAAACTAATTATTTCAAAATATGACAGACAAACCTCAAATGCGTCATTTTCTTCATTTTATTTTCCTGAATTCACATGAAAATTTTGAGACTTCTCACGGATTGCCATTGAAATTTGTTTAGGGCAATAAAAGAAAGTAAAAATGAAGAACCCAAGACAGGGTTAGTCGTCATGGGCAACGAAGAAAAAAATTAAAAGAAGGCGAAGTCCTAATAGTGACGCCGTTGAATTATTTAGTTGCTGCTTGTTGGATATGAATCATCCTAATTTTATGACTTCTACTCTCTCTTTTCCTCTCTCTCGACCCCACAGGCAAATCTTGTCAACGTTCAAATTTGTGAAGCTAAACCTAACTCAATGGCTTTGACTGTCCCTCGCCCCACTCACGTTGGGTTTCATAACACAGATATTAAACATAACTTTTGCTAGGATGATTTTATGAAATTGAAATAAAATAAAATAAAATAATTATTTTTAATTTATAATTTAATATATTTTAAAATAAAAATATTTTTTAAAAATTATTTTATTATTTAGTATATAAAATAAAATTATGATAAAATAAAATTAAAATTAATATAAATATTTTTTTATAATAAAATATTTTTAAATATTAACAATAATATTTAATTTTAATTTTTTTTAATTTGATTGAAATAAATATTATTATTTTTTTTAAAAAAAATAATATTATCACGTCAAGTAAATACTTTCATATTTATTTTTTATTTATAAAAATTTTTTAAATCAAAAATTGATCATTTATGTCAAAACTAAAAATTATATTGATAAACTAAAATATCATCAAAGTTAATAAGTAATTAAATACATAAAATTTGACTAAAAAAATTACATTATATATTAAAATGTAAGAATAAAAATATTTTATTACTAAAAAAATATAAAAAGGATAATAAGTGTAATTTTATAAAAATTTTAAGGATTATTAAAAATAAATAATTTTAATTTCCATTTCATGAAATATAGAATTTCAATCTCCACTTTTTAAAGAATAAATGGATTTCATGTTCTATTTTTAATTTTATGAAACAATACATGGAATAAAATTATTATTTTATGATTTTTTTTGTTTGCAAACAAATATAAAAATAAAATTTTGTTATATCTACTTAAAACTTTCTCTTTAATAATCTTTCTAATAGTTGATAAAATAAGTATTAAATGAAAAATTAAAAATATTTAATATATTAAAAATATGTAAAAATATTTAATACTTTATTTTATTTAATAATTAAAAAAATTATTAAGATGATAAGTTAAGAGAATATAAAATTATTTATAAAAATACTTTATTTTATAAAATTAGCGTGACATGAAATTAATATTCTTACGTACTAAAGCTTACATAAGCATCTCATTGTGGTAATCATCTAATTATATTATTATGTTATAGGAGTATACACGGAGACATCTCATTGACATGGGACATGAATTTGCATTTATTGGAATTTTTCCGAAATCAAAGGAATCTCTGCCACGCCAAGCAAAATGATGCAAAACATGCGATAGAGAAAATGGGGAATAAATCACAATAAGTTTATCTTTTTAGTACTCGTGTTATATCATCCCCTTCTAGAATTATTGCTTGATATAGAATTAAATGCTATTTATAGGGCGATTAAATTGTTTAATAATCTTTACAAGATATGGGTTTAGTGGGAAAAAAAGTGTATAATTATTTATTAAACATGTATTTCTTTTAGAGTAAAATATAATTTTAATCTTAAAAAAAATATCATTTATCAATTTTATCGTTTAAATATTAATTTTATCTATTTAATTATTTAAATTTTATATTCACAACAATTAACTCTTTTTAAAAAATTAAATTGATAAAATTAAAAAAAATAAAATATGATAAAATTTACGAGTAATTTAAAATTTAAAAGGTTAAATCGATAAAATTAATTTTTTAAAAAAATAAAATTAATAAATAATATAACTTTTAAAAATTAAAAATAAATTTTATTCTTTCTTTTAACAGAAAGGAAAACTATGATCAGATTTTAGAAAATGGTCTAGAAGACTACTCATATTGACTTTAACAATGTAAGAGGTTAAGCGGGTAGGCTAACATGGATTGGTTGGTTTTAGTAGCTTTAGTAGGTTTGGTCGGTGTAAATTTACAATGACGTTTTGGAAAATTCTAGATACTCCCTGTTCACCGTCTGCCTGTTTTAGACAATTTTAAGATAATTAGCAAGATCACTTATATAAAATGAAAAAAAAAATTAGAAATTAAAAATGAAAGAAAAATATTATTAAATTAAAAAATAAAAAGAATAGGAAGAAGCAAAATTTTAAAAAATTAATTAAAAGATATGATTTATGAACTTATTTTTTTTAAGAATTTAAAATAATAACTTATCAATTATTTAAGATAATAAATATATTACAAGATCTAAAAATTCATGTTAACATTATTTATCACATAATAATTATTTGTTAGAATAAAATATTAATTTTTTTTTATATAACAAAGTTAAATTATACACGTCAAATTTAAACTATAATTTTTTTAAATATTGTAATAACTAATAAATTTATAATATGTTTAAATTAAATTATTTTATAATCAAAACAGTTTATAATTAAAATTTTAATAAAAAATTTTAAAAAATAATTTTTTCTATAAAAAAAATTTTTCAAACATAATTTCAAGCCTATTTTCTTAACGGTTAACAATGTAATTTTTTTAATGTAAAAAATAATTGAAAAATACCTGTACTGTAAAAAGGCATCTATAAGCGAGAGGAATGGGAAATATATCGGAAAAAAAATGTGAGGTGATATAATTCCCTTAATATATTTTTGTTTGGGATAAAAATCTTACTTTTAATGCTTTCTATCATCTCTATCATCACTTTGTTGGCTAGGGCTTGCGACAAGGTAGCTTTGTTGTACTTTTGTTGCCAATTGCCACACGACACGATTGCTTTATTGCTTTAAGCTTAAACTAGATTCAATTTGAATATAAGTTTGCTCACCCTGTTTGCTTTTTTTTTTATTTTTCTTTTTTTAAAAAGAGTGTGCCCACCTTACCTTGCTATTGGATGAGATGTGAGTTTATGTATTTAATTAGGACCGAGAAATGTAAAACGGAAATTTTATTTACTTATATATCACTTACAAGCACATCATTTATACTTGTGAAAGATGACATGTTTTAATCTGCTTATATTATCGTAGAGCTCACTCACACACAAATCAAAATTTACCACTACACACAAGTGCTAATAGCATAAACTTAAATAAACGATATGCTGCATTGATACAACCATTATTTATGATATCCATATACATGGCATGGTCTCCTTTATGTGTGTGTGCCTCAGTGCATTGTAAAGGTTGAAAACATACAGAAAGACAAAAGGTTGATGACGCTAAAGTAAACCTTTCCTAATGTCGTCTAGGCTTGGCTGCTTAATTGGAACAAGACACAAGCCCACTCAGGACCTTGGCTTGAATAGCTAGCTTTCTTTTGTCAAGAAAGTTGAAGATGAAATTCTTTAATTGCCAAAAACGGCACAACAGGTGGAAGGAGTGAGTCCAATAATACTGTGTACAATTTTGGAATCTTAGCTACCTAGGATTTGAGAATGAAGATTCCGAAGATGTTGGAGAGATGACTCGGAAGGCACGAATATGAGACACTGATTGCTTTTTGGGGGGGGGGGGGGGGGGTCTTCTTTCAGGATTCAGTCCTTAATATCTGTTATCACTTTATCTATTATCATCAGATTTTCTTTTCTTTTTTTTTTGCTTGGGATTTTGGATAATGAGCTATGATATTTTTACACATAAAGGACATGAAATATAGATAAATCTTTTAAGGATTTTTTTTTCTATTTTCATTTTTATAGTTATTTTTTAACATCTAAATAGATGATAGTTTATAAACTTTGAAATTTCTAGACCCCTTTTTTTTTAGAAAAAAAATATTGCATAACTACTCTCTTTCTCTCTCCTTTTCTTTATATATATAATGGCCTGAGAAGAATGTGGATGCTGTTATGATTGTCGATGAGAAAGAACTTCATGGCATGGGTATCATGATTCGGGATTGTGAAGGAGTGTTTTATAGCTGCAAAAAGTTTGCAAACTTGGTGGATTTCAGAATCTTCAAACCCTATCGTACGCGTGGTGAGTTTTTGATAGCAAAGGAGTGATTTCTTATTGCGTGGGAGTTGAGATTGCAAAAAGCCAAAAAGTTCATCTTAACGATATGTTCCCTACAAGATAAAAATTGTTCATAAATTTTTATAAATAAATTTTGTATATGTTAATTTTTATGAATAATTTTTTTATATAAAATTATATATAAAATTCATTTATAAAAATTTATATTCTATTTTTATTTTATATTAAATTAATCCTAAACTCTTATTTTTACCTCATTTATAAGAATAAAAATATTAAAAAAATTATAAATAAATTTTATATATAATTTTATATAAAAAATTTTATTTATAAAAATCTACACTTTATTTTTATTCTATACCAAACTCATTAGGGTGATGTTAAGAATGTCTACCAAAGTCAGATGGATTTGTCTACAAATGAACATGTTCCCTGTAAGATATTAATTTCCTCTACTCTTGGTTTTATCTTCCCTGCATGAAATTGTGGTTTTGTCCCTATAAATTATTATAATCAGGTAGCTGATTGCCTACCTCACTATGCTAGGGACTGTTTTTCTACACAAGCATGTGGATCTCATTCACCTGAATTTATTGTAATAATTACACTTTGGATTTTGACCCTTCAGTTGAATACAGCTGGAATTTCATTTAAAAAAAGCAAAGTGAATCTTCGGGAGTCATTGGTACAGTCGGTGGCGATAGATCCAAGGGCGTAGAATACAGCATGGTGGTAACATGCAATAAAATTAACTTAAGGGGGACTCACACGACTTAACAAATTTAGGAGAATTAATTTATTAATTTTTCTGAAAAAGAGGAAGTGATGAAACGGTGGTCTCTTTTTTTTCGGTGCTAGAAACGGTGGTCTCTTTATACTACGAAAATGCCAAAAGTTCTCTTGCTAGTTTAATTTCCTTTTTCAACATTGCAATGAAAGTAAAAAATGTTGCCGCTATTTTTTTTTTCTACTTGTTGCTCCTTTCATATGATTGAAACGTTGAACCAGGTTGAATGTGGGCCTTCATCGTCTCGATTAGCTTCTGCCTTGCATGTTTGATAAACTTAGACATGAAATGTCTTTTGTAAACTCTAAGGCGTTCTTTGTTGTTCCGGTTTCCTTTGTGTTTTTGTTGTTTTTCCTTGGGCCCTTGGCCCAAGTATCCTATCCAAAAATAAAAAAAACAAAAGAAAAAAAGTCGAAGAAAGCAGTATATATGAGATATAAATTTGAAGTAACCGTACACAAATTTGAGAATCATAAATTACTAGTAGGCCACTAAGAAGATGTTACTATAACATAAATGAGTTATACCTTTTATATAAGGGTTGTAATTCGATTTTTAGAAGTAATCTAACGAAAAAAGTTTTATTATTATTATTTTTAATTTGAAGAAAATTATTTTTATAAAATAATTTAAATAAATAAATTTTATAAAAATACTTTTTACTTTTAAAAAAAAATTACTAATAGACTATGACAAAAAAAAAGAACAAAATTAATAGCAGACCCCTTACTTGTAACGGATTTTGAACGCATTCTTGTGCAAAATATAGATAAATAATTAGAGAAAATATAAGAAATTTTTGTATAGACAATATAATGTATATTTAATTTAATGGGAGATAAATATAAAATGTCAAGTCAATTTTTGTGTTCCAATATACACATTATGCATCTTTGAACTGGTTAATTTTATTTTTAAAAAAGTTTATAAGTAAAATATATTAAAAAAATTTATAATAAAATAAATTAATCTAAATATACGGTAAATGCTATTTAGACAATATTTTTCAAATATAAACAAGATTTATCTATGAATTTTTATACAGTGTCACATCAAAATTTTTTCCTCCAACTCTAATATTACATATTTGTTATCTTCTTATTATAATTTCATTATTAATTATTCTTATAATATTTTTTTAATGTATATTTAATATAGGATAAAAACTAATGATAAATTTTCATAAATAAATTTATATACAATTTTATTTTGTATTGTATATAAAAATTTATTTATAAAAAATTATTCTTATTTTTATCCCATAGCAAACTGAAGCTTAGTGCCTTTTGTCTAGTTTTTTTTTAAATATTTTTGGGTGGACTTCTTATGGCTAGTCGTGTACCAAAAATATTCTTTATAAATAATCTTGACGTTCTATTTTCTTCAATTGCTTGAAGAAACTTACGAAATTTAAATAAGGAGTCGAGACCCATGAGGGCCCATATTGTGTTTGGAGCACGAGGCCCATATCTATTACCCATGCGGTACATGGCCCTACGTTCATACCTATCAAGTGCTCGGTATTAGAAGACCTAAAAAAAAGTACTCGGTATTGATGACCAAAAAAAAAAGTACTCGTTATTTAATTCATTAATTTCATTGGTTAATGGAGGTTTAACAAAAAAAATAATCTCTGAACTCGATCCTAATCTTTCCAAATGATTTAAAATAATAACGAGCAGCTTACTCCAAAAGAAAAAAAAAAGCAAGTACGGATGTGTGTTCCGTTGAAGTGTGGACTAAGATTCGAGTGACTGTTCCACAAAATTGCTACTCCATTTTCTACAACTTCTTCTGTTTCCTTTTGAAGGCCCAAGCCCATCCTAATCGTGCATAGACAACCTTTACTTAATGAGTTTTTTAAAAATTAATCAAAATCAATTATTTACTTAATGAAGTTCATAAATCATAAATTACTTGATGTCTATTTGTAGAATTTAATTTATAATTACTCAGTCCACACTGAATAAGTCAGTTTGTAAGTTTGAATTAGATTTAAAATCACTCAATTCACAATGAATAAGTAAATCTACAAGTTTGATTCATCTAACCCAGCAAAAAATTGACCTAGTTTATTTTTTTTTTAAATTTCTAATGAAATAATGTTGCTTTTTTTTTTTTTACACTTGTATATGCTTTTATTTATTATAAGCATAAGCATGTTGCTTCACTTATGTTAAAAAAGATCATTTCACTTTTGAAAACACTAAAAAGAATGAAATTACATCATTACACGTGTGAAAAAAAATTGAAGGTAAATAATGACGTCATTTTTCACTCAAACAATCAATACTAGTATGGTTTTGTTGGTCTATTTTAATCTCTTGGCTGATTTTTCTTTTATTCTTTTGTTTTTATGTTGTATATATTTCAGTTCTTTTTATGGATTTATTTATGCAAAAAGTGATTTAATTTATAAATTATATAAATTACCTTTATAAATAAAAATGTAAATTTTTTAAACACATTTAGTTGAATAATTACTTTCCCCATATATTAGCATACTCACAAATCAGGTGAGCATGAATAATTAAATTCTCGTGTGGCAGCGAAAAACGGAAAAAGGGACTCGCTCGCAATCCTCCAAAGTCCAAGCTACGATTTGTTTCTGGCTCCTTTGATAAAATAAAATTATTACATTTAATCAATTCAAGAATTCATCCATCCATGTTCATTATATTAGCTATGATCGAGATATAATATATTTGTATTCAAATATTTTTTTATACATGTATTATACAAAAGTATATATGATAAAAAAAACTTTTATTGCTTAAAATACCTTTATTCAAAATTTTTGTACACAACAAAAATCAAATTTTAATTACAGAATTTTCCTTTAATTTATAGATGAGGTTTTATTAATAATATACTATTTTCGCAGATTTTTATCTTTATTTTGTTTGGTCTATCCTTTTTTCAGTGTAGACTAGAATGAAGAATACTCTGCAGATAAACCCTAATTTTCTTTCCGAAGGCACGAATTAGGACACGCAAGTTTGCAAATTGAAAGAAAAAAGGAGAAGAGCTTGCTCTAATACCTGCTGATTTGGCCTTCATTCGCGTCTTTGATCCGAGCGTATGGCAATGGGCTCCAGATTGGGGTGATAGCAACGAGTTTCTCACAGCAGAGAGGGAAGGAAAAGGGTTTCAACCTGGAGCGAGGTCTTTCCTTTGTCTGATTCCCCCTGCTTCCTCTAAATTTCACTTAATGTTTGCATTTTGTGGGTTTATTTTGTAATTGACTGTAACGGAACCGCAACTGCAGTCTGCGACAACCGCAACAGGCTGCAACGATGCGGCGGTGTTGCATCTGCAATGCATCGCAACGCTCATGATTCTTAATCCCTCAGCAAAATGCCATCTGTCTGGAGAGGGAATTTTAGAAAAATGCTCTAGACTAGGAGATGGTGCATGTTTAGATAGATTAAATTTGTTGAACATGTATTAATAGTTTTTAGTTTATGGTATGTATGGACGAAAGAGTTTGGAGAGAAAAGAAAATAGGGGTTGATTATTCAATTCTAAATTAAATATTTTTTAAAATTTTTAAAAATGAAAATTCTCTTTATTTGATAATCTTCCATTCTCAAATAAAGAGAATTTTTAATCAAAATAAAAAATTTACCCTCACTTTCCCTTTCTCTTCAAACTTCTTCATCCAAACATATCCTTATAATATCAATATTTTCAATTAGTATTTACAACGCAGAAGGCTTAATATTCATGAATGTAATGTGAATAGCATCATAGCCATTCCACTCATTTAGAAATTAGAACGAGGAGTGGATGGGAAAGTCGATAGCTGCTTCTATTTGGATGTATCATCTATGTGACTGATGTCTACTCAAGTAGTAGGCAGCAGACCAGTAGTCATATGTCATAAGTTACTTCGACATGTCCAAGGAATAGATTCTAGAAGCATATGAATCATGTCTAGGTCAAGAAGTTAGTAAGCTTTGCTCATTATGAGAATTTAGAGGTTGTCCCGGTTGGCCCCAAGGATATGACCCATCTTATAGGAATGTGGTTATGTGACCAGTGACCACCCACCCTGAGCAGCCTGGGTTTCTGGGTTTGTCTTTTGTAATGGTGCATATGTACCGTGCCTTTCAGTTCAGAATCCTTACTTGGATATTTTAATCCTTTGAACAATACCCATTTTCATGTTGATGATTTATCGAATACTGTCTTTGTTGGGTTGTGTTGCTGCCCTAACCTAAGTATATTTTCTTCACCTGGTATTCAAATCTCTCATAGCTTTTATTGTTCATCTGGTGGAGTCTTATTCATCATAAAGTCAGATCCTGATAAAGTAGGCTGATAAAGTGAATTGTAGATAAACTTAGTTAAATGATGTTATGGAAATGCTTAGTTTTTTTGGTGCAAATTTTTCACTGTTTTTTTAATGTTCTCTTGAAATATTGATCTGTTGGTTTCTTCACCAAAAGAAAATTGTATAATTATATCTGAAAGATCAAGTTTTCACTCTTGCTGTAATTTCTTAATGAAGCTTTGTCCTCCCCATTTAGGTACCATGGTTCCAGGATTATTGAGACAAACCTTTATATCTTTCCTCTGGGTGGTATTTTTCGAATTGTGAAAGAATTGTTTCGGAAGAGAAGTGGATCTCAGTGTTACCACAATAATTATGGATTCTTCTGTTCTCATGGGTAGTACAATTTTGGAGCCTCGTGATGATATGGAATTTGAATCTCATGAGGCTGCATATACATTTTACAAAGAATATGCTAAGTCTGCAGGGTTTGGTACTGCCAAGTTGAGTAGTCGTCGGTCTAGGGCATCAAAGGAATTTATTGATGCCAAATTTTCATGTATAAGATATGGTAATAAGCAGCAATCTGATGATGCAATTAATCCGCGCCCTTCTCCAAAAATTGGTTGTAAAGCAAGCATGCATGTGAAGAGAAGACAAGATGGTAGGTGGTATGTCTATAGCTTTGTGAAGGAGCATAATCATGAACTTTTACCTGCTCAAGCTCATTTTTTCCGGAGTCACAGGAGTTCTGATCCACTAAGTAATGATGTTCGGATGCGAAGGCGGAAGAATTCAACTGCAGTTTCTAAATTATTTAGTGCATATCAAAATGTTGATTGTTTGGAGAACTTTATGAAACATCAACATGATAAAGGACGAAGTTTGGTTTTAGAAGCAGGACATGCCCAATTACTTCTTGAACTCTTTATGCACATGCAGGAAGAGAATTCAAAATTCTTCTATGCAGTTGATTTGAATGAGGAGCATCGACTGAGAAATGTGTTCTGGGTTGATGCTAAAGGCTTGGAAGATTTTTCTTACTTTTCTGATGTTGTTTCTTTTGACACAACATATTTTACAAGCAAGTATAAAATACCATTGGTACTTTTCATTGGAGTAAACCATCATATTCAACCAACATTGCTTGGTTGTGCATTGGTTGCTGATGAGACGGTATATACTTTTGCTTGGTTGCTGCAAACATGGTTAATAGCAATGGGGGAACGAGCTCCACAAGTGATTCTCACGGACCAAAATGAGGCCATTAAAGCAGCTGTAGCTGCAGTTCTTCCTGGAACACGTCATTGTTTTTGTTTGTGGCATGTTTTGGAAAAGATACCAAGACAGCTTGAATTTTTAAGCGCATGGCATGATAGTTTTATGGAAAAATTTAACAAATGTATATATCAATCATGGACAGAGGAGCAATTTGAAAAGAGATGGTGGAAGTTGGTTGACAGGTTTAACCTTAGAGATGTTGAATGGGTCCAATCCTTGTATGATGATCGTACATGTTGGGTGCCAACTTTTATGAGAGACATTTCTTTTGCTGGGTTGTCTACTATTTCACGCTCAGAAAGTTTAAATTATTTGTTTGACAACTATGTTCAAGGTGATACTTCATTGAGAGATTTTATAGAACAGTACAGAGTGATTATTGAAGATAGGTATGAAGAGGAAGCCAAAGCAAATTTTGATGCATGGCATGAAACACCTGAATTGAAGTCTCCTTCCCCTTTTGAAAAGCAAATGTTATCAGTTTACACACATGAAATCTATAAAAAGTTCCAGGTCGAGGTTTTGGGTGCAGCTGCTTGCCATCTTAAGAAAGAAAATGATGGTGTGACTACAACTTATACTGTGAAAGACTTCGAAAATAATCAAAATTATATGGTAGAATGGAACAAATCAAACTCAGATATATGGTGTTCATGTCACTCATTTGAATATAAAGGTTATCTCTGTAGACATGCTATTGTCGTTCTACAAATGTCTGGTGTTTTCAGCATCCCACCGAAGTATATATTGCAAAGATGGACAAATGCTGCTTTGAGCAGGCATCCTATCAGTGAAAAATTGGAAGAGGTTCAATCCAAGGTCCGGCGTTTCAATGATTTATGTAGACGAGCCATAATTTTGGGTGAAGAAGGGTCTTTGTCACAAGAGAGTTACTACATTGCAGTAGGTGCCATAAATGAAGCTTTAAAGCAATGTACAAACTTGAACAACTCTGTTGAGAACGATATGAGACCTGATGCCTCAGCTACCCATATTGTTTGCAATGTTGGAGAAGAGTATCAATCTATTATTACATCTAACAATAAGGTTCCTGATCCAAAAATGAATATGGGTAATAAGGCTGCGAGGACTGGTGTGGCTGGCAGGGATCTAGGAAGCTCAGAAAACAGTGAAGGAAGCAAAGGGGAGGTCAGTGAGATTGGTGATTAATGATTGACCTCCTTGTTTTCATTTTTTTGTAAATTGATTTCAAGTTTGCTTTCTTTATGTTATAGGTACCTCAGGCTGAAGTAGTGAGTGGGCAAGATGGTTTTCACCAAATGGTATGCCATGCCTGAACTTTTTCTATTGTCATCACAGGTCTCTATTCATCAAATTTCATAAAAGAATTTGTTTTCTGAGATTGAACTGTTGGCCACACATTATTATTACTTGATAGAAGAAGTACACTAGGATAAAGTTAAGGTATCCTCAAGAACTGACAAAATTAAAGCCAAACAAATAAAAACTAAGGAAATAATGATGGAATGCCAGTAGAGCTGCCTAATCCCTTTGCAAATCGAATATGGCAACACCCTTGAAACAACCATGAGCCGAGCACCAGAGAGAAGCTACAAACATAACCCTTCCCAAGGCAAAATTAGGGGCAAAGAGATTCCCTTGAAGATGCGTGCATTTTGCTTCAAATTAAATGCACCATCGAGTAGCAAAGATTGCACACTGCCACAGAATTTTAGCCTCCTTGATTTTGTCAAAATCTTCAAACCTGCAAGAACTGCTCAAGGATAGAGGTGCATACCCAGTGCTGATGAAAAAAAATCCCCAAATGGTTACTTCAAAGAAAGGTAGCAGCTTTGCAGTGCTGAAGTAAGCGTGCTGTTTCTAAGCTAGACTTGCACATGACACCTATAGGGAGAGAGCAGTGTGAGGCCTGAGTCTCTTGCATCTTGTTACACTGATTTTGATTATTTTAGAGCTTTTTATTATGCTATACAGCATTTGATGGTGAATCACCCTGTAATTGATGGTTTTATTGAGCATCTTGTTATGCTAGCATGTTGTTATTTGGGGAATTATAATGCCAAACTATCCATCTTGACCTGTAGGATAAATCGGTGCTCGATCTGAGTGTTTCATGCTTATATATAAACAACAACAAATGCATGTTTTGAGACTTTGAGTTCAGAAGGGCAAAAAGAAAGAGGAGGCTTTGAGTTTAGATTTTTGACCCAAATAATGGATTATGCTAGATTATAACTTTTGCATATCTTGTATAGAAGGACCTGGGTGATGTATGTAATTGTGCATGTGCACATGTATCTTATACATGCTGATCTCCATTCTCATATTTTGACAAACACTCAAAATCTGTATTCTTGATGACATTATTTTATAAATTGTTAAAAGTCTGCATATGCTTGTGACAGGAGCAGACTAATATGAGGTCACATAATGTCATGCCTATGCAGTTTCACAGTATGGTGCCGGCTCTGTTCCATAATGTTACGTCAACACCATTCCATACTGCAGCTTCAACTCATTTACATGAGAATCGTCTTCCTCGTTAGCTGAATAAACATTTACTTTCTGAAGAATCTAAAGACTATGTACAGAACTGTACATAAGAAATGCCACTTCTGGAAGGTAGTACACATTTCAGGTAATGGTATCTGTTCTGTAGAGAGGATAGGAGGCATTTGAAGTTGATACTAGTGCTAACTTGAGATTCCATTGTATTCCAACAGGTTTGTGTAATATAGTAGATAGATGCATACATATATTTTGGGACTCATCTATTTTAAGTGTGGATCGTGGTTTGCACCATAGTATGACTGACACAGTAAATTCTTACTATTATAAGTGCTTGTTCTTGGGCTAACGTCACCACTTAAACCACTCCTCATAAAAATCAAAATCTAAATTGTATTTGCCCCGCCATTAGTCACTGCGGAAAGTACTGTCTCGTTGTCTCTTCATATTTTATTCCAGCAAAGTAAGTAGACGAATCTGATCTGATCCTACCGCACGGTTAAAACCTCGAGTCCAAAGTTACAAAGGTATCATTGCATCCTACACGATCAGTGTCTACCAAATCTATTTTAATAAACAAGGTAATTTTGCCGAGTTAATGGGTTTTCAGCTGACCAGATGTGGTTTTAGATAATGTGCAAGAGCTCATAAGTTTAAACTTTAAAAATAAAATAAAATTTGAACCAGAGATTCTGGCTAAGATTGCTTAGAAGATTGGCAATAGCATAACTACTTGAAGCTGAAATTTGTAGAGTTGCTAATTATCTATTTTGGGACAAACGATCACGGGGATCAAGATTCACTAATTTTGGTGTTGAAGACGAAATAACCCTTATCCATGTACTAAGGATAAATTTGGTACTTCATAAAGTGTACCTATATTTTTCTCCACACTCTCTCTCGCTGCCAATTCATGTACCAAGGATGCAAATTTTCCCATGCTGTGGCTGTGGCTGTGACTGTGTCTCAATTTTTTTTTCTATTTTTTTTTCATGTTAATTAACATACTCGGTGTCTAAACAAATTATGACCTTTCCCTCTTGCGGTCTTGCCCCACTTTACACATTATCCATTTTCCTAAGTGGGTCAAATGTTATGCCTTTTTCAGCATATATGTCCATGTTGCACTCACAGGGCTGTTTGCTGCATGTAACAAAGTATTAATATTAAAATAGAAGAATCAAAAGACAAACCGTGTTTCTTGTTTCAACAGACATTTTGGAAGTTCCTCACCACTTTCAGTAACCAAATAAAGTAATCCTGAATGATGTTCGTTGAACTCTCAGAAAATCTGCAACAATTACTACTTTGGAAGACTTTAGGAGTTTTTCTCCCAAGTTTAAGCAAATGTCGGCCGAGAAAATCTTTAAATTTCATTTCAGGGCGTAAAGTTCTTCCAGATATATCTCATGCTTGTCGGGATGCTCACCAAGCAAATTGTTTATCATTATGGTAAAATAAATTAAGTAAAGATTATGCACAAAACATTGCGTAACTGAAGGTTAGCTCATGTAATTAGATCGATGAAATGAAGATCAAGCAGGTAATTGCCCTTGTTGAACGGCATGTTTGGTGCGCTTAATACGCATAACCCCACATATTTGGATTACTTAGGTACTATCTTGACATAATATAATTAACATGTAATACCAATGAAAGTTGGTTCAATCGATAGAATTGAGTTGTGTCAAATTAATGGTCTTGAGTTTGATTCCTAATGGTGATTCTTTATTAGTAGACAATATGTAAATACTATTATAAATTCTTGTTGATACTACTGACATCTGATCTAAAATGAGGCAACCTCTCCTCCTCTAAACTTTTCTTTAACTCTCTCTCTCTCTCTCTCTCTCTCTCTCTGTCTCTCTCTCTCTCTATATATATATATATATATATATATATATATATAACACATTTGTAGACTGACCCTGAATGTGTTGCATTATGATTATGAACCCATGTCATCTAAATTTAGAAGCTGCCCATTGTTATCTTTAATTTCTCTCATTATCAAGAAATTACAAGATGATTTTAGACATAACAGTTGTATGGCGCACGGTTGTGATTGTTAGCCTTACAGTTGGATTTCTACAAGTGAAGGATCTTGAAAGAAATGATAATTTCTGGTGCAAGGCTGACTCAAGTTTGAGTTAGGCCTATTTTAGCAACAGTGAGGATCGTGGTGGGGCTTTAACGATTTGAAAGAGATTTTGGTTCCCTTTCCATTGGGATTCACCCAGTATAATTTTTATATAACTATTTAATTTATATTATTATCTAATTATTTGTTGACATATCATTAAAAAATTTAATCATAATTACAATTATATGAAAGATTAAATTATTTAATGATATAATAATATATATGATTGGATAATAATGTTTACCCTACAATAGATTAAACTTTTTGTATTTGGTTGCTTTTGATAAATAATATTGTCTGATTATGCTAACTTTTCCAAAAAAATAAAAATAAAATGGCATGTCATTCTGACCAAGACAAACGTTCCAAGTCCCGGTATTCTGACCCACCATATGAGTGAAGATCACTTAGCACATGTAGACACATGCTTAAAAGCAATCATCTTATTTTAAGAAATTGGACGATCATGGATTATTATTTAGTCAATCTAAATTCAAACTTGAGGTTCATTTATCTTGCGTAATCTGTTATTTAATGCGAAAATAAAAGAAAAAAAATAGTTTGCGTGCACCTGCCTGTGAGTTCTTGTGCAAAATCTTAGTAGAAACAAACAATGTAGCATTTTTTAATCAATTCAATTTTTCCTCTTTCCCAAAACGAAGCATAGAATTAATCTCGAGGATAAGGTTTTCTGGAACATTAATTACTGGCCTTCACTGCCTGGTCGGATTCTTCTTCTTGAATGCAAAACAAGAGAGATGAAATAATTGAAAACGTACACAAGAACACCCAATAATTTAGACAAGTTATTGCATTCAAATTGGCTTTATGCTTGTTTCAAAGTATTTTCGAAAGAAAAAGTAGAGCGCATGGTCTCTCTCTCTTTCTATATGTATATATATGATTCCCAGTACTCCAAATATGCACATATCTTATCTTTCTTATAGCTTGGTACCTTGATATAATATATATAAGAAAAAAAAAAGAAAAATGAAATGTTGGGCTGTCCTTATCTGGCCAGCCTTTAATATCTTAGCAGTAACCCATCTGCAAGATCCTCATGCAATGCAAGTGGGTCAGTTTTCACAGTACGTATGACCACAAGGAAACTGGGTTAATTAACTAGGACCATCCCATGTTAGCATACGTGTTTGGATTCTGATCATACCCACCATAATAATTGCATGTCATACGGAGAATGTGGTTTAAATCAAGTGCATTCATTATGGAATCAGACCTTTCTTGCCGCGAGACCAAACTAGCTATATCATAGAGTTACTAGGGAGGCAAAGATTTAGGTACCTGTGGGGTTACTCTGTATTGTATCAGAATTACTCGTCGATGGATGGAGCATGACATGGTCCTAACTCCTTTCCCCAAGAACTCACCCAAATTCATGGACCTTTTCCCTCCTGTCTGTTAGATCATGGTCTCTTCCTAACCTAGTAACCTACATCTACAGGTGGCATCTCTTGTAGAGTTTTCATTTTTAACTGGCCACTGTAATTCAAGAATTCTAAATAAATGAGATTGCCATAATTGGAAAAAAAAAATAGTATATACAAAAACAGAAAAGAAAGAGACCCACGCCATCTAGTCTAGTTAAATAAAAAAGGACGTGAGTGTTACTGTTTCTACAGCTGATTCTGAAAAACCAGTAATTAACTTGATAATTAATGTGAGACATTGAGTTTGAAGGTGCTAATATAAGTTCCAGTCACTATATAGAAGGGGCCTGTCACGCTTCATAATTTAGTTCTGGAACCTTTCGCCGCCATGCATGTGCGTCCTTCAACTCCTAGTCTCTCTCTCTATCACACGCTTTGCTTCTCTACCCACTCAGGTGCACAAACTTACCCTCCCCCCATGTTCTGCTGTTCCATCTATTTCTTCAGAGAAAAAAATAACCAATAATAATAATAAAAACTAAAAAGAGCAACAAATTGACCAGATAGTCCAAGACTTCCCCAGTTATAAACGGTGCGGGGCAAAATCGCCAGAATGCATTAATTAACAGTATAAATGACGTTGTCAGAGTCCCAAACTCCCATGCAGATTGCAGACCAGACACACACTTCCCTCAGCTCCCACCGCCACCGCGACTCTCCACATTTTCTTTTCACTTCCCCCCCCCTCCCATAACGTTGCAAACTGCAACAGAGAGAGAGAGAGAGAGAGAGAGAGAGAGAGAGTGCTTTTCGCGAAATTAATCCTAGAGTGGAATAACTTTCCATTTTCCACCGCAAACCACGGCCACAATGGGTGGAGTTTGGTTTATACCAGGAACAGTACTAGTGTTATTACTGGCCGTCAGCTCCACCGTCCGCTGCTGCCCTCCGTCGGACAGGGCGGCGCTGCTGGCCTTCAAGGCAGCTCTCCATGAGCCGTACCTGGGCATATTCAACTCCTGGACGGGCGCCGACTGCTGCCACAACTGGTACGGCGTCAGCTGCGACCAGGAGTCCCGCCGAGTCGCCGACATCAACCTCCGCGGCGAGTCAGAGGAGCCCATCTTCGAGAAAGCCCACCGCACCGGCTACATGACCGGATACATCTCGCCGGCGATCTGCAAGCTCACTCGTCTCTCCAGCATCACCATCGCCGACTGGAAGGGCATCTCCGGCGAGATCCCCCAGCTGCATTTCCTCCTTGCCTTTCCTGCGAATCATCGATCTCATCGGAAACCGCATCTCCGGCCCCATCCCCGCCAACATCGGCAGGCTCCAGCGGCTAACAGTGCTGAACGTGGCGGACAACCTCATCTCCGGTCGAATCCCTCCGTCGCTGACGAACCTGAGAAGCCTGATGCACCTGGACCTCCGGAACAACCGGATCTCAGGGCCCATCCCGCAAGGGCTGGGCAGGCTTCAAATGCTGAGCCGGGCCTTGCTGAGCGGGAACAAGATCAGCGGGCCAATCCCGGTTTCAGTTTCTCGAATTTATCGCCTGGCTGATCTGGATCTGTCTCGCAACGAGATATCGGGGGCCATCCCGGAATCGCTGGGGAGAATGGGGGTGCTGTCGACGCTGAACCTGGACATGAACAGGCTAACGGGAGGCATTCCGGCGAGCCTGGTGGGTTCTGGAATCAGCGACCTGAACCTGAGCCGCAACAGCCTGGAGGGCAACATACCGGACGCGTTCGGCGCGAGATCTTACTTCACGGTGCTTGATTTGTCGTACAACAACCTCAAAGGTGGCATCCCAAAATCCATATCCTCCGCTTCCTTCGTCGGTCACTTGGATTTGAGCCACAACCATCTGTGTGGCCCCATCCCTGTCGGTTCCCCCTTTGATCACCTCGAGGCCTCCTCCTTTGTCAGCAACGATTGCCTCTGCGGGAAGCCACTCAAGCCTTGCTAATGCTTAATTTATGCTTACCACCACCACAACCAGAATTAAACCAAACAAACCTCACTCCTCCATCCATATAAATATGTTATTTTATCTCATTCTATTTTGTAATAGGAAGATAAATGTGTTTATTAGTTAACCGATTCCATGTACTTGTGTTTGTTTGTCATAACACATATGATCATGTAAATGGTGCTACTCTAAATAAAGTACCAAGGTTCCTTGCTTCCATCCATGCGCGTCATTTTTGCATGAATTTGAATTATGAACCAGCCGCCAACGTCTTAAATTCAAAGTAGTAGTAATTATTACCGAAACGAAATGTCTCTTCATTTTCATTTTGTAGTCATGATGTTTTGAGTGTACAAATACAATCCACCGAGCAAGTACAATATAAACTGAGCCATTGAATTTGCTTAATTTTAGTAGTCTCAGTTTTTTAAATAAATGTTCTTACATATGCACCTCGATTCTTCATATTCTACTGAATCTATGTTGGATTTAATTTTTGAAGATCTCTAAATTATAATTTCAAAAAACTAATGAAACATATCCCAAAAATGATAGCCCAAAACAGCGTGACGTGTGATATAAATGAAAAAGCAATGTCGCTGACATGGACTCATGATACGTCGCTTTAAGGTTGACTACTTACTTGACATTTTGAAATTGGGAGACTGCTCTTCAACGCGTTCACATGTTTCTGTTGTTGTCTTTTACTTTTAGGTGACATTCGCTCAATTAAGTACTATTATTTAACTACGAAGATTACGATTAACAACAAAAAAAAAGATACTAAGTTTAGTAGTTTACAACAAAATTGTAATGAATAATTACAATTACTAAATAGGGGATTTTCAATGCAAATCTCTTAACTCTCAAATCATATATATTGCGATATTTAAGAAAAAGTAAATAAATGATTATGTCGGAGGAGGGGACAAAATGAGTGGGAAAGAGTTAGTAGACAGCACACGTGCGAGAAAATGACTGGTGCATTCAAGAAGCAGCGCCTCATGATGATGGTAATCAATTTTCAACTTTTCTTGATAGTTTTTTTTTTTTGGATTAATTTTTGATACATCAAAATTATGGTTTGAGAAAAATTACAAAAGCAAGCTTTTGCCCAAATTATAAACTTTTAAAAGCCAAACTAAATACGCAGCTAGTTCTTTCGGCATCTCGATCAAGGTAGAACGCAGGCATAGGCATGCATCAGAATTTTGGGAAAGAAGATAACTCGTTCTTCTTTCTGTTTCCGTGAAGAGAAACATCAATTTTATGTTAGGGAAGCTCGAAATGTTTAACAGGCAGTTACAAAAACGATATTAGGCATCTCAAGGCTTGAAACTCAAATGGGCTGTTTGAGAGAGTAATTAGAAGACACACTTATTAAAAAAAAATACAACTTTTAAGGTAAAAATAATTAATATTATATTAATAAGTATATTTTATAATTATTTAATATTAAAATGTTAAAAATATAATTGAATGAAAATATAGTTGTAATAATGCTTTATACAGATATAAGAATTTCTGATGGACATAAGCATGGTTCAGTTCAGATCAGTTTTTCTAAAAAAAATTGAACTAAACTAAAAATATGGTTCAATTTGAGTGGGGTTTTTAGTCTAACTATATTTATTTTGTCAACAAATTGAACTAAACTGCAAATGCAATTCAGTTAACCGGCTAACTGATCATTAAATTTCTTACCCATTTTCTCAACGGAGCTTCAAGAAGAAGAGAACAGAGACCCTCCTTCACTGTCTCGTTTCTGCAATTTTGTTCCCTCGGCCTCAGCAGGGTAAAAGTGGACCCCTGCTGCAGCGGATCAAGATCTCCCTCACCAACAATGCTTCTCTCATCCCTGAAGCTCACAACACCATGGATTGGAGCGCGAATCAAGGCACCCACCGTGAAGCTCTCACTTTGAGTTCTATGTTGAGAACTTCCGTGGGTAGCCATTTTCCACAGCCAAGGATTTGGACGTGAAGCTCTGTATCCAGAGCAGTGCTTTCAAGAAAGATGTGTCGAATTAGAAGGAAATGGTTGTGAATGGAATCCGACGACCTCAGAGAAATTAATATGGATTGGTTAATCAAAGTTTATTGAATTGTTTTTTGCATTGTAAATAACTGAACTATTTTTAAAATAAAAACTGAATCTATTATATATATATAAATTTTGAGGCGCGACTTGTAGCGTTGTCAAATCATATACACCAAAATTTATAAAACTGTCACGTCAGATCATTCATCACAATGTCAAACTCTCAAGCTTCAACTACAATCTCCTCTCTTCCATCCAGTCACTTCACAACAATAACACTCTGTCTTCTTTTCTGTTTTGTGTAACCGATTCTTTATTTCTCCTTAGTGAATGAGAAATTTATTCTCATCTTCAATTAAGAATGAAAACGAAAATGTGTTCATCCATATCTTTCCTCCAAAAGCGCAAATCAGGAAAGCAAAACAGAGAACAATGGAATCAACATAGCATATTTGTGAGTTAGTGTTTTAGAAAGATAAACAAAGATTTTAGAGAATGACTTCGTTGGTGGGTGTTATCAACAACAATCAAATGGAAGAAGCAGTTGAAAGTTACATTTGGGGGCTTTCCTTTCTTTGGCTGATTTGTTTCATTTGTTTATGAAATTACAGGGCTTCGATCATGACCCACCTCCCAGAATAAAGGTTCAAGTCATTTCTTCACAATCGAGTTCGTCTCTAAAAGGTACTCCTCCAACGTTGAGGTCCTCCTGCTTAACAAGTACTCGTTCATCAACTATGGCTTCAAGTACACAATCTTCCTCACCATGTGCAACATGATTGCTTGCTCCTTACTCAGCTACGAAGATGGTGCTTGTGCCAAACATTTGATCCCGGGTTCCAGTTCTTGAAGATCTTCGATCTATGGATAATTGGATACGCGCGGGTTCCCTTTGGTTTCTGGTCTTTCTTTTTCTAATGTGATATATCTCTTTATTCTTGTGCTTTTGGGCTGTAATGATGATAATAAATAAAGATGGCAAGGTTGCTTTTTAATCCATCCGTTCTCCACTATAAGTTCAAAATTAAGCTATAGCATTTGCTCCTAATAATCAATAGATTTTCAAGCATTCACGAGTACATATATTTGTTTTGAATCATCCTTGTACAACTTGCTAAAGCACCCAACTTGAAAAGAGAAAAAATAGACTCTGCTATGCTAGCAGTCACACTTACCCGAATGCTTCTACCAGCATTGTTATGTACTAACCCACTAGCTGTCATTATTGAATCTAGCTTCATATAATTTATTGTTGAGTTGATACTATTTTATTTATTTTTAAAAATTATCATTAGTCATAAGCATATGATAGAAAGCTAGACTTAAAAATAAGATGAAAAATAATTTTTTTATTTACTTGTGCAACGTACAGGTCTAAATCTAGTTGACATAAAATCAAATCAAAACAGTTTGATTTTTTTTCTAGTTCAGTTCAATTCAGTTTAATAAATTGGTTCAGTTTTTTATTTTTTTTTTTGCCCACCCCTAATTTCTCCCGTGTTTGGACCTCATTGTTTCTATTGGACTCGTATACTTGCCGTAGGTGAAATTATCTTGTGCTTATGAAATATGCATGTGTTCTCAATGGTTAATTATGCC
Source organism: Castanospermum australe (assembly GCA_019955255.1). Lineage (NCBI taxonomy): Eukaryota > Viridiplantae > Streptophyta > Magnoliopsida > Fabales > Fabaceae > Castanospermum > Castanospermum australe. Next base: position 517,254 of record NSJW01000994.1, on the reverse strand, counting down.
TCATGGCAAAAAAATTGTAACACTAACCATACCGTATTACACTAAGTCCTTATACACCATATAAAGCCAAAATGAGACTTCAGGAGAAACTGCAAAAATCATTGGCTTGGGAACTATTTCATGATTTGTATTTTATGAGTATAAAATAAATTTGGGTTTAGATTAATTTATTTTATTTTTAAAAAATTATAATTAAAATGTTCAAGAAATGAAGTAAACAAGATTAAATATTGAATGAATGTATTAATGGTTATGACATGATACGAAATTATAATACTCCTAATGATGTTAAATGATTGCCATTTATTGCCACCGAGTACTAATAGCAATAAATAAGGAAAGGCAAAAATGAAGATCACTTAATTCCGGACGGCGACAAATAGCGGCGACCACGAGAAACTTTCTGCTTGCCTCTTTAGGCTGCAGGCACCATGTGATATCTGGCAAAGGCTTTGCAACATAAATGCTCTTAACTTTAAAACACATACTCATAATAATAAATTTAATTGCACTATTTTTCATATTTATTATTCTCTGATATTTTTATTTTTATTTATAATAATTAAACATGTTATATCGAAATTTAAGTCTCTAATTATATTAAGATTGATTGTTAGAGTATTTAAAAACAAATTATGAGGTATTAATGTAATGAAAATGAATTATATTCTCAAATATAAAAATTACATTTCGATTCCAGTGAGTCATATTTCATAAAAAAAATTATATTAAATTTAATAAAATTAAATTTATAATACGATTTAAATGAGTTGAATTAAATAAAAATATTATTAATTTATAAAAAATAATAAATTGTAATAAATCTGGTAAAAAAAAAATCTGCATCAACAACTGTTTTCCGTTTCTTCTGCCTCCCCATCAATGACCGAGCCGCCGCTGTTACCGCCGCTGCCGAATACCCCACCCTGGCGGTTGCTATCGCCCTTTAATGGGAGTCCATAAGGTAAGTGCATTCTCCTCTGCAACTGCACGCGAGCCCTTTAATTTGTACCCAAATCCTTAAAGTTTAGCCCAAAATTTAAAGAAAAAATTTCAATTCAGTCTCCAATCAAATACCCGAAGCCTATAAAGAGAACAAATAGGTATCTAGTTTCATGAGGGCACATCTTCAACCTTGTAGCAGCGAAACATTCAGCCACAACTGCTACTCATAATTGAGGGACGGAAAAGCAAGAAATTTTTTTAGAAATAGACAGTCATTGTCCCAGCCAAAGAAGGATTAATAAGTAAACTGACATCGTACTCTAAATTTATGCAGGTTAGATGCCAAATAAGGTGAACTAATAATATCATACCTAGCATGATTGAGGTTGCAAATAAACATAAAGTAAGAGGTCCTTTTTCTAATAGGATAAAGAAAGAAATACACAAAATTATATAAGAAAGAAAATGGAACACATTTTAAATAAATGACACTTGTTTTTAAAAAATAAAAGTTAAAAAACTGAATCCAAAAGCATCCTTAAGATTCAATCCTTAAAGATAACAGGATGAATTGAATTTAATTTACCCATCAACAAAATAGCTTTTGCTGAAGCCTCCTCTGTCTGCACTCTGGAGGACATGTAAATTCATCTCATCTCATCACCATCAAAGTAAAACAGAGAAGAAAATGACTGCTACTTATTTATTATTAACTATTTTTTTGTTACTTACTAAAATAAAAGTCACTTCTATTTCCCTAAATTATTTGGATTTTGGACATAGAAAGGGACTGCAATAGCATGTGGCGTTGTTTTACAACATCGGTTTAAATTATTCATTTTCATATGAGTATGTTAAATATAAACATTGTCTGGAAACCCCCGGATTCTAATCAAAATTTTAGAACTAAAACAGTGATCTACTTTTCTAACGAATTACAACATCATAATGAAAAAGAATTCAGGAAAAGAAGCTCGCCTAATATGATGTCTCTCATATTGTTGTATACAAAATTTATTACCTTCCATTTTTATTCTATTTCTATTCTCATGCCAAATATACAATAAAAATAAAACTCAAAAAAAGAAAAAAAGAAAACACTATGTAAGACTTCAAACAGTTAAAATAAAGAGGACACCACTTGCCTCATGTCACAGCAAAGAAAAGCTTGTACACTACACATTATTTAGATTCTTGAGCTGACATAGTACAAATCTGAACACATCAAAAAGAAAAAAAAAAAAGAAGTTTATTGAGTCATGAACTCTTAAATAAAGATTAAATGCATTTTTCCCGACTTGCTTTAAAACAATGCAATAGCAAAAACCTCTAGAAAAAACAGCAAGGAAATAGACTATAAAAAGGCAAAACAGCGTTTTATTAAAAATATGCACTATGAACTTAGTATATGTTTTCTGTTGAGACTTGACTAATTCTTCAGTCCCCTTCACGTCTCAAGAAACAAATTTAACATCATGCATCCACGTGAAGATATGAAGGCGTCATGTGCAATGTTCAAACATAAACTGCAAGATATATATTTTTAAGAAAATTTGTAGTTTAGGAAAGGAAAAAGCAGCATAACGAGTCAAGTTCGGCATGTTCAACTATTTGAAGGGTCTGGCTCAGATCAGATACTAATCCAACCTAAAAAAACAGAATATGTTCAAATTGGAAAGATTACTTAACACATGAAAAGGCATTGCAAATTTGCGATTTACAGAAGGCCAGGTGACTTAAAATAGTCACTTGAGTTTCCAGTGCCTCATTTCAAGAGCAATGGGTACAGATATTACAAATTTAAGGAAATGAACTTAACCTAGGATTCATGAGAACAAAATATTATTTACCTTTGCTGCTAACTTGTGGATACAAAAAAGGTATCAAGATAAGAAGAATAGCAGAATATAATATAATATAGGTTAAAATAAAGAATAAGTTCTTATAATTTTATCCAATTTAAATTTTAGTCTTTATATATATATATATATATATATTTATATATATATATTCTTTGGATTTTGATCTTTATAACTTTACTCATTTCAATTTAGATTTTTATTTTTTTTGGAGCCAATGCTTTAATGCGTTAACAGTATGAACTAAAATTTAAATAAGTAAAATTATACAAATTGATATTCAAAAAAAAAATACTAAAGAGACCAAATTTAAATCGAGAAAAACTTGGACTAGTTATTTATTTTAACCTATAATATATGATACCTTTTCTCTATAACCACTAGCCTAGAGGACTTCACCGTACAGTTAAATCTGTTAATTTAACTTGCAGAGTTATGAATTGCTCCACCACTACACCTTGAGAGTACACCAATTATGAATTACACCAATTTAAAAAATTCTTAAAATGTTGCAAAGGGTCAAATTGTTTTGATACTAAGACAATGATAACACACCAAAACAGGGGGGAAAAAAAATCTAACTAATGAAGGGGGTAACTTCGTGCATGGCCTAAAACTTATCTATGGACAGATTTACTCATGGTACGTACAAATTTATCTAAGGCTGAATTTTTAGATAAATCGTGTAAGGTTCATCTCTGAAGGCCAATATCGGTTCCATGAGATACTTCCTGTTATTCCCTTCTGCCACAAAGCTGATAGGATGATACTCTTTTATTCCCTTCGTGGCTATAAAGCTAACTGCTTGGTTGAAGGTGGAATCAGAGTCAGATGACTGTGACTTGCATCTCAGCTTGACATCTGTGCCAGGTAAATAGTTCAAACCACTGTACAAGTAACATCCCTTGTTGCTGTCAGATTCGATGGAAATCGTTTCATTTCTTCCATCCAATCCTGGCACCACACGAAACACAGAAGCTGCTCCACCACTGGAGGCGTCCACCATAAGAAGAGGATTTTCTGGTCCTTGGTGCATCACATGCAGTCCAGGACGGCTGAATGGTTGTAGCATCACGTATCTACCAATAGCATGTTGCAGATTTGAGGATGGGGATCAGTCCAATAAGACAAATCTATAAGTTGCATGAAGAGCAAAATCGGTGCCAACATCTGGTAAGTTTTCCATCGTGAATGATTGGTTCCCACCAAAGTTTGCGTTTGTTAGCACGAATGTTGAGTTTCCAAACTCCTGAGAAAACGATACTAAATGACTGTGGTTATTAGCTGGAATTGGAGTCAACCAGTCTGTGACTAATTTGTTTTGCCCAACATGGATGTCCCAGTCACCACCGCTATGACTAGCAAGAAGGTACGGACCATAAAGAATGGCCTGAATGTCAGCATTTTGAGGTCTGTCTTCTGAATTTTAGTGAAAACAAAGTTATATCAAGATTATATTGTAAGACAAATGAGTATATGACACACACACACACACACACACACAAAGTATTTAAGGAAGCTACCTTTTATAGGCTCTGTTCGAGGGGTAATCGGAAACTGAATGGTTAACTTGTCACCATCGTTCCAATTTCGTGTGACAGACAAAAATGATCCTACGTGGTTTACAAAATAGAATATTAGTTACTTTTAAGGGTTAATTTTCTTTTGTGTTTTGACTATTTTAACGATTATATTACCCGCCTGGAGGAGTTGGCATATTTAGATTCTCATTATTTAAAATTGCCTGGGTGCCGTCGGAAAGGGTCCAAGATGGTATTCGAAACTTGAGTGTAGAAATGGCACCATAATTGAAATAAAGTTTAGTAACTGGATTGTCAGCCAATATTGTGTGACTCATCCCTCATTGGGAGAAAATGTAAATGTCACTCGTAATAAAGGATCCCATGAATTGGTTGGATCTACTGTCTGATTTAGCATAATGTTTCCAGATTTCCAGTTAAATGAACTTGATATGTACTGAATGATGTCGAGAGTTGGATCTTTCCCATGTTCTTCAACATAGATTGAATTTCCAATCTTGGAGAATGACTCAATTCCTAATCATGAAAAAAGAAAAAAGAAAAAAAAAGATTTATGTGACAATTCAACAGCATGGTAAACTAAAAAGCGAAAGGAATATAGTGTAGTTTGGTTCAATTTGAAAAAACATGATGTACTAAACAAATGCACACCAGTCCCATAGCAGCAACAAAATGAGTTAAACTTGGTCCCCCATCCACGTGAACCTTTAGCCTTGGAAACCCCACGGCCTTGTGGCAGAAAGTATATCATCGATCCAGGTTCTGTTCCTCTTTGTATACTCAAGACGCCATTGGTTAAGGCACGCTCATAATAATCTGCATATGATATGTCTTTCGTCCATCTAAAGAGATTACGAGCAACCTAGGAAATCATAGTAGGTAAATGCATAATGAGCAAATTGTAATTTTGAAAATGACACATGGTTAACTGTACTTGTTATTGTGAAGTTAAAGATTTTTTCCAATCTCTGAAAAGAACAAAAATGTTAGCTGTACCTTCAACATGTTGTAAGTGGTGCAGGATTCTTCATTTTCAACTTGTAGAATTTCGGCCATTTTCATAGGCGCTTCCTAATTCAAACATGTTGTAAGTGGTGCAGGATTCTTCATTTTCAACTTGTAGAATTTCGGCATTTTCATAGGCGCTTCCTAATTCAAATTGGAGCAGATCAGTTTATGATAATCAACAAGTAATCATTAAAAACAAGGAACGAAAACACATTTTTTTTTCTTGGAGAAAGTATAGCGTTAATCAGATGTTTTTTGGAAGCCTAAAACCAATATCAAGAAAATTCAGAAAACTAATAATAATGTAAAAAATATTTTTATACCAGAACTCGTTAACTGACGTCCCTCCTGTTGCATAGGTGTGTGAGGAGTTAACAAGTGCCATAAAGTACTTGGCTATATCCTGACATAAATGTTAAAAATTATTAGTGAATTTCTTGGCTTGATGTATGTATATATATTGTAGGAAAGAAACTAGATGAATCCAATATAGGGAAAGAAAAGGAGAGAAAGCTATGGAAGAGAGCACAAAAAGTGCCAGTAAAGTGAATAAATATGTAGAGTTGCTTTCAAGTGAGTATCAGTAGGAATCATGAATGCTCTACAGTATATCAATGCAAAACAATTTGCCTTATAAAGCGGGTCACCAGTGATTTCATATCGCATTTGAGATCCAACAACAACCGGAATATGTGTATTTGCATGAAAATCGGCTATATTATTGGCCTACAAGCAAAGGAGAATTTTCAAACTCGTGAGTTAATTTCAGAAATGAGTTCATTAATACTAACATTCAATATCTAAAGCTAATGAAATCGATGGATCATTTTGGTGTAATACGAAGTGGGTACTTGAACTCTTTTCGTGGCAGAATAGACACAACAATTTACAGAAAATAATTTACGTTCATGACAAAGAATTCATATCATCGCAATCTACATGATGAAAAAAAAATTATTAGTACCTGTACACTAAGTAACCCCAAAAGGCATGGCTTGTCGAAAAGGTGAGCCAATATTAGATACTTGGAATCTCCCTGTATAGATCAGTAAAATTCAATGAATGCCACTCTGAAGTGAGAACAAGTAAATACAATAAAATGATGAAACGAATTTAGAAAGGAGTTAAAAAGTAACTCTGCGGAACTGGTTAACTTACAGTTAAGCTGTATAGCCTGTAAGGAACATCATTCATTCCTCCAAACTCGTCATTCAGTGATTGATAATGTCTCTCTACACTGTACTTTCTAATGACATTCTGCATGCCTTCAACATGTTCAGAGCTTGGGGGTTGCCAGCCATGGTGTGTTGATCCAACAGGCCTGCAAAGATCTGCCAGGAACCAAGATACCCTTCCTCCTTAAAACATCGATCCCATGAATCAAAATAATATTTTTAAGTCCAAAAATAGAATAGTTGCACTCTGCATGAAGCAAAATTAATTAGAAGTCACTCTCTGGGATAGCTAGCTATCTCTACCTTGTGAATGGTGTAATAGGGAGCCCACACAAATTTGAGAGCTTCAAACCGGTCGAACAGCTCGCTTGGAAAAGCAGATAGATAACCTGTGCCAATTTTCTTCTGACAAGTAGAAAGAATGTCAACAAGTGCTGACATTTTCCTTTTCAGTTCCTCATTGTGGGTGCTGGCCCACATATGAGCTGATGCACTCAAATAATGCCCTTTTAACATGTCAAAATTGTGGGAGCAATCAGTTAATGAATTAGATGATCAAAGAACTCCAAATTAATTATGAGACGATTCAATTTTGATTATAGCTAGACATAACATGATCAGCGAAGAGAACCTCATCACCAACAAAATGACCCCGAAGCTCAATGACAGGGTCCTCCCACCCTCCATATGGAGTCCCAGGTGTGGGCAGACCTGCAGTCTTTCTAAAGCTCCAAGCCAAGCTATCCACGTCCAACATCAACAGATACTCCAAATTTGTCTGCATTGCTCGGCCATGCATTGCATCCTGATGCAATCTCACATCATGCATAGACACTTCTTAGAGAAGACTTCTGGGGGCTTAAACGTGCCCGCATTTTGAAATTTCCCGTACTCCATTTCCCAATCATGTCGATGCCCTTCATGCAAGTGCCTCTTTGGCCTCAAAGATTCCCAAGCGGAGGAGTCTTCCCGATGAAAATGGGACAGCACCTCTTGCCTCCCATGTTTCATTTTGGGATACCTGGAGTTCATACCGTAAGGAATGAGAGGCGAGTCCCCCAGGCATCTGTGCACACTCCTTGCCCACAGCACAGCAACATAGTGCAAGGGTAATAAATGCATAGAAAGATACCTTCATCGTCCCGAGAAAATTAGATTAATTAGAACCACCACCTTAGCATTACCTGCAGAGCTGTAAATGTTAAAATAACACTGATTAAATTGCAAGAATTACCAATTGATCATCAACACTATTGTAAATGATCAAAACAGTATGGAAAAATGGCTGTGACAAAAGATTAATTACCGCCTAATAAAACACACATCTGATCTCAAAACAGTAGAGGGAAGCATGAGATAATAAAATGGAGCCTGTGATGGCATTCGTATATATAAATACACACACAGAATGAACTGTTTGAGTAACGAGTGATTTTCTGTAGAGTACTAGAGTGATTTAGTGATGTTATCCAAAATTAAACCGAACTAACAGAGTGCATATAAGATAGATACGAATCATGAATAATCTAGTTTTGTCTTTCAAAACATAATAATAGGATAAAACAGAATCTAAACTTGTGTTCCCAGGATTGAAAATAATTAATTAGTATATATATTTTTTGAAAGAAGGATAATGGGGCGTGGAGGGGTTGATTAAAGTCAAAATAGAAAATTACTTCCGTTTTTTTCTCTTTATTTTCCTCTTCGAGGAAAATCTTTGTACTTTATTCCATTTTAAGAGAATAATTTTAATGTTTCAAAATATCCGGGAAAGTATATAGTCTTTTTCCATATATTTAATATTTCTTATTTAATAATTAAAAGAATTATTAAAATGAATCTTCAAAAAAATATAACATTTTTCAAATATTTTTGCCAATGCAATGGGAAGAGTCTTGAGCCTTGGATTGCACTGTTATTGGGCTAATTCCTTCCTTCTGCGACCGAAGGGAGAGGATACATTCTACCCCAAGTCCAAATAGTAGAGCCCAGAACATCCATTGAGGGACATTTTTTAGAACCAAATAAAACAATAAAACAGCCGCGGGAGGTTATCTTTGGGTCCAAGTGAGGGACCATTCATGTTGTTCTGGTTCTGGTATGGCGATATTGGCCAATGACCATGCGGACAAAATTTCAAGCAATTAGCCTTATTTTTTGATCAAATTCATAATAAAGGGTTGCACCACAAACCAATGCCCTTAGAGGGTGCACTCAATTAGGTTGGATGCTTCATTGATGAAAAAGATGCCACTCGAATTATTGCACGGACAAGGTTCTACTAACTTGTGATGCTAGGTCTCACGGTCAGAAAAGGGCACAAAATTCGTTCCAAAAAAGCGTGACTCGCATGATGTGATCTGGACGTTCGTTGAATGCATAGAGAGCACTTTTATTAGAAAGAATGATAGTTTGATTTGTTTTCCCTTTTGACATCTAAAAGCATAAATTGGATAATTTCTTACAGTTTATAGGTACAGCATTGAACTCGCCCACTTTGCCTTTCAACAATATGTTTAGGCTTTCCGATCACTTTCACATCCGATGCTAAAGGTAATCCTCCTTCTAAAAAGCTTGGACTAAATTCTTCCTAGTTATAATTATACCAATAACTTTCGGCAACTTAATTACCCATTCAATTATGTATTCTTGTATTATGCGTACACTTTCCTGTAGTACAGACGAAAAATATGAAGGAGCCAAATTACGGGTCAGATTGGAGACAATACAAGAGAAGAATTCAAAGCTAGCTAAGAAATGGAAACAGAAAGTCATGTAGCTTTTGTTGTTTGTTGAGAGAAACACAACAAAAGACAAAACCATAAAGCGAGTTAAGGGCCACCGCAGTAGCATCTATTGTGAGTCGTGACTTGTTACTTGAGAATTGCTAGCTAGTTGCTATCGAAACGCAACGCAGACCCAGTTGCTGTGTTGGGAAGGACCATAAGCTTGTGAATACGAAAGTGCAATGTGCAAACAAGTAAACAACCTAGCGCTTGAGTGAGGGAATTGCAAGAGGTAGAAGACAAAATGGAACATTTGGTTTAAAGTAGGCGAAGGTGTCCTCGTTACAGTCCTCAGAAGTCGTCTTCTGGAACCGAATTGTTAACTTGTGAAGCCAAAAATTGGAAAGGAAATTGGCCGACACAAGGAATACTTGTTCACGTTACTGCTAGCTGCCGGGGAACCCATTCCTGGTTTTGGTCCCTTCACTTCAACTGAGCACCAGATTCTCCGCATAATAGACAAGGGAAGCGACACTGCAGTGTATATTTGTCAGGAACTGCTCACCCTCTCTCTCTCTGTTCTGGGTCGAGTTGTTAAAATCAAATGCCTCCCAGAAAAGCAGATACTATTAATACAGATAAATAAAATATTTTTATACCACTATTTTTGTAATTATTATTGATGGTAAGTTAGTAGGAGAGTAAAAATGGAGATGTAAATTTTATAACTAAAACTTTTTATATGAAAAAAATATTATTTATGAGTAATTATTATTCATTGAAAATCTTTAAATTTGCAAATCTTCTACTTGAAATTGTGATCTCCATGTGAATTGGAATGAATTATAAAAATCGTGCACTAATGTGTTAGCCAACGGGGGAAAAGAAATCTTGAATTGAGGATTGCACCATAAACTTGTGTGAAGAGAACTAGCTTGAGCACGTGTCAAAGAATATTATAACTATAGTGGCTCATTATGATGTACAAAGACTTCAATTGATAATAAATCACCACTCTTCACGGAATAAACAGTGTTATTATTATGCTGATCATCTTTATTTGAATAAGATGGTACCAGTTACAATTACAATTACTGGTCCTACTAATACTTTCTTCTCAGAAGAGAGAGATACCTTTACTGCTTTACCACTTGTAACAATGGATTAACAAGCTAACGGGGCATTCAAGACCCCTCAATGCACCTTGATTCTTGAAGATCAGACTGAAAACAATAACAAATATTAAAATTGGATAATGGTGACATGAACTTTACACACATAGCAACAAGAGGGAGAAATTTTTGACATTTACGATTTCAAATAATTCGCACTCAATGCATCTTGAAGATCGCATTTGAACTCTTTTTTTGCGACCACTTTCTTTCCGTCCAAACAATAATAATCATGTAAAATTTGAACAACATTAATTCATTGATCCTACCGCAGAAAATCCTATATTAATTCCAAATTTTCATCATGTACATACAATGAAGGCAAAGAAAAAGAGATATGCCTATTTTACGTCTCATTCTTACATTTCTAATATTTTTGTGCCCTTTGCTATTATTATTAATGAAGGTGTTTATTTGAGTTCAAAAAACTTTCCACATAATCATCATCTCAGAAAAAAAAATAGACTTGTCAAACAACCACCCAATCCAACGACAAATTATGTGCTAACGTAGAGAAATTTTATGTTTATCCAATTACACGAATTGAAAAATAAAGTATTGATATATTTTTTTCATAAATATATAACTATTTTTTAAATTTAACACTCGACTCAAAAAGTAAGTTACCGCAAAAACTTATTAATATTATTGCAAAACTAAATGTCTGTTCAATATGGATTGGAAAGTGAAGCAGAGTATATGTGAACCACATCAAAAAGGTTTTAACGTATAAACAATCGTATTGTACAGCTCTTGCACCTTAATTATTTGTACCTTATACTATACCGACTCATTTCGCCAACGCTGTTTTTCACGTTCTACCGTTATTCTATGTACATAGAAATTTCAAGACTGCTAAAAAAGAATAACTAACTCTATCACGTGCAATTCCCCGCACGCGTGTCAGAATTCCGCCAAGGAAACATTCCTCTGAAACTCAGAAGACGGTGACCGTAACGGCGAAGGGGGCAACGACGGCGGCGATTTCAAGCTCTGGAAGTAATCCCTTATGTCCACCCCGCCAACGCCGCCGCCGCCGCCGCCGCCAGGGCCAGCGGTCAATTGCTCCGCCAAGGCCCCGTCATCTCTTGACGGAATGAACGGAGGCCGTACAACCTCCGTCAATAGGTCCCACTTGACCCCTCTGAAGAATTCGTGCTCCTTGATCTCGGTGGCGCCTCGGACGAAACCCAATCTTCTTGTGGGGTCCTTTTCCAGCAGCCGCTCGATCAGGTCCGTTAACGCCGTCCGCTTCCCTATGAATTCCGGTGCTTTCACCAGCACGTTTCGAAACGTTTCCTTCCGGTTCTTCCCCTTGAACGGCGTCGTACCGTACAGCATCTCGTACGTCAATATCCCCAGGGCCCACCAGTCGACGGCGAACTCGTGACCGTCGCCGCGGACAACCTCCGGCGAAACGTACTCCTCCGTGCCGACGAACGAGTTGGACCGTTCGCCATTTGAGAAACTCGGCTTGCGTCGACTGACTGGGCTGACTCGTGCTGACTTGGCCTTCTTCAAGCCTTTTTTGTTATGATGATGACGCGTGTCTGGCGGTGCGAGTGGGATCCATCGCGAGAAGTTCCGGCGATGTTTATGGGCGGTGTCCGGAAGCTTCGAATCGTCGACGGGTGTCGAGAAAATGACGGTTTTGATGGTTTTTGGTGTGAGCTTGCGAGAGAGATCGAAGTCGGTGAGGGTGACATGGCCGGATTGCTGAATGAGGACGTTCTCGGGCTTTAAATCGCGGTAGGCGATGCCCATGCTGTGGAGATGCTCCAGAGCGTAGACGATCTCAGCCAGATAGAAGCGGATAACGGCGGGGGAGAAGACCCGATCCGTCTGGCGGTAACGGAGGACGTTGAGGTCGCCACCGGGGCAGTAAGGGATGGCCCATCCCAAGAATTGGTCGGAATCAAACGTGCCCAGAAGGGAAGGGAGAAAGGGGTGTGACAAGCGTGACAGAACCTGAATTTCCCAGCGGGCACGCCGGTCAGCGTCGAGCTTGGCGTGGATGGAGGATTTCTCAACCACCTTGAGCGCCAAGGGGAAGCGTCCGGTGCCGGAGGTGTCGTGGACAAGGAATACTGTGCCCATGGCACCTTTACCGAGGACTCTGAGTGCTCTGAGCTTGTCGAGGTTGAGCTCCGACGATTGTGGAGTTGCTGATTCCATGTCTCTCGAATGGATAGAAGGAGGGTTCTGAGACAGTGAGAGAGATGGGTTTGATCGTTGGGGTTTGGCTTATATAGCATTTCTTTTATTTTTTTATTTTTTTATTTGTTTGCTTTCTTCTCTTCTATGAATATCCTTTTGTTTTTCTTTTTTTTTCGTGCATTCTGTGCGTTACACTGTTTACTTGTTTTTGTGATAGTGATATATTATTTCCTTGCACTATGCCTTTCTTTTCTATAATAATAGCAACATTAGCCCCATTAACCCTCCTTCCTAAATTTAGGAAAGAAAGAGTGCTAGAAAAGTTTTATTTTTTTCGGTACATGAAACTTATTTTGAGTAATAATATACATCGCAGTCTTTCAGGAAAATAAAATTATTTAATTAGATAAAAAGCTAATCCAATTCACATACTCTACTTGAATTCTTCTCAATATATATGCCCTTCAAGCAAAATTGCGAATTGAATAAATAGATTGATGATTTTGTATGTGCATAATTATAATGATCACTATAGTTATTCAGTTTTATTTTTAATGAATTGAATTGAAATAATAATTATTTGAACTATTTTTAATCTATAATATTAAAAAAAGTTCCTTAACTGTAATTCGCCCTCGTAAGTGTTTTATAATTTTGTTTGTCTTCTCAAAGTGATGAGTTCTGTGTCTCTCCACCAGAGGAGGAAGGGATATGCTTATAAAAGAATAAAGAACGAGAAGAATATAATTTATTTTGTTTGGAAATTTAAAAATTTATAGAGGATAAGAAAATATAAAGTTGAAAGAAAATTTAAATTTTCTTAAACACTTATTAATTTGTTTACTTCTCCCATTAATAAGGGGTACTTCGATAGAAAAATTATATATTTATTAAATTATTCATTATTTTATTCTATAAATTAAGTCACTTAGAAATTTAAAAAATATTGTATAATTTCTTATATAATCAGTTTTATTATGACAATATATATAGTGCGTGGAACGCCCTCTATTTATGAGACTGGAATCTCCTTTGGAACCGGAGCCACGATGAGGATCAGCATCCTTCATCACTAGTTCTGCAATATGGTATTCGAATACAACATTTTTATATACCATAAAGGTATTTATTGGGCGGGGTTGGGATTGATCAAGTGTCATCCTAATTTGATAATTTGATTTGGTCAGGTTTTTTGTTTTATCTTGGATTCCATTCTAAATTCAAACAGACTTAATTGTATTTAAGTTTGTGCGTGCTTGGACTAGAACAAGATTAAGATCACGTTGGCTTTGAATTTAAACATAATTTAAATTTTTATATATATATGACCAATTAATTAAATCATAAATTTTTAATATTTAAAAAAAAATTATAAAATAATATTGTTAATATTTAAGTAATAATATAATAATATTTATATTAATTTTAATAATAATGTGATATAATATTTAAAAAAATTATTATGTAATATTAGATTGAATTAGGCCAACTCAAAAGTTGATTCTATCTTAATTTAAAAATATATTAGATTTAATTTTTTTTTATTTAAGACCAACTCGGCTTTTTATTAAAATGAAGTCTTATATAAGTCAAATAGCTTAGACTCAAATTGAAATATCACACCGGATTAAATTATCAACACCCAATAATAAATGTGGATATATACCATAATTATCCCGTTGCCTTCCACAAATGCAATAGAATAGTCAATTAGATTATTAATACTCTATTCATTCATTTTTATTTGTCCTTTAAAGTTTCTATACAAGAATTAAAAAGTTATTAAATAATATTAATTATAGATAAATATAATTTAAAATAATTAAATTATTATTTTTTTCATTTTGTTAATATTTTTTTAAATTTTACTTACTCTACTAATTCATCCTTTATTAAAAATTAAAGATAAAATTAAAAAAATTATTAATTAATATTTTTTATTTTGTTTATATTCTCAAATGATAAAAAAAAATTTTACATAATAAATAAAAATAGACTAAGGGAGTATTCATATTTTGTCCTTCTACTACCTAATATTAATAAATCATAGTTTTTTCTATAGGATAAAATTTAACCAAAACCATGAGGGTTTAATTGAAGTTAGCTACATAACCATAAACAGACTATTGTTTTTTGTTATTACTAATTAATAATTATATGATAAATATCAATTGTTTAGTCATATATAATTATGAACCAAAATATTATTTTTTATAATTTAACATGAACACCAACTCTCTTCTAATTAGTTGTAACTTCTAACCAAAACATATGAAATAATAAAAAAGAAAATGTGAGAAAGGAAACTGATATTTTTGTATTTTTTATTATATCACTGTTTTCATTTTTTTTAAAGAATTGTTTAATTTTTACAAAAAAATTATAAAAAAATAATAATTTTTTATCTAAACGTTTAACTAATTATAAAAAAATGTATTAAATTAAATAATATAAAAAAAATGAATCATATCTTGAATAGAAAAAATTACAATAGAGAGAAAATTCCATTATGGGAAGGGGACGAAGAGTGGAGAGGACAGGTGGAGAGTGAGAAGTGGGCTTGATGTGCAGAAAGCAAAGAAATGGAGGGTCACACTCACACGTGTGAGATATAAAGAAAACGACGCATAGAGTAGAGATAGAGCCAAACAAAACAAAGTGACAATAAATTGGTTGTACGGTTGTCCGTTGCCACATGGAGGCTCCCCTAATCTAAGGAGAACGTGTACTGTTGTCTGTTGTCACCTTGTCATTTTCTATTCCATTTATTTCTTCTCCTTCTTTGTTCTTTCTTTATAATAAAAAGAGACAATTTTATTTTTAATTTTTTAAATATATATTATTTATTAATTTAATATTTTAAAGATTAATTTTATTAATTTAATATTTTAAAATATATATTTATTAATAATTTAATCAACTTAAAATACGAAATTAAAAAAATTTAAAAAAATAAAATTAATAAATAATATATATTTTTAAGAATTAAAAATAAATTTCACTTTAATAAAAACACCACATTTTGAAATTATCTACACTCATGTTATTTTTTTATATTTATGTATTTAAAATAAATTTTTAAATATTCATTAACTGCAATTTTTAAATATTCATTAACTGCAAATTACATTTAATAAATTCCAATTATTTATTATAAAAAAAATAATTAATAAGCATTAAAAAAATTAAATTGCCGTAACCACTCTACACATTTTATTTTGTCTGTCAAATTTCATCACGCAAGCCAATTAGCTTATAAAATTATATCTTTGAATTCAATTATACAACCTCCACCTGCTATTAATATGCATTGGTCTAAATAAAAATAATTTAAATTTTTTAAGTATAATATCTAAATTAAAATTAAAAAATTAATCTTTCACTTTTTAAATGAAAAACACTTTAGGTGTACCAAAAAAATACAACCTCCACCTAGCACGTGTATTGCACTAACTTAAATTAATATATTGTCAATTCGACTTTTTATTGATAAGCTACTTTATTCTGTGAAAAAAAAAAAAGTTAAGCTACTTGATTCACTTTTGATGAAGTTTAGATGCATATTTGTTATTTACTACACTTTGTCCGTTTTGATTTGATTAGTTTTGATTAACATTAAGAAATGTAATATCTTGAAATGCTAATTTGCTGCCTCATCATGAGAAATTTTTTAATCATCATCAACCCCGTTGTTTGTATTGGTACGTAAATGTTGAATACTATAAGCAGACAAATTAAAGAGCTAGCAAATTGTGTTGCCTTTGCCAACAAAGGACAAAGCAATTTCACGTGTTCAGTGTTCCTTGGTTATAATTTAGGTACGATAAGCCATTCCACGGTGCTAATTTGCAAATTGGTCATGTATGGTACCAGAATTCATTATTTATTAATATGGAGGAGCCATTGCCATGTTGATGATCCATTAGGTGGATGCTGAATTAGTGGTGGCTTCATTGTCAAAAGTGTGGGCTTTATGCCAACATAAAAGATGTTGAGGTATAAAAGATAACATATATATAAATATAAATTAAAACTAAGCCTATGGTGAAAACAGAAGTATGATATTATTCTGGGGTAGACAAGTGGAGGACAGAATGATTATGCTTCCTATAACACATGAATTGACAATAAAGCTTTCGATTTGCAAATCCTCAACTTGGAATTGTGAATTTTAAGAGGAAACTGTTTACTTTAAGAAACCACACCTACAAAAACAAGTAATTAATTCATCAAATTCGTTTTTTGTAGTTCATAGGATAATGAAGAAGAATTACAAAAGAAGTGGAATAGTGATTTTGGGTACAAGTTAGGTGATTCCCTTGGATCAAATTCTCGACAACATTGCCTACCAATAACGAAAATCAAGGTGTAGAAAGGAATAAACGAATGCTTCAACCTAGCTGTTGGTTTCAATTCCTGCTATTCTGATATATTCTTTATTCTATTGTATATGATAATGGGATTATGATTCCGAAGTGGGTTATCACAACCTTTCATATATGGCTAGATGCTAGCTTTCTGGTTTTCGGAGGACATTAACGTCCACGGCGATCTTAAAATATCTTCAGAGATTATCTACTTTTCATTTGGCTCCTTTTGGAAAAATTCTCTAGATGAAGGAAATGCGTGTTTTCATATGAAGATACACGTTAAAAGGAAACCAAAAAAAAAAAAAAAACGTCAGATGTTAATGTTCTTCTTTTCTTCTTTGTTTTTTTTCTCCCTCGTACTACTGGTACGTAGGATTTATATCATAATAATTACATTAAAATAAGAGTTTGTATTTTATCCATATTAATTAGGTGGTGTTTGGTCTACGAAATTACCTTTTTATTTTCAGGGTTGTGATTACCAAAGATGTGGTTCTTGACAACGTCAAAAAGTGTTTCATTTGTTTAAAACAGTATCTACCAATAGTATACCTTCACTAAGGATTTGGGAAGCTCTGAAAAATGGAAAATGAAAACGAAGATAAACGAAAGAGAAAGTTGCAGATGAGTGCAAAGGATGCATAAGCTATCGCTGTTCAATGCTTCCACCTCAGATAGGAGCAGAGGACTAGCTGTGTGAGGACAAAATTTTGAGTAAATTATTCAAATTTTTTATCTATTTATATGTTTTTTTATAAATATTTTTTTATTTTTAAAATTTGTATAAACCTTTCTTTTCAAAAAAAAAATATGTGTAATATATTTTTAAAATATAAAAAAAATATGTAAGTAATTAAGAGAATATGTATAAATATTTTAAAATATTTAAGGAGTATGTATAGATTTTAAAAATAAATAAATTTTGTAAAAATAAATAAGTAAATAAAGAAAAAATTAAAATAATTTATTCAAACAAATTTATATATTTTAAAAGTAATCTTTTTAATAAGATATTAATGACTTAAATTTATTATTAATTTTATTATTTAAAATTATATATTTTAATTTAATAATTAAATAATTATAAAATATCAACTATTATATAATTATTAAATAAGTGTATTATATTAGAAGTACGCAAGAATTTATGCTGTGTGAGGGCAACAACTCACAAGCTTGTGTTCCACCTTGGACCTACTTGCAGCGCTGCCACCAAATGACTTAAATGGTATTTGTCCACAATCTCGTTTCTTGCTACCCGTCAATTAATGCGGCCACCCATACATTTGATGTGTCCACAGCAGATAAATTGCTATGATATTAAATTTAAGATTGTGGGCTAAAAGAGAGCCGAAGAACTTTACCCAAAACAGAGAGAGAAAGTTTTATAGATGAATATATCATTTCGCTAATTTTTTTAATTTTAAAAAATTATTTATTTTATGAATACAACTATATATTTATTTAAAACAAATTCTAAGATTTGGATTTAAAAGTTTGCTAATAAAATTTTTTTAAAAAATTACTTGCTTTTAAATGTAGTAACTTTTTTTTATATATATTATATCAATTATCTAAGGTTTCGTATCATAAATATTTTTAAAATTTTGTGTGGTGGAGCAGACCATAATTTCAGCCTCCTACTCCTATTATATTTACTTTATGTTTGCAACTTATTATTTGCACTTTATTGTGACTATATGCAAATTTAGCTATATATTACAACATATTTTATTTATAAATGAATAAACAGCAAAATAAAATCTACTTGATCAATGATTCATACTGGGCATAATAAATGCGGTCCTGATGGAATATGTTTTAAAATAATATTTTCATATAATAAAATTATATTGAACAAAAAATAATTTGTATTTACTTGATACATTATATAATTAAGTCAGTACAATATATATGAAAAGTCAAATAAAATAATTGATGTATGCATAAATTGATCCAAATAATTCTCATAATTAACTTATATTGTAATCTGTTTGCAGATTTAATTCCTTTAAAATGAAAGATTTATTTTAGAGAATAAAGTAAGAATTTATAATTTTTAATAAAAAAAATTTAAAAATTAAATTTTAATAATTTTATAATTTATTATATATATATATATATATTTTATTATAATCTTAACTATTGACTTTTTATTAATAATTATACATTTTCACTTTATCTTTTAAAATAAACCTCACTTTAAACAACCCAAATCCCTTTCTGTGATATGTAGTTTTCTTATTTATTATTGCCAGTCACGTGTAAATATTGTGGGATTGATCAATCTATTATTGAAATGCCTATAAATCTTACATGTCATGAATCTTTGATGGTGTACAAAATAATGACTTAGGATACATCTAACAGTTAGTGCATGATTATAATAATAATATATTAATAACCATGTAGCATTATTTGATTTGGTAGGATAGGATCTTACCGTCCTACTGTCTCAGCTTTCTTAGCTTAAGGCCACTTTTGTACTCAATTAGCGACCTTCTTGAAGAAAATTGAGTTAATGATTAATCGCCCAATTTAGGTGAACTGGTTTCCTGGGCGATTAATCATAAAATTTAGAAGTTCTTAAATACCCATATAAACAAAGAAAATTAAAAATTTTTGCAATTAAAGTTTATAATATCATTCTTAATAATATATTATGTAATTGACTCAAGTCTTACATTATTTAACTTTAAAAAATTTATATGAATTACTTGTATAAATAAATCTTTATTTATTAAAGTAGAATATTACCTGAGAGAGATCTTAAATATTTAAAAAATATTATAATTGAACTATTAAGTGATTAATATTAGTAAAAAGGTCTGTAGTTTTATTTGTATAAAAATTATAATTTAACATTTTATTAATAAAATATTTTTATTCTTTTTAAAAATTGTGAATGTAAATCAATAAAGTCGAATCATATTAAATATTTATATATTTTTTATATTTTATTTTATTTCTTTTTACACGCATATTATGAGTCCTTTTAGTGCCCAACATAGCAAACCTTAACTTGGCAACCGAATATACTATGGCGTTGCATATTCACTGAGGAATTAAAATTCTTTTGAGCTTTTCCCTTTTAATGCAAGATGCTAATGGGCTAAATTAAACTAAAGCAGGATGTTACACAAACAAAAAAAATAAAGTAAAACAAATAATTTCTCGTGCTTAGCACAAATCTAACCAAGTTGTCAAGTGAAGCTGTAGAGCAATTCATGGACAGCTTAGTCCTACTAGCAATTAGCTATTTACTATTTATTGCTTAATTAAAACGAAGGTATAACACAAAGAACATATAAAGCAATTTTTTTTTTCTTTTTAAAAAGCGTACGCGTGAGTGAGATAAGAAAAGGGGCTATAGCTTAGAGATTTCGGTACCACAAGCTACCATATCCAACCAAGGGAAGGAAATCCTTGGAAAAGGACCCTATATCTCAAACCCCATATAATACAACTTTAGGTTACACAGGGTCTTTGTATATACTATTTAATTTTTGGCCTTTCTTTTGAGCTTGTGTTATTTTGGCCTAACTTTTGAGCTTGTGTTGCTTTGGCCTAACTTTTGAGCTTGTGCTGGAGACACAATAACCCCACTCCACAATTTTTGAAAAAATGGCTTTACATTACCTTTGAAGTTTCACCATTTGAGTTCCTGTCGGTCATCATTTGGTGGGAGAAAATATAAGCTTCCACCTAAGCTTGAATAAGGGGAAAAATAAAATAAAATAAAACTATACAAATAGTAATTATATTCCTCCACCCATATCAAAGTTCGTAACAAATGTACTTTAAAGAAAAAGCTCTTTTACACTTTGTTGATGCACTTGTCGGCCATGATTCCACCATCCAAAAGAACTCCTTTCTTTAGGAATTTATATATATTTTTAATGAGTTATTGAGCAGTACTATTTAAATTATATTTACATGATAGTTAAAAAAAATTGATAGTCTTTGAGATGGATCCAGTGGAAGAATGTAATTAAGACTATAGTTAGAGCGAAATTAAATACTATTCAAGATTCCCCGAGTATAAGTCAATGTCAAGTTTGCAATTTTCTCCTACTTTTCCTCCATAAAGCAAGTTTAATTGAGCATTTTTTTTAATAAAAAATTCAGCCTCCATTAAGCATAATGCTTTTGCATGCTTGTTTGCTTGCACACAAACCCATACACGCCAATGTGGGATAGGACAAATATTCATGCATGTATAGTCATCCACAGTGTTTAGTGATGAGCAAGAAATACATTTTTAATTCCATTACATAAGAAGAGAATTTGATTTCTTCTGCAACTTGTTTATTTATAATTAGATCACTAGCTAGTAGAGAGCTGACTCCTAATCTGATAGTGGTTAAAGTGGGGATTACGCATTTACATTACTTTTGCTTATAATTTTGGTACATGCCTTCGATATGGTGCATGCTTAGATGGGTGTATCATTTTAATCTCCAAGGACCCCACGCCAATGGCCCGATATTGATCATAGGTTATATTATTACTATGTTATTTTCATATTTGCATAAGAGCTACACACGGAGTATTATCATTGACCATGCATTACTCCATCAAAGTTTTTATTTTTCTTTAATAAAATTAGCCCCTAGGGTTATCATCACATCCCTCAATTATGACCCTTTGGATCAATAGGACTTTATGATGGGCCTTTTGTCATCAAACTCAGTTGTTGCATTATATAGTTCATATAATTGATTTTCATGAGTGATGTTTGCATTCACCTGGGCATACACACCTTAATTCAATTTGAATCCTAATTGATACGACTCAAGTTTATGTAAAGAACTCACTTTAAAAAATTAATTTATTAAACGAGAGTGTTTTATATCTAAAATATCACATTGGGCTTCCTAATAAAATATCAACCATTGCACCTGCTTTGTGTTGCCATAGCATTACCGAAAATGGTTGAAGTTTGCTTTACCCCATCTTGTATTGTATTCAGCTTTCTTTTATTCTTTTGGGTTGGGGCTCTTCATTATTATTGTTATTACTGTGGACATTGATGTCATAAACGAATTTCAAGTATAATATCATTGCGAAGTGGTTGAGGAGACTGCAAATAGCAAGTTGCATAATGAGGCTACATGTATTTTATGATAAATAGCATATAATTTTTTTTAATCCTATTTTTGCTTCTGCTAATTATGAAAACTATAAGTTACTACAGTACACTATCGTCATGTTAAGTTGTTGATTTGACAATTATATGTATATAATAATAAGAGGATGTTTTCCTCCAAAGCTAGCCATGGACATGGAGTGGAAGTAAAGGAGAAGATGATAACAAGTGAATCCTTTCGGTTACGGATCCAATTAAGAATTCTTTGAGTAAAAGGTACACAATTTCTCTAGGAAAATGGTTAATTTACTTCACAGTGTTATCCAATCCCTAGCTAAATATTATTATCGATGAGCTCCTTTTTACCTCTCCTATGTATGTTGCTATTCTGGAATGTATAGAATGCGCTTGAGATATAATAAAACCTTAGTCATACAAATTAAAATGTTTTTTAGTAACATTTTTTTGTTAAAAAATTTGCTACAAATCCTTGGAACATTGTCATCTAGTTGGAAAAAAAAAGTTTCTTATGTTAAAATCTTAATTAAGTTTTTTTTTTAAATTTATATCTGTAGGAGATTAATGGACGATAATAAAATTTGTTATGATAAAAGCGTGATTGATCAACCTGTTTTCTCTCTTTCTGAGAGAGAATTATGCATAAGAACTTGTTCATAGTAATATTTTATGAAAAATAATCAAATAACAACAGTCATAGGACTCGAAACAGATTAATTAGATAACTTTAATAAATATTATCCTAATTGAATTATTGCTTCTAATTTTTTCTTTTATTCCTTCTTAATTGTTTTCTCTCTCTACATAAGAATTTTTGTACCATTATATAAATTATTATTATTATTATGGACATATAATTCATTGATATTTGTCATTTTGCCAAGAAATTTAAAAAACTGGTGTCATTTTCAGCATCTTTTTATATTTCTATTTTGGGTTAACTTGTGATTAAAATTGTGCGTGGGGAACGGCCCTGTGGTTCCTCCAACTCAATGGTCGAGCCCGCCATCAAACGTTCTTGGACGGAATTTGGGCTTTGTCAGGAGCCCTTCACTCTTCCGTTTTAATGCATTTCTGACCCAAAAAATAAATCAAAGCAAATTTTGTGACCAGGCTTGGCCTTGGGTCACGAATAAAATTGAGAAATGAATTTTTTACACTACCTAGAATTTTCGGCTTTTCGCGCACCATCTATGCATTGATAGGCTTGATAAAATTTTAAATTTCATTATTTAGCAAGGTTATGAAAATTTATACCATGAATTGAATCAATGATTAAGATTAATCATAAAATATACATTTGATTAATTGCTTTCGTGCAGTTGATATCAAATAAATAATATTAGAGTAATATATCTATTACATCAATTATCAATACAGTTTTTTTCATAATATATGTAAAATAGTAAATTTCATGTTTTAAATCATAATATAACTAGGGTTTGATTAAGTCATTGCATTATTTACTCTAATTAGCGTAACTAATATCGTTTCAAAAATATGAAATTCTCAATATTGTTGTCAAGTTGTCAACCGAGTTATATATAATATATATAAAAAGAAGTATTTTTTTCTCTTTACATTTTTCTTAGGATTTAATTTTGATCAATTGTAAATTTTTTTACATTATCATCTAATCACATATTATTTAGTATCTGACTTTTAAGGTAATTATTAGTTTACTCAAAATTTTTAAATAATTTAACAATTCATAATTGGATAATAGTTTTAAATTTTTTACACTGATAGTGAGTCAAAATTAAACTTTTTTTCTTTTATATATGCCTATTTATAAATAAGTTTAATTTTGATGCACCCTTTACACTTTTATTAAATCGCATGTTATCATATTATGTAATGAATTTGATCTTTTAAATTGTTATTATTATAGTTAAACTCATTAAATGATGTGTAAACGTATGTTTGTATAATAGTGTAAAAAAAATTTTTATAGAAAAGTATCCTATAGAAATTTATAACTTATGGTATGTTGTATTTTTCAAATAAGTTTCCTAATGTTAAAGGTTTCGTTTATGCCAAGAGAAGTCAAAAAAGACACGTTTAATAGGATGGCAATGAGCAAAGTACTCTCCACTCACAACTCGAAACCTACAAGATTTAACATTTCTTGATCATCCGAACCCAAATCTGACTACTAAAACATCTAAAATATTTATAATGAACTTATAACTCAACTGACTTTCGCTTTAGTCTTTGATGTTATGTTTGGATGTTATATAAGGAAGGAGAAGAAAAAGAAAGAGAAGGGAAAAATTATATAAACCTTTGTTTAAATAATTTTTATTCAAGGGAAGAGAGGGGTAAGGAGGGGGAACATTTCCTTCTCTTTTCCCTTAAAGTCTCAAAATTCTTCCCCTTCAAATTGAGGGATAAGGAGGGGGAAAGGTTTAATTTTAAATTGGATAAAAAGAAATAGCTCTTATTTTTTCTCATTTTCTCTTATTTATTTATTTAAACATCTAAATAAAGAGAATTAACTCCCTTCCCATTCATTTCCTTCTCCTTCTTTTCCCATCACTCAAAAACATCCAAACATAGTATAAGATTGAGATGTGATAATGTTAGAAGTTTAATTCTTTACGAGAATATTTATCCTGTTTCTCTACCTAAGTACTTGCACTTCCTTTGTAATTGAAAAAAAAAAATCTAAAACTTTAATTGTTAATTTTTCTTCAAATATATATTTATAGCTATTTATATTATATTTGTACACGATAAGAGATGCTTTAACGTCGCTTAATTAACTACATGACTTTCATAAGTTAACTGCAAATTCATTGTATTAATGGAATGGGTGTGATGCAAATCATGGTTATTAATTATATGATTATTTCCACATTAATTGCTTGTCTTGTTTTTGTTCATATGAAATTCACAAATCAAGCCGCACTTAATTTCTGGGCGCTCCTAGGACTATAGTCAAAATTAAATCAACTACTACTACATAGATTGAAGATCATTCTGCCATTGCAATATTCAAACTTAAGCCGAATTGCGAAAACATCAAACTCTAACTTCTATGTTTTACAAATCCCACCACGAGGGAACACATGCATGTACATATATGTGTGTGTAACACACAAATTAATTAGGTGCCACATAAGGAGTGGGTTTCTTGCTTATGCAGGGGAATATTTTATGTCGCTTTTCGTTAGAAACCTCAGCACTCGTGCTTGAGGAACAAACCTAACCCTAGAACGCTAGGGTTAGGGTTCAAAGTTCATATAGAAGGGGCTCCCCACCAAACGTAACACATCAACATCTTCGAGTGCTTCATTTCGAGGCGACACGAGCACTTTCCCGGCGTTTCCTCCCATCTCTTGGAAATTCTCAAACTTTTCTTTGGATCCTCGTGAACTCCTTTGTCCCTAAATACCCTCCATCCTTCGATATAATTACTGAGTTGTCCTCCTTCGAGTGAACTCATTCATTTGTGAACCTACGAACTTACAACGAAGTGGAGGGTATTTTCGTAATAAGGGGGGAAATTTTGGGTAAGATGGTCATACCGCGGTCAAAGTTGTTTTTGCACTTGTGTTTTTTAGCGCAGGCATGCAAACCGGATAATTGGCCCGTCTGGCTGCAACTTTGAAAGCGAATCAACGAAAGGCCACAGGGAACCGGAAGCAGGAAATGACAACCGACACGTGTCATTCAATGGGTTGACTGAAAATGACTGGTGGCGAATCATCGCCAGGACACCACACACCCCTTCTTCTATTCAGTAAAAAGTATTTACTCTCTTCCTTAATCTCCCACATTTTCCAAGAAAACATAACTCAGAGACTCAGAGAGAGAAACAGATTCTTCTTGCTGTTTCTTTTCTTTTTCTTTTTTTTTCTGAGTTCCAATCTCATTTCTGCTTGTCCTTTTTAATTCTTTTTTCATTCTCCTGTGTATTTTGTTATTTTGTCTTTTTGATATAAAAGAGTTTTGGCCTTTTGGTTCCATTTGTTTGATTTGTTATCCATGGATACGAGCTTGTGATGACTTGTGAGCATTGGATTGAAGGGGGAATTGATTTCACTGTTTAGAAGTTGTACTTAATTATACCTATTCTTCTAGAGGTAGAAAAGTTGAAAGGTGGAATCGAAGACAGCGAGAGACGTGGGGTTTTGCTCCCTTATTGTGGTGCACTTCGGTCAAAATAGCCTTTTGTTTATGTCAAGAATTTGGCGGGAACAGTGCGTCATCAACAATGGCAGGTATTAGGAATTGTTTAGTGTTTTCTGCCAGTGCCACTTACTTATTATTATTGTTGATACCGCTATTTTATTAGATATTTTGCTATAACAGTCTTATTAGGTTTAGGTTATTCGAATTTATCCCATAAGTAATGAGCTAATTCGGTTGGGTTGGTACAAAGTGGGTAATGACTTAATAATAAAGCTCTGCACTGCTCAGTTTTCTTGTCTTATAAAAGATTCACTGGCTCCTTTACAGACTAACTGATAGAAGTGTATATTCAAAAAATTGCATACATATATATATATATATATATATATATATAAATTTGTTCAATTGGAATCGTTCTGTTCTCTCTATATATATATATGTATATAGCGGCGCTTTTACTCTTACCTCTCACTTTAAAATTGAAGATTACATGCATGACATAAATGTGATCCATTGCTTCCTGAAAGCATATGAGATTCACAGTACATATATTCCTACTTTTTCTACTTTGATTAGAAGCAGAATGTCTTTATTTATAGAATTGAACAACCACGCAAGTAGTAGTGTTCAGGTATAAATAGATAATATTATTATAGTTTTATTATTTTATACACTATATATAAAAGTGAAAAAGTTAGAGGGAATATTTATATATGACACATATTTTTGCTTCCTATATACCAAATCATAAATAAAAGGATTCATGAAAATGATCTTTTATATGTCAGTGATGGAGCAAAGTAACAAGTTTTTTCAGTGACAAATAAAAATGGTTCTTATTCTAGTTAATATCAAAGTAAATTTGGAAATTCTTAAATTTAAGGAAATTCCATGACCTCTTTTCGAGATATGTTTTTTCTTCATGACTCATGAGAAAATCTTGCTTTCATAGACAAACATACCTTGGACATAATAAAATAAGAAAGAAATGCAATATTTTCTTTTATTTTTAGGAAGTGTAACTTCGTTTGGAATATTTTCATTTATTAGTGTGTCGGGAGCATACAATAATTTGTTCTGTTTATGTGCTCTTCAGTAAGATTAGAGACTTGATATTGTAAGTAAATCTTGTTCTAGTGAATCTTCAATTTATTTATTACTGAGTCACAGACCCTTGAAGATGAAAGAAACACACTATTGTATTAGCTTGGTATGTTCATGCCGCATGTATAATACCTTATGGTTTCTAGGTATGCTATACACATTAGGTTCCTGTTAATTACCCAAAATCTTTCCATGACAGATATGTGTACGTGTATTGTGTGCTTATATATTTACATGTATTGTATTTGTGCTGTAATTGCGGTATGTTACAAGATCCAAGCCTAGCTAGTAAATTTATCCCACTATAACTCTACTAGTTGAATATTCCATAAACTATTGAGCAATAATTTAATTGAACTGTATACCAAACTTAGACATTCCATAAAATATGAGTTTCGTGCCATGTTCTGTAATCATTTCATTCGGATAGATGAAGATATGCATTAGGTCAGAAATGTTAAGAGCGGGCAAATTAAGTCACTGCCCCATAGATGATGGTTAACTAGATCTTTAAATTTGTGTATCCTAGATATGGGCCTCATAGGATGAACCTCAACCAAAGAAGAAAACAAACTTCTAATATATATGTGTGCGTAGGACATGAATCTGATGAGTTTTATTTTTTAAAATTTAAACCAAATTCTAGCTGGTGGCCCTTTGACGGGTGCGGAAACCGAGTAGGTGGTCAACAGATTTCTACTTGGGGGAACAAACGAAATCCTTCAAATGTATTTCTTAATTACCATTCAATTGAATCACGTTAATTAATTAATATTAACATGGAGCAGAGCTTGGTCTCATTTTGAACAAGAGTAATTCTTACTCTCTCTTTCAGTACTTTTATTATTAAATATGTCGGATTTTTCTCATATTATACTGCATGTCCGTACACATGCATCTTTAACACATGCAGGACTCGGGGATCCACAAATTGGTTTCTCTTTGGTATATATATATATATATATATACCTATTTGGAGATCTTCTCAACCTAAAAGACTTAGATCTTCTAGCTGATCTGTTACTGTTTATTTTGTTTTCTATTTTGTTTTTGCATTTCAGATCTATATCTTAGTTTCATTCATTTTGTAGCTACAATTAAGAGAGAGAAAGAGAGAAGTCGGTAGTCTAACTTTACGTAGAGTCGTCGATTTTGAGACTGGGAGATGATTTGTAGAGTGTGGGAATGCTGGGCTTTCGGGAGTCATTTTTTTCACAGAACGAGGACGAGAGTTCCAATAACCAAGTGGGTAGAGAGAGAGGGAGAGAGAGAGGGAGAGAGAGAGAGAGAGAGAGAGAGAGAGAGAGAGAGAGAGAGAGAGATATGGGATTGGATTTTTCCAGTTGGAATGGTGGGTTTGTCTCAGTACAAAGACTGAAAGAGTTGAAGTCATAGTTTAGCATGCCACTCGTGCCCTCTATAATATCCTATGCAGATAATATTATTTAATAATCATTGTAGGCAGATTATAACTTTGTTTTCTTGTGTTGGAAACTGTTTGAAAGAGCCAGG
Organism: Castanospermum australe; assembly: GCA_019955255.1. Lineage (NCBI taxonomy): Eukaryota > Viridiplantae > Streptophyta > Magnoliopsida > Fabales > Fabaceae > Castanospermum > Castanospermum australe. Next base: position 488,441 of record NSJW01000994.1, on the reverse strand, counting down.
GTCTACAAAAACGACCTTCGCAAAAGGGGTGAGACAGTCACAGCTCATTTTTAATTTGATTTCAAAAGAGTAGTAGGATAGAGAAAGGGCGAAGGGGACGCATGGATGCTCTTTAAATATTATGTGCCTTCATCAAAAGGTTTTCTTTTCAGCCCCTCTTCCTCCTCCTCCTTCTCCTTTATCTTAAGCTTGAAGGTTGAAAGGTTGGGCAAGAGATACAAAGAGTTCACTGCTTTAAACCCTAGCCAGTAACCTTTGTAAACTTATAACTAGTGCTCTTCTCTTCAATTACTCTTCCATTTCGCCCCTCCCCCAAAAAATTTTCTTGCTTTATATCTTTCTATTCTCATTGAATGTTTTAGATGCAGGTGTTTCTTGATTAGTTGAAGAGAAAAGCACACGATTATGGGCTCAATGAACTCAAACAACTGGCTTTCCTTCCCCCTTTCTCCTACTCATTCTTCCTTACCAGCTCATCTCCAAACAACTCAATCCCATCAGTTTTCTCTTGGGTTAGTGAACGAGAACATGGAAAGCCCTTTCCAAAATCACGGTAAACCTCCCCTATCTCTCTATTTGTCTCTTTCTGTGTTTGGTTGGCTGCCGTCTATTCTCGCTTACCTACGTTGGGTGATTATTTAATTCAACAGATTGGAATCTGATTAATGCTCACAGCAGCAACGAAGTTCCAAAGGTTGCAGATTTTCTTGGTGTGAGCAAGTCTGAAAATCAGTCAGATCTTGCAGCCTTTAATGAAATTCAGTCAAATGATTCAGATGACCTGTTCACGAACAACAGTCTTGTGCCGATGCAAAACTCGGTGGTTGCTACATCTAGCAACTATGAGTATCAAGAAAATGCTAATAATAATCTGCAGTCATTGACATTATCAATGGGAAGTGGCAAGGATTCAACGTGCGAAACCAGCGGTGACAACGGTACAAACACTGTAGAAGCTGCACCTAGAAGAACTTTGGATACCTTTGGGCAGAGAACATCAATATATCGTGGTGTAACAAGGTGGGAGAGTCACAATATGTTCAATTAAATCAGTTTATTTTACGGTACAAATTTCATGCGAGTGCTGAAATAACAATTAAGGTGTTGTTTTATTTTCGCTCTAATTGTGCAAAAACAATATAGACATAGATGGACTGGAAGGTATGAAGCTCACCTCTGGGATAATAGCTGTCGAAGGGAAGGGCAATCGAGAAAAGGTCGCCAAGGTAAACTTCAAATTCACAACTTGTAGGGTTTCTTCCTTCTTTTCTTTTACTTTAGAATTAAATTTGAAATTTTTGCTAACACATTCTTCTTCTCCTTTTACTTTCTGTTTCTTCTCATGTTCCCTTCAGTCTATTTGGGTAAGTTTCTTTCTCTTTCAAATGATTTTCCAACCCCCGTTTTCTTTTCTTCGGTTACTGGAATAGATAAATTAAACCACAATATATATTCGTTTCTTTTTATGCCAGGTGGGTATGACAAAGAAGAGAAAGCAGCCAGGGCCTATGATTTAGCCGCACTAAAGTATTGGGGGACATCCACCACTACCAACTTTCCAGTAAGTTCATGCCATGCTTGCCAGATTCCGGTTCAAACGAAAGTCTTGTTGATTTATGTCGGTTCAAACGAAAGTCTTGTTTATTTATGTTGTGATGCAGATCGGTAACTATGAGAAGGAGTTAGAAGAAATGAAGCATATGACAAGACAAGAATTTGTGGCTGCCATAAGAAGGTGACTAATTAAGAGCTATATATCATGTATAAGTTAATAATGCAGTCCTATAATGGTATTATGAAATATAGTTTTGCAGATTAAGTAGTCTAGGATATATTGTTGAACTTATGACAATGCAGATCATTGTTCAGTTTCCTCTCTTGCTGATAAATTGCAGGAAGAGCAGTGGATTCTCGAGGGGTGCTTCAATGTATCGCGGAGTCACAAGGTAGAAATGGGACAGAGCATGCTTTATTCTTCTCGTTCCCATATATATACTCGATCCCCTTCTTTTCTTTGCTTTCTCTTAGTAGTTAGTAGAATATTATTACTGTTTCAGGCATCACCAACATGGGAGATGGCAAGCGAGGATTGGCAGAGTCGCAGGAAACAAAGATCTTTATTTGGGAACTTTCAGTAAGCCAAATATTTAAGCTCCATGCACACAAAAACATCGAAATATTCAAACCAACAACAACTGAGAAAGAATAGAAATTATTTATCGATCAATCCGTCTTATTTGAATCCTACTTATTACAGGTACTGAGGAAGAGGCTGCAGAAGCTTACGACATAGCCGCGATAAAGTTCAGAGGTCTTAACGCAGTCACTAACTTTGACATGAGTCGTTACGATGTGAAAGCCATTCTTGAGAGCAACACTCTCCCAATCGGAGGAGGTGCTGCTAAACGACTAAAGGAGGCTCAAGCTCTGGAGTCGTCGAGAAAACGGGAAGAGATGTTAGCACTGGGCTCGAGCTTTCAATATGGAAGCTCCAGCTCAAGCAGGCTACAAGGTTACCCTCTAATGCAGCATCAGTTTGAACAACCTCAACCCCAACCGTTGCTAACCCTGCAAAACCAGGACATATCTCAGTACAGTCAAGACCCTTCGTCATTTCATCAGAGTTATATCCAAACCCAGCTTCAGCTTCATCAGCAAAATGGCTCCTACATTCACCAATCAGCTCAGAGTGGTCAATTCTACAACAGCTACCTTCAGAACCACCCGGCTTTGCTTCAGGGGTTGATGAACATGGGCTCTTCTTCTTCATCTGTGATGGAGAATAATGGTGGTGGGTCGAGTGGGAGTTACGGTGGAGGGTTTATGGGGAATAATGGCCTTGGGATGGCTTCGAATTCCTCATCGAGTAACGCTGTAGGATCAGCGGAGGAGCTTGCACTGGTTAAGGTTGATTACGACATGCCTTCCGGGGGTTATGGCGGCTGGTCGGCGGCAGACTCCATGCAGGCATCAAATGCTGGCGTTTTTACGATGTGGAATGACTGAGAGGAGGAGGGAGGGACTCAAGCTAACAAGTATGGCACATCGAGTTACCATAAAAATTTTCTTGTTCTCATTTTTTCTTTTTTGAATTTTATTATTCTCGCAAGTGAAGGAAAAAAAAGCATTAAAAATAGGAGTTGATTAATTTTCAATGCAATATTGTCTACTGATCAAGATCATCCACTCTATTCCGTGTCTGTAATTCTGGGGCTTTTGCTTGATTTAGGTCATGTATTGAAGTGCTGACTTATATACCAAATATATATGCAATATGCTAAACATGGGTCCGTCTTGCAATATATGGGTGTGCAATCATATGTATAACCCAAATTTTGTATGCAGACGACTCAATTTTCGGGTTTTAAAATGAAAGTCTATGTCACTGCAATTTTAGCTACTCTTTAATGCTTATGATTCAAAGATGGGGTTGGAGTAATAAAGATCAATGATATCTAGTACGTTTAATATTTGCTTTTATATGTAATTGTAAATTAACACTGAATTTATTATTATTATTATTATTATTTAAAGAAGCCATTTGAAATTAGGAGTCTTAAGCTTTTTCTTTTATTACATAGAGAGGTTGTAGTATTATTTTGGATTAAAGTTTTTTTAAAGTGACAAAATTTAATGGGTTTTGATTTGTGTACATAAGTGTTTTTTTTTTACAGCATCTTTAGGTTTATCACAATTCTTGTATAATAGACACATGAATATGTAAAAAGTGATGTCCAGGGGTGTGCACAAAATATAACTTAAATTCAATTGATGTTCATTTGCAATTCAGCTTCAAATATACACAGTTCCAGACTTAAAATAAAAGTTCAAAATAAAATAGAAGAGATGTTACTTGAGTAAATTTGTAAGAGAGATATATGATTGAAATAAATAAAGTTTTTCAAGTCTGAGTTTCAACGGCCGCTTGCAAATGCATACCCATTCATTGACATAAAATTGCATTCGATATAAAATGCTAAGGTATCTATTTTAGACAAATTTAGCTTTAATATTTTGCAAAATGATTTTTTTTTTTTGCAATTTTTTTTCTCATTCATCACTTTTTTATTATATTATAGTATAATGGTTTTTGTGCAAAAAGGATGCATCAAAATTTTGATAAAAAAAAAATTCAAATAGCAAGCCCATTATTTTGTTCCTGTGTGTTACGTTTTCCTTTCATGCATGACCTTGGCATAGAATCTGGGTGGGCCTGGCCTACAGATATGGGGGTCTGGCCCGAGTATTCCTTCGGACAGCAAAGAAAAACCGAACAAGGAACACAAAGAAAAGGAAAAGCCAGCTTCCTAACATTGCTCCAGACCGAAATGTCGTGGACAAAAACCAAACCAAACCCAAAAAATAAAAAGCCGACGACCACTTCAATGGGTCTGACCGACCTTGGGGACCGACTGGCGAGTTGCGAGGTTGACCGAACTGAGCAAACAAAAACGGCAAATCTGTGAGCGGAGAAAGGTAGTACTGTAGTTGCAACATTCCCGTCTATTATTATTATTAATGTTCAGATCCTCTCCGTCGTTTCTTTTGTTGCGGGTTGCGCCCTCCTTTCCTTTGGTTTCGATTCTGTGCAACATTCTTCTTTCTTGGTACGCTGTCACTCTCCTCTTTCCAAATTTTCGATGGAATTTTATGCAAATCTGTGTACTTTTTCTCTACCCCTGCTCTGACCTCGTGTGGCTGTTCTCTAGGATCCAGCTTTGATTGATTGAACCTGTTTGGAATCATTTCATGTGCTTATTATCAATTTTATGGGTATTGCACCGATTGATTTTGTAAATCCCTTTTCCTTGTTCACTGTTTTGAATAAATGGATTTGTGCTTAACTATGTTTCTCTAGGATCCAGCTTTGATTAATTGGATTGTCCCTAATTCGTTCTTTCTTGTGGAGGGTTTTTAAAGTCTTAATTTCTTTACTTTTTACTTCTGAATTGAACAATCCTCAGAGTAGGACATCTATTACTACAACCTTCATCTACTGTTGTTTTAGGTTAGGTCAGGAACCGTGTACCATGTGATTGTGCATTGCTTGATTAAATTGCTCGTGTTGCAGAAAATATATTATTAGCTAAAGCCTAAATCGCACTTTCATGTGGTGACTAGATTGCTCTTGCTTTTTGATGGTAAAGAAATATAGCATTATGGTGAAAGCATACACACAAGAATACATCTACAAGCACCCGTGGGAACGGGTAACTTCTGCATCTTGGCGCAAATTTGCTGACCCAGAGAACAAGCGCATATTATCCCATATTCTTGAGGTTGACACATTGAACCGCAGGCTTGACCCTCCATCTGGGAAGCTTTATACCACCCGTGCAATTACAGTCCATTGTCCTGGACCATGGTTTGTCCGCAAGATTGTTGGTCAGGATATTTGCCACTGTGTGGAATCAACAGTTGTGGATGCCCAGTCACAGTCAATGCAGCTAACCTCGCGTAATATCAGCCTCCAGAAGTTCATCGAAGTGGAGGAGAAGATCCGGTATGATCCCCATCCAGATAATCCAGCTGGGTGGACGCTCTGCCAGCAGGAGACTCGCATCCGGATTAAGCCATTGTCAGCACTGGCATCCATGGCAGAAAAGGTGGAGCAGCGATGTGCTGAGAAGTTTGTTCAGAATAGTGCCAAGGGTAGAGAGGTTATGGAGAGGATCTGTAAATATCTTGAAGCAGAATCTAGTGGGCTTGCGTTGTAATCCTGCCTTTCTGATTTCAATTTTAGGTTTCTGTTAGTTTAGCTTCTTGAATTTATGAATAACTGAGAAAACAGTGCAAGAGTCAAGATATGAGGTGAATCTTGGATCTCTTCCATGGTGACAAAAAAGAATATTGGGTCTCCGCTGAATTTTGACATGGCAAAAGAAGTATTTCTTGGGACAGTTGAATTTCTGCCTATTGCATTTCCTGTTCTTTTAAATTGTTGTAACAGAACTTAGAGACTTAAAAGTAGAATCTTGAATCTCTTCTTATCTGAACCTTGATTAGGCCTTGAGAGTGACTTTGTGACATGACTCTGTTGTTCATGTTGGTCACAATTCTTGTCTTTTTAAAGCATGTGACTGCAAGGCATTTTTTTTCTGAATGCTGGAAGTGATTATCCATTCCATAGATTACCAGATATACTTACCTGATGACTTCGTGTTGATTTGTTGTTTTCTTTTTATGACATGGTAGTTAAACTTTCATAATCCATAGCACCGAGGAAACGCAGACAAATTGTGAAAGTGAAGTTAGACTTAAATTGCTCCAGCAATCCAGCTGATCAAGAGTTAGCTTGCATGACAGCTTTATGGCTATCTGGAAGAGTTCAAATCATATCCAGCATCCAGGCTGTGAGCAGGAGCTAGAGTGGTGAGATTTTGATTGTCTAGTGGCCTCGTGCCAATCGGCGTCCTACATGACCATTTTTGCTTTATATAGTGTACAATTCAGATTTCATTCACTGTTTAGTTGAACCCAGTTTCTTTCCCTCGCCTAATTATGTAGTCCTACATTTGGCATCACATTTTTAGTTAATTATTATTATTTTTTTTGTAAATATCAAAACAGCTTTCGGACTAAAAGCTTTACCTATAACATTTTAATAAGGTTAGAATAAAAAAATAATCGATATAATTTTATTTAATTTAAATTTAAATTTTTATAATTTTTTTATTTAAATATTAATTTTTATAATTTTATTTATTTAAATTTTAATACTTACAATTTAAGTTATTAATTTATATATTTTTTATTTATTTAAATATTAATCTTTTAAATTTTTATTTATTAAAATATTAATTTTTATTTTTAATAAAAAATTAATTTTAATAATTTTTAATTATTAAGATATTAAATAAATAAAATTACATAAATTGATATCTAAAAAAATATTTATAAAAACCAAACTCTAAATCAAGTAAGGTTATAAAAATTAATTATTTATTTAACCTTTTAATTATAATTTTTTTCAACGGCACTTCAAGTCAGCAACAATCACTATTAATTACTATATACGAGTTCAACCCGATTCACGATTCTAATTGATCCTCAAATCCTCAATTTATATTTTATACCCTATTCTCTGTTTCTCTTTGAAAATTCAAGTATATATGAAAATAAGTGAAGCCCAAACGACTTCAATACATTGTTACCGAGAGAGATTCAGATAGCCATGAAACCATAACAATAATTTACAATCTACCACGTGTCCATGGATGCTCTTGAAATCATCTGCAAATTGCACATACCATTCTGACATGTACTGCTACAGAGATATGAAACGGAATAGAAGTATTACAATGCTAACACCAACTTCCACCACACCAGCACAGATTTTAAAGACTTAAAACACTGGGGCCAACATATATATTTTCGCCAATCACATGAAATAGAGTCCTTCAAACTGCAGAGATGTCCTATAACTCCAAGTCCCCCACCACATATAACAATATAATAAGAACACCATTAAAATATGCAGGAAACTCGGGTCATCTCATGATGAAATTGAGCATAACATCATCTCAGGGCATGAAACTTCAAGACACCAGATCTAGATCTTATCAAGCTTCTCAGCCTTCACAACTGGGTTTGCTTTAGCTATGGCATCCCGTGCAGCAGTGCGGTAATCAAACGGGCAATTATGCTTGTCTGAGTAGCGATGTACAGCACAGAAAAGGTTACCACATCGACAATTAAAGCCTGTCAAACCAACCCGCTTATTGCAGCTGCCGCAACGTTTTGGACCATCCTTGGGCTTTGCCTCACCACTCTCCTCTGAGCCCGAAGCAAATACAGGTTGTGCAGATATAGTTTTAGGCTCTATTGAATTGACTGGGATATCCACATTGGCAGCAATGACAGGTTCATTTCCACTGCTGCTTGATGAACCATTCATAATATTCCCAATGGACGATGCTGCAAGCTTGGCCTGCTCTTGTTTCAGCATTATGTCTTTGTGGCACTTAGAACACATGTTCATGGTAGCTGCACTTCCAAAGAAGCCACAGTTGTTAATGCATAATATAGGACCTTCAGGGGGAGCTTGACATCCAGTCTTGTCATGGTCCATCTTTTTTCAACTTTCCTGCACCAAAGAAATTTGTATATATTACTCATCTAAGGTCAAGTCATCCTTAATTTAACAATAAATATGTGCCACTTCTGAGTATAACAGTATCCAAAAAATAAGAATATTGACCAATTGATATAAAGCATCAATATGGGCACCAATTCCTGATACCAATGGGTAAATACACCAAAACAAGCTTCTCAGCTGACGCATGTTCCCCTAAACCAGGAGAGAACAGAGAGATGGTGCCTCGTTTATTACTTTAAGCATGCATATGCAAGCTCACGTAAACAGATAAACCCACGAAGTTCAAAACTTAGTTCTAGCCAAAGCAAAAAGAGAAACTCTTCATAAATAGCAAGTCACCAAGTTATGAGTACATTTGGTATGTTGAAATGGCGATTCTATTCCTGCATCTATTCAATGGGAATGAGCATGTCCTTTGTTTGGTACAGAAAAAGTCATGGAATGGCCACTCGATTCCAAACCTTGATTCCAGAGAGAGAGGAATGGCCATTCCTTCTTAGAGAGGTGGGAGTTGCCATTTCTTGCAGAACGGAATGAATTAATGCTGTTTTTTACTTTCTTATATATTTTCATTAGTTATAATTATAATTCTATTCCATATCAATTTTGTGTACCAAACATAAAAACAGAATGGAATGAAATAACATAGATAACATTCCTAAGTGAACCAAATGCTGGAACAGGAATGATCATCATTCCAATTCCAATTCCATAAAAATCGATTTTCTGTACGAAATGTACCCTAAGAGTATGTTAAACTCACAAGCACTGACTGTTAAAATACATCACAGAAGGGCACAAAAGTGTGATCAGTATAATTCAAATTAGCAAAGTGGAAGGAAAAATAACATGACTTGGACATTTCAGAAGCTAATACATATTGCCTTCCTTCACCTAGAAAAAGGTAATTTAATACAATCCCACCATCCTACCCCGCACGCATAAAAAAGAAAAGTTAATGCATAAAAATTTCAAACATCTGGGGATTGCATAAAGACATAACAGGCAGTAGTAAAATAGTTTTACAGCATATCCATTTCAATTAGCATATATCATGCCCAAGGTGAAGGATATCAATGAATACTACCACAGTTCTTCTAGCTTATACATTGACCTTATTTCTGGTTAAAAAATTAAGACGTTTATAGAAAGAAAAGAAAAAAAAAACACAGGCTCAAAATGTTATAAGATAACACTAAGCCTTTCCTAGTTAGTCCTGTTTTCAACAAAGCTTCATTTTTGCTATTCATATACAATTCCTCAGCTCATACTCGTGCTCATACACCTGTTTGGTTGGTGTATCAGACCACAAACCTCCACAAATCTTCCCAAGGTCATATACAATAAAAAAATTATTGCCATGCATATAAATGTCAGTCCTAGCTGCTTCAAACTAGAAAAAACATAAATTTCAGGGAAATGTGAAAACATTGACATCACATCATCTACCTACTGATCAACATGAAAAAAAATGGTTGATCAAAGCTTCGGAGTTTTGAAACATAAACAGAGAAATACAATAACAAGCTCCAAAAGCATTCAAATATTAGTCATTAGTAACAGCAGAGAGGTCGATAAACTATAGCCAGAGTATTTACACACATCAATGATATTATGATATAGCCCAGAATTCAAACACCATATAAATACTTGGTATTGAGTCTCTGCACTGAGAAATTAATAAATTGATTGCAAATTCAATAAGGAAACACAAAGGCAGGTGAGAAAAAGACAATAAGCCTCTACCCTTTGTACAAATATGCATGTATTTCTTAGTATTTCCACCCAACTCTCAGATTCCCTCAAAAAATATATATATAATAAGACAATCAAAACTAGACAAAAACATAATGAATGTATCGACAGATTGGTCATCCAAGCGAATATTGCAAGAAATAATCTAACCTGGTAGCCAGGAAAAAATAAAAGAAAAATCTGGGAAACGAAAGCTTCAGGCCGATCTATAAGCTCAGAATCGCATCGAAAATGAATCCTGGATTCACCAAATGGAAAACCAAAACAGAAATGAATGATTGATAATCAAAGAAGAAAGCAGATTAACAATTAAGGAAAAAGAAGATAAAAATCGATGACAAAAGATAAAGGGTAACGAAACCCTAACCCTATAGATTTGGGATCGACGAGGAGAGAGAAAGCAAAGCCTAGGCGACAGGAGAGAGAGAGATGCGTTTCTCTCTGTCAGTCTCTATTTAAATGGCTTTGCTTCTCTTCTCTGCCAACGAACGCTCTTTACTGATTAGAGGCGACGTGGGAAGTTTTCATTGTGGGCGCGTGTTGCTCTGACATTCCCACTTTGTCCCTTTCTGCTTTGTTATTAACGGTTTTGCCAGGTTGGGAAATATTAACCTCACTCTCATTCACAAACAAGGTTAAGACAGTCCAATACATTTTTTATTAAGTGCTTATTACTTTATTGGGAGATTTGGTGAGGTGGAAGCTTGATCATAGTGAAGAGTGAAAACACAAGCGCCCATATTCATTTTTATTTATTTTTTTCTTTTTAACCAGCACTACACGATAATCATTTTTACTTTTGTAACTGATATGTTGTTGGTTGAAGTGGTGTTTGGAAAGAGAGGTAACAATTAAAAACGAATTCTATTTGAAACCTAATATTATAAATTTAAAAATGACAAACAAATTTTTATATGGCAAAAAAACGAATTTTCATAATTTAATATTTGATTTTCTGTTGACAACATTCTTTATATTCAAGGAATAAGCCATTTATATTTTTTTTAAGTTGTTGTCGATATTAATTTAATTTTTTAATTATAAAAAATAATATTAAAATTATTTTTTATATATAAATATAGATTAAATTAATATAATTTTTATAATTAAAGAATTAAATTAATATTTTTAATTATTAAAAAACTAAAATAATATTACTTTTCATAATTTTAAAAAAAAATTATATCAATACTTTAAAAAAAAATAAAAGTGATATCGGCATAAATTTTTTTTAAAAGCTCCATCTTAAAACTTGTCAGAGCGAAATTACATATTTGTGAAGCTTGCTCATTACTAGTGTGATTAAGCTTGTAATTGTCTGATCATGAGTCAAACTGCCCCGTGAAAATGTTTAACCCAATCCACTTCTTACTAGACTACTGCGTAACCTGTAGTGACTAAGCTGCAACAAAAAACCAGGAACGTTTTCATAGCCACGAAAAAAAAAAAAAAAACAAGTAGTTTCTCAGGATTGAATACTGCTTGTTTTCATGTAGATGTCATATCACCGAATAGTAATACCTTTACGTTAGTTTTTACTTTTTGGTAATACAAATGTTAAGAACCACAACAGCGCATGATTCTAAATATGGAGACCTAACACTACAAGAATCAAACACTTATATGTGTATGAAGACATTATTTCTGTTGCTACTTGGAATTCTTATCTGTCACCCATGATCGCAGAAATGGATACTTCATCTTGTCTTTTTCTTTTTGCAACTGGAATTGTGTGGTGGATGAGACTTTTGGCAGGTTCCTAGTTTAAGATATCTTCTGCACTCTTCTTATTTACTGTTTTTTTTTTGTATACTCTGCTTCATATTCAAAAAGAATTTGTAATCGTCTTCCCCATCTGCTCTGTATTCTCCTCCTTCCCTCTACGATACACTTCATTACCTGCCTCATGTTTCTTTTATCTTCTTTCGAATATGTTTGAACCTTATTTGAAAAAATGAGAGAAGATAAATGTTCTTAATATTATGTTTAAATGAGGGGTTAAGGAAAAAAAATGAGAAAAGATAAATACTTTATTATAAGTTTTTTATTTATTTAAAAATTTTATAAAAGAAGGAACAAATTGAATATTTTTTAGTAATTTTTTAAAAATTATTTCTTATTAATTTTTATAAATATTTTAAATTTTTTAATTTAAAAAATTTTAAAAAATTTAAAACCATTCAAATAAAATAAAAAAAATTATTAATTAACTTTTCATTTCAAATATAACCCGAGGCCTCACATATTATAGAATTGCTTTGATAAGTGATAATTTGTTTATCATGTACTTTTTGTAATAGTAATTTATGGTTGTTGCTTTACATTTACTTTTTGTTTTAACTTGCTGTACTTCAACTTCATTAATTGTTAGTACTTAATAGTTACCATTCCCCTAATCTTCCACACCCTTTCTTCCTTTTCTGCTAGAAAAGCACCGGTGTCCTGTAGCTCTCCAAAAGCAATGTAACAAACTTGATTTGAAATTTGAACACTTCAGTTTGAAACAACCTAAAAGTTAGAGTTGTGTTCATCACTTACGATTTAGATTTAGTTTAGACTTTGGAGTGTTACGTTAATTTCTCAAATTATAATTTTTCTGGTTTGTGATTCTTTTATTTACAATCATTGATTTCACTATTTACAGTTTTCTCACTACTGTCGATATTCTCAGTATCTGCGTAGGTGCATTAGAAACTTTATGCTATAAATAACAATATTTGTTCTTACACGTTGAAGTGAATCCATGGAAAGCAATGAACTTCAAATTTTCCATAGATTCACTTCAAATGTAACGTATGGCAAAAGCAAATTTGGATTGGCCAAAAGTAAGAGAGAAGTGCCCTCTAAAGGAAAGAGAAAGTATGATACCCTCTCACCAGATAAAAATAGTAGAAAATAAAATAAGAAAAATAAAGATATGTGGATAAGAAGTGAGCTATGTAGGAAGGCATGAGAAATTACGGTTTTAATCTTATATGTTTTTATCTAAAGGAAGAGTGTTATATTTTTATTATTTTTGATTCGGAAAAAATTTAAATTTACAGAAATAATTCAAATGAAACGAATATTATAAAAATATTTTTGATTAAAAAAATATGAATATAAAACTTATTTTGCAAAGTAAATTAAAAAAATCAAGCAAATAGATATTGTGCTCGTTTGGATGTACATTTTTTGATAAAAAAAATCTACTTTTAAAAAAAGTATTTTTATAATCTTTTAATATGTTTGGATGTGCTTTTTTAAAAAAAGTTAAAGCACTTGTGCTTTTTTTAAAAACTAAATTTTTGTACTTTTAAAAAAATCTTTTTTTATAACATAAAAAAGTTGTCTAAACTTAAAAAAAGATTTTTTTAAATATTATATCTAAACATAAAATTAATTTTTTTAAAAAATTTAAAAAAAAAACTCATAAAAAAAGATTTAAAAAATAAACTCATACAAATAAGACCATTGTCTCAAGAGAAAGCAGAAAGCCAGGAACATCAAGAAAAAGAAAGTCGCAATATACTTTTATACCTCAAGAAAAGAAGGATGAAATGTTAAAAGAAAAGGAGTGCAGAACATGCAGTGCCAATTTCCCTCCCAAGGTAATACTCCAAATCTTGAAACAGTAGAAAAAAGAAAGTACCGTGCTCGTAAAATAAATTGATTGTTTATTCTTTGACTAATTTAAAGTTCGTTTGGAGGGACGTTATATTTGTAAAAAACACACTTTTTGTAATAAAAATAAGCACTTTTAATTTTTTTAAGAATGTTTGAATAAGATTTTAATAAAAAAGTAAAAGTAGAAAAAAAAACTAAAATGACTCTTTTTTTTTTTTTTTAAGAAGCTACTTCAAGAGGCTTCGAAAGAAAGCTTTACTGAAAATTGAATGGGAAATTGTTTTGCATTTTTTATGGACAAAAATAATCTTGTCATTTTTCAAAATTATTGGCCCTGCCCTTGCCATTTTCTTCCTCCTCGATAATCATTCTTTTCTTCTTTTTCAAATTTTTCACTCTTCTCATCGTTATTGTTGGTCTTTGGCCACTATAGCTGTTGGCCGTTTGGCGTTCACCATTGGCCGTTCATTGTTCGCTGTTCGTCATTGTCAATCTACAACGATTTCTCCCAAATATTGAAGCACACATTGCTCAATTCTAAGGTTTCATTTATTAATGGCATTTTCTCTATGATCCCTTGTTTTATTTTTCATTTAGTCTCCTGTTTTATTTGGGCATGGAATAAATATAGGGAACGCGTAGAATTAACAATTTGATATATATATTTTTTGACATGAGACAAATATTTGTTATTAATAAAAAAAACATAATACTAAAAAAATTGATTACATATATCAGTGCATATATAATATATCTAACAACTTTTTTCAAATATATTAAAACTCAAATCCATTATTTTTATCCTCTTCTTAACATTTGTCACATCTATTGTTTTTTTTTTTTTGGACTCTTGCTGATGTCATGTTAACGGGATGACAAAAATTTTCACAAAAACATATTTTGTGATGATTATTTGCAATGACACGATAGACTAAGACTTGTTTAATAAACCAAAACATAGTGAGAATCTTAATATTTGTCTCGTGGGTATTCATAAAAACGTATTATTTGATATGTTGTACATATTATAATTTTTTAAAATGAGATGAAAATTACAATTTTTTTATTATCTAACAATAATATTTTTTAATAAATAAGTTTATAATGTTAAAAATTATTGAAAAAACATATATCATTTAAATAATAATTATTTATATTAATTATGGGAATTGATTTATCAAATATAATTGGATTTAATTTGTTATATGTGAGATTCTTTTAATTTTTTTAAATATTTTAAATTGTTTGAATAAAGTTATAATTTATTATGCAAAATCTGTTCTATATATTATAATTTTTAACTTATTATTCTTAAATTAATAAATTCCAGCCATTCTGCCCCATGACCCACCCTTCCAGCCTTGCTCAATTTGAAATTCAGATTATCATATTTTCCAATATCGTTCTGACTGCACGATCATCTTGGTAAACATATCCCTTTTTAACGGTCTAGATGTATTTGAATGGTAATCAGAAGTGATCTCAAGATGTAAGGATAAGCACCATAGCTTTCCCCACATAGCCGTTTGAAGCCTGCCGGATGGTGACGGGCCCACTGCAACGAAAAAGAGGAGATGACCTGTCTCTTGCGTGCGCGGGTCCCACTCCAACCAGTAAAGCCTGGAGTCCAGAGAGACGTTGCCGTCTAAACGTATTATTAAAGTCAATTAACTCGATTAAATGAAAACATTAATTTTGATTTATAATAATAAGGTGGAGCTTATAAATTACGGGACCCTTCATCCTCTTCGAACGACACAGGGTTGCAAAGCAATTTAGTTTACACGCTCTAAGCTATCTATTCTATTGTCCTTGCTTCTTAATTTCTCTCTGCATCTCTGTGTCTGTCAAAAATGGCGCACATTAACAGCAGCATCAGCACAGCAGTGTTCTTCTTCGTGGTCTTCCTTGTGGGGCTTCTGCTAGCTGCTCAAGTGAGGGCTCAGGATGGCGAGTTGACTCAAGCGCCAGCGCCATCACCCACGATGGATGCTGGAGCTGCATTTTTGGCGACATATTCTGGAGCATTTGTTTGCTCCTCGCTCCTCCTCTCTCTCGTTGCCCTTCTCTGTCCATTGAATTTCCTACCCCGACAAGACGGACCTGTCGTATTCATTTTTTTTCCAGATTCTATTATCCAGTTTGATCGTTTTAACTGGGAGGTGGTGCCTTGAGTTCGGTGATGATGGCATTATTTATTTCTTCTGTTGATGGCATTATTATTGTATTATCTTATTATTTTTTCCCTAATTATTGGTTAGGGTGTGATTCATTACATATATCACTTGAGTCTTGAACTTTTTTCGTCTAATATTTCTTATCTGGTGTTACATACATGGTGTTCTTGATGGGTTACAAAGTTCAATGAACTAAATAAGTATTTAAAAGAGAAAATGAAAATGAGTATTATTATTATTATTATATTAATTAAGATAGGAGAGACGCATCAAGAGCATGGAGAATGACTTCACAAGCCACTAGCTGTTTCTTTTGTCCTCTATTCTTTACCAATCTTTTATAAAATTAATTTGTCTATTTATTTAATTCAAACAATGGTAATGTCAAGTAAAAAAAATGAAGACGCGCATGATGTATGATTTCTCTGCTTCATCAACAATAGAATTAATTGATGGTAGTAGCTAAACAAATTATGTGCGTATGTAATTTACACTCGTTTACTTCTTATATTAAATTACTTTTTTTAAAAAAAATTTTTTCCATAAAATCTCTTAAATTTTACTTTAAAACTTGAAAATATTAATTTTTAAATGAAAGAAAAATTAATATTCAGTTTTAAGTTAAATTAAACTTTAAGTGAATTTAATGAAGACAAGAAAAAATTTTAGAGAGATAATTTGATCTAAGAATAAATTTTATAAGTATAAATTGTATGCATATAGAGTGAACTTTCTGTTTTATTTAACGGTAAAATTAAATCAAAATTTTAAAAAATTTAGTAAGACAAAAAAATATCTAAAAGATAATTTTATATTGAGGCAAACTTTAAGAATATAAATTATATTTTATTTTAAATAATTTGTAGTGTGCTTGAATTCATCAGTGGAATTCCGCGTTGTTAAAATTCTTGACTTTTATGATATAGTTATTATTCTCGTAGATCCAAAACAACAGAGGAGGTATAGCCAATTAGCCACTGCCTCGCGGATTTCTGCGCCTCCTTGCCCAAAAGACCAATAAAAATCAAAGCCAGTTTCAGGAATGATGAGGCATATAGCCATATAGCATAAATAGAAAACTTAAAATTTAGACTGACCGATGCACTGTTTTGAAGTGTAACCAGAACCTATCTAGTGTTCAAGCCTAAAATCCGATTTAGATTTGGCAAATTTGAAACTCGGAACTCTAAAATGTTAGATTGCTAGTTGTCCCCAAAAGTAATCAAAGGAAATCAGCCAGTTACAATTTATTTATCTTCGCAATACAAATCTGTGAGTTTTTGTTGCCATCGAAACTACAATGGAATAGGAAGTTAGGAACTATATTTTCTTCCTTCCAACCATAGTCAAAAGAATTAATCATCCTTCTAAATCTCAGAAAACTAAACATAGTTTATATAACAAAGAACCAAAAGAATTTAGAATGAAGGCAGAAGAATTGGGAATACTCACCCCAATTACCCAAATTCGTACATTTTTCTTCTGTTGAGGTTCTGGCGCTTATGACCAGTGCTGGAATGTACTATGTCTTCAGGTATCACGAGCAAATAATCCTATAAATTAGAGAAAACCAAAAACCTAAAGCTGTGCAAGCCCCAGAATTTCTTCCTTGTGATTGAACCCTAGTATTTTGAAGCTTTGGATTTCTCCCAATAGTGAAATAAATGCGAAGGAAATGCTGCCACATACATGCTTCTGATTTTCTTTTTCTCTTTTCTAGCCATCATCTGGCTTTCTCTCAATGCACATAACATTTAGAACGTAAGTGGTGAGCACTGAGCAAGGAAGAAAGAATGCTCTCACTTTGAGTTTGGGGATGGAAAAGAGAGATGAACAGATGAAGTGCATATGTGAGGTATATTCTATAAAATGTGCATAATGCCTGTCTCAGAAGTTTATAATAGTGCACAAGTAAAACATAAGCTTGCAAAGACTTCATAGCATTGTTTCTCTTTGTCAATGAACTTCTACATTTCACAGTAATAGGAAAGCATCTGATACAATTATCTAAAAATCAGAATTTCTGATTCACTTATTCAATAAATATTCCACTGAAAAGAATTGTAAACGCTCATTAAGAAATATGAGAGCATAATAATGCATTACAACAAGAAGCAAGAGTGCTTGATAAACAATCAAATTTATCTTTCTCCCGTATCCTTGTTCTTTACCAATGGGTTTATTATCCCATTTATCATCAGAAAAATCTCAGCGTACTGATAATCCCCTTTTCCTCCAAAAAATCACAACATTGTAATTTAGTAAAAAAAAAAAAACCAAAAAATGAATTTGATGAAAAAATTTCAAAATTGAGTGGTAGCATCCATCTACGAGCGCTTGGTTCTCTCCTCCAACTCGCCGCCGGCCTCAATCATCTTCTTGTTCTTTTCAATAGCCGCCGCAACTTCTTTGGGCATATACTTCTCGTCGTGCTTAGCCAGCACCTCTGTCGCTGCAAAATAACACTCTCCACTCCTAGCCTTCCCTGACACACTTTTTGCAGACACTTCCTTCTTGATTTGCTCTGTGAACGGCTTTACAAAGCCTTCCACCTCCACCGAGTGCCCCTCCCTGAACAAATCCGGCAATGAGCCCTGGTACCGAACCAGAATGTCAGTGATCAAATCGGTGATCACGAATTCAATTTCCGGTGACGAAGCCGGATGGACCACGCTCCCTTCGAGGACCAAACCACCCAATCGGAACTTGCTCTTCGATGGGTTCGAGGAGTACTTTTCGAGAGCATCGGTTGGGGTCACGTAGAACACCAACTGGCCTTGGAAATTATTCAACACGATCACGATAAAGCCAGCGACGCAGCTGAAGGTCAGGACATAAGTCCACAGCCGGCGATTCTGAAGCTGCCTGGCTCGCTCGCCGATGTCCACCGTCTTCTTAGACCGGAGTGGCTGGCGCCGGGCCGTGGATAGGAACCGGTGGCCGGATAAAGCGAATGAGGAATCACCGAGAATGGTACGGACGTGAGAGAAGGAAGCAAGAACCAACGGCGAGGGTCTAATGGGAGGTCGTCGGTGTTGGTGGAGAAGAGAGGACAGGAAGAATGAGGCAGTGCAGAGCAGATGGGATTTGAATCTGAGAGTGAGTCTAGAGGCCATTTGAATTTTCTCGGGAAGTGACGGAAAACGAAGAAAGGAGGAAAATTGGAAATTGTGCGAGGGTTTAGGGTTTTCGATAGGCGTCCATAACTGAAAAGTTGCAAATGGAAAGGAAGGAAAGTTTCGAGGCAGACGAGTTCAACTTCAGCTGCTCACGTCATCAGCATTGAGAGGAAGACTTATCTATCCACTATCATTTATTATATATATATATATATATATAATTAAATAATTTAATTCTATCATATATTATTTTAATCATATAATTTGATATTTTTATTTTAATATTTAATTTTAATAAATAATATTTATATAATGATTAATAATAATAAAAAATTTTTTAATATTATAATATATTTATTATTATAATTGATAAATTATAATTTTTAATTTAAAAAAAATTATGTATCAAATCATTTAAATTTTTTTTGATTTTTTAATTATTATTTTATTTTTTTATTTAATAATATTTTTTACTTTTTAAATTTTTTATGAAATTAAATTGAAAATTATATTTTTTTCTTAATCTAAATTAATTAATAACTATTATTAAAATTCTTAAATAAAAAATTAAATATTAAAAATATTATAAAAAATTTAAAATAAATAATAAATATATAATTTTAAATTATATAAAATTTAAAAGAATAATGATCAAATATTTTTTTAAATTATTATAAGTGAATTTTTTTTATCTTTAATTAAATTTTATGATAGACTTTTTAAATAATGTATAATTATTTTTAAATTTTATTTTTTTTTAAATTTTTTCGCACGATGCACGAGTGTTACACTAATTAGTCATGAAAGTACATTTCCAAATTTCTAAATCATAAAAGAAAATTACAGAAAAATAAATCATTAAAACATCCTAATTTTGGAAAGAACACATATATTTAAGTTAACCAAATAACCATCTTCTTGAATTCTTCTATTTGCAAAAAGGCAAATTTTAAATATAAATTATCTCAAAACGTTTTTTTAATATTTAATAAAAAACAATATTGAGTAAAAATTAAAAAATTAAAATTTTAAAATATATTTGATAATAAAAAAGATTATTAAATTAATTAGATAAAAAGATATAAAATTATATATTACTATACTGTCATTTCAGTATAAATATAAATATTAATAATTAATCATTTTTATATGTCGTTAAATTAAATGGTCGTCTGTTTGATTTTTTCTCAGATTCATTAATATATTAGGATATTATATTAAAATAGTTTAATTTGGTTACTAAACATAATATTTTTAAAATTTATAGTAAAAAAATCCAGATATTTATAAAAAAGAAAACTAAAATGAAAATTTTTGTATGAAATGTTCTAATTATGTTCCTTTAATTAAATACTGATAGTTTAAAAAAAATAATATAAATTAAGAGAAATATTATATCAGTTATAGAATTGAGTGAAAAAAAAAAAAGATTTGAATAAGGGCAGGATGCGGTGGGGTCCACTCCGTCTCTTTCACTTCGCCTTGTAGTGTAGTAGTTCGCTCAATCGTCTTTGTCTGCTTTCGAAATTCACAAAATTTGTGTGTGTGATTCGCATCTACATCTAGCCTAGGGTTCCGTCACCCAACCCAATTCAACCCTAACACTTTCTCTTCTTGTTTTATTTCCTCGGTTATTTGCCTTCCAATTCAGCCATGGATTCTCAGGTCACGGTAGCTCTTGCTCTTTCACTCGTCGGTGGCTTCAGTACTTCCATCGGTACGTGTGCCCGCTCCTTCATTCTCCGTCTACTTCAATCCACTGACAATATTTGTATCATGCATTTTCAATTTCAGTTCAGACTCTGCTGCTTCGCATAATACTGTATTCTGATACCACTGTGTACTCTCTCTCGATGATGATTTGAGCTGTATCTAGTCGAGTACCTGAAACACGCGTCTAGTTCGTATCCACCTTTCTTCGCCCGGATTTTATGTTTCCCCTTTCAGATGTTGTTTGATTTGTTTTTAGTTTTTATTTTTTGTTGATATATTTTTATTAATAATTATAAAAATATTATTTTATTTTTATTTTGTTTTTATTTTTAAAATTTTATAAAAAAAAATCTTAAAAATAGAAAATAATTATTTTTGTTATTTCTTTTACAAAATTTTGAAAATAATAAATAAAATAAAAACAATGTTGTATTTTTGTAATTACAAATGAAAGTATATCAACTAAAAATAAAAACAAAAAATAATGATGGGACTTCACTAATATCCGTTTGTTTTTTTATCATCCGCATTTTTGTTCCTGCACAATTTTATGTCGTTCTTCATGTATTTACCCTGGTTTTCTGGCATCCAACTAGGGAAGATTGTTCATGTTACTTATTTTTTCATGTGGCAAGCATATTGTTGATTGTTTTAAGCCTTTTTAGGACACATGTTTATTTGCTTAGATTCTGAGAATACTTATTGTTAATTTAATTGGTTCTTGACTTCTACCAGCTATTATAGAAAGAAATAGTTTTTATGTGTCACTGGACTAAAAGTTGTCAATGTGGAGCAGGTGCACTTTTTGTAATTATTAATCAAGCTCCCAGTTTAAAGATGCTTGGGCTATTACAGGTGGTTTTCTTTGGTCAAAATCTCCATTTTTTTTTATAATAATTCATCAATTCATTTTGAATCTTTGCTTCCCTCCCTCTTTGTGAAATGTGGCAAAGTCTATTCCATTGGTTGGTTTGCTTACTTAAGTCTGCTTTCTGAAAATATTTCCTTCCATGAAGGGTTTCGCTGCTGGTTTGATGCTGAGCATCTCATTCTTTGATCTGGCTCATAATGCTTTGAACTCACTGGGCTTCTTGAAAGGCAACCTTTGGGTAGGTTCTGCTCTCTGGCATTCATTAAGTCATCTGACAGCAATGTTTTTCTTTTATAGCGTGTTCTCTCATGTTAGTTCTGACCAAAAAGTTCTATCTTATTGTTCATGTAGTTTTTTGCTGGTGTAGTATTCTTTGCTGTTATTGCCCATTTTATACCAGAACCAACACTTGCTCCCACTTCGGATGTGAAGAGTAGAAAGGTTTAATGAACTTGTTTCTTGCAAATGACTGTTATCTCTGTGTTGCTGCATTTGCAAAGTGGCATTGCAGCTTCTTTGTTGTATACCACAGATACAAATTTTGATAATATGATGGCATGCTTGAAAATAGAAAAATGGGGATGAGGGAAGCAAGGACATTATGAAAAAGCATCGCCGTCAAGTTTTGTTCAGTGGAATTATTACAGCCATAGGTATGACTGTATGAGTACTTTTCAGACCTAACATTTTTTTTACACTGTTGTTCAGATAATTCTAATGATATTGCACATCACTTATGAAGTGGCATGCTTATTTGTTGGATGATATAGACCAATTGCTGAAACTGCCTCTAGTTGCTTATTTGCAGTTAAGAATCCAAATACTAATTATATTGGTCTTGGGATTTTAGTTAAACAATTTGGGCTTCTAATTGCAATGTAGGTAGCATGTTAAGTCTTGAGGAAAGAATATGATAGTTCAACAGAGACAGAAACGGAGATGTGAACTGAAATAGTATTTTGTATTGATTCAAGCTGATATCAAAATGATTCAGCTACCGATTACAGTTTGGAAAATAGGTAAAGAACTGGAAAATGGTAACAGAGCAGAAACGAAAATATCCCAAGCCTTTCGAGAGGGTTGGTCTCTCCCCAGTGAGTTTCCAATCCCAATGCCTGATTTCCTCTCCTTTCCTCCTCCTATTTAACCACACACGTCCCCCTTTACACCGTCTGCTCCCCACTACTTCTAACCAACTACGTAACCACTGGCCAGCTCAGCATGCATAACAGAATTACCACCAAGTAGTCTCTTCGGCTCCACAACGTGGGAGATTTGTGTATCCTAACAGAATTGCCAGCTCAGCATGCATAACAGAATATTTTATTCTGCATGTTGAGGTGGTATTCTGTACCTCTTCCTATAATAAACCCGTGATATTGGTGGTCTATCAGAATATCACAGATCAGTTTATGTAGCAAAATCACAAGATATAGCTTCAGTTTTAAGCAAAAAGCTGACCTTGAGACATAAGTCATCTTGGGAATGAACATAAGTCATCTTGGGAATGAAGTTTTGAAAGGTTCAAGGAAGAGAAGTGTAAAGTGGGGGTTTAAAAGAGAGTTATATTTGGTAGATGTAAGTGATCTCAAGGGCTACAACCAATCCAATAACAATAGTTAACATTCAAAGAAGAAAAAAGAAAGAAAAAGAAGCCACCCATCGCATACATAAACGACAACATCAAAATTCCATATATTTAAAATGTGGTTGCCACTACTGTACCAAACCAATTATCATAAATTAATTAAAATAATTGTAATAGACATGACTTGATAAGGGAGTTTAAGTATAAAGTAACTAAGATAAAAGTAACTTTGTGAACTTCCTTTTGTCACTATTATTGGCAAATAGGGTATTTTTTTATTGGCAGAAATGTGATTTGAAGCCAATGCAGTGACCAATAGGGCTCATTAAGCATTGTTTTGGAATCTCCTTGTTGCTCCAAATGCATATTTTTTGCATGTTCTAAAATCTAATTTTTGTATCATACCAGCATGTCCCCCAAGGTTGATATGTGTTCTGTGTTCTTCTGCTTGCCACATCTTACCATTGATGTTTTCTGAATTGGCCATTTCCTTTTTGGAAGAAAAAAATGATAGAAATAATAGAGAAGAACAAAATTTAAATTCTTTTGAATTTTCTAGCAGTTTGGGTATTCAAGATTTAAAAAATTCATGTTAATTAAAGAGTGGAGGACATTAGGCACTTGAATTCTCAAGATTTTTTTTTTCTTTTCCCCCCTTTGTTCAGTGTTTCTTTAAGTTCGATTTAAAATTTTTTCTTTTCTGTTCATTTCCCAGGTATAAGTTTACACAATTTTCCAGAAGGAATGGCAGTGTTCCTTGGATCCATAAAGGTACCCCAAGAATCCTATTGATGTTGATATGTATCTGCAGATTTTATCATTAATTGGTGAAGGATTCCTTATATCCTCACTAATATGCTTGTTAATTCTACTTCCATTTGATGTTTGTGTCATGCTTCTTTCAATAGGGCCTTCGTGTTGGTCTTAACCTGGCATTGGCCATTGCTCTGCACAATATCCCAGAGGTATAAAATTTATAGAGCCTGTTCACCCTAGGTGCTATAATTATATCTGAGTGGTGCAATTAGCAATGAAGGAAAACCAATGCTCTTATATAGTCTTTGACGCCTACTTGTCTCAATATTTTAGTTTAATTTAGCTTTTATTTTTGTTTAATATTTTAAATTTCACATTAACAATTTGCTTTTAGTTTTTCTACCCACATTGTTTTCTGAAACACATAAACATTTTAAAAAATAAGCTTTGTAGGTCCTATTGTAATTTTAACAACCTTCTGCTTTATAGGGTGTTGCTGTTGCACTTCCTGTTTATTTTGCGACACAGAGGTAAGAACTTTCAAAGGCTCTTGTTGGTTCAGCTTTTTTGTAGCACATACAACTGACTAGTGATTTAATGGCTTCTATCTATTCAAGTGTAAAGAGTTTATGGTTGATTGCTAGTAATGCTTATATATGCATACGAAATAGTGAACTCGACAACAATCTATATGAAATAAACAGACTGATTGTGGGAAATATATCCTTAGTGGCTTTGAGAAGGTGATAGTGGAATTGTTATCTAATTAGTTTGTGCTGTAAAGGGTTGCTGATGTATATGATTACCTTTTTAGGGTTTTTTTTTTTTTTTTAAAAAAAAAAGTTTTGCTTGAACAGAAAAAGAGGGTAACACAAAACAGAAAATAAACTTGAGCCTGTTTTTGGATATTGATGCCAGTACCTATATACCTTATTATAGGTGCTTATGACATTCTAGTTACAGTATGTATACATTTGCAAATTTTGACATACTTGATGTTATTCTTTTGTTATACTATAACACCTGGAATTATTAATTAATCTTAAATCTTTGTTTTTATTGCTACATTACATGAATTTATGTCAATAACTATAAATTTGAATTATAACTTTGATCTTTTTTGTTTCTGGATGTGTCTTAGCAAATGGCAGGCATTCAAATTGGCATCACTTTCTGGCTTTGCTGAGCCCCTGGGTGTTATAATTGTAGGTATGTTGTTTGCTCTTTGCTGCTTTGTACCATAGGAGTCTGTTTTTCTTTTCAAAGAAACAGAAAGCAAGAATTAGCAGTAATGTGAGATTATAGCAATGATGAAGCATAATATTCATGAAGATATGCTTCACTATTTAGGTAAGGTTAGGTTAGGTATGCATGCCTATTTTGACCTTGCACATGGAATCTCTTTCTCTCTCAATTTCAGGGTTAGTTTTTATGCTTTAATTATATAGATTCATTATTTTTTTTAACACTCTGGAGGATATGTGTTCATTATTAAAGATAAACTTACTGTGATGATTTCTTCTGTCATTGTAGCCTATCTGTTCCCTAGCAGCTTGAGTCCTGAGGTTCTTGAAGGTTTACTGGGATCAGGTTTGCACTAATAAAATTTCTAGATGTCACAATTGGGTTTTGAGCATTTATGTCATTATGTATATTTGTTCTATGATGATTACAGTTGGTGGAGTTATGGCTTTTCTGACCCTTCATGAAATGCTGCCATTGGCTTTTGATTATGCGGGACAGAAGCAATCCGTTAAGGCTGTCTTTTGTGGGATGGCTTTCATGTCTGCAAGGTGAAAATCTCATTGCTAATAAAAAAATCATTTCAAGAGCTAATGCTATTGTTCTCTCTCTCTCTTTTGTTTTTGGTTACTTTAGTAAATATTTATTGTATTAAAGAGTGTCCTGCTTCATGTCCGTATTTATTAAAGTGAAAATTAATATTCATGTTAGCTAGCAAATATTAATAATTTCATTGCTTGCTGCAAAGGGAGGAAACAAAAATGTTATTGTGGAGACAGAAACTCGCAAATACTTGACCATGCGGCATAACTTACTATCAGGGTGTAGCATCTGCAACTAAATTTATCATTAACATCCATCTCAAACTTCTAGTCATCCTCTGGTCTCTTAACTTCTTATGCCACAAAAAACTCTGGCTGGTGTTTTCCGTTTGCTTTTCCTCCTTACCACAAGATGATATCTCTTTCTCTCTCTTTTGCCAGTAAGTTTTTATCTCATTAATATTGCTGGATGTGCAGCTTGTATTTTCTAAGTATCAGCTTACCAGAGGATATAGGCTTGTAGCTGGGAACAATCTCTTTTTTCGGAATATGAGGAATTCCACAGTATCATTGTGGTGTGTCTTCTGGTTCAGTCATCAGTTGCACGGCAGCAATATTCCTTCAGAAGTGAGACTCGCAAATTTCCATTGACAATAAGATACAGCCATCTGGAGGATAGCAGTCAGACATCAGTATAGAGGGATGCATTTCACCTATGACTATGGCTTCCCCTATAGCCTAATGTACAAAGAAAATGCAATAATAAGAGTATGCTGTCTTTAATTCTTTAATAGATCACCTGTTCTGTATTAGCAAGGAGGATCAGACTTTAAATTTCCCAATTTGCTGATAATGTGTTATAAACAGCATAAATATGAAATGTTGACGACACGAGAAACAACTTTTATTGGGGATAATTTAAATTTTGTATCCTTTTTTTCTCTATCTAATTCCTGTCCTCTTAATTAAATGTTAATCATTAAGCAAAAATGTATATATCTTTTAATTAACATTATTTTTTTAAAATTTAAATATTTTCTGACATAATTATTAAAATTTAATTGAGAAGATAGGATTAAGGATTAAAAAAGAGACAGATTCTGGGAGGTTCGGTTCCTCACGACTCGTTCTCTAAACTCAAAATTCTAGTATCCAGAAAACCGGGCTTAGCACCATTGAGAGACAATCTACATTATCTAATTCCATTGTCGAGCGGCCCAGTGACTGCGGGTAACCGCCTAACCGGTTACCGACCCAGTACCTGCTCTGGGTGTCGGTGTGAGGGTACTTCTCTTTATACGGATATGGATTTAAAAAGTTCATACTGCTTATGGGTATGTGCTTTTTAATTGATCTAATTTTATTTTTATAATAATGATAATTGTTGACCAATAATAATAATAATAATAATGATAACAATAATAATAATTTATTCTTCTCTCTTTTTTCTTTTTATGTTATGAACTTATGAAATTATAAAGAATTTAGCATATGCGGTAAACAATATACCTCTACACCATCAGACCTTTAGTTTAATGATCACTAACTTGATAATAAGTGAGTATTTGTTCCCTCTTGATTCGAGTTCAAATCTAAAATAAAAATAATAATAAAATATAGGGTTTTATTAACATTACATAATGTAAAGAATAAAAACAATATTTTTTATTTTTTATTAAATCATTTAAATTACTTAAAGTTAAAAAAGAAAATATTAATGTAATTTAGATTTTTAAGACATTAAATACTTGTCTTTTTTATTTAATAATTTTTATTTTTACTATTTCTTGACATGCAATATTCTTAGGACAAATGTTAACAAAATCTTAAAACATAATGGCCGGTCGGAGAGAGGAGGTCCACTAAAACCCATGCTTTGCTAGAGTTAATGTCAAAGCAATAATTCAACGTTCCATATGACTATTTTAATTTTACCATACAATCTGTGTGGTCTTTTCTTCTGAATCAACATGCATTGTCAACATAATAATAAAAAAAAGTAAAAAAAAAAATGACGAAAACGTATACATTCAGAGACTTGTATGTTCCACTTCTAGATGCCATGACCTGCAATGTACCAATATTTGATGAATAGAGACGAAGTATTTCAATGTCATCGATTTTATTTTGGATATGAATGCAATTTAACAGGGAATAAGGTTAAAAAAAATTATAGAGAGACTAGTGTAGTCTTTTGGTAAGGTTAGTGGTGTGATTTACTGATTAATGATGAATTGCCCTTTCTTTTTAAATGGAGCTTTTCTATTGGATGTGTCAAAATTATATGCAAGAAAACGACTGGGGAGAGAGAGTAAAGATACCCACACACAAAATAAGGGGACAAAAGTTTTCAATCAACGAAAGGCGAATCTAATTAAAGTAAACAACCAGGATAAGGAAACCAAATTTTCCTTTAATTAATGCTACCTCCTCACTTTTTCATTTATTAGTATCCTCTAAAGTGTAATATGTATTTTTATTACGTTATCATTAATAAAAAATAAATTTAAATTTTTTATAAAATATAAATAACTTAATAATAATTTATTAATTTAAAATCGTAACTCTTTTAACTTTTTTTATTCATAATTATTCTCTTACACTTTATTATGAAAAACATATGACACACTTTAAAGAAAAATATTAAATAGCCAGAATTTTTAAAATTTTTTTTGAATGATTTGGCATTTTATCAATTTTTTGATAGGTGAATGATCTTTATCATTTTATTTCATCTAACAATTACTCTTAAATCTAATTAAATTTTGTCAAAAATTTTAAATGTTTTTTTTTTCTAAATGTGTAGTATTACTTTACTTTAAAGTAGACATCATCTATAATAAGAATGAAAATAAAATCATCATTAGAACTTTGATGTTTATATATCACATAATTGAATTAATGAAAGAATAGAAAGCTAAACACTTCAATGAAAAAAAATTCTTTTAATGAAAGTAACTTAATATGTATGTTTTAATTTATTTTATCAAAACTATTATTTATGCTAACAATAGTTTTAGTACAATGACAATAATAATAATGATAATGATAAAATGAGGATAGCAACTACAATATGACAAGAGTAGGATAGTTGTAATGGTAATGGTGATGATCATTCTAATGGAAAATAAGGAATATGACGATACATGGTAACGGTGTTATAATGATAGTAATAATAATAATGATAATAACAATAAAATAATCATGATAAAAGTTAGTGATTCGATAGAAGATTATTTTATTATTTTAAATAACTACAGGTGAAAATCATATTTCTTTTTATTTCGGAAGAAGCACTATTTCCTTAGTTGTGAGAATAAGCATTCCTTAGGAGATGATCATATTTAAATATACTCTTAAGTCATCATTCTCATTCTATCTACCTCCATTCCAGTTAAGCAAAACTATACCTAAATTACACAGGGTAATAAATTCAAGAGCACTTTCATTAATTGTGCTGTTTAATGTTTAAGGATTTTTTTTTGATAAAATGTTAAAGGATATTTAATTTGCACATTGTATGTTCTAACAGTTATTGTAAGAACTAAATAAAAAAAAAATTGCCACATTATTATAAGAATTAAAATTTATTTTCACATCCAATAAATTTGTTTTATTTTTTAAAGAGACGGTATTATGTAATTTGTTGGATAATGTCAAAATTTTGATACTAAAATTAATTAAAATTAAATTTATGGATAAAAATAAATAAATCTCACATTTTATAAAACTTGTATCTTGAAGAGGTAAAAAGACCAAATTCAATTTTTGTTATTTTAATATATATTTGGACCTTTTATATACATAGACATTATGACATACATACATACATACATATATATATATACATACATACATATATATATATATATATGTGTGTGTGTGTGTGTGTGTGTGTGTAAACCAAAAGTGAAGCTCAACTTGACTAGTATTAATTACTCTTCCTCTCTGATTATTCCCCTCGTATATTCATGATTCAAAAGTGAGATATTCTAGCTAGCTTGCTTTCACATCATCTCTAGAGGCGTGCAATAGACATACTAAGGAAGAAGTGCATAACCGTCCTACGTACGAAACAGATATGTTCAATTAATACATGCATTTTGACATGCAAAGCCTTGCAAGCTTTTAAAAATTAACGTCCATTTCGATATCATATATACAAACTATTCTCTTCTTTAATATATTGCTTCAGTTTTTTTTTTAAATTTTTGTTAATCATAATTCCTTTCCCACTCTTTTCCACTTTCTTTTTTGGTGTGAAACTAAAACGTCTTTGCGCAGAAGAAAATGGTTTGGATCTCAATTCTCAATTCGATCAATTATAACTTTAGTCGTGCACAAGTTTTTTGTCAAAGAAAAGAAATTCCTTTATTAATCTCCATAAATAAATTTTTATTTTAAAAAAGTTATTGTTTAACTTTGTATCAAAATCTCTTCAATAAATTTAATTCTTTTTTACCTTTACTCTTGACATTAAAAATTTGTTTTTGTATTTTCAGTTTTTAAACCCTATTATGTTTTTTCAAAAAATACATTGGAATTTCTTTTTCCTAAATTTTCACCTAATAATTTAAGTTTCTAAGAGAGATTTTGTACCAAAAAAGAAGTTTCTAAGAGAGATTCTAAACAATTTATACTTCTATTGAAAGAGGTAGAAATGCACCCACCTTATTTTATATTGAATTTAACTTAATTATGAATAATAGGAGTTGCAATAATCGAATTCTTGACCATTTAATCATAAAAACTCTAATATCGTGCCATGAACCAACTATATCAAAGCTTAAGTTATTAAGTGAAGATATATGAATAATTTTATATCTCCTAATACTTGATGCGTTAAAATGTCTTAACATTTTATTTTTGAGAAATTTTTTGATATATTTTTTGACGCTCATGCTAAATATGAAGATCAGCTTCAAATGAAATATGTAATATTTTTACGTCAAAGATTCACATGCGAACAGAAACACATCCACATATCTTTGTTGTTCTTTTTTCAATAGTATTAATTATTAAGCTATCCTAAAGAATTTTGTCCATACCCTCATAACCAGCCGAATAAGGCCTTCATTATTGCGATTCTTAATTAGTAGCTTTTTATGTTTGGATTATGGAAATTCTATGACAGATTGGAACCCCTATCATGTCACTTTCTTACATTCTCAAACCCTGAGTAAGTTTGTTTGGATGTTAAATAGATTATGAGCTGTAGTCTGAACCAAAAGATTAATCTTTTACATATCTTGTAGTTTCTTCAGCCAAGTGTTTACAAAATTTAATCTACTTTTTTTTTTTACATTTTTTATAATTTAATTAAATTAAATTTTAACATATACACTTGAAATTTATAAGATTTTTGCATAAAAAAATTAAACGTGCTATAAAGGTAATTAAAATATAAAATATTCTTAACCAAGCAAGTATTTAATATTTTTCTTTCTTCTTAACAAATATATATTAGTTTTTTAACAAATATATATTAGTTGTATGCACATCAAAGCAGTGCTTTTGGATGAAAAATATATTAGTTGTATGTATGCGCGTACGTGTACGTGTGTGTGCCTTCATTGATCTTAGCTATTAAGGAGACAAAATTGTCCCACAATGACAGAAAATCGATCATTTTTCTATGAGTTTTGATTTTTTTTCTGTTCTCTCTACCGCTTTATAATAATGACAACAATAACTTATTTGTAGTCTCGAGCCCTACTTACCCCATTGCTAGCTGCAACATATGGGTGGATACAACACAACATGAACTTTATTGGCGAGATATTGTTTTCGCCAAATGGTCCCCGAGTATGTAATATTCTCCACAGTACGTCTGCACCATTATTTGGACGATCTTTTGAGAACAGCAGAAAGTTACGTTGCAGTAAAAGGGCAAATCCAAAATGTATAACCTCATTTATCAGCCTACAATGCAGTTGATTTTCTTGAGCATACATTTTCTATTATACAAGATCAAACCAAATTTTATATTATTAAAAATGGAAACACTTGTTAAAGTCTACAAGGTTCCATCACATCTCTCTTTCTTTACCTGACAGGCTTTGTGCTCATTGGGGATGTTGTGACAGATTGACGTTACACTGGATACCATGGATAACAAGAAAAGAATCACATAATTAGTTATCGTTTTCATCACCCATTTTTACTGTTCTGTTAAATCTGTAAAGTACAGTGGCGCCATAGAAACCCTGGTAACAGTTAGAGACTGGCAATATTTACCAAGTCTTGAAGTCCAAGCGAAAAAGGGTTGAAAGAGATTTACCCAAAAGGTAGAAAAAAAAAAGAAGTGGAATGACAAAAGCAGAAGGGGGAAAGAGAGAGCATGTGGAGACAGGGAACGTGAAGTCCCGTTTTTGTTGGTTGGGGTCATCAGCGAAATAGACCGAAGAGTGAAGCCACGCTACAATTCATACTCTGAATGTATTGTACTTTGACATGATATTTCGAGAATCTCTGACCCCCTCTTTCTCTGTGGACTCTGGATGCCCAAAGCTGCCATCAAGATCCAATGCATCCCTTCCGACCGTGAATTCGCAGTATTAGAATACAAAATGCCTTCTGTTATGATTGCATTTCCATCTTCTTTCTTTCTTTTTTTTTTCCCCCTTAAGAAAAAATAAAAAAAATAACTTTTTCTCTTTGAAAGCTAATCATTTTCATCGAATCATTATGGCGAGTCTAAACATAGTATTTGATCGGTCCATCGTGCTGGACATAACAAAAGGGAAATAGCAGCATCATACGAGTCATAAAGCTGATCAATGACAGGTTCAAAAGCTTCTGGCAGCTGCGTTTGCACCTATAAGATAGTTATATATATTTAATTATATTCTTTTGTTTTTTGGTTTAAGTTTGCGTGGCACCTTTCCTTGTAAATGAATATCACCCGTAAGAGAAATTAACTCCAAAACTTAGGAACGCAACTTCTCAGCAATTTACACATAAGCTTTTGTTTAAACATACACGTGAGTTTCTTTGCAACAGGAATTACGTACCAAGTACGATACCACTAGTGTGCCTGAGGATATAAGGCTAGCTAGAACTAATGTTGGATGAATCTTGACACCTTTCTTAAATGAAGATTCTTTCGGAGATCCTCAAAGACCATATTGAATCTTGAAATATATATACTGTTAAAAATACGACGTTTACGTCTTATGAGATATGTTTATGAGAGAGGGAGGGAGAAACCACATCCAAAATGATAATAGGAACATTTGCTGCAATCTGAAAATGCAATACCAAGACATAATAAGAAATCAATAAAAGAGAAAAAATAGACGGGGGAATGGAGAAAATCATTAGTCATGGTAGTCTTAGTCAAGCTCAAGAATATAATTAGTTCAAATTTCAAAATATCAGAAACCTCAGTTGTCTTTATAGTTGAAAACACTATAGTTGAAAACACATCATCAACTATGACTGGAAAGATTCATTATCTTGCTCAATTTCAGAGCCCGCTTCATCATCTTGATCAAGACAGTCAATTCCATAGGCTGTATGTCCGTGACCAAATGCCTTGATATGATCTTTAAGAGATCTTTTATGCTTAAAGTCAGACCCACAAGAGCAATACCAGAGCTTCCCACAGTTCTTCTCATGAGTTCTCCAATCGCCTCTTACAGCAAATGCTTTGCAACATTTTCTACACATGAAAGGCTTGATCCCATGCTTTCTCTTGTAATGGGTTTGAAGGGTTCTGAAGTCTTTGAGTGGTTTTGCTCTTGGATGGTCAATATTGTTCTTGCATCCCGGTGCACAGCAATAGCAAGGGAGTCTAAGCATAGCTGTTGGCTGTGTTCCTCTTAGAGATTCAGGCCCCTTTCTATATTGAGATCCATGCCCCCACATATGCATCTGTAGATTTTGGCAGCAATATCATGCAAGAGAAAATAATAATTAGTTGAAAGGGGAAGTGGGGAAGAATGAAAGCCATTAACACTCACTCATAAAGGAGTGAATCTTTGGTACTGTCGATTTCGTCCAAGAGCCTCATTATGAAACAGCATTTGCTTCAAACTAGGTCTTTGTTGCATGTAATTTGTGAAGATTATTTATTATTTTATCATGCCGGCCATGTTTTTTTGACTTAGAAGCCTAAGAGGAAAATCTATGAGCGGCGTCCTTTTCAACATGTTTCAATACTTCTTCATCACCTATGGTCTATAGGATTAAAGAAAAAGGTGACAGTGTAGGGCATCCTCTAGTAAAGATATAGCTCGGAAGCCCAACCAGGGAATATTGTACAGCTATTTATATTCATTTTGTGGAGATGAAAAACAAATTCATTCTATGCGTATTGTACTAGAATTCAAGACTTAATTGATGTTGTTTCATTTTATGTTGATCTCCTCATGTCGGAGTTCAAATTGTTCTTGCATATAAACTAAGATTTAATAAACCCTTGAGACAAAATTTCAGTTGTAGACACCCCTGCCATTTTCTAACCAATACAAAGCTGCAAAAAGTGCTAGCATTAAATAATACTGATCTTCTCAGTTAGGCTGGGAACTTTTCGTTTTTATCCCCTTGACAGAAAAAGGGTATGGTGTAACAGTTTAGAGATCAAGATAAAAGCAAAGGACATGTAATATAGTAGGTAAAGGAAAAACCCTAAATTACACACACACACACAACTATGTGTCCTTTCATGGATTAAGCCAAGATTATAGGTGAAAAACCAAAGTGAGACTATAAAAGAAAGGTATAACTAAAGGATATACAGAAATGAGCTTTTTCTTTTTCTGCAAATTTTCACAAAAGTAAGATCTGGAAAAGTAGGGGTAGGAGAGTAGGAAAAGAGGAAAAGGAAAGATATTCTCTTTCTTGCAACCCATCCTTAACTGTTTTCATTATTTTATCTCTCCTCGAGAGAATTAATTTTCAAGATGATGAAAGGCGACAAACCTGCATGTTGTTGTATCTGTTGAACGTCTTGAAACAAAGGGGGCATGAGAACTGTGTTGGACCAATCAGAATCTGAGCAGGGGTAGGGATCCAATACTGACCCCTGTTAATTCCATTCGACTGATACCCAGAAGCAACAGTGACTTTTTCTTCTTTGTCTGAAATCTCTGTGGAGTATATGTTTGAAGCTAAATCAGCTGAACTCGGGCTTGGAAGCCCTAAGTGTAAAGCCACCGTCACAGTATCGTCTTCCAAAGAGTTAGATGATATGCTTAGTTCTTTCTCCTTCTTGTTCACTTCCATAGCACTAAAGGAAGATTCAAGATCTTCACGTCTTGTAGGGCTTAGGTTAAGGAGAGGAAGGGCTTCTCTGCGAGGAGGAGAGGAGGAAGAAGATTGGTACTGAGTAAAAGAGATGCCACTTGTGCAGTTATGATAACTAGAAGGAAAATAGAATGGTGGATTGGAGCAAGAGGATGAAGAAGACAATAGGCAGGGCGAATTGAGGTCAAACCAACCATTGAAGTCATTGGAGCAGTAGGGGTCGGTCATGATGAGAGGTGGGAAAGGAAGGATATATGATAGGGTAGAAGGAATTAGGTTATTATAGACTCTACAGAGTACACAGAAAGGAAATAAAGGGAAGGGTTTAGTGGAGGGGAGGGATAAAGGTGAGCAAAAGATAAGTTTGAGATTTAACAAAATCACCATAATGAAAGAATCGGGATGAAGAGTTAAAAGACGTGTAGAAATCCAATGTTGGTAAAGCAAACCCAATAAAGTAAAAAGGGAGACAAGAAATCACTTGCGAAGTGTGACTTAACAATGGAGAAAATATGCTAAAGCAAAGGGGAAAGAGAGAGAGAGTGGGAAAAAGTCAGGTTGTAGAGAAGGAGATGATGAGATTATCTTGGGACTTGAAAGAAGGTTTGTATAAGAACAGTGTCGGAAATAGGTTGTAGAGATCAAATATACTCTTTTTAATAAAAATTAATATTGTTACAACTTAACAACTCCACCTACCCATAAATGAGATGAAGAAAGGCCAAAGACAAAGTCAGTCATTGAAGTTGAAGTCTTGAAGACTATCTGTTCTCTTGAACCGCAATCCCGTTCCCACTCGCACGAGAGGCAGAAAAACTGCCTTGCAGCCCCATCGGGGAGGAACAAAACCTAAGGGAAAAAAAAAAGCTAAATTATACCGTGTCTTAAGTACAATAATATTCTTTTCAATTAGTACATAATTTATCAATTATTGAATCCTGTAACTAAGCCAAATTGAACAGTAAAATAAGTTTATACATCACGATAAGGAATCAATCACTTCGAACACAATAGAATTAAAGCAAAAAGAAAAAGCACACTTTATAGTTTGTACACAATAATAATAAGTTGTTCACATTTTTTTCATTTTTTTTCCCGAGGAGATACACAATCTGGTTGTTTGACACCCTCCATTGTGATCTTCTTCTCTTCCTCGGGAAACAAATAGTTTGGATTTAAACCAGCAAGTGCTTTGGCCTGCACGCTCTGGTCGGCTTTGGCTCCTCAAGGAGCAGAGACTCAGTCCGTGTCTCCGCTACTGCTTTCACCTCTTGCATGCAAACCCTTCACTGTTCGATCTACCCTGTCTTGCTCTTCTGCTCACCCCGGGGATACAGCTGTTTTGTTCAGTGGGACATTTTGGAGTTAAGGGAAGAACCAGTAACATTGGGGGGTCACAGGACAAAATACTTGACATGAATACTAAAGAAATAGCTAACTGCAACCACTGACCCCCCATTGCCACCCACATGATCAACACCCTTTTGGTGCCTGGTTTTTCGAGCACCCAGATCCCTTCTCTCCAATTCTATAATTATAATTTGTGCGCGTGTATGTGACAGATAGGGAGAGTGTGTCTGTGTGTCAACAGATACAAAAGTATAAGATTTAGGGATATCAGAATGACAATTTCGCTCAGCTCCTCAATTTTAATTACGTTTCAAGTCTATCATCATCGCATTATTTTGAAGAATAAATTATATTTTCTTTACATAAAGTAACCACGTTTTTTCCACGGAAAAAAAGTAATCACAATTTTATAATAGTATAATTTCGTACCAAGAAAAATTATAGGATAATTACGTAGTAGTCTAACTAAAGTTGTCTGACCGACTAAAATCGTTATTCTCCCTGTGAGTTGAGCAGGAAGCACAGTGAATCTAGCAAGTAACTTCACCAGCAAAAGGTCCCCCACCACAAAAGAACTTCAAAGAGTAAAAGGGGAGATCATGACAAAGACAATAGGCAACAGGAACTATGTTAAAAGGCTAAATATTGATTTCAGTGGCGAATGAATTAACATGATACCGATTTGGAGGATTGACATCTATGAAACACCCTTTAAGAGAAAAAAAAAAAAAAAGTGACTAGAAGGGAATCGTTTTGTTTTTTTTCTACTTTCAACCTAACCAAAGGAACTCTCTTTTATTTGGTGGTTAACTTTTTACAATGATCTCTCGGTTCTCTCTCCCTCTCTCTTATGCGCTCCTTTACGTTTCTACTTCAGTATTTTTTTTTTTTAAGGATTGTCGCTGTTTTCACCCGCAGTCGCCCCTCTAGGCGCTCTCTTTCATATTTTTTCTAATAAATTTTATCAAGTTGGATCCTTAATTTCTCTCTCAAAATTGATTTACTGTAGATTTTGATCTTTTGATGTGCTCTTCCTTCATGGGTATTTTTGTGCTTTCCATGTTTTTCTTTCAAAGTGGGAGTGATGGATCTACTATTGCGGTACTTGATTACCCTCGCTGATCGCGGCAACACAAAGCTAGTGGAGGCGCAAAATTAGTGTGACATATAAGCAAAGAAGATGCTCTTAAGGAGAACATTACTTGCTGCTGGGTAGCCCGGTCACTAGGAGGGTCCGAGTGTGATTGTATCTTCATCCATGGATTTGACAGAAATGGACACCATGTGAATGTGACAGATATTGCTAGGAAACATGACTGATAATGAGTCATTGAGTTTGGCACAGAGAAGATAATTGGATGGCGTAGAAAACTGCAAGATTGAGTTTTGTGAATAATGCATGATGGAACAGGAAAAGGTGGAACTTGTCATGATCATTGCTGCAGTTTACAAAAGCAATTGTATTTTGGGTTTTTTATGTTCTTCCAAGTCATAAGAGATGCTTGGCACAGAGGTGGCTGGGTGGCTGACACCAGTTTGATGCGAGAGCAGTGCCACCATGGTGCAAGAAGCATTCTTTCGCCAAATGACTCTTTTGGCGAGTATCCGAGTTTTCCAAGGTTGCGTTACTCTAAGTTAGGACTTAGGAGCCACCCAACTTTCTTCTTTTTTGTCACTTGCTGCAAGTTCTTCCATCTTGTCTGGTTTTGTTGTTGCTAGCAGATGTCATCCACTGGAGCTCTCAATATGAGCTCAAATCGTTGAGCTTGTCTACATATGTGACATGCATGAAAGAGTGGGCCAGATTGAATAAAATTATCAACAAATTATTTGTATATCATTTTTATTATACCTTTCTTATGTTTTTTTTCTTTTTTGATAATAAAATAAAAAAATACATTTCAATACACTGTCTTTATTTATTTTGCCAAACAAAATGGTGTAAGGATAAATATAAAAGGTGTGCAATAAATATTTATGTAAAATTATACTCTTTTTCACGAGTGTGGATGTTTAAGCTGACCTGTATGAGCTAGTAGCCAAGAGTTGAAGACGAGACTAGAAATTTGGCGAACCAAATATTTTTAGTTAAGAAGCTACCAAATTTGAAACTTTGGCGAGCTAAAGTGAGAATTCATTTAATCTTTTAATTAATTATTATTATTATTTAATAATTTATAACATTATTTGTTTTTATTATTAAATAACAAATACGTTAATTGTTTTTGTAAATTTTTACTTTGTTTCATTGACCCATGATGACACTAAAAGTGTTAGGCTCTATGCTAAGCGAGCTGTGCTCCCAGATCAAAATTCGAACCTTGGAGGAGTGGAGGCTTTGTCCTAATCTTGACAGTACCCAATAAATTAGTTTCATAATAATATTTATGGAGATATCATAGTAAAAAAATTAAAAAAAAATGACCAATGATAAGCTAAGTTGGTATTTTACCTATATATATATAGGGGTATTATACATGAGTTGGATTTGGCCTTGCACAACCCCCGTCCAAAATTTTGAGCGAGTCAATTTTTAATGTAAGTCTTGACTCAAAGTGACACATGGACGACCTGAGCAGACTTGACCTATTATCGAGTTCCAAATTCTAAATTCATAAAGAAATCCCTTAATACATAATTAAATATGCACCCTAGCGGTCTAACATAGCACTAAACATCTATAATTGGGAGAGGGATTGATAGTGATAGGCGCCTCAGCCCAGTGGGTTTCGATAGTTTTGTTGTGGTTACTAGTTGATATATATATATATATATATATATATATATATATATATGTTTGAATAATTTAACTGTGTTTATTTTAATTAATAAATATAAATCAATTGTGTTTATTATTTATAATAAATACAGGGTTAGTTTTATATTAAAGTCTAAGTCGATTATTTAACCAAACAATAAAGTCAAGTAGATTATATTTACTTTATTTAACAAGTACAAGCCAATTGTGTTTCTCATATAATGTTTAAAAAAAAATGAAAATTTGAATATGAATTTAGATGAAGGTATAATGAATTTACTCTTCTAGTGTTGTTGTATTTATACAAGTAGGAAGGTGAATAGGTGATGGGTTGATTATGTTCATTGCACTTACAGGACTGAGCTCTCGAAGGCATTCACTGGCCCGACACTTTCCTGAGATTGCCACCCTCCTTGTCGTCGTTGTCTTGGGTCTTATCTCTTAATACTAAGCACCAAACCATATTTCTCACGTTATTCGCATTGTTTTTTGCGTGTCGGTATTGTTGTAATCATCTCCATTTCCGATCCTGTCCACCCTCCCTTCAATATACATATATATATAGCTTTATTTTTAAATTTACATTAATGTATCTTTTTTTTTCTTTTAAATTTACAAGTAATTCAATTCAATAACTACACATTTATTATTCCATTTTATGTTGATCAAATAGCATTAGTCTCCTCAAAAAGAAATGAATATATTCTGATATTAAAGCCTAAATTGTGTTATCTATTGTATGTCTACCTCACCTTGTGAATAGTCAATGCACGACATATACGAACAGGGAGACCATACAAGAATTCCTCTTCAATTTGGCTATCAACCACTATCCTTGTTTCTCTACAATCGCCTTTCACTTGTCTCACTTGTCCCGACAACGGAACAAGCCTCGCTGTCCTCAGGTTTAACAACTTTTTACCACCACAGACACGATATGGGAAGCAGTGAAGCACTTAAAGAAGCATAAAAAAAATGATACACAAGTTTCCCGAATAAGGTAAAACCTATGCAAGCTACCAAAAAAGAAAAAAAAAATGGATACATGAAACTATCAAGAAGCACCTAGTAGGACGTTTAGTTTCTATGACCAACTCCAAAGTGAAACCTCTTCTCATGCTTGTTATTAAAGGCATATTCAAGACGCAAAGGACCCAATGGTGAATCCACATGGATGCCAAACCCATACCCGTATCCGCTTCCAGGCTTCAGCCTTGCTCCAGCGGGGTCACCTAATAAAAAAACCAAAACACCATTGAATGTGGCCTCATTTGAGGACATGAACATTATTGGCAAACATATAGATAGGCACTATTAGTTGAGACTGAACAGACGAGAAGTCAAAATTGTTAAAAATAAGACATTGTAGATATTGTCACTTGAAGGAGCCAAAGCACAAGGATAAGCCAAGAAAGAATGGTTCTGCTTGGAAAATGACTCCAGCAGTCTATGACTGTAGTCTGTGCAACTTAACTTGGTTGTCCTTGACTTTAAGTTTTAACAGTCACCTAACTTCATAACAAAGGGCAAGTTGACTCTTTTGAAGATCAGTAAGATAACTATGATGGATCATGTACATTGGGTGATCTCCAGAATATTAATCATCCTCATGAAATTCAAAAAGAAGGAACCAAATGAAAAAAATAGAAGGTTGAAAACTAAAAGAAATTGAACAAAACAAATAAAATACCTACCAGGGACACTTGGGCCTGATCCAAGATCAGTTCCGTAGTCATAAAATATAACACCTCCTACAGGCCCCAACTGCAAACAGAAACAGTGTGAGATCGGTGAGTCAACTTCTCTCCAACTTAAATTTAATCAAATGCTTGCACCTGTATGCGCAGGGACATATGCAACACTACATGCACTAGACCTCCTCTGATTCTTAGAAACCTTGCATTCTAATATCCTTTGATTATCAAAAACCAACCACCATTACCTTTACTTTTAGGGACTTTATTGGAGGCAGCAAGGTCAGGTCAGAAAAAGAAAGAGAACTTCCCAATTGCTACAATTTGCCATCTTCAATACAAAAGTCATATTCTACTTGACAGAAAACCTATGGAAGAGTTTCTATAGAAATTATCATCAGATTTCATATTCTGCACATTTTCTTTTTCTTTTTACCCATTCTTCTGACTTGAAAATATCTACCTTCTCTGTTTATACTCTTTTTAAAAATTTATAATTATAACAGCTGTTTCCAATATTTGCTAATTGTTAAGCCCTCTGCTACTCTATACCCCAAAAACATGTCAATCTCCAGCTACAAGAAATTACACATCAGAAACATATATCAGATACTCACTTTTACATTCCCCCCACCCCCAGCCGCCAAAAAAAATATATCCATTGTGTCAACTTAAGTTTTTTATGCCATTTTTTTTTTTTATAATTGAATTCAACCTGCAGACATGGTCAACCATATATGTGCCATTGCTTTTAATTTTGCTCTTGCAAAAATTTCTTCATCCTCCTTCCATTAACAAATGTTTTTATTTCCTATCCCCATCTTCCTGTCTTCCATTAACCAGGGATTTTGCACTCCTTTTTTATCTGTTTGGCAAAAGATAGGTGAAATTGTGTGTTCCACTTTACCCCCTCCTGCACAGATAAT
Organism: Castanospermum australe; assembly: GCA_019955255.1. Lineage (NCBI taxonomy): Eukaryota > Viridiplantae > Streptophyta > Magnoliopsida > Fabales > Fabaceae > Castanospermum > Castanospermum australe. The sequence continues at coordinate 446,997 of NSJW01000994.1, read as the reverse complement.
ATGCCAAATTCTATCTTAAAGAGTGCCTATTATACATCAGGGTCTATCTCATGGTTGTCAAAATCACGTTCTTGCTCGTAGAAGATTCTACGAGTTTGCTTCGCCTGAACGATCAAGATACGATTCTACGAGTTAGCTTTGCCTGAACGATCACGATCCCACCGAAAAATCGTTTTGGTAGGATCGCGTGCAAGATCATAAGATCGCTGGCATCTTACGTTTCTGCCGCTTCCACCAAAACTCCAAAATGAGGATGGATCGGGCCTGTTGGGTGCTTATCCGGCCCAAACAGCACTTTTTTCTTGGTGGATCGGCCACCCAAATGTGAGAAACACTTCTTCGTCCCTTTCTGTGAGAAAGCATCGTGCGAATCCCTCTTCTCCTGGTGCAAATCCCCTACTTCTAGTGTGAAACTATCTTCTCCAGGTGCGAAGCCCTCTTCTGGTGCGATGGTGCAAAACCCCTCTCCTCTGGTGCGACGGTGCGAATCCTCTGCTCTGCTCTGGTGTGTGTGACCATGCAAGTCCCTTGTGCAAGCTGTTGGCTGACTCTTTGACCCTCTGTGAGTGGCAGGCTGTGAGAATGGGTGTGGCTGAACCTATGTGGCAGTTTTTGGGTGCGGTGTGTGCATCTGCCAGCTGTCACACACTAATTTTAGGTGCTGAGTGACTAAGCCTATGATAATATAAGATTTTGGGAGTTTTTGAATTCTAATAAATTAATAATTTGATTCTGATTAGAGTCTATTTATATGTTAGATGTGATTTTAATGTTATTTTAATTATTTGTGTTATTATATTTGTATATATATGTTCTTGAATATAATTTTATATTATAGATAAGATCTTACGCTTCATGTTACGATATCACGTGTTACGTGTCTACCCTTCCTTTCCGATCCTAGAATGATTTACAATTTTGACAACCTTGGCCTATCTTCTACAAGAATTACTTCAACTCCTATCAAGCAGTTGTGAACCAGTTCAGTTGCATGTCATGAAAATTAGGATAAGCACAAGACAACCATTAGTAAGCTCAAGAAACTACACTAGATAGGACAGGAAAAAGTTTGATAAAATTCAAATACCATGGGAAAAGAAATTTCTCCAGAGCCAACAATATACGACCGACCAGAGCCCACGGAACCTTCTTCATAGCCTCTCACACTGTTTGTTCCACCAATGGCAAAAGCTTCATAGGGAGAGAAATTTCCCACCACATGACCACCAGAGAGACTAGCAGTAAACCAATCAAAGTCAGTAAAACAGTTGATTATCTGTTTTTCACTTTTCCCTTACTGTAAACAACAAAGCATTCCTTTTTCTTTTCATGAGAAGGGGGGTTGACCACATGCATTTCATACCTTAAATGAAGGCGAGCAGGACCTATCTCAACACCCTTCCTAGCACGTGCATTCACCCTATTGAAGGACAACCATTCAGGCAAAAGAGGAAGTCCCTGTTCCATGTTAAGGACAAACTGCAAAACCAAGCAAGTAATGATGAGAATCATAGAAGAAAAATTTAAACTGAAGGACTGTATTCTATAGATTACGAACCATAGAAGACCCATGATTGCCAGAACCAGTGTAAACAGTCTCAAATTTAACAAGCAACATGTCATCATGGTTATTGCCACTACAAGGAAACAATGCCAAAAGATTAGAAACAATCACAAAATCATCACAACCATACTGTCCAAAACAAGCAACCTGTAGCATCTAATTTTAGATTATGCACCTTGCGGTAAGAGGACTGCTGTAAAAATCCTTGATGATAGGAGCCCCTTTGTCATCACGGACCCCGGCATGCTGGAGGGATAGAGATCATAAAAAAGGAATACAATTAGGATAGGAATAACATACATAGACATAGAAACTAGATTATATTACATATAACTCATGGCAGGTATAATCTAATTACACAGTGTAACTAAACTAAGCAAATCTGCAATTTGCAAGCGGTATTGGTTGTGCTAGTGTGGAAGGACAAAAATTAGAAATAAAAAAGATATTACAACACACAAAAATCAGCCACCAAAATTGACGGACCTGGAAAACAAGCCCTGTTGTTCCGCTCCATTTTGGCCTGATTGGTCGGCTGTACTCTATACCAGCTGTGACGCGGCCAATGGTCAGGCTGCTGTTATCAGGCTGGTTACCGTGAACAATTGTTCCAGGTGTTCTTGAATTCTAAAAAGAAGTTAATTAAATATCAGCAAACAGAACTTTAGCTTTCTATCATAAAAAAAAGTAGTCATTGAGCTCAGAAAAAATAAACCTTCAGATCACCTGAATCATTATTGTTCTAGATGTCCGTTTATCATCTCCTTGAATCCAAGGGTCTGTGTAGTTTATACGAAAGATTGAGTCAATCTGGCCCCTCTCTAAGGAAATATTGAGTTTTTGGTTTCTCCCAAAAACATTCCTATGAGAATAGGCAAAGCTGCAATGGAAGCAAAATAGGATTGAGTGAACCAGCTGTGTGTAAACCAGTTGTAGTTGGACCATAAGCAACATGCAATATGAAGATAGATAGTAAAGGAAAAACTATTTTATTCTGTTGACAAGGAGAAAAACATATATAAGCATAGATAAGCTGAGATAAAGTACCAGGTCCAGAAGTTAATATCAACTTAAATTTCTATGTGGCCAGTTCTATCTTCTATGAAAAGATGTACTGGAGGGTGGCGTGCTTACAGCTATAGGTAGCATATTTACACATTCATGTAATAACACTGCATAGCAGTATATGGAGCAAGCAGCAGAGGTAATAACCCTTAAAATAGTTTTAATTGCAGGGAAGTAACCTTGGATTAAATGTTAGCATACAAAGAGAGGATAGGATGCCAAAAGACGAAGCATTAACTCACAACTAAACCCATCACATGACTTGGAAAATATACTCACCTTCCAATGAGTCCTGGCAGTAGACCACTTGTACTCCTGTGAATGTAAATACCTAGTTAGATTATGCAGCAAAGAAAAGGGAAAATCAAGTTGAACTCAACTTAGATTTGATGGAATTTTACTGACCTCCCCTCTAGTTTTAGAAATTACAATTGTCCTATTCAATCTGTATTTTTCACCAATATAGAACTGAACAAGAGGCAGTACAGAGGGGGTGTTTACTGTAATTTCCAAAACTATAGGGGAGGATAGTGAATTTCATCAAACCTCGAGGGAGGCCAGTGTAATTTACCCAATAGTATACATAAGCTCCGTTGAAGTATGCTTTAGACTAGAATCACTTACCCACTTGATATCCCACCACCGGCGGAAAATCCTCCACTAGGACGCTCCACTACATTCATCACCATATCAACCTTCCCCGTGTCTATAACATGGCAAAGAAACAAAATACACAAGTTTAGATAATGCCATGGATCTAATGAAGGAAGACAAGAAAAGACAAACAAAAAAGATTATGTCAATTCTTCAAGAATATATGTATTTTTCTTTCGACAGCTTTAGTTGAGTTGTAGTGAGGCATCATATACCACACCTGACAGGCTGACAATACACAAACAGAAAAATTATCAGGAAAAAAATTGGGTCCCTTGTAGAACACTGGAAAATTATTTAAGACCTGTTCAGCACTAGTAAACTTTATGAAAGCTAACTAATATTTTCAGCTAGTGAATAGCATCCTTGTCCTAGTTTCTTTTTATCTTCTTTTCTTATTCTTGTCTTTCTTGTATTTTCATTAACTTTTCTTTCCTAGTTCCTCTGCGTGTTAGCATGAAACATTCTCCACATTTATCATATGCCAATTTTACAAAGCCACATTTGGTAGGGCAGTAAAATGCTGACTAAAAAGTTATACTCATATAGGGCCCGGTGGTGAGAAATTTTATTACAACTTGGCAAGTATAGTTACTAGTTTGAACCAACAGTATTTCTTTCTTACACCTATTCACCTCAACTTAAAGCTCATTTTCAGTATGTATACATCACCTGCAGGCTGAGGAATAATGCTAACATCTTCCATGATCCCCATAGTTAATACAGTCTCTACATCTCTTTTTCCCTGAAGCATACTGTAGACCTAGAAATAAAATAAAGAATGACGCCAAAATCCTTCTTAGTAAGAATACAAATTCAAGAAGGCATGTTTCCGTAAAGAGAAAAGAAAGTAAGATCAGAAATTTTCCCTTCAGTTAATAATACCAATATCCATTGAACAGACCAAAGAATGTTGACAACCAAATTTGATAAAATAATGCTACTATTAGCTTTAAAACTGGCATTAGACAAATATGAAATCCTCTCTATTTAGCTTGATTCGCAGCTCTTGACAAAAACTCAACAAATTAACTCACAACCTACTATGAGCCATCATCTGTTGGAGTACCCAGTGCTAGGTCAAGGAAGTACCTGCCCCTTCTTGGTTGTAATTTGCCGAAGTATTATTTCAGGTTTTGTCTTCCCTATAGTAGGCTCACCTCTACAGATAGCAAATCAAGTCAGGAATAAAATCACTCAATAGAAATATATAACAGAAACTTGCAGGTATATTTGTGTCTGCATGAGTGTACTTATGTGTGCAAATCAAATTGGAAGAAGGTGCTTACGTTTTCCTGTCAAGAAACCGTATGGAGATATTATTGACCTCAGCTTCTGAAACTTGTAATCTCAGAATACCCCCAGAGAGAATCTCAACAGCTGAAACCTACAATGATTATCAAGGCAGAAAAAAAAAAATGACAATTCCAATTGTAATACTGGTTAGAGCATAAGCCAAGCAAGGTGGAAGGATGTAATATAATATTATGAAACTCTGTGTAGCTAAGAGCTTAAGACTACTGAAAACATGAAATGGATTCACATTCTGGAATCCCACCCACCTCCAAGCCGGAAGATTATATTACTAGACTTTTAAGTTTGAACAAAGGATAGGGGCAATTTACCATAGCAAAAAGACCACGCTCCATGTACCAGCCATTAATGGAAGATATTGCTTCGTCCAACCGCCTCAGATTGATAACTTTCCCTGCACAACTTAACATGTAAATTTTGAATATAGTGAAGGTCATATATGCACAACGTTATAATTACATCTACATGATTATAATTGAAAAGATAAGGAGAAATAAGAAAAGGTTACCATATCCATCTCGAAAAGAATCCTCTAAAAACTTCGCCGGAAGAACATTAGCTCCTTCACATACCAACCCTTGGAACTCTTGATTTGGTTCTACCTTATGCCACAAGAAACCAGTACTAATTGTTTAAAGTTTAAACCATAACCAAGAATAAGCATCTTTCCAAGAACATAAGAAAACAACAATTTTCACTTCTTAACCACTAGCAAAATGTGAAAATGAACAACCTTTAGGGTATGTTTGAATGGAGTAGTTTGGAGGAAAAGAGAGGGGAGGGAAAAAATTTTTATTTTAAGTAAACCTTCCCCTTATTTGAGAAAATTTTTTGAAATGAAAGGGTTAAAATGAGACATTATCAAGTAAGCTTGCAATCCTACCTTATCCATTTTGTTATAAACATTTTATAATTCTCTTTATTTAGAAATGAAAACCCTCCCCTCCTTTCTCCTCCCTTCCCCTTTAAACTCCTTCATCCAAACATACCGTTATTCTCTTCCAGAAGGCCTCAATAAGGATTCGGGATTCCAATTTTGGTAACAATAGTCTGAACCAGTAATCACCTTTAAGTGAATACTTGTAGCAATGTATTCAGTATTTCATATGACACTAGCAAGTTCTTTTGCAAGCAGCTCAATGCAGACTTAAACAAAACACTACAAGGCCATTATGACATATATCATTTTTAGTGAAACTCTATCCAGATCACATAAAATTATAAACGAAGAGCTCAATGCCTCACTCATAAACATACCTGAAACACTAATCTGATACCATCACGCGTATCAACTGCAACCGGCATGCACGAGCAAAAATACCCACTATTAATGATGCGATGCACATCCTCTTGGACCTCGCGCACAGTGAGAGCCGAGTTGGGTCGACAAGCTTTCAGAGCCTGTAAGGCCTCCACCTCAAGGTCCTTTCTCTCGAGTTCCTCCCCGTCCTTGTCTCTAACCAGCACCTCACTGATCAGCACCCTCTCCTCGTTCTGTCGACTCGAGGAGTGCCCCTTCTGCTGAGTCTCCTTCCCCTCCGGCCCCCCCTGAGTCGACTCCACCAACGACAAAGAAGCTATACAGAGAATCGGAGACGCTCCTTTCAACGCCCTCCTGTCATCAGTCCCGGACCCAGTCAAGGATAACGTCGCCGAACACAAAAGAGAAGATTTTCCGAGCAACGCGCTTTCCTCCACGCCGTCCGTGGCTGGGAGAGTCGAGTTTCCTTTCCGAGAACCCAACACGGACCGAGTTAACTCGTTGGAGCGAGACCAGAATGGAGCTCTGAAGGATTCAATAAATTGAGCAATCGAGTTTGTGGTGCGAGTGATATGAGAGAGTGCGGTTTGAAAACGAAAGTTTTGGGGTTTGGGAGAAAGAGGGATTTTAATGGAAGACGAAATGAAACGGACATCGTCATTTCGAAGCATTCTATTTGGCTTGCCTTGCTTCAGCACTGAGCCTTCCCCTCCACATCCACCTCCACATCCACCTCCACCTCCGGTCACACAGAAGAATCGCAGAGGTTTTTCGGTTCAGACACGGGCCGGGTATTATTCATTCATCCTCTCTTTTTCTCTCTTCAAGAGGTGCTATGGGCTGGGTTATCGCGGCCCATTAAACGACAATTTCCAAAATCTTCTTGCTGCGTTCCTATGGAAAACAAATGAAAAAAATCATAAAAAGAATCATAAAAAAAATAAAAAAAAAATAAAATCCTAAATTCTTAGAATAATTTCATATTATTAAATTAGATTAGTAATTCTTTTAATAATTAAATAAAAAATATTAAATATTTTTAAAATTTTAAACCTGTCAAATGTTTTTTATTTTTTAGTTGATATTTTTTTTATCAAATATTAAAAGAATTATTATGAAAATGTTTTAAAAAGATATAATATTATTACAAGAGCTTCCGCCGCCGATAGACATGTGAGAAAAGCTCCTCTTCTCACAGACATTCTTCCCAACGTTTCTTGATATTAAGAAAAAGTAAAAATAAGCAAGCGCTAAGTTTGTGAACCAAATTTTGGTTAAAAATTTTTAAACTTAGTTACTAAATGAATTAAATTTAAACTTGGATACGAATTTTATTAAGGAATTAAAATAATATTTATTATTTATTATTAAATTATCTTAATTTTTTAAAAAAATATTAAATGTATTTTAAGTTTTAAAATATTAAATATTTTTACTTTTATTTAATAATTTTTATTTTTAATTTTTTAATATATATCCTAAGAGTATATGTTAACAAAACACAACTTATGAATTCAAGTGACACAAAATTATTTTAGAAGTATTTAATTTTAGAACTGAATTTATAAGAGTTATTTTGCCTACACGCTAGCTTATCTTTTTGCTCCCTATGTTGGGTGTACGGCGTGAGACTTCTTTCGTCATCGAAAAAAAATGTCTAGCCAAAAAAAAAAATCCGAATACAAAATTATCTTTCTCAAAAATATCTTATGTATTTTGAAAATAATATATTAATTAAATAAAAATATAATACATGACATATCAATAAAAATAAATATGTATTTACTAACAAGTATCAAATATAATAATAAGTCAATTATATTTTTTAAAAAATTTAAATTTAAATTTAAATTTTGCAGAAGGATATTGAGAAGATCATCTTCTATGATTTAAAATAAATAAATATGTATTTTAAAATTAAATTTATAATTTTATATAAATAAAATTTAAAACGTTCCAAATATTGTGTAAGTACTTGAAAATTTATCGGCTACGTGTTAGTGTCCGAGAGACAGTATGTAATTTTCAACATTAAGGAAAGTGAAAAAACGCCAACGTCAACAGGTTCCTGGGACCAAGGGCCTTTGACTTTAACTTGGTCCCCCCTTCCCTTCGGCCTTTAACAAAACAGTGGAAACGATCCACCTCTCTCTCTCTCTCTCTCTCTCTATTGATTCCTGCTGATCCTTCCGTTTACCGTTTACTGTTTACTGTGCCACTGATCGTCGATCACCAACAGGTAAGTTCCAACAACATCTCTAGCTTATCCCAGATGTATGTAGTCGATGAAGTTCAATGAATATTTGCTGAGGAAATCTTTATGCTTTATGTTGGGGTTTCCGTTTTACTCGAGGCAAGGGTATATGTTCTGTTCACTTCACAAATCCGAAGGAAGAAGCTAGTTATGATTGCTAGTTAATGTGATCATTTATTACGTATTTCCGGATTCTGTATTTTTTGTTTCTGAGATGAATGAAGCCAAGTATATGGAAAAGATTTGGCTTTTCAGTTTTCTTGGGGTGTCAGGCTTAGTCAAGTGGTTATAAATACTGTTCTGGTCAGAACCGGATTCAAATTTCAGTTTCTGTTCTACCCTGCCTTCTATCTGCAGCCGATTTTGAGAATTAGGGTTTTGGGATTGTGTTCTAAGAATGAATAGTTCGGGTCTGGGAGGTGGGTTTTTGTCGGGTCCCAGTGGGGGGATTTTGGACCTGGAATCGCCATTTCATAGAAACCAAGAGACCCAGTTGGGTCATCCATCAGTAACAAGTCAGCAGCACATGAATATTATGGGTGGTCTTGAAGATGATCACCCGATTGGGCTAATGGAAGAGAAAGGATCAAATGCGGCATTGAATTTTCAAAAAGGAAAGGCAATTGCTCCTTCTAATCCCGCCAATAGTAATGATATGAGTGGAGATGATGAGCCAAGTTATGCAGAAGATGGAAATTGCGAGAACTTTGATGGCAGGAACAGCAAAAAGGGGTCTCCTTGGCAGAGAATGAAGTGGACAGACAATGTGGTTAGGCTTCTTATAGCAGTGGTGGGTTGTGTGGGTGATGATGGTACAATTGATGGCATGGATGGTCTAAAAAGGAAATCTGGGATTTTACAAAAGAAGGGCAAGTGGAAGACGGTCTCCAAGATCATGATGAGCAAGGGTTGCCACGTGTCGTCACAGCAGTGTGAGGACAAGTTTAATGACTTAAATAAGAGGTACAAGAGGTTAAATGATATACTTGGAAGGGGAACTAGTTGCAGAGTGGTTGAGAATCCTGCACTGATGGATTCAATGCCTAAGCTGTCGGCTAAGGCGAAGGATGACGTTAGAAAGATATTGAGCTCAAAACACTTGTTTTATAAGGAGATGTGTGCCTACCATAACGGGCAAAGGATACCAAATTGCCATGATCTTGATTTACAGCGTTATTCTCTGCAACATGGGATGGACTTAAGAGATAATAATGGCTCAGAGGAAGAATCTGAGGATAACAATGAAAGTGAGGATGATGAGTTGGATAATGAAGGTAATATTAATGCACATGTGGATGGAGAGAGGATGGAGTTCTGTGATAGAAAGAAATTAAGTGAGGAGGATGGTCATTTTTGGCCACAATCTGTTGGGCTGGATAAGTTTGAAGTTGAAATGGCAAAGATTTTTCAAGACCCCACAAAGTCATTGTGGGAACGAAGAGAATGGATTAAGATACAAATGTTGCAGCTTCAAGAGCAAAAAGTCAGCTACCAAGCCCAAGCTCTTGAACTTGAGAAACAATGGTTTAAGTGGCTAAGATACTGCAGCAAGAAGGACAGGGAGCTAGAGAGGTTAAGGTTGGAGAATGAGAGGATGAAATTAGAAAATGAGCGCAGGGTTTTGAAACTGAAGCAGAAAGAGCATGAGATTCAGTAGGTCTAACATGTCCTTAGACCCTACCTCTCTTGGAATCGATGGGCTGCATGGGAGAGAATATATCAACTTGGGCAGACAGCAGTAACTCCTGCTCAGAAAGGATCGGTCATCATTGCTTAAATAATGTATGAAATGAAATCCTTTTGTTTACTATGTTCCATAATTTGTTAAAACAGCCAGACTAACATAGTAGGTTAATGAATGATATATTTATGGAGTAATTACACTGACCTCCCCTAAGGTTAGCACTTATTACACTGATATCTTTTTTGTTTGCGAAATTACACTTATCCCCTTTATTTTGTTATTTACAAGGGGTATTAGTGTAGCAATCGTAAATAAAATAGGGGACATAGGTGTATATTTCTCGGGCAAAGTAGGATGTATGGTGTAAGAATAGTATATAAAATAAATGATATGAGTGTAATTTCTCAAACAAAAACGGTGTCGAGTATAAAAACTGTTAACCTCAAGGGACGTCAGCTTAATTACCCCTATATTTATTTGTTCTTGAGCTTTCAAATATATGGTTGAGAAGTGAGTTCACTAGACATTTCCCCTTTGAATTGTCCCCATCATTTAAGAACAAAATGTAATAATCAAATTTTTACCTTTTGCATTGCCAAGACATTAGCATAGAAGTTTAAATTCGTTATGGAATGTGAAGAGATGTTCTGCCCTACTCCTTGCGCTCTATACCTCGTTTGATAGTTGAATGTTGGCAAATGGGATTTTGTCTCTGATACAAAAATGGGTGGATGTTGCTCTAAGGCTCTTGAGCTTTTATTAGCCAGAGCTACAACATGCTATAGTATAGTTTACAGAACAAGAATAGTGCGAACGGAATTAAAAACAAAGTCATTGCTGTGGTTGTAACTTGTATATCACCAACTTACTTTTAACTGTGTTACATTAGGTAGCCACGTACCGCATGCGTGATATACTTTTGCCTTTGCAACTGTACATTCTACAGATAAAAAATGGTTCAAACTCAAAAGAAAAAAAAAAAAAAGTTACCAGCATCCCCTGGTGTGGTTGTATTTCACCGACTTTATTGTAACTGTGTTACATTAAGGAGCTACATGAAGCACGCATGATTCATTTTTTAGCTGTGCATTTTCCAGAACACCTTCAAGAAAGCTTTTGCTTATTCATTGAAAACTTTCTGTTTCCCTTTTCTATGTTTGAACCATGATAATCATATTTTGTTAAGGACGCTGTTTCTTTGCTTTAGTCAATGTTTTTTTTTTTGTCAAGTAAGTTTTGGACCAGTCAAGACTCGAGGCAATTTGTCTTTGCATTCGTGAGTCCATTCTTTACGTATTTATAGCCTTGACGTTTCATACTCGTATACAACAAAACCTAGACCACTGAAAAGTATGAAAATTGCTACTTTTCTGCTCCCAAAATATTTGAATTACACGATGAAGACGACGTTTTCATGATTTATAGTATAATCTTAAAAGCATTTGTCAAGGATTCTTGATCTGCAAAATTAGAAGCAGTGGCTTATTTGTCAGGCTTCATACCTACTTCCATTTTCCTCTTTTTTTTTTGGGTTATTATTGTCTTTTATCTTTTGCTAATTCCTAAGAAATAAAATGGGCTGGTGAGACGTGAGAAATTAATATAAATATACAAACGTTCTAAGTATTAGTCAACCGCATTCTTACTTTATGGTATTTCTTTTAAGTAGATATGATGCACTGGATGACTGTATTAATGAGAACATTTACTAGGTAAGACTTGCAATTAAAAAGTATCAAATCAATTACTATTACTTTCTATTAATTTAGTGCACAAATTATTTTGTATATTATGTTTACTTGACACATTTATTGGGAATCCTAAGAAGAGGTAAAAATGTGTTGGATTGTTTAGCAAAACTGTTTTCAGTAATATCTAAAGGAGCAATATCATTTAAAGAGCACCAAAGTTAATATTATGAATTTAATATCATAGGAAAGCAAAATAGTAAGAAAGAGATATGTGAACCTGCAAATGCCTTTTTTGGGATATCCAATGAAGTCAGCATTTGAAAATTAAGCACGACCAAACCATATTTAATTTATTGTCAAAACTAGCTCAACTTGAAAGAGTCGTATGGCAACAATAGAAAGTCAGAAATTTCCATGGAATTTCCCATGAAACTTTCCTTTCCATTATTTTAAAGAGAGAAGCAAACCAATTTTGCACTATTTATTATTCCATTCTATATTCAACTTGTTGCTCCATCTTTGCAGGATTTCTGCCTACCACGCAGCCACGCTTTAGAGCCTTAAGATTTATAATATATTCAAGGGTAGTAAATTATTGAACAATATAAGAGTGCCTCATCATAAATGGTTTCATTCAAACGCTTCTTTCTCATCGTTTTGCCCGTTGTTCACATTCCTGAAGCCAAGGTCAAAGGTACAATCTATATGACAGCATCTCTCTGTAGCTGCGCTCGTGACTTTGTGTTCGTTTACATTACATGTTAGTTTCTGTAACTGTATCCATTACCTTCTTGATTCTTGTATGTTAGAAATCTTTTTGTTGCTGTGCCTTTCGGGTTGGTAGTGATATCAGTTTATCAAATTTCCCTGTTTTGTCCTTGTAACTCTTGGGTTTTGGTTTTAGCTGGTTTGTTTATTTGAATCCATTTATATTTATGAAAGTTTCCATGTTTGCTTGTGTTGCTAATTGATGTTGATCTGTGTTTCCAATTGAAGTCTGGCTTTATCTGCATAAATCTTGCCATTTTAAGTTTCATCAGATGCTCTTTATGGGTCCATTTTTATGATAAAGTAGTAGGCTGCTGATTGAGTTAGATATGGTATGATAATTACTAAGGGCGATGCATGGTTATGTTACTATGCCTCATGTCTATCACTTAGTCGTAAGCCATCAGGTATTGGAAAACCAGTGTGGTGATTTTGGCAATTATCTTGATGTTGGTCTTACTGGTTTAGTTGACTTAGCAAGGATCAAACTGGATTTTTATTTCATTGCTGTAATTCTTTCATTCTAGGTATTTTGTTTCATTTTTGTTAACTTCAAATTTGGAAAATGTATTGTACATGATGGTGTCCTCTTCGGTAATGGTTTGGACATTCAGCTAATTAAGGCTGATAAATGATACATATAATGAGCTTGGAAGCGGTAGTACTTGCATACAGCCAACCTTTTCACCAATCACCATGCATATCTACATAGTAACATAGTTGGGTCATGGTCATATGTATGTTGTGATCAATATATTGTGAAAGAATCAGAAAATTTCTTTCTATAGTTTTATAGGTTAGCTGGCTGACTTTTCTTAAATGAGCAAACCACTCATTTGACCAGATAAAAAATGGTTGCAATGGAGTATAGAAGTTAAACTCAACTCCATGTACGCTAGTTATACATTATAAAACAATGCTTGGAATATTCAGTCACATTTGTTGAGCCTTGGTAAGGATCCGACGAATGTATTGAGAACTCTTCTGTTGTCCTTAACTACTTCATTCTTTTTTTCTTCCTTTCCATTTACAAATGCACAGAAGCTGTCAATTAGCCACTTAAATGTTATTTGGAATTCAGTGTTATTCATTCTTGAACTCTTAACTGACTTAGCTTCTGCATTTCATTAAAGTCCATAAAAAATTGCTTAACAATTTATTTTGGTGCAGTTTACAGTGGGTTCCACTGCTAATCAGTGATGGCTGATAGAAACCAGCACTCAACAATCGTACAAAAGTTTGCTGGCCAGCTTCATTTAAGATCCAGCCTTTCCCCACATATTGCAACCTGCTATGGAGGTTTGCCAAGGCCTGCTCTGTATCAGCAACGAGTTTCATATACAAATTATTCAAATGCAGGGCTGCAGTCATGCAAAGCTACAAGTGATCTGACTTCGGTTGGTTCAGCTGCTTCACCTGTGTTTGTCCCAGCCCCATCAGAGAAAGGCTTTGCAAGCTTTGCCACCGATTTTCTCATGGGTGGAGTTTCTGCTGCAGTGTCCAAAACTGCAGTTGCCCCTATTGAGCGTGTAAAGCTTCTGATTCAAAATCAAGATGAGATGATTAAGGCTGGTCGGCTCTCAGAGCCCTACAAGGGCATTAGAGATTGTTTTGACAGAACAATCAAAGAAGAGGGATTTGCTTCATTGTGGAGAGGGAATACTGCCAATGTTATCCGTTACTTCCCAACACAGGTTTGTCACTTCCTCTTGACCCTGTGCTTGAACTTCGCATTGTCTACTTGCTGTGTGCTAAATGTAGGTTTATCTAATTCTCCTCCAGGCCCTGAACTTTGCATTTAAAGACTACTTTAAGAGGCTATTTAACTTCAAGAAAGACCGGGATGGCTACTGGAAATGGTTTGCAGGTAACTTGGCATCTGGTGGTGCTGCAGGAGCTTCATCCTTGCTCGTTTGTTATTCATTGGATTATGCTCGAACCCGCCTTACCAATGATGCCAATGCTGCAAAGGGAGGAGGGAGGCAATTCAATGGTTTGGTCGATGTGTACAGGAAGACTCTTCAATCAGACGGTATTGCTGGCCTCTACCGTGGCTTCAACATTTCCTGTGTTGGAATCATTGTCTACCGTGGTTTATACTTTGGAATGTATGATTCATTGAAGCCAGTGCTCTTGGTTGGAACGTTGCAGGTGAGGCGTTGCTTTTGAGTTCAGTTCACCTTCCATCACTATGTCTTGATTCCATAAATTATTTGATTCTTTTGTTTAACACTTTTTCCTTCTTTTGCTGTTTTTTTTGTCCCAAAATTTCAGGATAGTTTCTTTGCTAGCTTTGCTCTGGGATGGCTCATTACTAATGGTGCCAGCTTTGCCTCCTACCCCATTGATACTGTTCGTAGAAGAATGATGATGACATCTGGTGAAGCTGTCAAGTACAAGAGCTCTTTTGATGCATTCTCGCAAATTCTCAAGAATGAAGGTCCAAAATCACTCTTCAAGGGTGCTGGTGCAAACATCCTTCGTGCAGCAGCTGGTGCTGGTGTGCTTGCGGGCTACGACAAACTTCAAGTGCTTGTGCTGGGAAAGAAGTATGGCTCTGGAGGGGCTTAATAATTGACATCATACCCATACAGCACAAGATGGTGATGGAAAAACATATCAAAACCAATCTGAGATATTTATTTCGGTCAATTATTTTACTTATTTCCGCAACATACTTTTTTCTTTTAAATAAAAGAAGGAAGAAAGTGGCACTCCTTTGAGTCGGAAGCACAGAGGATAAAGCCTTCCTCTCAAAATTTAAACTTTGTCGATATACTTGAGATCTTGCAACCAACCACTTGCGAGTTTCAACATAGTTTAGATTAGAGTAACTTCTAATCATTACCCCTTTTTGAAGTATATTTTTTTTTGGTAGATCCTTTTTGAAGTTTATTAATTTGATGGTTTTTGTAATCTTGATTACCCGAATGGTTGCTGTCTTGCTTGATGAGTTTTTTTTTTATTTTTTATGTATGGTTATACGTTAATTTAGTTCTAATTTTCACAAAGCTCTTAGCTATATATCCCGTTTCATTTTTTTAATGATCATTTGTAAAGATAAAGCAAAATAAATAATAAAAGAAAACAATACAAGAAATACCAAACGAAAAAAAATAAGGACGAGCTACTGCTCTGCCATGAACCCTTGTCCGGTTGTTTTCCTATGGAGAATTTTGCGGTGTTTTTATTAGTGGTGCTGACACTTCCACTTAATTGGCAGCATTATTTTGTAAAATAAAATAATTATTGCATATATTTAAGTATTTAACTAATTAAACGACCACATTAGGTAAATTGAATCTGAACTTGATAATAGGAAAATGCATGTAGGACCAACTGTATTTAGAAACAAATAGAAGACTTTCAAATTTTCACCCCAAAACAAATAGAAGACTTTCATATATAGAATGTTTAATTATTTAGATATAATTACCCGCAACTTAATCTTTTATTATTAACTTTAAATTCAGTTTACTTTACATCATAGTTTTTTTTAGTAAACTTTTAATTTAGACGTTCAAAAATTGTGTCGATATTACTTTAGTTTTTCAAAAAATATTAGCATAAATTTATTCATTAAATCATAAATATGACATCAAAATTAGATAGATAGAGACTAAATTGATGTTAATTTTATATAATTTTAAAACTAAATTGATAATATTTTTAATGAATAAGGAGTTAAATTGATGTCTATTTTGTTGAAGGACAAAAATGATGTTACCTTTCATAATAAAATGATTAAATTGATATCAACATTCTTTAAAAGATTAAAGTGATATCGATACAATTTTTAAATGACCAAATTATGAGTTTAGTCTAGTTTTTGTTATTTGGTTTGATTTACATAAATTGTGTTGAACTAATTAAACGATGTTAATTTGAATTTTAATTTGATAGAAAAATACATGTAGGACCAATTGATTGCATTTAGAAACAAATAGAACATATATTTTTTAAGATCCAAATAGAATGCATAATTATTTCGATATAATTTATCTTACTTAAATTTTTTGATTATCAACATTAAATTCATTTTACTCGACATCATAATTTTTACTTTATTTTATCTACCTAAATTTTATTGACACAATGCAATAATCTCTCTTAAATTTAGAGGAAAAAAATCAAAAGTAAATAATAATACATTATTAAGGATTTAAATTACAGATTATATTACTTGATACGATTACAATATCTCGATCGCGACGATTACATCTCAATTGGGATCTATCGAGCCGCAATAATTCATATAAGCCTGTGACAGCTGTAACACAACTACAACCACGATCACAATTTAAAACCTTGCCATTAACTATGACTAATGCAAAATCCTCCCTTTTTTTTAATGTCGTTTGACACGCGCGTGTCCATGTAAACGACATAATGAGTCCTCTCCTTTGTGGACAAGCAGCGAATCTTTTGAATATGGTAGTCATGACTTAACCCAGTGTGTCTTGTGGCTGTGGGTTCTTTAGCGTTTGCAGACAAAAGGAAAGTGAAGGGAATATGATGATACTTTTTGTCCTTCGCTTCACTTGCACGCCAGGTTTTTGTTTCATTCTCGTCACTCATCACCCCCTCCTCAATTATGCCCCATCCTCTCACATGCCTCACTGCTTTTCCATTTGTTCTTCTCAGAGGTGTGCTGCTTGGTTTTAGCACAAAGAAAGAAAGAATGAAAGAGAAAGATGTGCTCGCTTACATGAACTATCATTATCATATATCTCCAGGTGAAGTGCAACATTAATTCTTGTCAATGTTCTAATCAACTTGACACTCTTCATAATCTTTCAAACTTAATTGAGAAAATTATAATTGTGTGTATAATAATTTTTCTTTTGGTGAAATGGTGTATAATATGAAAACACGTGTTTTTATTGGGTGTCCTTGTTTAAAATGTACTTCTTTTTTTAAAAAAATAACATAATTTAGAGAGATGATATTTTACAAATTTTAGTAACATAATTTTATAATAAAATAATAATATTTTTTATTAAAAATATATTTATTTAAATAATAAATAGGAAATACGATACCATTAGCATTAATATGCTGTACATAATTTTTTTTGTAAAGTTAAAACATATTAACCCATGAAAAGAAAAGGTTGAACTAAAAATAGTTTGTTTAGCGACTTAAGGTCTGTTTGTTTAAGATTTTTTTCAATGCAAATGCTAATTTGCGTTGGGAAAAATAAAATTTTAACTTCCTTTTAACAAATGTTCTTGAAGAGTATGCCCACTGCACGTTTGTGATGGATAAAATCTAATACAAACCGTTCATTATAAGTTATAAGTCAATCATAGATTATATTTTGAATGGATTTAGTTATTTTAAAATAAATAATTTATTTTAGAGAATAAAATAAAAAGTATTAATCATTTATAAAAAAATTAAAAAATAAGATTTTAACAACCTCATAATTTATCATATAATGATATGTATATTATTATGATATTAATAATTAATTTTTTATTAACGATTAATACTTTTTAATTTATTATTTAAAATTAACTTTTCATTTAAAAGAGTCAAATCTATTTTAAGTGGTTAAGTAAAATTAATTCTATTTCGAGAAAAATGGAAATCATTGCGTTAGTAAATAGAATTCTAGTGTAGGAATATCCATTTTGTTGTACCTGTAACTTGTAAGTTGATTCCTAACAGATACCAACATCGTTGGATCAGTTTCGTTAGGTGACCCCTCTTCAACCACATTTATCATTTCAGATTTCAGAATTCAAAAGATTCATTTTTCTAATCACGGGGCAACCACTAAGGTTGTCCCTATGGAGAATCCAAGGATTTGGTGGTCTCATTTTTATTGGTTTATTTTTTCTTCGGGGTCATAAAACATTAAAACCCCATTCAATGTCTGTCGCAGCATATTGTTGAGTCGAATTAATAATAATATGGCTACTTTTGTTCACATTAATTAATAATAATAAATAAAAAATATTGTACAATATAGTTAAACAAAATGAAAAGAAAAAGACATTTCTTTAATTTTTTGGCCCCTTTAATAGGGGTGAAAAGAAAAAAAAAAAAACCGTAACGGTTGGAGAACAGGTGCGATGCAGCTGATCACGGTCCATCTAACGGAGTTGGCGTGTTGCTGAAACCAGTGCAGTGGCAGTGCGTAAAGGCAGAGGGAGCAGTGAGAGAATCAGAGGAAGAGAGGGAGTTACAAAGACGAATCGTTCTTTTAGAAAAGCCATTTTCATTCTCGTCTTGCACCAAAAGCGATCGAGGTCGCTTCTTTAAATTCCATCCATCCACCCTTTGGAATCCAATCCATATCTTTCTGCTATTCATCCTCATCCCAATTTTCCTTTTTTTTTTTTTTACTTTTATGCTCGATCTTCACAAATTTTCTGGTTTTGATCTGTGACTAACCCCGCATTGTCCTCTCCTTCTAGAATCAAAGGGAACTGCGAGATTTTTCTGCCTGGATAGCGCGCTCGATGTGATTTCTTTGCTGTTAGAGGGTGCTTCCGTCTAACCAGGTACCCTTGCGCTTTGTAGCTTGTTTGGAATTTGATGGGTCATGCACTGTAACCGTGTCGCTTGAATTTTTATAGACTAAATCGTTGGATCAGATGCGAGGACAATTTGCTTGGTGGAGAATATCCTCATATTGAATCTTTATTTCTTCCTTAGAGATGACTTTTCGTTTTCTGCTTCATTAGTTAGTTCTCAAATTCTTGAATCTTGATGCAAAATGCTTGATTAGGCATGCCTCATTGTTCCTTCTTTTACAATGCATGGAAACTGCTTGAGAGAATGCAGAAATACTCCTTGGTTTATACACGAATTATGTGATCTGTAAGCGATTATTATTTGGAACTAACGTTGGTTGAATTGATGGTATTTTCCTTAACATCATCTATTATTCTATCTCATATATACTGAATATCTGTGTGAATTTTAATTTTTTTTTTTTGCAGGTTTACATTTTAGGAGTAGCTGAATGGTAGGAGGCGAATAGTCTTCTGTTAATTACTTCATTTTGTTGGTGAACCTCATTGAATCTGTGAAGATCAGGTTTATATAGGTATTGTTGTTTGTGCTGAAGCTTTGATATTTTGTTGTTTGTGCACCCCTTTGTCTTTGCACTGATTCTTGTTATTTTCTGTGAATTCACTGTGCAGATTACTTGTCTGGCAGAAAGGATTGAAGATGAATTGGAACCCACACATGGAGATCCATTACAATAACATCAGCTATCCGTATAGTACAGCAGGAAGCTTTATTGAATATTTTGAAGGTCTCACCTATGAACACGTCAACTTCATTTTTTCTGGTGCCTCACATGCTCAGGTGCCTACAAAGACATCTTGTAGATTCTGCTTAAGATATTATATTCTCTGGATTGATGGAAATTGTTGCACTTCTTTTCTTGTTTCCTCAAAGTAGGTCTGTTGGGATGACTGTGCTTAGTTTGATATACACCGTAGAACTTCTCAAATCAAATATAGAATAAATGTCTGTTTCATTTTTTATCTGCAATATTTTTAATGTTCTTTTGCTATGAATGGAAGGTTACTAGAAAGGTTCATAATATTCGAGTAAAAATAAATTAATTCCACTTATATATGCAGGAGAGTTCATACCCTTCAACTACAAGTTTTTACAAGTTTGGACTATCTGAACCTGAGAGCACTTCCTACTATCGATATAGTCATGGTTATGAGGTGAATCATCATGAACCACTGATGGATGAGTATAGAAGGCCTTCAGAAAGCTCGTTGACAACCAATGAACAGATTGTAACAGTAAGTACAGAAGGGGAAGAAAGTGCCAA
The DNA here is from genome assembly GCA_019955255.1 of Castanospermum australe. Classification (NCBI taxonomy): domain Eukaryota; kingdom Viridiplantae; phylum Streptophyta; class Magnoliopsida; order Fabales; family Fabaceae; genus Castanospermum; species Castanospermum australe. The sequence continues at coordinate 426,932 of NSJW01000994.1, read as the reverse complement.
CACTGCTACACGAGACAATTCTATAGAATGTACGTTCTTGAGTTTCATTTGAAGATAATTTTCCTAACATATATAAGGGCCTTAGATTAGCTGCAGACCCATTTTTACAATTAAAACAACAAAGTGACCTGTTCAGCTCATTATGATTACAATTTTAGTAATATTTGGGTGACCAATTGTCCTGTTCGGTTAATTTTGTTGGTTCTCTGTTTCTGTTTCATTTATGCATAAGTTCCTTAAAAAGTGCATTGCTGGTTACCTCATGCTGCTGCACTGAGTTTGAGGAACATTAGTGTTGTAGGACTCTTTTTAAGTTTATTCCCAAAGAGAAAAGGTAGTAGATTATGTTATGGCCTTTTCATGTATAGTCCATTCAAACCCCCACCCCCTTTTGCAGAGCTGTCAATGACATTTAGTAGTTTTGACCCTGCATGTAAAATGTGTGCTCACGATTTAAAGTTTAAACAACTCTGTCCCTTTTCTTTCAGGTCCACGAAGACATCAAAATAATTCCAACGAGTATCAGGTATTTTCCTTCAAAATTCCTGGTGCATAAAATAGTTAAATGCTACGAACATCTAAAAGTTTGTACTGTTACCTTAGCACATTCATTAGTGAGAAGCACAATAAAAGATTATTTAAGCGATTTTTCTAAACTTTGCAGGTCATTTGGCAAGACAATATTGATCCTGACAACATGACCTATGAGGTTGGACTGAATGTTCTAGTCTTTATACATTTCTTCCATAAAGTGTATCTACTATATGTTTGGCTTCCTAAAAGTATAGTGTCAGTCTAGATGTATACAATAGTTAGTCTTGCAATTATTTGATTATGATTTATGAGAACCTACTTTCGTAACTCTTTCTACGTCTTTGATTGTCTTATGCTTCACTTCTGTATAAAGCCTTTTTGCCTTGTACATATCATATTCTGCATGGAGTGAACCCTAGAAAATATTGTTTGGCCAAAGCATTTCACAAAGTTCTTACAGTTCATTATAAGTCCTTATGAGCTAGATTGCATCACAAATTTTAACTGCAATTGGTAAAATCCATAATGCTGGGAGCCTCATGTACTGGGCCACCTTCTTTTGTCGGTATGTTGCAATTGGCGTCTGGTGCCTGCGTGTTAATTCTCAGAAAAAAAAAAAAAGAAATAATTATGTCAGAAAGTTGTCTAATGGTAGTAAGAATTGAGAAATTTCTACTTTTGATTGGTTTTAAAATTGCTTTGATTAATCACACAGTTGTGTGATTGATTTGGTGTTAAGATCTCGTCAGTCATTACAATTACATGCAAAGAAGCTACACAAAACCTTTATGCCTTTTTATTTGGTTAAAAGAAGCATGCTTCCAATGCCTATTAGGTCCAGTCATGACCTTCCCCTACAAAAATAAGGTGGCGGAAGATATTAAGGGTCCAAAACCACTGGATGAGAGTGTGTGAGACTTTCCAATGTAAGAGACAACTGTAGGACCTTCCAAATTAAGTTGTTAGAGCATACAGGTTAGTGGGCTTCAATGTTGTTTGATATATTATGCTGCTGGTTCTGAGCAATCATGAGCACTTCCTAGTCTTCAAATTCCCTCCTCTCCTTCATTACAGTTCCTTCTGTGATTGGGAATCTGGAAAATACTTTTTTATCACAAGATCTTTTGTCATGTTTGTTGTCGCAGAAATTTTTGCATAATATGTTTTTCGATTAAAATATGTTGCCATGACCTCAAGTCTTTCTAGTTATGTGAACCATCTCTAGAAATAGAAATTGATCAAAGTTGGAAGTATAGACTTCTTAGATTTCATTTTATTCTTTTACCTTGTCCACAAATTAATATCATATAGTTTATTGCAGGAACTACTTGAATTAGGGGAGGCTGTTGGAACTCAAAGCCGTGGTCTCTCCCAAGAACAGATCTCCCTGCTTCCAGTTTCAAAGCACAAGTGTGGGTTCTTCTTGAGGAAGAAGTCACGGGATGAGAGGTAATATTTGGGTTTTTTGACTCCGTTTTTGTTTTCTCCCATGCAATTGTTTCATATCTTCTCCATTCAGTCATTATATTAATGTTCTTTTCATGAATCTAGGTTCCAAAATCCTTGCTTCTGCTTTGTAAAATCCTTGCTTCCAAAATTCATGGTTGATTAATTGTTCTGGAACAATTTATATTTTCCTTGGGGTCCAGATTAATATTTAGAGATTAGGACATGCTGCTACTGAGCTTATTCTATTGGGTCAATTTTATTCTGTCGCATGCTTTAGAGTTGCAGATAGAGTCCTTGTCGCATCTATTGTTTTATGGCGGAAGGACAAGTATTTGGATCTTGCCTCCTCTCTCTGTTAATGTGTTGGTCTGACTCGTCTTCTTGTTTAGATGTGTGATTTGCCAGATGGAATATAAAAGAGGGGACAAGAGGATTACTTTACCTTGTAAACACGTCTATCATGCTAGTTGTGGGAACAGATGGCTTAGCATCAATAAGGCAAGTTATTTGTAAAGTGCACGTTTTAGAGATCCAAATCGAGTTAGTTGTTACTTGTACTTATCAATTTATCATGAACTCATTAAGTACTTTTTTAGTGTTCATTTCGACATCTGCTGAAATTACCTGTCCTTTTTCCTGTTGTGCGTTCTTGTTTTCTTCAGGCTTGCCCTATATGTTACACGGAGGTGTTCGCCGGCATGTCAAAACACAAATAATCACCGACGAGCGAATAGAAGTAACCTGCATATGTTTCTGTTTCTCCTTGAGTTTGGGTACCTTTCATAGAAATATATTTATTTGTTTCCTTTTCCTACTCAGACGAACCATCACGTTTGGTTTGGCAAAAATGAGAGACTTCGCGTGGGTTGTAATCATATAAAGTTCAAATGAATGTGAACATGCATCATGGGTGTATTGGAGAGGCCAGATTATGTTTTTTGTTTCCAGAATACTTTTATATAGTGTGCTATGATTTCACCTAATTATTATCTACTTTTTTTTTTTTTTTTGCTTTTACGTGACCTACTTATTATCACCTGCTGCTGAGTGCCGACACAGTATTTATATTTCAAACTGACATATATTAGTGGTATTGGAAAACTTGTTAATTTTAGAGTAACGCTATGCCATAAATAATATATACAAAATTGGATAAAAAAATATTTATTATTAAGAAGTGTTTGGCATACAAATATCTAACCTTAGACATCCAGGCATCTTCGATGACTTGGGAAGGGTAGTTATTTGTTAAATAAAGTGGGTAGCAGAAATCTTAATAAATACTAGTATTCATGGCTTCCCTCAGATTTCTAAATACTAGTATTTTCCTCACTTTCGATGCAAAAGAAACTCAGCAAAGGTGAGTTGTCGATACAAGAAATTATTGCATGCTCAATAAAATTATATTTTTATTTCATTATATCTTAATATTAAATAATTAAAAAATATACTTATTAATGTAATATTAATTATTTCTACATTAATAAGAAAAATCTAAATTATATAGCAATAATGAATACTGAGTACAAAATAATAAGAGGGAAAAAAATGTCAAACAATTATTAAGTGAAAAAAATATATATATATAAGAAGAGAAAGTCCGAAATTAATTAATCAAATTTGATCATATTTGATAGGTGTCGGTGTACTCGTTGCATTTAAAAATAGGTGCAAGCCGCCAATCACAAATATACTAAAGAAAAGAGGATGTGTTAATTTTTCAATTACCTCTAATTAACACACATATTTTTGTGAATTCTCATTGACCACACATTTTAGGTGCATCAAGCGCCTGATGGGACAGTTCTTTCTTCTTCAATAACATAATTACTTTAAAAAATATTATCATCCTGTGGTAAAAAGTAGTTATTATTATTAATATTAATAAATTGTAAGATACTAATGTGTTTCTCAATTAATATTTTTTATTAAAAAAGAATTAAAAACAATTTTTAAATATCTTGAAACTATTTAAGGTGGTTTAAGGTGATTTTTTGAAATTAGTTTAAAGTAGTTTTAAATAATGACATTTTTAAAATAATAAAAATTAGAGACTAAATTTCCCAATCTCTATTATATAATAATATAAATTTCTCTTATCCTAAATTTTGTAAAAAAAAGAATTAATACATGATGATTATATTTTTTAATGTGATGATTTTGTTATAAAGCATGACTATTTAAAAGAGAATACCACATCATTAAATCAGAAAAGGCTCCCAAATATTCTTAACTAAAGAATATATAGCTGAATAAGACCAAAATATTGGTCCATTAGTATATATAGAGGAGATAGTGACTCGGGAAATGCTTATAGACTATAGTAACACGATAGTGTTAAAAAAAATACTTATTTGTCTTATTTTTAATAAATATATAACCATCTTTTAAATTTTAGTATTTAACTCCTCTATATTTTAAAAATGAAGTTGTTAGTTAAAATATGATAAAAATCATTACTTAAGCAGGTCGTTAAATATCTAACAAAATTGTTATATGATTTGCATATTACACCAAATAAATTAGTGAAAAATTATAAATGAGTGAAAAAAAAAGCAATATTCTCATTAATTTATTGGTTGATGAGTTCATGAATTTTATTAATTCTGAATCTTAAAATATAGTTTAAAGTTCATTAAATACCATATAACATTAAATGTTTGATAACTAATTAAGATACTAATATTCATTAAAAAAAAAACTTGAGTACTAGAGTGACTCTCCCCTAAATAATTTGTAGGAATTTTATGTTAAAACCTTTGCACTATCATTTAAAATAAATGCACTATCATTTAAAATAAATAAGTTAAAACATAAATAGATATGTATCCAAATGAGCTGATCCCCAAAAACAAGTTTACTTGGCTTGAAGGACAAATTTGGTTCGACCTCTCCTCTCCCTCTCGGATCAGAGCTTCTCTCTCTAATAGTTCTCTTTCTCTTCTCTATCTTTATTCTCAGTATTTCCAGAATTGTAGCTCTCTGAGAATATTTCCTTATACTCAGATCAGAAATTAAAGAAGTTATGAGATACATTACTAGTTACTTCCATTTTGGAAACTCAATTTACGGGTTGCATTTTTTGTTGAGTAAGTCTCATCTGAATTCTCCATATGAAAGAACCAAGAATAGGTTAAATCTGCACCAAGCTTTTGACCCAAACTCACCGGGGCCAATAGCAGCGACGGGAAGATGCAGAGTTTGATTCTGGATAGGCTTTGAAGTTTGACCCCCGAAGAAAAAATGTAATGATATATAATATATAATATACAAATGTATTAGTAACGGGAAGACCCATATTTATAGGCATTAAACACAGAAAGCAATACAGACAAGAAAGAGTCAAAAGAGATGAGATGGAATAAGCACAAATTTGAACCCCAATGAGGAGAGAAATTGCGCCAGTAAGCTGTCATTGCTCTGCTGCCATGTCACAGTTGCTATATCATACAGGGAGGGGAGAATTTGCACTGCACTCTAGGTTTGAACCCATGATCTGCTGATTGGTTTATCTTGTATCAAGTGTATAGACATTGGGAGGCATAATTTGTGAGCATTCACATGTTGACAAGTTAAGCAAATCAACAAGTGACTAAGCAGAATATCAAACACTAAGTTTGGGATGGAAATCTGAGTTAAAAAACGAAGAGGTAAATTCATCTAAACAGGCCATCCGAATTCTCTCAGGAGTTGCAGGATTATCAAGTGGAAACCAGTCGTTACACCCCATTTCAGCTCTTGCAGCTCTGATGGCATCCTTGATGGCAAATAATACAGCGGATGCTAGGAAAAATGGAGGCTCGCCAACAGCTTTAGATGAATGGATGGCTTTAACATTTGGATGACCCTATCAGTTAGCACACATAACAATAAGCAAGGTTAGTTGTCATGTAGCTATCTTCAAATTTGTGAATCATTATGTGGTACGCATCAGCGAAAATAGCCAAAGACCTAGTAACTAACAAATGACTTTATGAGAAAACTGTCGAAATCTTTTTCAAGGAATCTGTGAGATGATGACATATGTTACTATTAAAATGCTATACAACTCATCAATATATTTATCTTGTGATAATCTCAGAGTGATGGAGACATGGAAATAAGATTAAAGAAATATGAAAGCAATTTTTGAGGAGTTCACACCAAAACGAACATGCTAAAGCTAAACAGGTAGCAGTATGTTCTGATGAATACTTATAAAACAGTGAACACAGATCCCAATATTTATGCATAAATTGAGTCCAAGATTTCTAAACAACTGGTGAGCATTCTATTCGATTATCAGAAAAAAGAATATGTATCATCATCTACTACCATAATGTCCCAGACTCTCAGATGGTGGCCTGCAGCAATCAACCAGTTCTTTCTTGTACAAACATGACGTAACATAACCGAATGTTTTACAGACAGCATCAAATTTATTTTAGGTCCCTACTTCCCCATGATTGCAGTTGGAACAGTACTTTCCATCTGTTAATTACATGTATCTGCCTTGTTCATTTTTCCATTTTACACCAGCTAATACTCTATGTCTGGGATTACACTCATGACTCCACTGTGGGACCAGGCAATATAGCACGATGGAATCACTTCCATGTGCATCATCCACTGTCCAACCCACTTGCCTCAAAATAAAAGAACTAAATATTGTTTAGGATTCAGGAACATACCTTCAGAAGTGAGACATTAAATTTCAAGGGAACATCATTTACAGAAGGAATTTTATAAGTTCCAGGTCCACATGTGTAAAGGCACCCAGAGGGGATCCATTTATGTGCTCCATCTCCCCATTTAAGTTCTTCTAAAGCTACCCAACCCAAACCTTGAATAAAAGCTCCTTCGATCTGTGAAAAGAAATAGCAAGAACAGAATAAGATAAATCATGCAAAAATGTATCAAATAGGCTTTTCAAGAACAGGAAGAAAAAAAAAAAAGGAAGTTATAAGTCAGAGGAATTTTAGATTGTTTAACTTTCTATACAAAGGAAGACAATTTTCCCCTTTCCCCCAAATAAGTAATCCGACCCAGGAATCTATAACCTTTACCTTTTTCGAAATTTCACGGTTTAAACATCTAGTAATAAAGACATAGCAAAATCGGTCTTTGAAAAATTTCACAATTCTCACAAACTAAGTGAAGCCAATTTTGTATGTAACAGACATTATTTTTACTAATCAAATAATGTTTTGCAATATCTCTGATCAAACAAAAAGTCATGCATACAAATATTCAAATTATTTCTTAAAGCCAAAATTTGTCCTCTATTATTATATACAAGGAACTGGTTGAAGATTCTTTTCTATCATTTTTCTCATTTCTGTTTAGAGGAATTCATGTCCTCCCTTTTGTACTGTTCTCTCTCCCTCTTTAATAAACTTCCTTTTCTATTCTGAAAATAACAATAACAAACAAAAATAATAAACAACTATAGAAGAACATCACCTGTCCGACATCTATCGCTGGGTTCAGAGAATAACCTAGATCTAAAAATATGTTTGCCACCCTTGTGTGAAAATCTCCAGTCAAGGTGTCAATTTCCACCTCTGCAAATGCAGCCCCATAAGTGAAATACCTAAACGGTTTTCCTTTACCAGTCCTCCAATCAAAGCCAATATCAGGTGTAATATAAAATCCATGAGCAGAAAGGTCTATTCGCTCTGCATAGCATGCACTAGCTAGCTGAAAATAATAAAAGCATAACAAAACATGTTCAGAAGATAATTTTCAAGCACACGACAGCTGGAAACAATGGAGACAACCATAAAAGCTACTTGTAATTAAACAGAAGAATTGTTGACACAACCCATACAACATATATCTTCAATAGGATTCTGAATAGGGTAGAGGTTATTTCTTATACAATCATGAACCCCAAGATATTCATACGAATATAGTTAAGAGCTTGTAAAATATTTTTGTTTTTCTTGGAAATTCTAAATAGTTTCAACAATTTCTTAACTTCCTCACACACTTCCTGACTCCCAAGCATTAGTGTAATATTTATATAAAAATACAACTTTCATAAAATACAATGAGTGAATGTGCTTATATTTTCATTTATTCTGAGTGGATCACTTCCTAGACTGAGAAGCAAAAGCTGCAAATACAAGAGTACCTCAGCAAACGAGTTGAAGTTATGTTGTGATGCAATAGGTTCCATGCGTGCCTTTATTTGCTCACATGCATCTAAAACCGCTGCTCCATACATATCAGAACTTGCAGAAGCTGCTGTTGGAGAAGAATTAGGAACCTAATTTCATAGCAAACATGAGGACATCATAGCAATTTAGCATCAGAATTAACAATCCCCAGATCCAAGAAAGAGTAAAAAGAAAAAAAAAAGAAAAGGATAATCCAAATGAACCAAAAAAGCATTGCAGGATTTTATATTCAAAATATTTATAGAAGGCAAGTTTGCAAAAGATATCACTCTCTCTACAACATTTGCTTGGGAGCTTTAGTTGTTCTTCTCTGAAATTACTTTGTAGGCTGAGTTCTTAGAGAGTTAACAAAGTTTTATTACAAAAAAATTATGTTGGTAGAATTTTTTTCACGATTTTAGCAAACCCACGCAACTTTATAAACTTAGCCACTGGAGTTTGGAGTCCTAAATGCTGAATTTGACTTTGCTGATATTTTTCATAAAGAAGTTCATGAAAAACTCACCATTGTAACTTAGCACCAAGAACAAAATGGAAAGGAGAGAGAGAAAGTAATATATTACTTATTTACCTGGTATGATCTATGAGACACTAATTTCCCAGAAGGAAAATAACATAAACCCAGAAATAGAGTAACTTATTACCTTGTCAGTACTTGTATCTGATATAAACACAGAACTAAGAGGGATACTGAAAGCAGATGCAGCAATCTGGGCAACTTTTGTGTGCAAACCTTGCCCCATTTCTACACCCCCATGGGTAACTAAAACAGTTCCATCAGTATAGACATGAACCAGTGCACCTGCCTACAGTTATAAAGAAAATATGAAATACATCTTTATCAATATTCTAATAATGCAATTCTGTCATAACTAAAAAAAAAGGGAATATAATGCAAAAGAAAAGTTTGAAAGAAAAGCACCACAAAAATATACTCAAGCAAAATAGCTAACCAAGTAATGTAGATCAATATCCTATCACTCAAATGAACCTTTGAAAGGAAAGATCATAAGCTATAACGTGTGGCACTAAATCCTATTAACCTTGAAGCTTCAAAGATGATGCTGGAGAAAAGCTCTTTCACTTTTTTGTTTTATGGGTTATTTCTTGTTTTCCACTATGTTTTGTTTTAACATGGTTCTTATTGTATTAAGTAGTCACATGATTAGCATGCGACATTTTAATGTCTAATGGGCAGAGTTTAGATAGGACTTGTACTTTGGGCTGGGCTTAGTAATATATACTTACCCTTAGGACGTTATATTCAGCTGTCACATGTTATCTTTTCAGATTTGAAGTGGTTTCTAGTCCCAGAACCCTAATTCTATCGTTCCTACTTCAATTTTCCTTACTCTTAACCACAATTCTGTTAGGAAGTTTCTTTCTATCTACTTCTGCTACATCAAGAGAGGTCTAACAAAGTATGAGTGCTTTAAAGGAATCATAAACTTGAATCCTTCACTAACTGATATCTTTATAACCTATTTAAAACGTATGGTATACCAGCTAGAACTCAAGAGTGCAACATATTTTTAGTGAAGTACCTGCTTGTTTTGAGAAAGCTTGATGGCTAATAGTAGACAGGGAAACACAAAGGGGGAGAAAAAACTGAATGGATTGACATCTATATTAGAAATTACCTCTGGACCTATCCCTAGCAGCAGCTACCCAGTCTTACGCTAGATAAATTGTTACCACAACATAGAAAACAATCTTGACAAGCTGCCTTTTCTCCCTCCCTGGATCTCCTTGAACTTCAGTTGAAATCAATTTTTTCCCTTTTTTTTAGTTAAAAGTAACATGATAGAACTCGGATATTACCTGGTTCATAAGCTTTGTTGTAAAGGATATACCAAACTTAGTTGGTACCATAGCAATGCCACGCTTCCTCCAGCGGTTATGACCGTTGAATTGATCAACTTCTTCACATGCTTTCGCAAAGTCACAGGATAACTTAAGTTCATTCCATAGCTGGGATAGTGTGCAGTGTTGAAGTTGCTGGCCATAATGCAACACAGATCCTTCACCTTGAAAATTAATTTCCTAGAAAGAAACTTGGTTTAGGAAGATTGACAGGAAAATCCAACATCAAGTGGGATGGGGGTAAAATTCAGGGGTACAACTTGAGAGACAATAAACCAAATTATATATCTTACCCTTATCTCTTCTGGGCTCATCTCAAGTTCCACAGCAATCCTTTGAATCCAGTTTTCAGTAATGAGCATGCCTTGAGGACCACCAAATCCACGGAAAGCAGTGTTGCTAGGGAAATTAGTGAAGCAAACCCTTCCTGTTATCCTCATATTTGGTATTTCATACACATTATCTGAATGAAACATAGCACGTTCAAGGACAGCAAGTGACAGATCCATCGAATTTCCAGCATTGTTATAAATTTCAAGATCCAGTGCGAGCACCCTCCCTTCATTTGTAAATCCAACCTGAATCAAATAATTTCTCTCATTATATATTATTCAACCACATGAAAAATGAAGAAAACAATGATGTTATTCAACTTAAAACAATTGGCACGAATATTAGGATATACAAAATCAAGGGAGAACAAGAAGGAAAAGCATGGTTGATTTTGATCATCTCTCCTCTGTCAGCTTTTTTCCTGCATTTAATTCATTCCCAAGATCTTTTATATTTTATCTTTTCATACTTACTGGGCACATCCAAGGGCTAGTGCCCCAATATTTTTGTGGATGATATAGTCCTAGTTATTGAGTCAATAGGAGTAAATTCTAAACTTAAATTGTGGAGAGAGGGTTTGGAATCAATAAAGGCTCCAGTGAGAAAAGTGAATCAAATAGAAAACAATCCATTTAAAAGCGGTAGATGAAGACCTAAGAAAACATTAGCAGAAATCATTAAAAAAACACCTTGCTCTAAATGGTTTTACATATAAAAAAATAGAATAATAATATAATAGTATATAAATAATATCACAAAATTATACATACAATAATATATAAAATAATATAAAAAAGAATATGAAATTATATTACATAAATAAAAATATAATCTTCAGTTTTCTTTTAAGGTCTATCCTATAGCAGTGCTCATGATCTCATCTAATGGGCTTAGTGCAAGAATATGATACCTATCAAGGATCATCTCTCCCAAAAATTTAAGCTGTTATGTGAAAGCTCAAGAATGGTTTCATATTTAATATACCCCTTCATGCAAGAGCCCTTTAGGCTTGAAGTGTGGACAATGAACAAGTCCACTTTACCTTATGCTGAAATTCAACTTAATTATAAAGAATGGGTGTTGCAAGAATCAAACTCCTGACTACTTGGTCAAAGAGGCTCTAATACATGTCAAGGACTAACTCTCCCAAAAGTTTAAGCTATTAAGTGAAAGCCCATGAATTGTTTTATATCTAACAACACCAAAGATGGATCCTTAAATCTTATTTAGGAGCAAGGAAGGGGAAGAGAGCCGGTGCAAGGAAACAAGCAACGGATTGAGCTATGCGAAATCCGTTACACACTAGTGCATCTGATGTCTTGCTTGTACCAAGAAGCATGAGACATAAACATATTGGCTATTCATTGTGAGGCCTTAATTCTTAACTGGATAGGACACCAAAGGCCTTTACCTTCCATCCCTTGAATAATGAATAGGAATCTATCTTCCTTTTTCTCTGTAACAAATCCTCTCAATTACAATTAACATTCATTTAGGACCCTACGGATCCACTCATTTTCCTATTCAAAGATCAGCCTTTTGTCTCTGTGTTTTCACATGGTTTCTGATAGAGCTCAATGGCATAAGTTGATTCATGTAGTGAACCCACCTAGTTGGATAAGACTTGGTTGCTATTGTAAAGAAAGTGAGAGAAGGACCAAAAGAACATCACAATGGATAAAGTAGGCTGTTGAACAGTCTATTATGTGACAACATATCAAATATCACTTAGAAATATCAGGAGATCTTCTCAAACTCATTCTGGCCTTATATTCACAAGTAAAGAATTATGGCCCAAACAGAATGCATAAGTGCTGGCTTTAATACATTTTAAGAAAAATGCAGATTTTCAGAGGATTTATTTTTACAAAAAAAATATTGAAGTATGACGAAAAGCATCAGTTGAACCAATGCAAATAACTGTAGCAGTACCTTATACTTCCCTAGAAAACTATGGCGTTGCCCAGTTATCATCATGTCTATGTCTCGGTCCAGTGTGATTTTCACAGGCCGATTTAACAGATATGAAGGAACTGAAGCTGCAGCAGCAATAAAGGCTGATCTTGTCTCCTTTCCTCCAAATCCACCACCAATTCGCTTTGTTTTGCAAACTACTTTTGACATGGGAATACCAAGAACATGAGAAACATATTTCTGGTGTTTCTGAGGGGCCTGCAATAGCACACTGTTATTTTCACTCTTCAATGAGCAGGTAGAAGAAGATGAAGCCAAAAAATAACTGTCATACAGTTACTAGAGCTGACATGGATTAGTAACTCACTAATAAATTTGAAAAATCAGCATTGCAAAATTTTGCAGAAAATACTCAATGGGGATACATATACTCCAGGGGATGAAGGAGCTGGGTATATGTACAAAACTCAAATCCAGTGTCCCTCTCCCCTCCCCACGAACCTAAACATTATAATTGAGAAGAAAAGATATATATCGGATATGGCTTGGAAAAGTGCAAAGCCAAGATGCATTTTGAATCCCAGGACCATAAGAACTAATCACTGAATTCCAAAATTTTCAAAAGAGTAATGTTACTTACACACCAGATTGGTAAGACTGCACTCACACCTGCACAGTTTAGTTTTTTATTGTGTATGTGCATGTGGAACCAGCTACATGACACAAATAAAAAATTAATAATTGATCAGGTGTGATTGATTTGAAGTGTTATAGTAACATTACTCTTTTCAGAACATCACAGTAACAGAGTCACATGGCATGGATTCAAGTGAAAATGATGACTAGCTGCTAGAATTTTCGTCCATTGCAAGTAGAGATGGAATAGCGGACACACAAACCAACACTTTTAGCAAGAGAAGGAACTTATTATACAGGTTTCTACTTTAAGCATTAGTCAGACATGATGCATCCAACAGGCTAAGCTCCTTACTTGGATAATAACAAGATTAACAAGATGTCAGAGCCTAGTTAAGCATGGTCTTAGATTTCATGGATAGACCTGTCTACATATGTTTGGTTAAGCATGTTGTTGGAACAGCATACCAAAGAGCTGGTCAAAGAGAACCTGGCATCAGTTAGCTGCTCAACATGGGTTCATACACAAACCTTCCACCAAAATGATTGAGCATTAAAATGAAACTTTGAATGCAACCAATTTAAGGAAAACAACAACTATTCCTTTTTTTTTCCCCTTCTGAACGTGTTAACTAATAATATCATCAAACAGCACCAGGAAATGCCCTACACAAGGAAATATACATTAAGTCACACCATGAAAAAGAAAAGAAAAACAAAAGATTACCAGCTAAAATTTCAATAGTCTAAAATATCACAGGGAAAAAAAAGTGGAGTGAGGTAAGGCTGTTATAACTCAAGCTAAATAGACAGTACAACCTTGCAAGACTGTTCTTATCAAATAAATTGATTCTTATTATAAATTGATTCTTATTATAAAAATGCAGTTATTTCGTTCAAGCCACAAATTACATGTAACACAAGCCAGCACTGTTCACCACACCACAATCCCCTGACCTAGTTCAAGCTTGTTCACCACTATGACAAAATAATAATAATAATAAAATAATAACTTTCATAGGTCGAGGCATAAGACAACAGACTTAAGATAAAACAAAATTTTCAAAATATCCATATGAATACCGGCTCTTGAGATGGTTTTTTTAAAGGAAAATTCCATTTTCCTGTCCAGAGTGCTTTAGATAAAAACTGTTCACATAAAAAATAGCCCTTTTATTCAACTCCCATCTCAGTGTATTTCCCTCTCTGTATCCCATTTAGAGTTGTACAGCACATGAAGTAACATGCAGTGCTTAAGAAAGACTCACTAAACCAAAGACCAAGTTGCCAAAACAGAATAAGTCATATTCTTGAAAAACCTGTTTTCTACTTTTTGTCCATAGTTTGACTCATATCATCATTTATACTGATCTGCAGTTCTGAATGGTTTAATTGTATATGAACATTTATGTGGTTCAGTCATACATGGCTGAATCTTTCCATAAAGCAATTGATATGATAAAACAAGCTAAGTATTTCAGACAACTTCAGTTTCCAAAAGATGCATATATTGTAACTTTTAGATATTCACTACAATAATGTATAACTTACTTGAGTAGATGAAATCATATGAACTTCATTTCCACTATCCACTGTCCATATCAAACTGCTATTTGGCTCCAGATAAAAGTGTTCCTGACCTCCTATCTGAACTTCCCCTTCAATTATTCTGTCACATTGACCTGAGTGAAAACAGTGATCAACATCACCTTTACTCATACACCTCTCTGTGTTAGGATGAAAACTTTTAGCATTGATGGCATCCTGTATTGACAGGATGGCTGGAAGATCTTCATGCTCAACATGGACTTTTCTTGCTGCTAGCTTTGCATTTTCATGAGTATCGGCAACAACTACTCCTATAACCTGGAAATATACATATAAATACCATTGACTAATAATGGAAAAAGGCTAATGCAAGACTAAATAATTCATGAGAAGTCAGCACCAACTCTATAAAGGTCATCCACCAACATCAATATTTGGTCAAATGTATACTGAAAGTGAAAGACAATCATTGGTAGGCAGCCAATTGAGCATTTCAGTAAGATTGGGGACAGGTAGACACAGTGAATCGGACAATTCATCTAGATATTAAGTGCAATCTTAGAAGTAGATATTTGTTGTATGATTAGATCATAAGCTAATAGTGTAGACTATTCTAGAGACTCTAAGTCGGTTTAGTAAACAGACTTTATAGACCAATCATTAACTAAGTATACTGTATGCATGTGTGTGAATAAGAGTATGTGAGGCATGCTGGCACACCAAGAGAGAAGAGCAAAGAATGTGAAGAGTGAAATCAGTGCGTGAAGTGAGAGACATGAGCTGAGACCACTTGAGTGAGGAGAAGTAATAGTGTGCGTGACATAGTGCTGAAGCGAAATTCTAACGTGAGAGTGTTGTACAACACAAGTCTCATTAATAGCTCTAGTAAGTGGGGTAAGTCTAATTCACGTATATGCATAATATATATAGACATCTCAAGTACAACATAATATCATTTTTTCTTTTTCAAGTGACATTGCACGCCTTCATTTCATACCACAACTCCATCAGTTAAGAGTGAATGCACACTGCAAATGCCAATCAAAGGAAGCAGGAGAATTCCTTTCCATTTAACTCTTCAAGCTCAAAATCAGTAATAAACAAATCATAAGTGAGATATTATTCAGTAAGCTAGATACCTGACCCACACAAGTGATATATTCTGCAGCAAAAAGCTCCTCATCAGCAACAACTGGTCCAATTTTATTATCACCAGGTACATCTTTGGCCAGAAATATGCCCACAAATCCAGGTGAAGACTTGGCCCCTGAATCATCAACTGAAAGTATTCGGGCATGGGGTTTTCTACTCAAAACTAAGGCTGCATGCAAACCATTAGGAGGCATTTGTGCGTCATCAGCATATTCTGCTTCTCCTGTAACCTAATAGAAGTTACATTAACCATGTAGCCAAGAAGACATTCTACTCAAAAGTAAAAGTATAATTTGCTGAAAGAGACCACATAGAACAAACATAATAGAAAAAGAATATCAAGTGAAATTTAAAAAAAAATGATAACTGTGCAGGTAATAGAGGATACAGGCAATTGATCTCTATGAATCCTAACAGGTAATGTATATGGGAAAAACTCGCATGATATGATTAGAATTTGTATACGAAACTATGAAAATAAGGATCCCATATACTTCCAATTTAGAAGACATGTAGTCAACAAAAAGGAATTTGGGGATTGAAGCCTCTCATATTTGTATAACAGTATAAGAAACTAAGTCTATGTCCATTATCAAATGGAATGGCCCCGGAAGGCATCGATGTCAGCAACAGGCCAACAAGCAAGAAAAATAGTGGGAAAAAAATATAAACATAGAAGTTGCACTTTGCATACGATATGAAGGGACAGTAGAGACAGTAAGGTTTAATTAGGATGTATGTCAGATTTAACATGTGACTTATTCACATCATCACAAGGTAAATGAATTCCTAGTTTTAATTACCACTACAATATAGAGATAAGCATAGGGATAGAATCATTCATAATATCATCTTTGAAAGTTAAGACAGCAAGAGATGCAGGAGGAAAGATGTAAGCATGCTTGACTGATTATAATACTTTACAACAAATCTGGAGTAGAATGCATAAGTGTTAAACTTGGGATGTGATTTTACCATACAAGTTCAAATACGAACCTGAAGTCTTGAAGATAGATGAACCTCAGGAGAACCTACAGCTGTCCCATGTTTCATGATTTCATAGTCCTGAAATCCTGTAATTGGTGGGCGGTGGACTGAGTGCACAGCAGATAGATGGGATAATGGTATGCACTGTTTAATAAGCATCTCCCCATCCATTTGATGAGACACCCACAGAAAAAGTTTAAAAAAAGAAACTTAGTGTCAAAGATTTCCGGAACTCTACCATTCCACCGGGAGCATCTTCCTTGAGTGATATATCCTTTTGAAGGACTTTCAATGCATTTTGCAACAGATCTTTGTCCCATATCTTTCCCATGAGAAATTCCTTAGTTTTTGTTGCAGAAAGAGAATATGGAGCAACCCCACCATAAACAATTGATGCATCAGCAACAACCCAATTTTCACTATGTTCTTGAAGATGAACACGCATACCAGCGTTCACAATTGCAATATCATCATCCCTTCTATGAGACTGTTTAAATTCTTTTACAAACTCGAAGGTCCTATTCCACGGCAGGAATACTGAGAGCAAGATTTCACCACTTGCCAAATCCACCTTACGATAACCCAGGAAGAAATTTTCTGCCATTACTGTCCTAATGGCTCCTTTGTAGTCAATAATTCGAAACTTTGCTCTGGCTGCCATCCAGAGAGGATTCAAGTCCGAAATTGGACTGGCAGTACATATATTTCCACCAACTGATGCAACATTCCTTATCTGTGTTCCAGCAAACCATTTCAGTTGCTCAATAAAGGCCTTACAAGACAAAGTTTCATAAGCAGCTCGCTCAGTCACAACCTTTCTGAAAAAAGTCAAGAGATCAGATAGTCTTACAGCAGCACCTATCTCTAAGCCATCATGCTTAACATCTAAAGCATTTAGTTCTGGCACATGCATTACAGAAATCAAAACCTGATACTGCATTCTCTTTAGTCTCATCTCAATTCCTACCTCAGTATTACCTACTAACAACTTTGCATCAGGATATTTGGCTTTTAAATCCAATACATGTTGAAGTGTTAAAGGCCGATACCACATTAGCCCACCAAATCCAGTCAAATATAAAGAGGTTGGTGTCCTTAACAACAGTTCAGGAGGAAAAATAAGTTCCTTTTCTGTATACTTGGTCCCATCTATTTCATTGTAGGAGGTAGGTTCATATCTATTATCACTGACTACACATGTATCACCTACATTGTTTAAATTACATGAACAGGGTTTACCAGTTGACGGGCAAACAGACTTGCCTTCTTGAAGGCTCAATGAAGAAACACCTGAATATAAGATATTGCCAGTTTTGGCAAAGACCCGGAATGCAATCAAGTATTGGTCTGTAACCAGTGCATCGGCATAAGTTTCCTGAAAGGCATTCTTCAATTTGCTCTTCACTAGGTGGTGTTTGACTTGACCGCAATAATGCATACATGGACATAACAAAACCAGGTGTACAGAATCCACATTGTGAACCATGAGTGCGTGCCAGTGATTCCTGGAGATCTTAAAAGGGTAAGTTCAAAGTATCAAATGGTTAATAATAATATAATTTTAAACAAAAAAGCTCATGATGAAGGCATCACAAGAAACATGAGAAACAAACAAATAAAGGATACTTGAAACAATAGCAAAAGTTAAGCAGACAAGCATCATAAAAGAAAAGAGTATGAGCATGTATCACCTGGATAGGATGCAATCCACGCTTGCAGCTTCCCAATCCCTCCACTGTAATCACATGCATCCCTTCTACAGAATATAGAGGTGCTAAGCAAGCATTGATAGCATAATGTCTGGAAGAATATTTAAAATCGTAAGTTTGATGTCAAGATGAAAGAGGGAAGCGTTTCACATGTAGCAGCATTAAATCAGCATGGCATGAGAAAGAAACACTTACAAGCATTTCCTCAAATTCGTATCATAATGAGAAACCATAACTGTGCAAGCTCCACAACCACCTTCACCGCAGCCAAGTTTAGTCCCTGTCAGACCTGAATCTTTTATACCAAAAAAATGGGTGGAAAAACTATAATTAGTTTTGCTTCACCAAGGAGAAAATTAAATTTAAAAGGACTGGCCAAAATTAAGCACATATAAAAAGAATCAAATAATGAAGTGATTTTGATTTTGCAAACATTAAGCAAAAACAAGAATAGATAAGGCATCCTTGATTTTTCTTGTTTTTTTATAAACATAATTTAGAGAACAGCAACAGGGCACAACCAGAAGGCGACTCTTCAAGTTCAACTCTCAACCAAATTAGACTGAAATTTTAGCCGTTGCATGTAAAAACTCAAACGTCAAAAACTCTTAAATACTTTATGTCTTTGAGGTGAATTAGCTTTTAGAATCATCACTCCCAGTATGTTTGGAATCACAAATTTTAAGAATTGATTTTATTTATAAATGAAATCTTTTGTTTGGATGATTATAAGATAATGACTTTCAAATATAAAAATGATTTCTAAATCAAATTAAATCACTTCATCTTAAATCAAATCAAATTAAATTAATTCTATTTTTTAACGTTCCAAGTGTACTGTTCACTTCTTTCCCTGAATTTCTTTAAGAGCAATCCAGTCATCTAGAGAACCGACTTGAAAATGACGATTGACGAATCAACTTAATTTCGGAAAGTAAAATTTGTGCAATTCGATTCGAATCATAAGAAAACGCAAAGTTGCATAATTAAGCATGTCAAGAAAGAAATTAAACTTCAATTCAAGAAAAAAAGAAGTGCAAAGATGCATATACCAATGGAACAGAGACTGATACCTGAGTTTTCTTTTTTTTATAAAAAAAAAACAAGAGACTGATACCTCTGAGATACTCAAGAAGGGTCAAATGAGCCAATCCATCAGGCAACACTCTACGAACTCCGTTAACATATAATATAGCCTCATGCGACACCCCCAAAGGTTGTTCCGGCTTTTCATCGTTCTTCAACGACCCCATGTCACCGCATGGAACTTACGCTGGAAACAAGCAACTGTTATTCTATTTGATAACCAGCCACTGATAATGGGAGATGATGAAAATCCAGTTCAAACTTGAAAAGAGAACGAACTGAGATTCAATCTGCTGACTTCCTGGGTCCTACTCCAAGGTGTGTGTCTTGTCGGTTTCTGAAAATCCGTTCTTATTTAATGTTGTATTTCGCTGACAAAGGTAACCCGTGAAAAGAGGTAACGTTCACTCTTTGGCTATATTCGACCGGTGTTAAAGGGATAGAATTGATTCGTTAAGATATATTCATAATTGTTCTTTTACAATTTTTGAGAGAATCATTGACAAGTAAATACTTTCTATCATTTTATTTTATATAAAAATTACGCTGAATTTTGTGAGAAAATTTTAATTATTTTTTTGAAATGTGTAACATTATCTGTTGGTTTATATTGGAATAGTTTGGAAGAATATAATTTTATTTTTTGGTAGAATTTTTAATAAAAAATGAAAACAATCCTCTCTATTCTCTGTACATAATTGTAAATATTCTTTTTATTTAAAGTTTTTATATAAAAATTAAAGAAGTTATTAAATAATCTTAATGATAAATAAATATAATTTAAAATAATTAAATTATTTTTTTTTCACATCATTAATATTTTTTTTTAAATTTTACTTATTGTATTTATTTTTTTATTAAAAAATAAAGATAAAGTTAGAAAATTTTAATTACTATTTTCTTAATTAACATTATTAAATGACATATATTTTTAAATAAAAAAAATTTATATAACAAATAAAAATAGACGAAGAAAATAACTGAATGGACTACAAATTTATCTTTTAATTTTTTTCTCATTTTTATTGTTTGCTCTATAATTGGAGATAAAGTTATGAGAATTAAAAAGATAAATAATTATTTTAAAAAAGAAAGGAGCCACTCCATTCTAAATTTCTTAAATTAGATAGTATAAAAATTTGAGAATTAAAAATTTAAAAATTTGAGTGATATAAAGTAGTTTGATCATTTAAAATTTGAATTTCTTTTTTTAACCGATCAACTCTATTATTTAAAAAACTTTTAAACAACTCCGTTATTAACTACTTCACTTCACCATTAGTCCTCATATCATTGAAAAAAAAAAAGCCTTTATTTATTTATAATTTTTTTTACAATGATTCTATCTTACTACAAAATGAGCTTTTTTTTTTCACTTGAGCAACTTGGAACCTGATTCTCCATAAAAGTTTTTTTTTTTTTTAAGCTTTTTAGCCTCGTTGGTATCGCATGCAGTTTTTGTTTTTCTTTCTCTTTTTCATTGGCCACGTTGTCTTGGTTAAAAAAGAAAATGCTACCTGTTAAGATTTTAAATTTAAAAATATCAATATTTTTTTAATTTTAATTATTTTAATATATATATTTTAAAATTTTAAAATATTTTTTACTAAAATAATAATAAAAAATAAAAATAGATTATTTAAAGTCAATCAAAACATTAATAGCATGCTTTACATCAGCATCATATAGTTTAAGAGGGGCATTCGCCTCCTAATTTGTTTAAAATTTCATTATTTTTAATGTAAATTTCTTTCAATAATGTTTTTTTTCTTGTTTTGGCCCCAACGACGAGAATTTTACTTTTAATCCCCAAACTGAAGTCTAGCTCGCCCCTGTTTATATCGTGATCATCCAAATCACCCTCTAACAATAAATAGCATCTCTTTAATAGTTATCTAAGTCTAAAGCTTTAATGAAAAGATAAATTGGTGCCAAAGATACGAAAACAAGCGCCGCCGTATCACAAGAAAGAAGATTGATAGTGCTGAACAAGACGTATTAAATAAAAGACGTGTGAAAAAGAAAAGGTATAGTGCAGCACCACGTACTTCTTTTACAATACTTACAAAAATTGCATTTTCAAGCCACAGAACAACGGAAGGAGAAACATTGGATGAGATAAGAGACATCTGATTAACATTAACTGGTGCTGAATCTTTGCTCATGTCTGAAGAAGCTTCTGCTTCATTGGGTCTTGTGTAGGTAACTTCATGGGTTTAGAACGCTCTGATTGAGATGAATGAATGAGGATTTCCATAACAACTGTCACGAGGACCAGGAACACTACTGAAAATGAGATGCCTTTCCATGAGGAGAAGAGTGAGGACCACTGTAAGAACTTAACAAGAAGGAAGCCAAGGAGACAAGACCAAGAAACGACAACCTGTTCAAAGAGCAATGATATGAGATCACAAGAGTAAAGGAGTATTGCTCTCTTGTTTTGCCTAGATCTTAGTGTACATGTCATCTTACCAAAATAGATCTTTTAGGGCGACCAATGTCTTGGATTTCTAGTTCACTGAATATATCTGTAGTATGATATTTCTCCAGTAAAGCATCCTGGAAAAGCATAGAAAATTTTGAAGATTGAAGCAGATCAGATTAAATTTGTACAAAGGTGTGACAAGTAATGCAGAATATGATGGACTAACTAACTAATAAACTGAAGAATTATAAAAACAATTATGAGAGCATGTGGAGAAAAATTAGATTATTCTTTGTACCCAGAAAGTAAAAAAGAATAGCAATTAGCAAAATTTCTTCTCCGTGAACATATAAGAAACAACTTCGCAACACCTAAGAACAGCCATTTTGTAAAACAAGGGTTGGTTAACTGAATAAAACTGCACTTTATAAATATCAGTTCCTGCATTCTCCAAACGTCTATGAACAAATGGAAATGAATTTTAACCATTGTCAGTGTCATGTTGTTTGTCTTGATTGTCCACCTTGATAAAACGCTAGAATCAGCCAAGCTCACCGGATGTTTCCCGGCCACATAAACTTGAAGCATATGCATGCGCTCTTTAGGGACTCAACTTTTACATTACTTGTAATACCTTGGTGACAAATGCGTCTTTACACCACTGTGCAATGCCATCGGCTGTTTCTGGCAGTTCCTCCAGTTTTTGTCGCTTAATTTGAACCTTCACCTATAAAAAAGCAGAGGAATAACTCAGACCTGAAGCAGAAAAGAGAGGAATAACTCAGACCTGTTGTAGTTGTTCACGTAATCTGGCTTAACTTAGTACAGACTACATGTGGCTTAACTAAGCACAGACTACACCCACGAATGCCAACCCCCTATAAGGGTGCCTCAATTAACATTCTTCTGGTATTATAATCTTCTAACACAATTTCTTGACATCCTTGCCAAGATTGCAGAATCCACACTTCAATGTAAACAGTAGTGTAGTTACCAATTTGGCTTAGGACTATTATGTCACTGACTGATACTCTAGTCTCTCTTGCGCTTAACATTGAATTGGCCGACCACTATTAGGCTCCCTAAATTGCTTATACAAACAATTTGACTTAAAGCACATGATCAAGGACTGAAGAGATGCCAAGTTGCCAACTCCACAAGATCCCACATCTAGTCAACCCCATAGGGATCATAGTTTTAACTATATCTTCACTTAGGAGTATCCAATAGGAAAAACTCAATTTCTTTCTGATGGAACTGCAGTTCATGATAGGAACTATAATCACAATATTTATTCTTGAAAGTACAGTAGACAAATAGCATTAGTCGTATCACAAAAAAACCAGAGGTCCAACAATTGCACTAGTAAAACAGTCGATTTTGAAGAAATATCAAAATAGTATTAGGGAAAGTGCTAACATATAGAAATTTAATTTGTCTAATTTAGCTTTTGTCAAGGTTTTCAATTGGCTTACCGAACAAGAAATGCCCTTGAATATTCTCAACATTGTAGGTGAAGGCTGACTTTTTGCAACTGCAAATGTGCAATCATAAATAGCTGGAATGGATGCACGCATATGTCTTACTGCTGTGACAAACCCCTGCGTAAAGGTTATCGGCAATAACAGATATCCGCTAAAATAAAATCAAAATGTGTAATTGAAAACTTAAGGTGCCAAATGTTAAGGTCAGAAGAATTGCAACATCAAGTGCTTAAGTGGTGACCATATAGCTTCTTACTCCTGTAAGCTTGAAGCTCCCCAAAAAAAAAAAAAATCTGTCCCTGGAAATCACTTTTCATTTTTTTAAGCCTAGATACGCAAGTTCCAGTCTACTAGGATAAAGTTGACGGAGACTTTGAAACAGGAAACAGAGCATACTATATATGACTAAAAAATTATACTACTGTCCTAATACTAAGCATCAAGTTTATTCACCTTAGTACGAGGAATCAAAACATTTTTAGGTACAGGCAACCCTCTCGAAACAGCAAACTCTTGAGCTGCTAAAAGCTTTGTCTGTGTAAAGCGAGTTCCTTCTACAAAAAGAGCCATCCAATAAGGTATATGGATGTCCTCCAGCTGCTGAAAACCTGACTGCCACACAAAAGTCAAAGAGATACATAAATAAAACGCTAACAAGGAATATTGTATTAAACGCATATGTAAATTAGGAGAATTTATTTAGATATACCGTCAGTGCTCCTTCATCCTTAGCCCAGTTTCTTTCCAGAAATAAATAATCAGAGAACCACATGGACCAACCTATGACCTGCGTAGATGCACCATATTATTTATCACCATCTCAGTTAAGATCAATTTTCTGTCACAGTAGCACCAATTTATCGACTGGGAAAGTCCTAGGAGAATTTTTTTTTTCGGTGATTAAAGTCCTACGAGATTTATAATTCTGTTTACATTTTTTTATGCTTTAAACGATAAGAAGTTATGAAATTCAAGTCAGTTCAGCGACAAGGCCAGTTGTGTTGCAGTTTGTTGTTGCAATGACTAAGTAATGATAAAGTTCAAGATTGACAATTACATTGGATTGGACTCCTAAGTAGAACTGTCAATTTTATCATTATATAAAAGAACTTCGTTATTTTCTTCTTGAGTTCTACGTCAGAGTCACTTATTTTCAAGGAAAGTCCCATTTCAAATTATTGATAATAGATTGAGAAATTTCTGCACGTAGAATCCTTAAAAGTTATAACCAATCATCATGCAAGCAGAACTCGCAACATAAAAAAAATAAAAATTGAGTTTTGTTAACATGTGTCGTCCTTAGGGCACATGTTAAGGATTAAAACATAGTATTTATTATTCTATATTAAATGATCTCAGTTATTTAAAAAAATATTAAATATATTTTAAATTTTTAAAAAATTAAATATTTATATTTTTTATTTAATAATTTTTATTTTTAATTCCTTAACATCTGTCTTTAGGACACATGTTAACAAAATCCAAAAAAATAAAATAATAAGTCATCAAAAGTATAAATGTAAAAGAAAAAAATTCTTAATACGATTCCTAATTTCCTAATTTACAGAGAACAAAGGAAGAGAAATTTAAAGAAACTCACAGGAAGGTATTTTACTTCTTTCTTCATAATGGCTACAGTGCTACCAAGGCAACCGGAGCGCTGTCACAAATGAGGTTATACTCGTTCAAATTTATAAAATGAAAACATGAGCCAAGAAATGCTAACAAATAATATGCTCACGAGCCATGCAATGCAACTGTGTGTACATATAATGGTTTAGAAGCATACAGCCTAAAATTTCAAAGAAAATGAAAAGAGGAAAAAAAAAATCAGTACGAGGGAGTCGCCTTGACGAAAAATGAGTACAATATTGTTAGTTAATTAAAAGCCAAATTAACCTCAACTTTACCTTCTCCCCTTTTTACTTTATAATTAAAACGGAAAAAACAAATTTGGGGAGTGGGGACAAAGATGCACTTAAATGTTATCATAACATGAAAGATTTTGGCATTTAAATAAATTCACAGATAATAGGCACCTGAGCTAAGACCCATCCAATAAGCCAATCAATGTCACTCCTGTGGTTGCAGATCAAGAGTGCATTTTCTTTACCTAAAATTTTCTCAGATCAAAATGCAAATTTGTGAGATCCGTTCTGTTTTGAGTGTTATACTATTTTTTCAGCAACAAAATTTTAAAAAAAAAACTATTATTCATTTAATAACTTAACCAGGAAGTGCTTGTGGCCTTACCCATTAACTGATAAGTTTCTGAGTCTGCGTACAGCTCAACCTGCGACCCGAAGATTCAACTAGTTAGACCGTAGTGTAAATAATGTAACATTGATCTACTTGATAAGTTTCTGAATCTACGTACGCAGCTACAAGGTAAGCATGAAGAGGGTTAGATTAAATAACATATACAGAGAGTTATGAGATAACCAAACACCTTGATGCCTGCCCACCAATCAATGAGCCATATGAGCTCCAACCATAGTAATTCCGTAACTACTTTGTTCATTCTTCTGTAACAGTTCTTTGACAGTGGACGAACAAGGACAAAGAGGAGAGCCTGCAATACATAAATGGTTACTATGATATTAAGTGATATAATCAACTAATCAAAAGTTAAAATAAAAATGATAATTTGTAAATGAATTGTAATGCACAACAAGGCAGAGTTGGTCCAATGTACTACGAAATACAACAGACATGATGTGTAGCCAAGTTATGGTTTAATTACATGACATATTCCAATACAATGAATTGTGCGTTAAAACAAGAAAAAACAGCAGAAGAATAAGAAGCTACGTCATGAACAAGTAGCGGGACACTTGCACCCAGTCTCATAATCGCCGAGTCTTTTTTTTTTCTTTTCTTTTTGTGGCATAACATGGAGGAGTCACCAGATCTTGGACCTACCACCTTTCAAACTCTGATCTATCCTATATTAGAAGTTATTATTTTTCGGACCGAAAACGTAATGATAAAAGCTCTTTTAAGTAGCGACTTTAAGATTCAGATTTCTTCTAGAACCGCTTAACGTAACCTAGTTAATATACAGGAAATTTCAAATTCAAAATCTAAATCTATCTTTTCCCAAAAATAAATAAATAAATGTGGTTGCAGGGTAATATTAATTGTTAAATTCTTTCCAGTTACCCAATTATAAATAACATCTGACGAGGCACGACCTATGAATTCTTCCATGAATTTACATATATATACACACATAGCATATGCCGTTGAATGCTGCAAAAATCCCATGCCACATTGAAAGTAACAAACGAAATGAATGACAGAAGGGGTTTACGTAAAACTCATTTACAATGTGCATGCAGAAGCATAGCAAAAAGTGGGGGAAAAAAAATACCAACGAGGCAATGACCAATGACAAAAGGGCCATTCAAAAAGAGGAAGAAGATAATAATGATCAATGGAGGATTAATCTATGTTACCTGGATTACATTAACAAGGAGGCCTGAGAGAATGAAAAGAATGCCTAAAGGAAGAATAACAAGTGCAGCTGGGATCGCCATGGCTTCTCTCACCTGCTATCCTACAGATAAAAGGACGAGAGGAGGATAAAAACCAAACCAAAAAAAAAAAAAGTAAGCAAACAAATGAGAGAGAGAAAGAGAGTAATTTGGGAAAATATTTAGATTTTTCAGTGTGAGGATGTGTCGTGGATTAAGGAGCGGTTTAAGCGGCCATTAGCGTTGCAAATAAGGTGATTAATTAACGAAGCACCATGTGAAAATTGCTAAGTAGCGCTTCTTCAGCTCGCCTTCAAGCCAGGGAGGGAGTTATTTGAATGTTGAAGCTCAACCCAAGTACAAGTAGATCTCCCTCTCTCACCAATCATCATGCGCATACATCATCATTCTTCTAGTTGTAAATACGACTAAACTATCATTTTTATTATTTAAAAATTTACTTAACATTAATAAGATTCATTTAATATCAATTTGATTCTTCAAAGAGATATTAAATTAGTTATTTAAAAATTTAAAATGTCATTAAAATAATTCTTTAAAAATATATAATATTAAATTAGTCCTCTAAAGATTTAAAGAGACATTAAAATATCATCCAAAATGATTTTTTGAAAGAATAATTTTGATATCTCTTTAAACTTTTAAAAAACAAATTTAATGTCACATATTTTTTAAAAATCAAATTAATGTCAAATATTTTTAAAAAATTAATTTGATATCAAGTAAATTTTTAAAAAAATAATACGATAGTTTAATCTCTAAATGTCAAAATCATCAAACACAAAACAACAAAAGAAGGGCCTTAAGTAAATTTGTTGTTAATAACTTGTTATTCATAAATTGCGACACTCACTCCAACGGATTATTCATGTGATAAGGCCTAAACTAGAATAAACAGATTGCGAACAAAATTAAAATTTTAAAGAAACTATAAAGTTATATTTAAAAAAATAAAAAATATATATGTGTGTGTAATTTTATATAATTAACATTTTATTATATCTTTAGAGTAATTTAATGAATAAAAGGTAAAGCTCATGAAAACTCAGAATTCTTCATAAACGTAATCTTAGAAAAAAACTCATCCATGCCACTTTTTGTGATCACCTTATCTATTAATTGCCCAAGCTAATGCCTAACATGGCATTAGGCATGTACAATAATGAATCGAAAACCTTTTATTTTCATTTAATTAAAAAAGTGTTCCGATATTTGATTGAGCATCATGCCGTCATAGACGTTTGTTTCTAGGAGTAACGCCTCTACCCTTCGACAGTTTTGTGGTAGAGGTGATGTTGTGTTGGTCATAATCTGAAGTCTTAATTATTTCCCAATATACAATAAAATAGAAATGAAAAATGAAAATGTCTTATTTGGATATATTTCAAGAGTGGAACAGGGTAAAGATAGGATAGAGTTGGAGCTTAACGTAGAGATTATTAATATATTATAGGTTTCGCTTTCGTAACAAAATATGTACAAGCATAAGAAAAATATCTGATTTGATTTTTTTTTTCCTTCATAGTATTCCGAGAAACATTGCAACGTACTAGTCAAGAGACCGTCCCATTTCATAATGAGTCAACTTACCTTACCTCAAAATAATAATAATAATAATAATAATATTATTATTATTAATGAGTTAATTTAATTTAAATGAGTTGGTTCTCTATAATTTTTTTTTTAAATTTGACATGATAATATATATTTTTAGTATAAATTAAAAATATTCTCATAAAATTTAATTTATTTAAATTTTTTCATATATTTAATCAATTAAAGTTAAACTCTTTTAATAAATGAATAATAATATGTAATAAATCAAAATTCTTAACACAAGCTTAATGTTCGGTGCTTTCATTTTTATTTTTATTCTTTTGTAGTACGGTGCTTCCAAAATTGTTGTTTACATTATCTGGGCCTTCATAAGTTAACTACGAGTAAAAGAAATAAAGGAGAGGTAGAATTGTTGAGGGCAGTTGGCACTGGTCAATCCCAAAACACAGCAGCGACACGACATGACCATGGCGACGATGTCTTCGCAGCCCCAGGGGTATCATCAGCCTTCCTCCATTGAGGAAGTTCGGACCCTTTGGATTGGGGATTTGCAGTACTGGGTCGACGAAACCTATCTCAGTCACTGCTTCGCTCACACCGGCGAGGTTTGCGCTCTCTCTCTCTGCCTTTGACACACATAAACAAGCATTCATGTATGGCCGTCATTAAAGAAAACGAAAACTTCCCCTCTGGTAAAAAGCTTCTTAGAGGAGGGAAAAACACCTTCAACATAGAAAATCGGGAGGGTCCGCGTGGGGTATCATATTATTTCCTGGAAAACAATTTTAGGGCTTGTCCAAATGTTGCACTCCGCTATATGATTGCCAAATTTTGAGAATTGGATTGTCAAATTTCAGACCCTGGTTGGAGTTTAATGAAACTCCTTACACAACTTAGTTACCGAACCTCGTTGTATATACTCCTTCCTGTGGACAGTGGGTAGACGATTTACAAACGTGAACCTTTTGTTCTTGATCATCTCTTGATAACTGATGCCGTCCTATTCATGTGTAGTTACTGAGTCAGAGTGCTCATAGAAGTGGATTGCTTTGCTATGTGTAGGTAGTTTCCATAAAGATCATACGCAACAAGATCACTGGACAGCCTGAGGGCTATGGGTTTGTGGAGTTTGTTTCACATGCAGCAGCAGAAAGGATTCTGCAGACTTACAATGGGACACAAATGCCTGGAACAGAACAAACTTTCAGGTTGAATTGGGCATCTTTTGGCATTGGGGAGCGGCGTCCTGATGCTGGGCCTGAGCACTCGATCTTTGTCGGTGATCTAGCACCTGATGTTACAGATTATCTGCTGCAGGAGACATTTAGAGCCCATTATCCTTCAGTTAGAGGTGCCAAAGTAGTGACTGATCCTAATACCGGGCGCTCCAAGGGATATGGGTTTGTTAAATTTTCTGATGAGACAGAAAGGAATCGTGCCATGACTGAAATGAATGGTGTTTATTGCTCCACTAGGCCAATGCGTATTAGTGCTGCAACACCAAAGAAGACCACTGGTTTTCAACAGCAATATGCTGCAACTAAAGGTGACTTTAATTGATAATTGTCGATGTAATATGCTTTTCTTTATAGAAATCAATGCTGTGTCATTAAGTTCTGCTGAAAGCCATATAATATAAATCTAGTTTGGTCATTTCCTCGACGTCCATGTTTGGTGGGGATCTTTATTGATGAATGAAGGCTGTCATAGACCTAACTCCTATTTTACACTCATGATTTTGTTTTCTCTGTATGTGTCTATGTTCGTAGGTAGAGACTAAAGGGAATATATATGGAATGATAAATACAATAAAACCATGACTATTACTATAACATTCTGTTTATAACCCAATTTTAATTTTCTTTATCTTGTGATCAAGAGTGGAAGCAAATTGTGGAGATTGGTGTCGCTCTATAATTTGTATTTGTCTGGGAAAATGGGTTGCTGGCTGGAAGATTCACCTTATAGACCAGTTTGATTTTAGGGTTGCAAAATTTTAATGCCATCTCTGTCCCAAACCTAGGTCATGTGAATCCATTAAACAATGAATGCTGTTAATAGTATAAATATATAGTTCTTGGGAATGTATTTGTAAGTGATGCAACTACAACTTTCCTGGGACAAAGTTAGCATTTGGAACCTGTAAGTAATTGGGAAAAAGATGTAATCTATTTATATGAATATCAATACCATGCTGATATATAAATCTAACTTTCTAAGATCAAGCATTATCTTTTGTGTATCCTTTTATTTGTTGAGATAAAAAAATTGTATGTGATGTTTGATACTTTGATTGTGTGTATATGTATATGTTTCACATTCCTGCATGGAAAAAAGGTGGGGCTGACATGTCATGTTGTTGACTTTAGGTTCTTTTGAAACACTTCCATTCGCTTTGGATACCCCCAAAGTACTTGTCATATCATCCTATGCAAATTTGGTTATACTTTTGAAAATGAACTAGTGGTACCGATATTTTAGGTACTAGAGATATTTCATAATAACACCTGTAATAGTAGGAGAAATGACTATATTGTACATTTTAAAACTATTGAAGGATATCTTTAGAATTATGTACTCATATTTTGATTGTAAATGGGAAGTGTTTTACCTCGTTTCAAATCATTTGCAATACAAACATGAACTTATTTGGTGCTTCTCTTGTCTTAATTGCTGCTTCCTTTTGTTTTTCCTGTGTAAGAGATGGTTTTACCTAGTGCATACTTTCTTTTGCTTAAAATAGTGCTTTGTGATAGTTTACTATTTAGCTTATAAGCTTTAGCCATTGGAGGGTGAATATTGGTTGATTTTTCCTAACACTCTACAAGTATGTGTTTAGTGCTACTTATTGATTTTTTTAGTATTCTGCTATTTCAATTTAGTTCAACTTATAATAGAAAGGACACTTATCCATAGATCTCTTTGGCAGCAATATATCCAGTCCCGGCATACACTACCCCAGTGAATACAGTTCCACCAGATTATGATGTAAATAATACTACAGTAAGTCATACAGACCTACAATTTTTGTGATTTCCTTTTTCTATGGTACTCTTACATCCCTTTGCACTGCAGATTTTTGTTGGTAATTTGGATCTTAATGTCACAGAGGATGAGCTGAAGCAAACCTTTCTGCAATTTGGAGAAATTTTTTCTGTCAAAATTCATACTGGCAAAGGATGCGGTTTTGTTCAATTTGGGACTAGGTCTTCTTTTTTTCCCCTTAATCTTTAAGCATGTGAAATCTTTACGTGGAATATTTTAAATTTCATTTGGCCTGATGTTACTCTGCATCTTGTGAACTCTTTAATCAATCTTTTCTCCTTTTTCTTTATCCTATTATGCACTGGTTTTTTAACCTCTCCTGTCTCTTATGTCTGTAGAGCATCTGCTGAAGAAGCCATTCAGAGGATGCAGGGAAAGATGATAGGTCAACAAGTGGTCCGAATTTCTTGGGGTAGGACCCTAACAGCTAGACAGGTGATTGTGCCTTTGGAAATGGTTCATTTCTTGACAAAATGCTTATTTAGAAGTTTTCCAGGCTGTGGCCTGTGTGCACTTGTGATATATCAAGCATTTCAATTTCAGGAACTCCTACAATGTGTATTATATTATGTCTTCCAAAATTTCTAGGTTGGTAATGTATCATTCATACATGGTTCTAGGATAATTTTGTTGGCCTTTATTATGTCTTTCCATGCTTTGCTGCAGAAAATGTTTGGCTGTTGAGGGATATCTTTGGAAGATGAGTCTAGACTCTACTGAACAATTATTTTGTAAAGATGATATGTGGTAACATGAATGCTCGATGTGGGAGATTGAGAGTTTTTAAATTGGATAATAAAAAAGAATGAGAGATCAAAAAAATTATTGTAGAATAGGATAGATATGGTATTTAAAGGGTCGGTAAAGATTGTAATGATGGATTTTACTCGGGAAAGGATTTATTTGGAGGATGTCAAATGGTGTTTCAACAAATGTTCATGTAGACAATCCCTGGGCTTGGTGTTGATGTATTTTTTATGAACATTAGCGACAGTCATATGGACCCCTTTTGCGATAACCATGAACTTCCATTATGATAGTTTTGATCTAAATGTTATTAAAATTCAAGGTTGGCTTATATGAATAAGTTTAATCTCTGTTCAGCCGAATAAGTAGCTCACGTTTGGAGCTCCCTTTTCGTGTTTGTAAATGTGTATTATATTAGAACTAACAAAATTTTGGCATGAAATTATCTAGGACATACCTGGTGGCTGGGGGCCACAGATGGATCCAAGTCAGTGGAGTGCCTACTATGGATATGGACAGGGCTATGAAGCCTATGCTTATGGCGCTGCTCATGATCCTTCCTTGTATGCATATGGTGCATATGCTGGTTATGCACAATACCCCCAACAGGTAAGTTATCTTAAATTTACGTTACATATTGGTTCATATGGCAGAGAATAACTTTATTGGGCTACTCATGCGTATGGGTTGTCATTTTTTAGGTTGAAGGTATTCAAGACATGTCTGCTATGTCTGTGCCTACCATGGAACAGAGGGAGGAGTTGTATGATCCCCTGGCTATGCCTGATGTCGATAAGTAAACTCTTTTTTCCCTTTTTTAAAGCTGGGAGACAGACACCTTTACATGAGCATATTGGCTTCGTCTGTTTCTGACAGATCCTCGATTGCTTTGCCAGGTTAAATGCTGCATATCTCTCGGTACACGGAAGTGCAATTTTAGGGCGGTCGCTCTGGCTGAAAACCTCGTCATCCTCACAGCAAGCTTAGGATCTATTTGTATTTTGCTTGTTCAATTATGTGCTTATACTCCAAAATATTTTGCAACTGCCACCATAAATTGAGTAGGCTTAGGTTTAGATTTCAAGGCGATACAAATGCTTTTTCTTGAATGATTGGCTGGTGTTGAGACATGGAACCTAGCATATCAGCTGTCCTCGTTCCCATTGATTATATTTTTTCTGAACATTTCCTAGATCCGATTGATTATCTTCTGAATATGGTTATTGACCAATGTGATCAATCATGTTTTCGAAGCTAGGAAATTTTAAGTTTCATTATTGGGAGTTGAATAAATTATAGTTGTGAGCAAGACTAAACCTCGAGAGATTCAATGTAGGCCTGGTCTACCACATTGCCATGGATACGACTCTTGCGATGATTGTTACATTTGAATTCTACCTGTAGATTTGGACCCTACTTGTACATTCCATTTTATAATTTCCCCATTTTATTTTATTTTATTTTATTTTATTTTTTGGGGTTTAGATTTGCTTCGCTAAGAACACAGGAAAAAGCCAACACAAGCAGAAAAGCAGGAAACTAAACCTCATGTCGGGGACCTCAACAGTTATTTAGAACCAAAAACTTTGTAAGGAAGATGAGGGTTCAGTGCTCAATCTAGAGAACGCATACTAGAGCTCTTGAACTTGCAATTGCAAACCCTATCAGCTGCTCAATTAGGCGATTCAGCAACCAGCACACCCGTACATGAAATTCAGGCTCAACCGCTTGGAGCAAATGCTAGTACGTGTTAGTTGTCCCATCCTAGAACGTTATTTATGCAGTATAAATAACTGTAACATTTTAGTATTAAAATAAAACGTTCTACAATGTGGACAATATTAGAAATCTCTTGCTAGTCACTGGGTGGTGATTAGTGAAGATAAACCATGTTTAATAAATAAAAAAATAGGCAAAATAGTAGCTGACCGCCTTGCTAACAATGCACACGCTGAAATTTGGGTTAATCATGTTCTTGCCCGTTTGCTGATGTTTTGATACACAATTCAGGCTATCTTTAAAAGTTTGAAAAGAAAAAGAAAGAAATGGATTTTAAAAAATGAAGGAAAAAAAAAAGAATGAGAAGTTAATAATTTTTTTTCTCTTTTTTATATGTTTTATATCTTTTAAATTAAAAAATTTTAAAACACATTCATAAAAATTAAGAATTTATAAAATTATTTAAAAATCATTATCTCTTTGCCTTCTTTTTATAAAACGTCCAAAAGCTTGTAATAAAGCTCTTTCACTTTTTATTTCCCTTCTTAAATTTTTCATTCAAACATAGTCTTGAAAAGCCGATAGCCTCTTCCCCTTTCTAGTTTTTGTTAGTTTTGGGCTCAACGCGTTTGTTTCCGAGATAGTAAAAAAAATCTGATCAAAAGAATGTAGCATCTAACAACTTAAATTATTTTGAAGTACCAGAATGATAACAATTATGCAAGTGATGAAAGAATTGAATGAAAAGATATGGTCAAAATTGTTCTAATTTTTTGGTACAGCTGGAAAAAATTGTTCTAATTTGAGAACAGAATACATTTTCCAGTCCTAAATTAGATACTTCGCCAACCAAGGTAGATCCTTGCAGTCTCTTAGCGCGAAGGCTACATCATCGCTGTCACGAAATATTATGAAACCAGTCAAATCAAGGGATTCAAATCAAACTTAATTTGTTAAACGCAGTAAATAGGAAAATTATCTACGACGCTTGAAGTGTGTATGTATATATATAGGCATATTTTAATTGATCCAGTAAATGTGCTTAAATTATTCTTATGATATTTCCTTCTTAAAAGATACGTTTCTCAATTTAGTACTTCTATTCTAATTTATTGATTTCTTGAATGTTTAAATTTGCTCCAATTTATTCCCATACACCACACATCACACACATGCTTATGCTTTAAATAAATATAGCATTTGTAGAGAAGTCTGGAAGGACCAAATTAAAACAAAAAAAAAAAAAACAAAAATTGATGATTTAATTGAGAAAATCAATTACTTGAAAGTATCTTAAAGAACCTAATCTAGTAGTTTAAAGATATCATCAAAGATTGAAAAAAGGGCTTGTCCAATATTGAAGATCAACATATATGTGGCTCACATGCAAAGAACTGAAGATCGCATAGCGGGTTCAGATCAAAACTGCAGGATAACGCTCTCTAGTTTGGTTTATTGGACTTTAAAAAATAGGACACTACTCATAATCCCATCATTTGTTTCTATAGAAGCAGATTAAAAACTGTCAAGGGCCGAGAGAACTAACCTCGGGAAATTGAGCTGCAATTTTTGCAACCTGTGCTTGGCGCCTGCTTCACATAAAATAACCCTGCATTCGCCTAGCCTGCAGCTGTAAACAAATTGGAATATAGACATCTCAAATTTAAATCGATATGGAATTAGCATGGATCACGTATATTTAGACTTCAATGCAGTTCAGTCTTGTCTTTCTATACTAATGCAATTCAAGTAGAAAGCAAACATTGTTTATTTCCTACGTTAAAATATATTTAGAATATTTTTAAAAGATCTTTATAATATATTGTAGAATTAATATTAAAAGTCTTTAAAATATATTTAAAATATCTTTAGAATATCAACACTAAATAATTTCATAATATATTCTATATATATTCTAACACTATGTTTTCCTTCTACAGCCACATAAGAGAAAATATTAAAAATCTTACCCAACTTGCAGGAGAGTATCATATCCAGGAAATACTTCTCCGTTGCTGGTACAGAGACACGAAACCGTCATTGCCAACTGCATTGTCAAATAAAACCTTTCATAAGAACGCCTACACAAATTAACCTTTTACTTCAATTCCCATAAATATATATACATATGTTTAAAAAAACTGCCAAGTTTTGGCATGGCATATCATCGGTGTCCGACATTGTAAACCAATACCGCGATCAATTAGCTTCTTGCTAATACTATTCGAGTAGAAAGCAAATATCAGAATGTCAAATCTCTAATTCACCAAGACATTTTATAACTTTGCGTCAAACATGCATACATCAACAAAACTTCATGTCAGCTGCAAGCTTCCCCTAATTTAGGGAAAGAAAGTACTAAAATTTTATATATATATATATATATATATATATATATATATATATATATATATATCCTCTTAAAATTTGACCGGAATGCTGAGGTTTGAAGCTGAAGAACTTTATGTATGACCAGAGTGCTAAACGAAAATGAAATAACAGAAAGAAGCATCAGAAGCTGACCTTTTCAAAAGTGGTTTCCCCCATTCCTGTTTTGTAAAGCTCGTGCACCATAGCTGTCAGGAAGATTTTGCTAAGTCTTGAACAGCTTTTCATCACCTTCAAAATAACGAATAACGTATACAATGTAAAACTGAAAATGTTAACGACATTTCAGCCAGATAAAGGAACATATCAAAGTATTTATGACTGCGCCAAGCAATTAATTTTCATGGATTTTGCGAGAAAAATCTGATTATACATAAATGACAGGAATAACATCAATTTCCTATTTTACTTATTTATTATGCCCTATAATCACTGGTCCTGAAAAATTAGCAGTCATGTCTGATGAACTAAAACATTATTCATATTGTTTCTTCATAACTCTAAACCACAGTCGTATACCAAGAAAAAAAACCTCTAAACCAGTCATGTAAAACAATGAAGTTTCCGTTCATGTAATAATCCTCCTCAATTAGCCTTGCTATATACTGAAGTACATCAGCAAAATTTGTATTAAATGTAATTTAGTCATTACTAGCTCATACGTCCCATAACTTAGTTCACTGTCTAAGACATCATCTACCATTCCAAAAATTGCAACTTCAAGAGTCAAGAAATAAATCAGCACATTGCAAATATCAACTCACCTGAATATGAGGTGCTTGGAACATTTCTTGGATGGCTGCCTCAACGTCTGCCATACCAACAAGTCCCTTTCCTAGAGAGCAGATGCAAATGAATTAGTGGGCAGAAGCACCACTTCAGGAATAAGGAATTCATGCATATAAGAGATGCTGATGGTAGTTTAGAGTTAATAACATGTAATCCAAATATTCCATTATACAAAGCAGAAAATGAAATAATGTCAGATGTTTTATCCTATATCAAGCACGCACTTAGACAACAACAGAATAACAAGTCTACAACAAGGCAAAAACTCTGCTTCACATTGTTTTCATAATTTCCATGTTAATATGATATCAAATACCAGGGTCTACATGCAATTTCTACGTAGAGCCCAAAAAAGAAGAAAAAACTGAGATTTGTTATGCCTATGTTACAAGATGGAGTGAATGTTACTTTATGCATAGTGTACACTTAGATAAAACAGCAATCATCCAACTACCCAACAAGCAATGATCATATGCTAGTTATTTCATATATTGTCATTGTAAAGAAAGATGTAGAAAGATATGCCTAGACAAAATTAAAAGCAAGCATTAAAGTATATCTTATACTTTTGCTAATTTCCATTTGCAAATCCATTATTAAAAGGACAATCAACATTAAAAGGAGGCAATCCTTGATATCCTAGACAATGCCAAGAAACATCGTATAAAGATATTTTAAATAACTGTATTGCCATTTTAAGGACCATTTGGAACATAAAAACGATTATTTAACAGAAAGTAGGAAACATTTCATCATTGCCCCCCTCCCCTTTTTATTGAGATGACATGTAAAATCTGTAGGACATGTTCATATACCTGCAGTAACAAAATCAGGATTTGAAATTAGCTTCTTCATACGATAATCTGCTATTTCTGCTGCACGTCTGCATATCTCCAAAGCACGACGTGCATCTCCCGAGATCGCCGCAACCTGAATAAATGCAGACCATTTTTGGAAGTGAATCAATGACCTATTGTACCAAAACAAGTGTCCATTGTGTATACAAGAGTAGAGGGAATCAAGCTTCAAGATGACAGAGTTAGAGACTAACCTTTCTTGAAGCAAATTCTATAGCTTGCTTTTCAAATGCATCTATTCCCTTGAGGCGACTTGAAATGATTTCTTGAAGCTGCTGATAATTATAAGGGCCAAAGCAAAGCCTCTGTATGCCCATTCGGCTTGATATACGAGGAAGTAACTTCTCTGGAAGATCCATTGTATTTGCTATCCCTGAATTTATACTAAAACATAAGTTTTTTGCAGTCAACGATGGCAATCATAGTTGTTATAATCATATGGATTCTTGTTTCCCCACTATTTTTAACTACCCATGGCAAGCTAGAAGATCTTAATGCTGACAAAATAAATTGACAAGAGCTTTGTCTTACCTATCACAATTAGTTTGGAATGTGGCTTAGTAGGCCAGTCAAGAATATTGTACAGAACCTGTGATAAAAGGAAGGGTCATGGCAATGTAATTCCATATGTTAAACATTGTAGATCTAATAACAAGTTTCTTGTTACAAGATGTATTTGTTACCGACTGATTTCTGGTTACAAGAAGATCAAGTTCATCAATAAGCAAAATACATGGCCGGTCAGCCTCTTCTCCAGTTTTCTTCCCTTCTACAAATCTCTCATTCAGCAAGTGAAGAGCCTTTTTCCAGCTGACCCTGTGTCCATTTAATGCCTCATATATGACCTGAGAATATCAGAATTATGGGATAATGAAAGAGTGTGGTCATATAAAGCCAAAACTGTATAAGCTTCATCAACTTTACCCTGTATATATTCTCTGGTGCTGCCAATTTCAGACCATTAATCTCCACAAAACAGTAGGGTCTGATGTTTCCTGCATCAACTTCTGACCTCAAAGTCCTCATTACTGCTAGTACACTCATTGTCTGCAGTTTCACATAGATAAA
Source organism: Castanospermum australe (assembly GCA_019955255.1). Lineage (NCBI taxonomy): Eukaryota > Viridiplantae > Streptophyta > Magnoliopsida > Fabales > Fabaceae > Castanospermum > Castanospermum australe. The sequence goes on along the minus strand of NSJW01000994.1, from coordinate 387,984 downwards.
AGGACTAAAAAACAAGACTTGCTCTGAGATAGCTAAAGCCTCATTGGACTACAGCAACAATATAGTTAGTTCTAGAAGTACCTTGCCAGTTCCTGGAACACCATGAATGTAAAGGCAACGCCCCAGACATTGATCATCACAAATAGCACCTTTAATGAATGAAGTTATCTCCTCCATTTCTCTATATAAAATCATGTATTATTAGCAATTTCAGATAGATGTAATAAAATATTAAAAATTTAGGTTCAAACTTCAACGTACTTATTTCTACAAGGTAAAGATTTAGGCAACGATGCCAACAACAGCGTAGCCTTTGCTCTCTCAAGTTCAGTCTGTTTGTGAGACCTGACATGCTGTGGAATTCTTTTTGTACCTATCTTCTGAAGTCCAAAGAACCGTCCCTTGTGCAGATTCTGTATCATTTACAAATGTATTTTCTGTAGGAAATCATTAATGCCAAAAAACCATGAATACAAAGTGAACAATAATATCCATACTGCGGCTAACTGATGGCTTGTTGATGGCTGAGATTGTGAATTTTTTATATTCTCCTCTTCATATTCAACATCTTCATCTGTATCAGAGTCTGATTCCTTGCAATGATTCCAATCCTCATCACAGTCAGTCTCCTCACCATTCTACCATGTAAAAATAAACCCATAAATACTAGCAGATTGCTAAATGGTTAACTTTTTTTAATGAGAAGGATCCTTATATTTTCCCCTCTTCTGACAAGATTACCTCTATTTCATCGTCAATATCAGCCAGACGTTTGAAACTGTGCCAATGGATGTCATATTCATATTCGCATAAGAAAACATCATCTCCCTCATTGCTGGCCTTAGCATATTCTTTGGGGTTCATGACATAGCAATGTCTAAGGACAGATTCCATCTGCAGTAAACAAAGGAACACCATGATGAACTAAAGGAGGATAACTTCAAACTACCTTAAACATTATGCCTGAGTTGAGATAAAAGATAATAATAATCAACAATAGAAGAAAGGAATGATCTTGAGTAAGTAGCAGATGCAATGCAGTACGTTCCCTACACAAAATATTGTGTAATTAGCCATATAGCCTAAGGGTCAAGAAAGTTTTCATGGCATAAGCTGTGTAAAGCTGAATTAAATTCCGAAAAGTGTCTGAATACTGAAAACCCAAGTTTGCTTTTATGCTTTTATAAAAGCCTTTGCCTAGTCTAACAAAGTAGGAATGATGTAGAAGAGAGCCCACTCCTAAAAACCAGGCTGTTGAGAGGGGAAAGCCTCTACTTTAAATGGAGTTCCATGTCTCACACCCATCCAATATGGGACTTATGATCCTGCATCAAGGAAACTAAACCTAAAAAGCAAATGCCTTTTGCTTTTCAGGTCCTACATTATATGCTAGCTAATTTCAATAGGTAATTCAAATAATTAGATTGCAATTCCTGAACCAGGCCTTCAATTATTTCACATTCTTGGTGGAGAATCCACAATATGAGTAATTTCCATGACAAATTGCATTAAACTCAAGATTTTGATTCTAAGACATACATCTCAAGATAGCAAGCTTTACTATTTTTCCATTGAATACCCACAAGAGTATTGAAGCAACCAAATGGCCACCCATGCGAAAACACATTGACCTCAAAAATTTGGTCGCTCTTGAATAATACATCCTATTGCAATTGGTTTTTCCATGTCTTGATCAGAATCATCCTTTAGCATGTTGATAGAACAACTCTGGCTATAGAAATGATAGAAATAGCCATGAAAAACAGTAGTCCTAGTTATGTTAAATTTTTTGTAGTTCTCTACTTCGTTGTATAATATAGGCTTTTGTTGCACAAACTGTTTCATTATTATGACTTAGCAATACTCCTTTCTGTTGTTTCTTGTAGTGAATGCAAATTATTAACATATTTCCTGGAGCACCATGGAAGTTAATAGGTCAACTTCTTTTCTGTCTACTTAAATTAACATAGGTGTGGAATTACACATTATATTCTAACTTAATGGCTTAGTACGCAAATAGAGCTTCTATCTCTTAATATCTTACCATCACATAGAAACAACTTTAGGATGTGAAAATTTGATAAAACTACTTGAATGCAAATAAAAATTACCTATTTGTAGATGCATGATTGTACATATGCTAAACTAATCAAGAATCTAATCAACCCACTAAAATGAACAATGCCCATATTATTGGCTGCTATTATCTACTCAATTCAAGTCTATTTCTTATATCTAGAAAAGAAAATTCAAGTCATTTAAGTATACCAAAAAAAATCAAGGATTACCACTAAAACATGCTAAGTTCAATATGTTAAGCTTGATAGATGGGAAGAAGATATGGAGAATCCAGGGGGCACTTTGGCTCATTTTAGGGACACCTGATAGCTTGGGCGAACCAGCATTCCTTTGTAGACTTTAGCTACATTACATAAGTCGACATACTTGGACTGCAAATTCAAATACAAAGATCTTGCATAATGATAATCATATGTGTTATTTTATTTTATATTTCTCCAGGCTATTGGATTTGGTCAACTATTAGCTTACTGTCTACTTCAAAGAAAAAACCACCTAGTACAATATTTTGAAACAATGCAAAGGATGTCAGTAGACTTGTTTTACAATAGATAAATTGCAGAAGTTCAACTAATTAAAAAGACATTAAATAAGATGTTTTTTTCTTTGGATGAAAGAATTGCACTCGTGTTAGCACTTTCCCATCGGTATGTAACAACCAAAACAGTTATCATACAGCACCTCAATGTCTGCAAAATCGTTGGTTCGATATAGCTCCCTCCTCAGGTTATGTGGTTGTCGCCCAACAGCAGTCTCTTCTGGGATTGTATACCACCGTGCCCGACACCAATAGTTACCATCTACTTTCCATATACTGCTCACATTAAACCAATAAAAATAATGCCCAACTGAAGTCAACATAATTAGTAAAAAAATTAACTTCATTGGCATTGGGTAATAAAAGATATACCTCTCAATATGTGCAGCCCACAAATCACTGGAAAGAAGTTTCTCCCTCATTGTCCTAACTAGTTTCTTACCCTCCGGAGGCATTGGAAAATTAACGTCTCTACCCATCTTACGAGCCTCACAAAACCCACATTTCCAATCTCCTTCAGGAACGTCCTTCAATGGTGGTGTCAGACATTTCAAATGAAACCCACCCAAACAATCATCACACTCAATCATTATGTCATTGCCAGAACTAAAGCACAACCTACATTCCTCCATTTCTGGATCTTCATCATCTGAGGTAGCACCTTCTCTCCTCTTCACATAAACATCATCCCCCACTTCAAACTCGCCCCCATCATATACCACCTTTTTATAATACACACGGCTCTTATGCAACCTTTTATTATTTTGCCCCTTCTCCGATTTCCCATTTCTTGCAGCCATAGCTCTAGTAACAACCGTTCTTTCACTCTCCCTCTTCCTCTTCTTAGTTTCCGAATGATCAGGCGATGCCGGAGCGAATGAAACTTCAACTGGACATTTCCCATCTCTCCGCTTCAAAATTTCACCCTTTGTGCCAGATGCCGGGCTTTTTGCAGATCCACCTTCATCAACTGAACCATTTCCTCTAGTTCTACTTCTACGGGTTATCACTTCATCTTTGCTAGATTCCTCAACATAATCAATTGATTGACGAGAACTCGGCAGATCAAGATTCTCCCTGGGTTTGCCCCTTTTCGGAGTTTTGAATGAATCTTCACGAGATGTATCAATGCGATCCAGACGCTTCTGAGAATTGATGGAATCGAAGCCCAGCGACTTTGGGCGCGTCGATCTGCGAAGAGGTAGGGACTGCGGGGTTACAGGGGTTACCGCAAGCGAGGATTTGGCATTGGATTGCGATCGTAGATTGGGCTTTGTGGGGGATTGAAAAGACTTGCTAGGAGTTGCAGCCATTGATGAACAAAGGATGCAGGGTAAGCGCTCCTAGGGTTCGGTGGAGGAGTGAGCGAGGGAGCAGAAAGGGGATATCGGAAAGAGAGAGGCGCTGCTAAGAAACATGAGAAATGGCGGGAAATATTCCCTCTCGTTTCTGACGTTTGAACAACCCTTTCTACTTTTTTGTTTTTTTTTTTCTTACTTTGTTTTTAATGATTGTTTGGGTTTGTGAGCTTTACAGGCCCAATTCATTTCTTTTCCGCTCTTCTTTATATTTATTTACTTATTTCCTTCCATCATACGTTAGCAAGTTTTTTTTATTTGAATAATAATATTTTTTATTATTTTAAAAATAAAATTTTGAAAATATTTAAAATATTTTATTAAAGAAAATGCTAACACTCCTTATTAATTTATATTGGTGGATGTTAGCAAGTTTTATTTTTTAATTTCGTTAATAATATTTTTTAAAATTTTAAAAATAAAAAATTTAAGAGTATTTTAAATAATTTATTTATTTATTCATTTTTTTAATAGTTATTTTTTTCTTAACTTATTATTTTTTAACTTACTATTTCTCTTATTTAATAAGTTAAGAAAAAAGAGAAAGAGGGATAATATTTAAAAAAATAAAATAAAATAAATTAATAAGATATTTTAAATATCTTTGATTTTTATATTTTTAAAAAAATAAAAATAAAATATTATTGTTTAAATAAAAAAATAAGACTTATTAATATCCACAAACGTAAAAGTGAGTAAAAAGATATCTAAAAGACTTACTCATTGTTGTATAAATTCCTTAATGATGTCCCTTACACATTTTTATAATGAGTGTTAAAAACTTAAAATAATTTTGTAATTTAAGTTTGCTCTTAACCCAATGGCAATCACTTCGTATAATTTATTTAATAAAATAAATAATAAATTGAAGTAAGCCTTAAGTTTTTAACCCTTTAATTAAAAAAAAAAGTTACCGCCTGAGACAAAGTAAAATAATGGCAGCTTTGCATAAAAAGAGCAAGGAAATAAGAAACAATAATAAATATTATTATTATTAAATGAATTTAGGTGGGATCCATTCCTCACAAGAATTGATTCCTTGTAGGTGATATCAAGACAAATAGACTTATCATGCGAACTAATGTATGAACTGCCTCTATTTTTTTAATGTTAATAGTTTACAAAAACATATATTAAAGTTTTTGAGTTAAGATCCTTTTACCGTAATACGATTGGGTGAAAAAGTTTTAAAAAATAAAGAGAAGAGGAGTGGTTTTTTAATTATAAATTAAAAAAATTATAAAATATTTATAAAAACAAATAAGAATAGATTAAAGGCTATCATATAATTATAAAACACAAATATCAAATATGATACTAATACAATACGATACTAATATGACAATACCGTAAAATCTAAAATATTTAAAGACACGATACATCATATACATATATATAAATTATTAATATATATTTTTGACTTTTGAAAGTTTAGTAATCAATTACTAAATATGATAATCCATTACCAGACTTCAAAGAAGTCTTTTAAGTGAATTATGTTCGCTTAGTAATTGATTATCAATCGATTATCTATATCTGAATAATCTATTACTATACATATTTAGGCATGTCATTTTCGTTTCTGACACCGACACACCCAATATATGGACTCGACAAAAGTTTTTATGTCTATGTTTTACAACATGATAATCCATCATTTTATTTTCTCATTTTACAATAAAAATTCAAATAAAAAAATGTTTGTTTAAAATGAAAAAGTTCTCCATTCCCTTTTTTTTTGTTTCTCTAAGTTCATTCATCCAATTATAGCCTTAGACAATTCTTCCTCTCTCTGTTATTTTCATTAATTTTGATAACAGAATTTGATAATAGACGGATAAATTGACAAATTTTAATATTAGTTGATGAAATATACTACATCAATCTAAAAACAGTAATACTAATTATCACGAACAAAAGTATACGAATACATAGTACGAAAATTTCTCAAGTTAAATGCTTCACGTTGTTGAACATGCTGTCCCACCAAATCTCACCATTATCTTTTTATTTTATTACACCGGAAGTATTCGTATGAGAATTCGTGAAAAGTTTTTCGTGATAAATAGCATTGCTGATCTAAAAAACTGACGAGGAACTGCTATATATTTATTATCAATTTTGATGATACTATGAATAAAGTTCTGATTGCAGATTCAGATGTCTGTTTATATAAATTGCACCATCAAACTATTGAAGAAAAGGGTTTTTTTGAGAGGATCTTGTCTCTAGTATGTATGCTCATGTCCTTTTGTGGTGTTCCACACTTTGTGTGGCTCCTATCTTCTCTGTATCTCTGTATCTCGTGGTCTATCCTGATCTTATTCCTTGGAAAACAGATTATTGTATGATCTGCAGTTACGGTTCAACTCAATCTAAGTCCTTCCTTTTTCCATTTTTTTTTATCTTGTCGTTTTATTCTCTTTCAATTACAACATTATACAAGTAGAATCTAGGATTCTTCATCCAAACCTTGACCCACCCAAGCCAAGTACTCACTAGGACATAAAGATTCAAAGAAAAATACGCTTACTTCAGTATCATAAGCCTACAAATACTCACAAGCTAGGAATCACCTATCCTTAATGGCTGCTCGCAGGAAAAAGAGGAAGTGAAGGAAACTGTTGCCAATCAACTGCTAGCTCAAAATAATGAGCGTTTTGATCTGTTCAAGCCGAGCAGTAAAAGGAGTATTCCAAGATAGTCCAAATTGTAAGCTGCCTCAAGTAGTTGCAACTTGTTAAGAGTCCATGGAGGAAACCTGAACCAAAAATCAGTGTAGAAACTTCTTCTGACCACAGCCTTCTGGTGACTGAACGTGTCAAAGGAGAACTTCCCATGGTACTTGCCAAATCCACTTTCACCAACTCCTCCAAATGGAAGGGTATCCGCTATATACTACACAAAAATAGATACTAGTTATCTTTCAAACGGGAACAAAGTAAATATGTGCTTGTGATTAGTAAGAGTGAAATGGGAAAAATGGAGGGGAGGGATGAAAATTCACATTGTATCCTGACATTATTTGTCTTAACCAATTTTCATCCCCTCCGTACCTACTATCTTTGTTCCTAGTAAGCATGCCCTAAGATTCTAGATACCCTTTTTGAATAAGTAAATGAGGTAAATAAAGAGAAGAGCAGCAGATGAATACTTGAAGAATTGCATCGTTGAATACAACACTTCCAGATGATGTTTCAGACACTATTCTTCTCTGCAGAGTTTGGTTTTTCGTGAAGGCATAGATTGCTAGAGGTTTAGACCTTGAGTTTATGAATTCAATACTGTCTTCAATCTTCTCCAGCTGCAAAAGCAGGGAAAATACAAATGAAACTGCACTTGGCGTAACAGGGAAAGAGATGCATGATGTGGTAAGGCTAATGAACCACTTGCCATTTTCCTGGACTAATAATCAGAAAGGACTAGAAAAAATTACATTATGTAGGTATCTTACAGTAATAATAGGAAGCAACGGGCCAAATATTTCGTCTGTCATGATTGCTGATTCAAGTGGCGGATCCAGTAATATTGTTGGTTCAATAAATCTGCACAGAATTGTTGAGTGCATAAAACTTGTGGTCATGAGAATCAATGAATCATCGCGTAAAACAAAATTGGTCTGTACTATTTACAAAGAGTGAAGTAAAACTTCACAGATTCATATGCTATATGTAAGAACTGGGATGCCAGCAACTAAGAAGAGAGAGTAATAATTACAAGTTATCTTCGTCCATTGAACCACCAAAAACCACCGATTCTTTGACCATAGGATCAGTGAGAAGATCCTTGAGTCTCGAGAAATGTTGTTTATTAACTATCCTTGCAATAGTGTTCGACGCTTTTGGGTTTTCTCCGAACATTTTCTTAATCCAGACCTTCATTAATGTCACCTAAAGAAAACAAGAGTAGACATGCTTCAAGATCAGAGAAACAGATAGCAGCATAATTAAAAGCTTGAAAAAATTTTCGAGCTTCATACCAAGGTAGAACTGAAATTATTTTCTACAAGGATATAATCGATTGCTATGCATGCTTGTCCAGCACAAGCCCCATATTTTGCCACCATAATTCGTTTCACAGCCACCTTGTGGTTCAACAGGAAAAGGAACTCCCAATCAGCAATTTGTCACAATGCTCAAAAACTATATTTAATCAACTTTATTTAAAAAAAAAAAACAAAAGTGAAAAAAGGGTCCTTTCTTTTGCTTTTTTTTCTTGAAAAAGAAACTTGTTCCCTTTTCATTTTAATCCTTTTTTCTTCTTCTTTCAACTTTAAACTTTCAACAGATTGAGGTGCCATATGCCAAGACTGAATCCACCTGTGTGTCCCAAGAAGCCGAAAGGGAATCAACGATTGCAGGGCACTTTCCACCCAACTCCAAAGTCACAGGCGTCAGATGCTCCACCGCTGCAGACATAACAATCCGCCCCACCCGTGCACTTCCTAGCATTGGATTATACGTTTAAAAAATCTCAGGAATGGTTATGACTTGTGACTACGACGTAGCGGTAAGACCAAAAGTTGAAAAGAAAATGAAGATGAAGATGATGATGAAGCAGAAAAAAGGAAAGGAAAGGTTGAACATGTCGACCTGTGAAGAAGATCTTGTCCCATCTTTGCTGTAGGAGTTGCTCGCCCACTGCTTGTCCCCCTTGGATAACCTTAATGCCATTAATGTCCAAGTAAGTTGGGAGGACAGTGGCAAGAAGAGAAGAACTAAGCAGGGGACATCTCTGAAGGCTTTAGAACCACAATGTTTCCAGCAGCTACAGCTCCTATTAGTGGCTCCAGGGACAGTCCTGTGTTACAAAAACATTACTTGTAGATCAGGGGGATGAAGATATCTTTTAGAAAGCCTTGAATTTAAACTTTATTTTGAATTAACTCACCGAAGGGAAAATTCCAAGATGAGATTATGAGGACGAGACCAAGAGGCTCAGGAATAATTTCTGCACTGGAAAGCACTGCTATTTGTGGCAGTTTAGCCTATCAAGTATCAACCACGCACGTCAAAAAGGAAGAAAAAAATGGCGCAGTCTCTGTAGCACAAGTCCATAAACATTTCAAATGCATGCTCACAACGCCATATATACTTATCCTGCATATTTGTTCTGGATTTCTTCCATGGAAAAATCTTTGTGCACAAGGTCTTCTTTTCATGAAATGAAATCTAATGGTAATTAAGTTATAACATTCTAATTAACCGTTCTGATTTCTAAACCTCCTACAACATATTTCTCTCTATCTTTTTCTTTAAGTTTAACATTATTTTGTACGCAAGGTCCTTGAAGGCAGTTAGCATAACCTCACCTCTGTGCCCGCCATCCATTTTTTCAAAGACTTCATAGCAAAATTTAAGGTCTTCATTAACGTTCCTACCTGCAAGTGTTAAGGAAACGAAATCAAACAGCTACACTACTTGGTAATAGCAAGTGTCCCACGTAGAATTTGACCATGGGACTAGGATTCACATCACACACACCTCATCTCTAAAAGCCTCAACGCGATGCTTTCCCAAATCATGGTTGAGGGCCTTCAAGATTTCTTCCTCTTTTTCCACGAGGAAACTGCGCAAGCCTTTGAGCTGTGATTCTCTCCATGATGCTTCCTTTGTTTTCCCACTCCCATAGTACTCCCTCATGCTCCTTAAATCTCTCTCCAGTGCTTCCACTGAGTGCTCCATGGCGTAATTAGATAATCTGAAGCACCTCCGCTTCTCTGCAATTAGTATCTATAGTCTTCAGGACTGACCCACCTTCTAGGCTTCAAAAAGGAAAATTAAATTTACTTCTTCATTGTCCAAGTTTGTTGGGACAATAAATTAAAGGCTGAAACTGCCACAAACTACAGGTGTCAAAATTAAACTCACGGGCGTGGATTTAGATCTTAAACTGAATGGTACACTTACTTTATAGAGGAAAATTGAAGTGATAAATTACTTTCTAAACTTTCATAAAAATATTTTAAAAAAGGTGAATTTTAATAAATTTGTAATTTATTATGGATGTATAACGACATAGGACAGTATACCTTTTTTTACAAATTTTTCTAAAAATTATTTTTACATGTGACTTTTTTTTTAACAAAAAATACAAACTGTCCACATAAAGTATTATTTCTCTTTGCCCCTCAAAGAAAACCTTCTCTCTCTCTCTTAGATATATTTATATTTTATTAAAATATAAATTATTATATTTTAATCAATAATATATTATACTTTATTCTTTAAAATACATCATGTTTCTTAAATAATCTTAATCTATTAATTATTTTTTCAGTTTATTTTTATTTATTATTTAAGATTTTTATACAAAAATAAAAAAATATAATAATAATTTTAATTATAAAAAAATATAATTTAATATGATTAAATTATTTTTTAAATTTTTTAAATAATTTTTTTGTTAATTTTATTTACTCTATTAATTTTTTAATAAAAATTTTCTCTTCATTAATTTTATATTGGGAGTCATGTAGTCGAGGAGATTGACTCAACCGACAATATAAATGATCATTAATAAGTGAAATGAGGCAATCTTTACTCTTCTAAATTTTTGAAGAAAAATAGAAAAGATTGAGAGTCGTTGATGGCATAATTGGGGCTTTTTTTCGTTATCAAGTAGTTAAATGTAGCCTTCAACGAGTCACATGGCACATTTAAGGCTGTCAATTTATGATTATACTTATATCCACTTGATGTTATGCAACTTTTTCTTATTTCTCCTGGAAAAGTTGGCGATCTGCTGACTGTTTTACAATTACAGCAGAAGGTGCTCTGTAACTGTAACTGTAACTGATGACGATTAAGCTGGCAGGTTGTTTTGGGGCAACCATTCAATATTTCGAGTACAATATCTGTTTGCTCAGTTATAGCTACAACCAACATCTGCCATACATCAGAATTTGTCGTTATGTTTCAAACAGTCAGATTAATTACATGAGTGCTACCGTACGTTACAGAATTTATGATGTTGTCCTTCAAAAACAGCCACATGAGGTTACCGCACGCACCCAGCCACCCATTTGTAAGTGACCAAATTGAATGACTGGTTTGGGGAAGTTGGATGGGGAAGTGGTCAATTGATACCATTAGCTCATTTGCATCGCTACCGTGGTTTATTATCATGTTTAGATAAATTTTTGAAATTTTAAAATTATAATTTTGATAAAAGTAATAAAAGAAAAGTTTTTTTTGTCTAAATTATAATTTGGAAATTTTTAAAAGTTAAACTAAATATATATATATATATATATATATATATATATATATATATATTTTGGTCAGAGTCCTCTATTTCTTCTGTCCAGTGAAAATATATCGATATTTATAATTATGAGCATCTATTAGTTTGACTGTTACACTCCTTTTTGTTTTTTGTTTATCCAGATATGGTTCATTTACAAATGTTTTCTAGAATGGGCCTATAATTCATTTGCTTGATAATTTTGGTTCGATACGTAGGCATGCATCTTAATAACTTTGGGGTTATTGGAAATTATTTGTCCTGTTGTGGTTGTATTAATGGGCTTCTCATTGTGTTGTCACTTTTTTGGTTTTTGGTTTTCTTTTTTTCATTTGATGAAATGGAGAATCAGAACAATGAAAAGAACCTAGACTCTGCAGCGGAGGAAGCTCCCAGCTTTGCTTGGGCAGCATATCATCAGCACAAGACTTTGGTCTCAAGCAGGGCATGGGTAATGGAGATTGCCCAAGCACGTTGCAGCAAACGCTAGTATTTGTCACGCACTATATTAATTTACTCACTTTAAATTGATTCAGTTAGATGTAAATGAACCGTATATTAATTTACTCACTTAAAATTGAAGCAAACGTGAAGAAAAATGGAGGGTGAGAATTATCTAACCAAAATATAGTAGTAGAAGAATTTGTTTTGTGACAGATCATGAAGCTTACCATATACTGCGGCAAAACTTGGAGCAATTCAATCGGAGAATACTACAATTTGGTGGGCTGATGCTGAAGCTTTCAAGTGATGCCATGGAAGTTTGTTTGCTTTGTCCATGCCGTAGTATTCGCTTTTGCTTTGTTTTTTGTTTCCATTGAATGAAACATTTCAATTAATAATCTTTTGAATAGAATCTATTGCATCTCAACGGAACTCAATAGCATCTTAAGGCATATACTGACAATAAAATACAACATACTGAACGATCTGCAGCTAGTAATACTGATACAATGTAAACCACCGAATGGGAACAACGTACCTCAAGATATATTGCCATTTGCCATCCCGCAAGGCCGACCTCAAAACAAAAGAAAATAATTTCTGAATACTTTTGGTTTCCCTGAATATGCATATGAAAACTCTGCTGAACCTAAGGTCAGTAAAGCCCACATCTATGCCCATTTCTGCCAAATCTTTTGTAGCCAATTGAAAGGGAGCATGGAAACTCCATTTCTCTGACATGTCTGCTTACTTTGATTAGTGGCAGCAGCTTGGGGATTTCTTACTCCTTTATGATGCTTGCTACCGTCTGTGGAACTATAGGCCTCTTGCGGGCTATTTGGTTTAACTTTTATCTTGACAGGATTTCCAAGCTTTGATTTATCTTCCATTCTTGCAATTTTTAAAGCTTTTGTACATATAGGAAAACCTTGGTCATCCCAGGACTCCAAAATCACACCAGAACCTATGCATGTTCTTCCCTCATAGAATGCCGCAAACTGCCCAGGTGCTAGGCCTTGATCATCTTCAGACAAGTGGACGACAGCGAAGTCTTGTTGGCCATCTTCAACTTCCATTTGTAAACTACAATTATAGAAACCAGGACCATGTCTCACCTGAAAAGGCTTAAAATAAATAAGCTTCAGATAACTATGATCCTTCTTCTCTAACAACAGGGAAAAGAAATTAAAATTCAAGTTCTCCACCTTGCACTGGAGCTGACTTGTGTGGCTTGGGGGCAGCCCACTAATCCACGTTTAAAGAGCCAACACGAAATATGCGTCTTCTTTTGTCGAAGGAAAAGTAATTTCTTGACACAAAAACTACATTGTTCTTAACATCCTTCTCAACGACATACCTGCATAAGATACCAAATGGGATGAATTTTTTTTAGCAAGCCCAAAGTTGATATTTGGATAGGAATGAAATGAAAGCAAATTTTCGAATGACTCAAGACGGAGATAATTGTCAGGGGGAAAACATTGCCCCTTCCAAGTGAATAGTCAAAAGGTTAAAATTGGAAATCAGCAAACTAACACAGATTCATATTTCAGCACCTACAACAAAGATCTTTAATATAAAATAGAATGTATAATTATGATTGGAAATTTATCAGATAAATACAGCTAATGCCAGAAAGAGATAGCCAGGGAGCAAACCATGGGCCTCCAGGGAGCCGTAGACCCTGGCGCTGACCAATAGTATAAAACCAGAAGCCCCGATGTTTGCCAAGGAAATATCCTGTCTCAGCTTCCAGTATGATACCTTCTCTCTCCCCAATGTGTCTTGCAACAAATTCACTGAACTTTATCTATGGCTCAAAAAGTGAACACAGATAAAGTTTTAAGAGAAAACTATCTACAAGAAACCTTGCTTCAGAACCATAATATAAATGTGAACAAGGTGATAATGTTAAAAGTTTTAAAATAGCAAACAAAATAATTGTTACAATATTGAAAATGGACATTGCCATAAGCATTATTTCTCTTTTAATCATCCTCGTTCATAACAATTTAAAAGATCAACAAAGATTTGTAGATGAACCAAATATTTGCAAACATATTGATATACATAGGTATGTTGTGTGAAACAACTCTTCATTATGCATACCTTGCCCAAAAAGCATATTCCTTGGGAATCCTTTCTAACCTTATTTGGCAGATCAAATTTTGTGGCAAGCTTGCGGACTTCTTCCTGCAGATGATGTGGTAGGAGACAAAAATTAGATCAAGAATATCTTCATAACATCATAGTGTGATCATTTAAAAAATGGATAGCAAGTGATGTTCCAATGGAGATAAAAAGAAAGCAAGTCTGCATGCATGCGCACAAGATGATAAAATTTCTTCATACAGAATAGGAAAGTCATGGTAATATCTGGGAATTAGCCATGCTGTGTAATAAATAATAAAATATTTATTTTCTTACAACAAGATAACTGATTGGCCTTTATAAATTGCTACTGTTAACCGGTATCAAATTTTTAAACACAAACTACAATAAAGGGCACTCAAAAAATTGTTTAACAAATATATTCTGAAAACATATTGCCTGAGTTCTGTTCTCATATTAGATAACATAAAAGACTAAACAACAGACAAAAATGCAAGTTCAGCATTGTAAATGGTACCAGTCACAACAAACCTTGGGAATACAACCAAGAGGAAAAATAAGTCGCTTCAGCTGAGATTGTGAGAGGTGTGAAAGGAAGTACGTTTGATCCTTCACCTAAATTCAAAACCAAATTAGAATCTGACAGCATGCAAAAAAAATTTTCTGAGTAATAAACAAGCAGACAAAGAAATATGCAAAGTTTAATATTACTATAAACAATTTAACGTGAGTTAACCAGTGAAGATTCTTTGGACAGAGCTGATTGTGTACAAATATCACTTATAAACCATAAATACAAGCAAGATCTTGTAACCATAAGGGTTTATCTCATATTGGTACCATGTCTTGTGATAGTTCCAGAATAGAAGGTGCATCCATTTGATCTGCAAATGGGTGGGTAACATTTGCATAATGTCCAGAGGCAACATAGTGAAACCCCATACTCCTAATTGCATCCAGGAATGCACCTAAGAACATAATATTTGATTAATGAAACAGTAAGAAAGAACATGAAGTAAACTACAAGTTAGATTGATTCATTGCATGTGACTGGATGCATACCAAACTTTATTCTTGTATTGCAGAGAACATCCGGATTAGGAGTACGGCCACAACGATACTCTTCAATGATGTAAGAAACCTGATATGCAGGTGAGTAAGTCAAATACGAGGCACAGACCAATACCATTGCAATTAGAAGAGATTTATTAACTTACATATCTAGTAAATAACCAAGTATGTAACAGGAAATGCTATAGTAGATGAGTTTAGAGGGAAAATGGGTAAAGATTGAACAAAAATGCTCAAGGGGGGTGGAGGTAGGTTTGCATACCACATTCTTCCAGTATTCATCTGTCAAATGCACGACTTCTAATGGTACTTCAACCTGTAGACAAATATCATTTGCGCTTATTGGCAATTTGCTCTTTAGCATCATATAGGATAAAGATGTTGATAACAGTTATTCTATCTGGCATAAGAACAGAGCCTTTCCTTGATATTATTGGCATAAGGACAAAGAAGTACAACTAAGCACATAACACGAGAGATCTTCTTTGAATTATAACAAGTTTAATAGCCGCTGCAAAGTATGGAATTCAAGTTTAAATCGATATTAGCCTACTGGTTAGTTTGTCTTGAAAAAAAATGAAAACAGAAAACATTGAAATAAAAAGTATTACAGTAATATAATATTGTACCACTCGAGAAAAACGGTATACAATAGAAGAAAATGACCTGATTACAAACAGCTCTGGAATACTTCAAATCCTCTTCCCATGGGCATTCTGACCAAAAATTCTCAAAGTCTTCCTACAGAAAACCTCATATCAGGTCCAGCTTCTCTAAATGCAATAAATGCAACTACCAAATAATCCTATCTAATATTAACCAGTAAGATGTAAATATATATGTGGCCATTTCAATTATTTTCCAACCAAATCACAAAGAAGACACTGGGACTGGGGCAATGGGTCAAAGAATACTTCAAAAGAGGGGTAAAAAAAAGAAGAAGAAAATTGTTGGATTCATTATATCTAATTTACCTACTTTCTTTACAGGAGTCCAAAAGACTGTACAAAGTTGTCAATTTCATAATTTTTATTTCTTTTCACCCCTTAAAAAATGTATCTCTTATTTGTAAGAATCAGCATTGTTCCATTCCAATTCCCCTCCGAATTTTTTTTTTTAAAAGACCTTTTAAAAAAAATCAAGTCAATATCTTGCGAGATTTTCTCCTAAATATCCATTGAGAAAAATTGGAGGATCGGACGCAAATCTGATCGACACATTCTCTTTAGTCCTGTTTGTAGAACCAAATGACGATGCGATTTTCTTTTCAAGAAACATAAAAATTGAAACTTTTTTGTTTAAGCGGATACGGAGCTCCCTTCAAACCTTATCCCACAATAGAGTAAAGAAGAAAAGGCGTACTTGGAACCATATCTTGAGGTAGAAAGCGGTGCAAGAATGACCGGCGGCGTGGAGTAGCCGGAGAGCAACACTGCTATCAACACCGCCGCTAAGAAGAACGGCAACGCGGAGGCGCTTGTGTGGCATGGAACAACGCAAGTAGGGCTCCAGCTCGGCATAGCTGGTAGTGGTACCCAGAGAGGGTGAGGTTTGCAGAAGCGCAGAGGAGGCAGAGCAGGAGGCTCGAGGGAAAAGCTTGAAGCTCGGGAATCGGAGACAAAGAAGAGGGTTGAGCGTGTGGGGTTGGTGGAGGGATGTGAAGTGCAATTAGAGGGAGCGACGCCATTCGCACCCTCAACATCGTCTCCTTTCGCTCTGGACGATCGAGGCTAAGACATGAATCAACGACAGCGAACAAAAACAAATAAAAAAAAAAAAGAAAGAAACTTATGTGGATAATGAAAATTACACTCTTTTAATTTTACTTTTCTTTTTCTATTTCTAAATTCGGGAAGAATATTAAGTTTTTATTTTTAGTTTGGTTTAGTGAATTTCAGACTTGAAATTGATCAGGACGAGGATCTCTTTTATTAATGGAATAATATAAGAATATTTTATTATAAAAAATTTTTAAAAAAATTTAAATTTAAAAAATAAATATTTATAATTTATTGTTATAATAAATTTTAATATATTATAATTTATATTATTTTCTTCTACAGATAATTTTATTATAAAAAAATCTAAATTCGAATTGATCATACTATACTTTCCAAAAAAACTATCTCAGAAAATATTTTTTTAAAATAATAATTTGAGACTGAAGTCAAGAACTTTTTCTGGTACATGCATCCACACAATCAAGTTCTGGACTTTAGGGTGTTTAAGAAATAAAAATTATAATTTATTACGAGTGTCGATGTATCTTAATTTATATTTTTTAATTTTTATTTATATAATTATTTTATAAATTTATTAATTAAATAAAAATAATTTTATAAAAAATAAAGTATATTTAAAATTAATTATAATAGTATATATAAAACAAATAAATTATAATTATAATTATAAAATATAATTATAAAAGAATGTTTATATTTATAATTTTATTTTTTATTTATATTTAATTAATTATTAATAATTTTTTAAAAAAAACTAAAATTTAAGAAAAAAATTTATTTATAATAGTATAAATAAAAAATTATGAATAAGTAATTCAAAATGTTGAAAAATATTTAATTTAGAGTGTTTAAGAAATAAAAATTATAATTTACTATAATGCGAATAAATAATTCAAAGTGTTAGTAGTCTTTTATCAAAATTTCATATAATGTTTCCTTTCCAGTTTCAACTCTAACTTTAACCAAAAAAATAAATAAAACAAAATTTTAAAAGAGATTAAAATGAAAAAAATTAATCAAAATGGCTTTTTTTATTCGTACAGAATGGTATTTTCATTTTTTTTAATGTGAAATGCGTATGAATATTTTATTTTTATAATATATAATAAATTTTGGTAGATAGGTATATAAAGCAAGAAGTGCTGGCCCTCGGCCGCAGGTGTTGGGTGAGCCCTAAGTCCATCCGCCGAGGGCTGAGGCGCTGCCATTGACATTGAAGCAGTGAACAAGGCTGCCAAAGGGAGCAATTGAGAGCAACACAACAACGCAGAGAGTCACTTCTTCAGTTGCTGGGTCTTCGGCTTGGCTGCGTCTTCACCTGCTTCAACAAATAGGAGGTGAGAGAACAACTGTTATATTCTTTGCCCTTCTCTTTTCCGTTAAAGAGAGTCACTTATTGGTTGTAGGGCGCAAGGGGATCTTGAATCAATTCCCTCTTTGCCAGTGTCTGCTTTAGATATGGCAATCGGTTCAATTCAAGTGTTAGTTTAATAACCAAATGCTCGAAAGATAAACGACTTGGTCTCTTCTGGAGATTTAGACAAACACAAAATATTAGGGCTTTCATTGGCGTGAGAAAGTTGGTTTTCTGGATGTTGGCAAATGGGCATGAGAATAATTTAATTATGCTTTTAAAAATCTGAAAAGCAAAATTTTCTAGGTTCTGGTGTACTACTGCCAGTTATTCATGCTCATTCATGTCTCTGCTCGCTGCCAATTATTTGCTGATAAATTCAGATAACAGGTAGCTGCATATGCTACCAGGAACTTAGGGATTATCTATTTATCTAGTCAGTAGCTTAGTTATTTGTTTTTATGGTTTTCTTAGGAGTTATCCTCAAGGCACCAATAATGTTTAAGCTGTGAATAAAATAATGAACTTGTTATATTCGTTCTCTTGTTCTAGCAGATTTATGCACTTCCCCTTTAGGTACCTATCATATGACTGACATATGACAAAGGGAATTTACTTGTTCCTCTTAGCAATATCAATATGCATGACTTTCTGGTTTATTGCCAGTTCTAGTTTGTGTTGCACAATCTCAGATTGTTATCTTCATTTTTTTTTTTTTGGTGAACTGTAGAATTTTTTCTTAATTTAATTAGGTACCCATGGATACCAGTTCCCCATTGGGGGATTGTGGATGGGGGACCTGTGGCGGGGGAGCACTTCCCTCACTGCCCCAATGCCTCTGTATCTGAGGTGTCTTTCGTTTTCTCTGTACATTTATATTTTTCCCATTCAAAATTATAGGCACTGGCTGCAACCTAAAAAAAGAAAATTCTGTAATTCATGGTCTTTTTTTTTTTTTTGGGTACAACGTGGTCTATCTTTTCCCAGAGTGTAAGAGCGATTGTATCATGAGATGCTTATGAGCCTGAGTTTGTAGTTGTAGTCATGGTCCTCAATGGAAACAATATATTAGATTTTATGTTCATTTTTTATGGTGTGGCATCTAATAATTAATTTTTCTTTTTTTGGGGCTTGTTTTCCTTATGTCCACTAATATTTGAATTTTGTCTCCTGTGGTTTCTGGTTGCTTGCCCTTTGTTAATTTGCTTAATTGCCTCTCGTACCCTGGGTTTAGTTCATTAGTTGTTGTGTTTTATTTGAATTCCCTTATATGGGCTCCATTGTTGCTGCCGTCTTTCCCCGTGATTTGTTTGGTTTGAACATGGGATTCAAAGGCCAGAGGATGCATTATATTTGCTCTGGGTTCCTTTTCTGGTTGTTATATGTTGTAACTTTGGTGGTGACTGAATTTGTAATTTACTAATCATTTGATTGATATGATTGAATTATGGTTACAGATTATTCAACAAATTTGTGTGGTGTTTGTTTATACTGAAGATTCATAGATTTTTGTTAGTTCCTATATGAATGAAGTATGGTTAATGCTAGAAGCCTAGAAATTGATGCATGCAATACCCGCCTTTTACTTTTTTTTTTTTTGGGCTTTCTGAGTCAATGCATTTTTTTTTCAATTTTAACATCAAATTTTCTATCTGAGACAGGCTAATACAAAAAGATGGTGCAATATAACTTCAAGAAGATTACTGTGGTGCCCAATGGGAAGGACTTCATTGACATCATCCTCTCTCGCACTCAGCGTCAGACACCAACAGTTGTACACAAAGGATATGCAATTTCCCGTCTCCGTCAATTTTATATGCGCAAAGTGAAGTATACCCAACAAAATTTTCATGAAAAGCTCTCTACTATCATTGATGAGTTCCCTCGGCGTTGATGATATTCACCCATTCTATGGTGATCTCCTCCATGTACTCTACAACAAAGACCATTACAAGCTTGCACTTGGACAAATCAATACTGCTAGGAATCTTATTGGTAAAATCGCTAAAGACTATGTGAAATTATTGAAATATGGTGATTCACTATATCGATGCAAGTGTCTGAAGGTCGCTGCTCTTGGCCGCATGTGCACTGTGATTAAGAGGATTGGCCCAAGTTTGGCTTACCTAGAGCAGGTTAGACAACACATGGCAAGGCTTCCATCAATAGATCCAAATACGAGGACTATCTTGATTTGTGGATACCCTAATGTTGGCAAGAGTTCATTTATTAACAAAATTACGAGAGCTGATGTGGATGTGCAGCCCTACGCTTTCACTACAAAGTCTCTTTTTGTAGGTCATACAGACTATAAGTACCTGAGGTACCAAGTAATTGATACACCAGGGATTTTGGACAGGCCTTTTGAAGATCGTAACATTATTGAAATGTGCAGTATCACTGCTCTAGCACATCTGCGAGCTGCTATATTGTTTTTCTTGGATATCTCTGGATCTTGTGGTTACAGTATTGCTCAGCAGGCAGCTTTATTTCACAGCATTAAGTCTCTGTTTATGAACAAGCCATTAATTATAGTCTGCAACAAGACTGACTTGCAACCACTGGAGGGGATATCTGAGGAAGACATGAAGTTGGTCATGGAGATGAAAGCTGAAGCCTTTAAGACTGTAGTTGGTCAAGGAGGTGAGCCTACAAATGATGACAATATATTGTTGAACATGAGCACTTTGACAGAAGAGGGGGTGATTGCCGTAAAAAATGCAGCATGTGAGAGGTTATTGAATCAAAGGGTGGAGATTAAGATGAAGTCAAAGAAGATAAATGACTGCTTGAATAGGTTTCATGTTGCATTGCCAAAACCACGTGACCAGAAGGAAAGGCCAGCTTGTATTCCTCTGGCAGTTTTAGAGGCTAAGGCTAAGCAAGCAGCAGAGAAGGAAAAGAGAAAAACTGAAAGGGATCTGGAGAATGAGAATGGTGGAGCAGGTGTATACTCAGCAAACTTGAGAAAGAATTATATTTTAGCTAATGATGAATGGAAAGAAGATGTACTGCCAGAAATTTTGGATGGACATAATGTGTATGATTTCATTGATCCTGATATTCTACATAGGCTTGAAGAGTTGGAAAGGGAAGAAGGGCTAAGACAGGAAGAGGCAGTAGATGATGATTTTGAGATAGATGGAACTGAATTGACTCCGGAACAGCAAGAAGCTTTGGCTGCAATTAGGAAAAAGAAAAGCTTGCTCATCCAACTACACAGGATAAAAAAGAGCACTGCAGAGAGCCGGCCAACTGTTCCAAGGAAATTTGACAAGGACAAGGAGTTCACATCAGAAAGAATGGGAAGGCAACTGTCAGCTTTGGGGCTTGATCCCACTTTGGCAGTTAAGAGACTGCGCAGCAGATCTGTTTCTAGGAGAGGTCGCAAAAGGGAAAGATCACCTGAAATGAGAAGTGCTGATGGTGGAGATCGGATGGATATTGATGTTGACACACCTAGCAAGAAGCAGCGCATGACTAGGTCAAGGTCCAGGTCGGTGCCACGCTCATCTACCGAAATTGTGCCTGGAGAGGGCTTCAAAGATTCTGCTCAAAAGGGCAAGGCGATGAAACTTGCAAAGAAATCTGTCAAGAAGAGAAACAAGGATGCCCGTCGTGGAGAAGCTGATAGAGTCATTCCTAATCTGAAGCCCAAGCACTTGTTTTCTGGGAAGCGCTCCATTGGGAAAACCCAAAGACGCTGAAATAGATAAAGTGAGTAATGTGCTTTGCCATTATTTTATTAACTTCACTATGCAGCTTGCCTTATTTACCATGTGGCAAGTCAGCACACGCCATAAATTTCATTAAATTCTCATGTAGGCATTGAATACCAAGTTTGTCACAGATGACAGCTCAAAACTGTATTCATCAGTAATTGTTTTTCCTTTGCAGACCTTTAAGATATTCATAATTTAGATGTGTTATATGATCTTGGAAAATGGTTTTTAGCTTTCACAAGTTGCCTCACTCGCCTGTGTCAGTGAAACATTTATTTTATCTGCAGGGGAGGCTGATTTATACTTTTCAGAGACATCTAGTGGAATTGTGTTTGCGGCTGCAAAGAATTTTGTTCTATTATTTTAGTTGTTTTGTTGTAGTTTTTTTTATAGTAATGGCGTCAAAGTTTCCTCATATTATAAAGTCTGCCTCATTTTATTATTACTTTTTAGGCCATTTCTACGGTGCACTATTAAGTTATAGTGTATCGATACACTATTTAATATTTACCATTGATTTTGAATAAAAATATTTGCACGGTCAAGATTGTTTCAATTGAATAAATTAACATTATTTTATACTTCCATCTTTTTATTTTTATTTAATTCTATTGTTTTTCTCCAAATTTACTTCTTTACTTCCCAAAAACAGTAGTTACTAATGGATTTCCACTCTCAGTCTCTGTTTCCATCGACGTAAGAGCACCGATCGGTTATTAAGCATTGTGTTTTCATTTAAACGCTCGCTCACTAGACAATCTCCACGGGTCCAAAACCAAGTCCAAGGTTTCGTGGAAGGTGAAACAAACCTTGCAGCACTGCAACTGCAACTAGATTCTCATACTACTGCACTCTGTTACTGCTTGCATGCAGACCAAATGACGGACCATCTCCTCGTGGCGTTGTATTGCTCTTTGAGGCTTTTAAATTGAACAGAACCCAGCAATTAAATAAAAACTGAAAAAAGAAAAAAAATAAAGAAAGAGACAAAGGTGATCAAGTACATTGAGAAGGGAAGGAAAGTGACCAGATGCGGGAGAATTGAAGAGAGAATAAGGAAAATTGGTTGACAACCGTTCGCTGCTCCTATGCCAGTGGAGAGGGAGATTGAGAATGGAAATTCATTTGTAACTGCAATTCTTCAAAGAGTAAAAATATAATTTTGTAGAAAAATAATACAATTAAATAAAAATAAAGGATAGAAGAATAAAATGATATTAATTTATTCAATTGGAACAATCTTAACCGTGAACATACTCATTTAAAATGAATGGTAAATATTGAACAGTGTATCTATACACTATAGCTTTGTAGTGTATTGTAGAAGTGGCCTGCTTATTAAATTGTCTTTCTTTCTCTTGCATTTTTACAGCTTGCTTTGTTAATTTGTTTAAAAATTTATTTAGTACGAGTACACTTTTGGAGATCGTATATGAATCAAGGAAGCTGCAGTTTGAATTTTATCTGACTTGTATTTGTTTATGTACTTGAAAACCATGAAGCATCTACTTCACATGTTGCAACCATGAGTGCGGTTTTTGGAAGCTAGTTCTTACAAGTTTATGTCAACTCAATGCCTACCCAGAAGGGTTTATTTGCGGGTAATGTTGTTCCTTCCCACTTAAATTAGTTTCTGTTGCACAAGAATAGAACCCAAAAAAATAAAATAAAATAAACTACCAGTGCTGTTACACTCCTTATTTCTTGTGTAGAAAAATGAGATTCTTGTGTACATATGCTTGCACTTAGCCAATAAAAAGCAATCAACTAGTAAGTGTCAAATTAACTGTGACTTTTTTGCTTCAATGCCAGAGTAAGTAATACATCGTGCTTAAATAAAGTACCTGAAGTGTTCATCTTTTCAGCACAAGCAACATAACTGCAGTTATGATACAATTGGATGGCACCTAATATTATACCCTGAAAATGCCCGGGGGTATGAACAGAGCGTCAGCTGCAATTAGGCTTTTGTCATTGAATTGCAAATGCTGCTTGATTACTTTTTTCGCTTTTATGTTTGTGAATGAAACTACAAGATATATGTTGAACAAATGTTCTAAATGCTGCTTAATAGGCTTTTATGTTTGAGATTCGGAGAACGTGTTCCCTGATCCATTTGAACATCTTCTCAATTCAAAGGATTTTGCAGGCTTGAAGAAGAGTTCCCCGATTAGGCCCCTCAGCTTCAACAGGCGTGCCAGTTGTGCCTCTACTTATATGTCCTCTATCATGCAGCCACAAATGTCCCATTTGTGGTGAGATGTCATAAGCATCTCTCATCTCATGGCTTTGAAGAACATCGATCGTTCATCCACTGGGGCCTCTGGTTATGTAATCAGTGGCCTCATTGCGGCCATGTTTGAGGTGTAAAAATGGGGCAAATTCAAACATGGGGTGTTATGTACATGTTATTTTCCTCAATACTGTTATTTACACACTATTTTTATTACACTATTTCTTTTTATGAGAAATAAAACATGATGAACACACATCTTCAATACATTTTTTTGGTCTTTCTAACTTTCTTTTCCCAAAGAAGAAGGTGTAGAAAATGGTGTCAGGATATTGGTGTGTAAGAAATATTTTCCTATTTTCCTGGAGATCGAAGAAGCAGCCTTTGACTTACCATTTCTACACGGGATAACCACTTTTCCTACACAAAAAATAATACTCTTATAAATTCTCAAAAACTAATATATGAGATAATTTTTCTAAATTTCTATGTAAACTAATGACATATATATTATATGAAATTTCTATATTTTTATAAAATTATTAGGTAATTTATCATACTTTTTATTTGTAATTCTATATAAACATTACACAAAACTTTATACATACAAAATTCACACTTTTTTTCATCATTAGATTTACAGTTGAATATGTGAGCGTCACATAAAATTTTTAGGCAGAAATTCACATATAATATAATAACCCTATACAATTATTATTTTTTAATTTATTTTAAACATTGTTTATATAATTTTTTTTAATAATTAAAAGGAAGTCGTCAATAAATGTGCCAATGTATTCAGTTTTGGTGCCTAATGATAACTGTTTGGGATTCTTCGAAAAAATATTAATTATGCACTAATAAGATTATCTTACATAGGAATCAGGATCCAAATTTTTTGTCCTCTTCTACTCCACCAGTTCTGTCCTGTTCTCAATTCTTGGTTTACAGTGTTTCATTGATGGGATAGAAATGTGAACATGGATACTCTATTTCTTTTCTTAAACTGCCTTTAAAAACCCGCAGACAGACAATCTGTCTTGCCCTGTGCATGGAAGTACTCGCCGGAGTCAATTCCAAATTCTACCTAACAGTACTCAATGATATTATTATGTGTTCTAAGAATCCAGGAGGTGAATTTTTGTTTATTGTTCCAATTTTTATTTTTTTTTTGGGCATCACTTTCTTCACAGCTGCTATATTGAGGCTCAAAATAGATACTTAATCTGTTTTTAAGGCTCTTCTGTAGACTGTAGTTTTCCTGCTGAAAAGGAAACGCTCCTCATATGCCTCTGGCCAAAAAAAAAAAAAAAAAAAGCCCCTTGCCTTTAGAGAGAGGCCGTTACTCTGGTGGTTGCACTAATCACTTTACTAGGTTTAGAAAGGAAACCTATGGTTGGTAGAACCCGTCTTTTCTAACTAAAGTCATGCTTGCTTATTTCTGGGGAAATCAATACGGACATGGCCAAGCTTTGGCAAGAGAACAATAGTACAGAGAGCACAGGAAAAGCTGAAAGCCTTTGGAGTTAGGAAGTTCTATGTCCTCCTCTTAAGACTCATTCTAGCTGATAATATTCAATGGATGTTCGTATATGGAAGCGAATTCAAACACGGGTTAGGTCATAGTGTTCAGATTCATGCTTGCTTGTTTACCACCTCTCTACCTTAATCATACCCTTCTACGTTGTACCCTTCTCTATTTTCTAGTGTTTGGCTTTATGTTTGATTGAGGATGCATTTCGAAGCAACTTCAAACATGGGCCAATTCTTATAATGTCAATTTATGTGTGCTATTTCAGATGTTTAATTATATGATTAATTTATGGACACGAATCCTTTCACTTTCTCTGGAGAGCCTATATAGTATCTGCTAAAACTGTGATTAATCATTATACTATTTGAAGTCAAAGCAATATGATGTTTCGCTAACGACATGAATGGGAACTCTGAGGTGGACAAGTAGTATTATTTCTTCCCTTCTTTTAACTTTCATCTATTCTACCTACACCCAAGCAAATCCCCCATTGCCACATTCCTACACCCAAGCAAATGCTGCAATGCCACATTCATAGTTCCATAAGTACATGATTTGATGACTGAATATATCCGCCATTTGGACCCTCTAGGGGGTGCCGATATTGAATTGATTATTATTATTATTTTATTTTTTTTACTTTTCCTTGTACTGTCTTGGAACTTTTTGACAATCTTTTTAACCTTTCTGAGTGAACTTGGGAGGTGGTTACAACGAAAAAGAACAATCATAATAAATATCCCCAGAATGACCATATAGAAAGGGCATTCATTATCCTTATTCAAATTGATTCTCCTTTTACTCGGTGCAGGAGTGGGTCTCCTTTACTCCTTAGTCCTTATTAAAAGGATTTTGGGTGTTTCGTTTTGATATATTCCAACTTAGTGCTTTTTCCAACTCTGCAGCAGTGGGGGGTCTTTTTATGGTTCTGCCAGTATCCAATGCGCTTTTGAGAAGAGTTGAGACTCTGCATTCACCACTTCAACTACCACAAAGCCTCAATGTAGCAGATTTTTCAGAAGCCGATTCATAAACGAGGGTAAAGTGGCCCACATTCTAGATGGGGAAAATAATCTGGCCCTACGTCAGCAAAAATGTATTAACCTGCAAAAACAAAATAGACTTTGGCCTCTTCTATTAGACCTTTTTTTGCAGGTTGCAATTCTGCATAAGGAAACGGCAATCCATACATATTTTCCTTGCTTTAAAAAGATGGTGTGAGAAGTCAATGATCTGTTGCACCATTTCTTTCTTTCTTTTTCTCACATGATTCAGCTTTGTTTGGAAAAGAATATGCATGACAAAAACAGAGAAGGCTAAAGTGAATCACTTTCTTCAATCACAATTTATATAACTCCCAGTTACTATTTATGAAAGTTTGCAGTCTCTGCAATTACATTTGTTTTATATATATATATATATATACTTTTTCAGTCACTACTCTGAAATCATCTAAGGGATGTGATTGCCTTCAAAAATAATCTCATCATCACTACCAGCTGATTGTGTGTGTACCTGTATCTATATAAATATAGATATGGGAAAGCTTCAAATCTATTCTTTTGTCACTTTTTTCATATTTGAGTACGTTTTACTTTTTCTTTTTATATAGATGAAGCTTAAGCATGTGGATCTTATGCCCAAAAACTAACAAAATAGGTGGTGGACATTATTGTCCAGTATGTGGCGTCATCGCTTTTATTCTTTGTTTATATATAGTTGTTCTGTATCTTCAACTACACGTGTGGGAGAAGAGAGGGAGAGATTATGTGAAGTGGAAGCAAATAACTTGGCTTGGTTATAAAACAAACTCGTATATACATTTTATTTTTGGTCAGGCACCCCATGATTCATGTGTGATGATTACCTTGTGAGTGACGAAAAATGAGAAAAGAAAAAGACGAAGGCCATGGAGTCAAAGACAAGACGACCACCCATCTTTCTCAATCCCATGAGGTCCCTCTCCAAACCGTTTTCTACTAGACTCATCAACCAACCCTCTCTCTCTCTCTCTGTCTCTTTCCTCTCTCACTCCTTCCCTATTTTGTAAGCAAACCCCACAACCATCACCATCATCATCATCATCGTCATCATCATTAATTCCCACCCCATGAAGCTTCTATCTAATGTTTCTCTCTCTATAAATCCTTCTGTTATCTACATCAAACCAGTTGGGAGATCAGGAAATTGCCCATCAGAGGAAATATTGGGGTCCCGATCAGGCTGTGTACAATGAGGAAGCCCGAGCAATCTGGAAAAAACAACTCCAACAACAAGCTTAGAAAGGGGTTGTGGTCACCAGAAGAAGATGACAAGCTCATGAACTACATGCTAAACAATGGACAAGGTTGTTGGAGCGAGGTGGCCAGAAATGCTGGCTTGCAAAGGTGTGGCAAAAGTTGTCGGCTTCGATGGATCAATTACTTGAGGCCTGATCTTAAAAGAGGCGCATTCTCACCCCAAGAAGAGGAACTCATCATCCATTTGCATTCCCTTCTTGGCAACAGGTCCATATCTATATATCTCTTCCATATACCATCACCCCCATATGTTTATGCATCTTAATTAACATATTTGGATTTGCGCATCATTATTAAACAGTGCTCTACCATAATGCTTTTTAAACTTTTATTTCTTTGAAGAAGATTAGCCACTGAGCACATATATATATTATGGAAATCCAAGTAATTAATATGAGTGTTCTACACTAACACACATCACATAACGTTGAGCTATCATTCTTCACTTGTGAATAGAGTTTGCCAACGTCCTATTGTACTGTATCTGATTTTTATTCTGAGGAAGAGTGAAATGATTTATTATATTATTGATTATGTCTCTATGAGAACACATTAAAAAAAGCAAAAGAATAATAAAAGGATAGCAGATGTATAATTCAAAAATGGATTGATAACATATTGATATAAGATGTTTATACGCACCACGTGTGTAATGACACTATACTTATAGATGAACAAGCTAAATAGTGTATCGAATAGATTTCTATAAGTATCCTATACTTATATTATATCGTACTATTATGAAGGGTCGATAACCCAGAGACACACTAACTTAACGCTATGCATGTACTAACCTAACTCATAAGCTAACTAAGCTATCTTTACTTATGGCTGACAATCTACGCGAAATAATAAATTACATGAATTACGTATAAGTACTAATAAATAGATAAGACAAAAATTTGGAAAATAACAATTATAGGTCTAAATATGGATGTACAGAAAATCTCGATTCTCTTTCCTAGTATGCAAACATTCTTCTATGTATCTTCATGGCATAAAAAAGTATTAATAAATCTAATTCGAAATATTATATGAGTAAAGTAACCAAATAAATCATATATGCACAATACATATGCGAATATGAAAAGTATATAGAATTATATAATATAAGGCTATTCTGAGTGATATTACCTTATACTTAGAGCTGATTTCAAAATATGAGTAACTGTAATAAACGAGAGTATATTTACATGTGCCTACTAATAGTACCACTCTAGTCCTCATAGACTAATTATTTTCTAGAGATAATAGACTATTCATTCTTCTGCGCGAGCAAATATTATTATGTTGATTTCTATATAATTAATTATAGTTATATTAATGCTTTATTCCAAATAAGCTATAATATCATATTTGACATTTATAGACATATATACTTGAGATAGTTGGAAAATAAAGTATATACAATTAAAAAGCAACACGACAAACACTCTTAAGTGTTGATATTGTAGCTTAATGAGTATGATATTATGATCACATATTATATTATGCATCATCAATCTATTAAAAGACTGGTCCTCTATATAGAGCGGTGGACACGCTGTTGCCTGCGGGTCGATGACAGAATCAGCGTTCTCCAACCTGTAAAATCTACCGTACACGCTTCAACTTTGACGAGCTATGAGTTGCACACAATAGAGCAAGACAGAGAACTGCGAGAGAGGATCATATCGTTCTCACTACCGATTTTTACAAAGAGAGCTCAGTTAACCTAGACTTCACGCAAAACTCGCAATGCGATGGCTTCCTCATATATTCTAAATAGAAGTACTAATAAAAGAAACCTCAATCCAAGTGGAGGCTTTGCACTGTTTCATTAATGAAAATTATACATTACATTACTGACGTCGATTGACGATATTATCTGACTATATAGATCTAATTTCTATCA
Source organism: Castanospermum australe (assembly GCA_019955255.1). Lineage (NCBI taxonomy): Eukaryota > Viridiplantae > Streptophyta > Magnoliopsida > Fabales > Fabaceae > Castanospermum > Castanospermum australe. Next base: position 358,358 of record NSJW01000994.1, on the reverse strand, counting down.
TATTACAGAACGTCATCAGTCAATGCAAGCCTCAACTGGAGTTATCATCAAAGCATCAAGAAAATAAATTTAAAGATATGCTAATTGACATTGACACCCTGTGCAAGGAAGCTGATAGAGGTGAGTAAAACTGGGCGTCAGCTGCAAGTGCAGAAATTCCTGCCAATCTTGTAACGAATACGGTGCCATGTCTACGTCTCACAAAGATGGAAATGATTAGAAGCACAGTCAGAGTTTACCTGTGGAAATATAGAGATAAAGGGAGAGTCAAATTTGAGGAGGAGTGAGGAAGTGAGTGAGAAATTTGGTGAGTGTATAGAAGGGGAATTAGTCTGTTGTGATAATCCTGCCATTAACCTAGACGTTATGTAAGAGATTAAGTGACTTTATACTACTGAGACTTCTTTACTTTAATAACATGAACCCTGACACTGGAGAGCCTTTGTTAACATCGCCGAAGCAGAGCTGAGTGAAAGACGTCTAACAAATAGACTCTAACTATCTGACAGCCACCTCATCTAAACAGTGGTCCTTGTAAACAAACGCGTACAGAGATATAGCTAAGTCTAATTGATAATCAGACGGTAGATAAGCAAATAGGGAGGGTTGGTAGAATGTGATTAATACTTTAAGAGAGTAACGCATGGGAGAGGACTTGGAAGAGTTGACTCAACCAGCGAGGTTTCCTCCTTCCCTTTGGTTGATCAAAACTCTAGAATGTGGCTATACCAAATATCATTTATTGATTGAATCCAGATTTCATATCGAAGAGCCCAGTAATATTTATATTATCAACAACGACCTAGTTCTGTGTTTAGTCACCAGCCGCTGCGTGAGAGTTTCGCGAGAAGAACATTGAACTTATGGCACACACTTGGTCCCTTCGAATCTGCCAAAGGAACCGTGGCTGCCATAACTCCTCACCCTCAATAGCAACTCTATTAGGTCATTATCGCACTAGAGGTGAATAATTCTTACGTTATATAATCGAAATATTTCGTCTAATATTTGTATTTTCTTGCTCGTTCGTATAAATTTTGTATATTCCTAATAAGTGAGTAAATTCACTAGAAGTTAGAAGCAAAAAAGTATGAGTTCATTAGAATATATTACAAGTCTATTAGATCACCATAATAATATTATTTAATATAAATTACCAATTATTGGTTGTTAATCTAACCTATTTCTTATTTTTAAATTTTACACTATTATGGGTCTGATTCATGAATATTATATTATGTATTAAACTAAGAGTAAAAGTAAATTGTATGTAATATAATATGATGAAGTAAATATTGAGAGAAATAAATATTTATTAATAATGTGTTAAAATTCTTAAATAAGAAACTAACTTAGTGATAAAGATTACAATATAACATTCTTCTTATGTAACAAATAAAAAGTCATAGCTGTGAAAACAAAAAGAAAAAAAAAGAGATATCGATGTTAAGTGGCATAAAATGTGAATTTCATAGCCTCATTATTGATGTGGATAGTAGAAGGCTACTACTGCAAGACACAACTATAGAGTCTTAAGTTGCTTAAATATATACTCCTCCAGTATTATTTGGATACTTCACGATTTTTACGACCCTATATTGTTTCAAATTTATGGAAAAATAAATTAATCATTTGAACTTGGTTACTGCATGTACACACTAAACACCTATCTAAGTTAGGATATTAAAACTAAAAACATTATCAAAGGCGCTTTAGCAATGGATCATGTAGAGATAGCAGTCTGTTTTTCACTGTTATTCCAGGTAACTTTCTGCAATTGTGAACTGCCTTGCATCTTCTTATGCCTCCTCTCAAAAATATAATAAATAACCTATCCTTTGGTTTTCTGAGAATAGATATGCACAACTTAGCACATGGTAGAAGCCACATCACATTTACCATCATTTAATACAAAGATAATTAATCATGTTTTTATACATGCAATTAATATACGAATATAATGGGTAACAATTGATACAGTTATGATTTAGATAAATATTAATAACGTAGTGAACATGTGTAATGTGATTTTCAAATCATATTAAATATGATAGTATGACTAGTAACGAAGATATATTTTCGATTACATTAGTTCCTATAATGTGTTGAGAACATTAACTAAGAAGATACATGCCAATTACTCTAAAATTCAAAATAAGTCTTTTGTCAAATTTTACATAAGTCAGTTAAAAGAATAGAATCATAAATAGTAGAGTGTCAATTATGAGGCATAGTCCAGCAGATTTCGGTTCATCAATGAATACACAACCACAATCAACCTCTAGCAAAAAGGGAAATAAATTATGTCACAATAGTAAATACTAAGACCCAGAGTGATTATCCTTTCTAAAGCAAACTCACACTTTGAAAAGCTATCAAATGCGAGTGGCAATGGATACACTCGTCCAACATGCAGATAATAAGCAATGCAAAGGGATGGGGATGGTGGCGTATTTCATTTTATCATCTTATCCTAATTTCCATTGGGGGATATCTTGCACGTAAGGTCCCATTCTTCCCAAACATAAATTCCCATACATACCGTGGCTTTCCTTCTAATTATTTCAATTGAAACACGTAGGTAGTTTGTCTCATGTATCTATCCAGTAATAAAATCTTATATTGTCACTAAAACACTTTCCTTAATGCTAAGGCTCTTCTAAACTAAAATTTTGTAATATTTCTGGCGCATGTGCTAAAATACGTTTCATGACTTTTCGTAATAGCTATCGAGGCAATTGCACTAGCTTGCAGAGAACTAATGGAACAAAATAGCGTACTAGCGTAGTACTATACTTAACATCATCACCGGACCTGAAATCACTATGCAAATCACATCATCGTAGACAACTGATACGCGGATATTATCTAAATAATATAGTCATGATACCAAAAATATTGAGCCTCACCTAATTTGCGAACAGAAACATGAAGGCTACTTCAACAAAAAACTACGTGGCATAGATTTGGGTATCTATTGAAGGTGAAAACTGATGTAAGTATGATATAACAGTGAGAAGCATTAAAAAATAGGAGGAAGGTGTAGAAGCCAATAAATGGACGGTGGATGGAATAGATAGCACGAACAGTAAGAGATTCAATAAAATGCGTACTCGTTAGGAGAATTTAACTCCAAGCATAAGGAAAATTTGCAGATATGCCTATAAGAGAGTGTTGTGTATTAAGCTCGGAATAAAGATTGAAAGAGACAATCGCATTATGCAAATCATCAAAAGTAAATTTTGATGAAATCTATGTTCAACTTTTTCTCACTGTTCACCCTTGTAACAGTGTAGTCATATAGGCTATATACACTTGATTGAATGATATGATATTTAATTATTGTATGATATATTATATATATTGAAACTATCTGTACACTTTCTTGATGCGTGCAAACATTGAAGTGTAACCTTTGTGGACATCTGAGACTTTACTAGAGCAATACCAGTTATTGTCATCTTAAGACCGACTATGCATTTGAATTGTCAAGCTTATAAATGAGTATTAGAATACTGCAGTCAATTCGCATGTAATATTAAGACATAAAGGTTGATTAGAATGGAAGCTAATTTTCTAAATTCAGGATATATAGTGAACAATATGTTCTCAATATTCGTATATATCTTATAGCTATTACATTAGATAAGTTAGTACATGAGAAATGTAGTATATCAATTGATTTTTCCCTTTAAAAACGAAACCTATCTATATTATATACGTGCCTATCTTTTTTTTCGGCATGTGCAATGTGATTAGAACACTATCTGCAGTAAACATAGCATATAAACATCGTTGATGAGATAATGGAATGTGTAAATGAGATTGAATAATTGTTCGTAAAGCTCTTTCCCATAAAAACAAAAAATAGAAAATTACACAAAATAGAGGCAAAGAGAAAGAAATCTCCAAATTCAAACTTATAATGTGATTTTTAATATTACATTAAGATACAATTCAAGCTACAGTAGCAACAAGCATGACTTTAAAAAAAAAATATATTGTTGAGGAATTAGTATGATATGAATCATATGCTAAAAGGGAGTATATAGAGTGGTTGATTATAGACAGGTTGTAATTTGTGGAGAGCTTTCCCAAGTTGGTTGTATTGTAGAGTATGAAATATTAGAAATTCTTAATCCTTTTAGTTGAGTGGCTGTATTAATTTACGAGAGTTGAATGTTAATATGTAACTATTATTTATAGTCACAGAAACATCCTTACATATTACTTTTCTATAATGATAATTAGTTTTTTAAATAGTCCAATGCAATTTTAAGTATGATGTACTCATGTTTACCCCATTATTAAAGAGTTTACTATGATAATAATGATACATAATATATAAGATTTAAATAATCTATTATTATGTATGTGTTAGTATATTATAAATTATTAATTTTAAATAATTATTATAAGTTAAACTCTTTTAATGATGAATGCTTTAAGTCTAAATAATCAATCATTATAAGTATTAAGTAACAATAATTTATCAAACAAATTAATATTTAATGTATAATCCTTTTTAAATATGAAAATGTACAAAACACTATAGTTTCTTAAATTTATATCACTAGCTATATAAGCTTTTTTATAAACAACAAAATTTAGTACCAAAATTACTTTTTATTTTTTATTCTATATCAAATTAATATTTACATGGATTTTACTAATATTTATAGTTTGAACATTGATCAAAGTAGTATACTACATCTCCTCTCTCAGCAATTGATTATAAAAGATTTAAAGTGTACTAGAAAATTTTAATAACAACGGAAAAAGTTATATCTATAACAGCATGAAGCAGAAATCTCAACTACACTAATGCTTTCAAAAAATGAGAGATAAAAATCTAGAAATTATTAAATTGAGTAAGTGATTGAGAACATATTAATTTACGTTGGAAACAAGACTCCATTCTTTATTTATTTAATTTTGTGAAAAAATGATGGGAATTTTCATGCCTCGGGTGACAATACCATTATTCAAGACGCTAGTAAATGATAGCAACACACTGCACCTTAAACTTTATGCTGTTCAATACATATATATTCACGACCAAACTGAGCAAGAAAAACAGAGTGAACTCATGTGGCACTCCACTAGTATTGTATGCCATGTAATCTCAGCGAGTGGTGCACATTACTGATCGACTTTTTAGCCCCGACGGAACAACACATTCCCAATTAAAGTCCACTCTGATCTGCTAGATAACTTCGAGTAGAACGGGAAAGAAAATAAGATGCAAACCATGAACGAACTTTCTGTGGGACTCGTCGCCCTCTTTTTCGAAGTATTTCTGAAATACTCACTAAAACTTGCAAAGGTGGAAGAAACGCGAAGCAGTTTGAGCAAAAGTTTCCAAGACGAAAGATGGTCGATGTACTTATGTGACAGGTCAGCATTTCGTCCTTCCCAATAATTTTTAGTTTTTTGTCAATGAAAAATTAGGAACATCTTTTAGTCTTTAAAATATTTTAACACGCACTAAAAATTAAATAATATCAATGTCGATAACTTTGAATTATTTATTTCGATGTACCCATATTAAAAAGCTGAAATTTAGAGTTAAGTTGTGTAAAGAGTCTATTATTAAGAGCAAATTAGACTACAATTATATACAACTAAACTTTATCCTTCTAAAAAATAATCAATACTAAATTTAGCTATTCTATATTGTATTTTATCATTCTTAGTAGTTATAGTTTGGAAGGAAGCCTGCGCGTAGCTAATAGCGTATAATAGGTGTAATGTATTGAGATGTCGAGATATCTTTTACGTAACTCTACTTTTTCATCTATTGAAAATTAACAGTTATCATTAAAAAAATATCATACGATAAGTTTCCTTTTTGATGTCTGACACGTCTTTTATCTGCATTAGAAATAGTTTCTAGTTGCTCTTTAAATCTAATTTGTGGTATACAAAGTCAAATCAGATGAGACAATAGCCCAACCAACACGACGCCTCTGAATGCTCCGAACTCCAGCGCGCACGGCACTCTTATCTAGCGTCATTCTCATTGACTGACCATGAAGTGTAATTCTAAGGCTAAAGTAAATTGAGCCGATCAGGCAACAGAATGGTCACAAGTACAGTATCTTTCCCTCGGATTTCGACTCCAACAAATATCTGCAGAAATATAAAGATCTATAACTATAGCGACGAACACACAAAAAAGAAAAACCAACAAAATAACAAAAAAAACGAAGAAAAAATCTCATGATATAAGGAATAAGAAGACCACCCAAAAATAAAAGGAACAGAAAAAGAAGAAAAAGTCACATCGATCATTTTAAAACATTTTCTTTATGTTTCTTCTATTTAATCCTGAATTCTATAGTTTAACGTTCAAATTTGATTTTTACTATGAGTGCATGATTCTCACTTGAATTATAATTTTTTTTTGTGTTAAACAATGCCAAAAACAACAAAACATTCAATAAAAAGTATCAATAATAATAAATACCTTTGCGATTTCACAGTATTAACTGCATTAATTATATAACACTCTAAATAATATATTTCATAGTGAAAGTCTAATAAGAGTTGAGGTCTTATAACTATGACTTATAAATTTAAATGTAAACTTATTAAGTAAGTTATATTAATAAGTCTGTTTTGCATTTAAACTATATAAGTATATGAATATCAAACTGCGCAATCTATTGATTACCAAGCAATATGTATCCTAATATAAGAAATAAACGACATTACCCTATAATTTTCATTTAGACTTTATGAAATTTCGACGGAGTATTAAGAACAAACCATTTGATAATATAGACAATTTTGATATTGTCTATCTATTAAAAGCTTAACTATATAATCAAAATATAATACATAATATCGGTGGACTTATGCCATAAATTACATTGGTATAAATCTTACTTGTTTGCTGTTAATTAATAAAGCGCACACTACAAGACTAAAATATAGCCAAACCAGCTTCGTGATGGTGAGAATATTGATGAATAAGATTAAATAGGCGTTGTAGTGTGGTTATTGTACAGTCAAAATATAAAAACATACGAAATTTTTTAAGCTCAAGTTTAATTTATTAATTCATTTATCAATATCCTAGTAATTCAACGATTTGCACCTATAACAGAAGATATAAGAGATTCGTAGTAAGTTGCGTGCAACGCTGGGTTTACTTAGTATCACAGTTGCCGTCAAATACTTATAGTGAAGTGTATCAGAGCGCTGTCACAATCTTGAACAATGTATAGCTTCGCTCTGATTAACTTTTATATTACAGATTTGAAGTGTCATCTAACTCACTTAATAGTTAGCTGACACAACAATTACGGATTACTTGAATTAAAGGAACGTCTAAATTGGGTTTAAAAGGACATGGGAATGAAAGCGGTAGATGTTGAGCAGCGAACTGATGAAGGTAAGAGAGAGTTCAGAAATCGTCTTCATGTTCGCGGTGTGTAAGCAATTTCACACATCAGTGTCGTAGTAGTTTAATAGCTACTTCAATTAATTTAGGAAAACGTCTCCTTATAACCTATATACAATATTTTTAAGGGGCAAAAAAGTATCTCTAGCGAAATGTTTTATGAAGAGCAAATTAAATTGCAATTTAAAAGTCTAAAAGAACACAAAGACCCACGTTTTGGTTGTCTTAACTAAAAGTTAAAAAACGTGAGCACGTCAATACACGCGTTTTAACAATTAATACATATTTTTATTATAAAATAGCCGTTCCTTTATCGTATATAGCCATCATATTTAATAATATTACTCTTAATCTAAGAGACACTCATCACGTACTTTCCCTCCTTTCTTTTTGGGAGCACAAAATCTGAAATCCCCTCTGTAGTATGTGACTTCGAGCACTTTCTAGTATCCAAGTTTCCTTAGCATATTCTTTAGTTTCTGGTAACCAATAATTTCATACTTAAGGTAACACATAAAAAACTATTATTAGACAACTAACAAGTAATCAAAAAGAAACGAAAGATTCCCATCCCTTAAATTTCTTTATCATCCATCAGCACACTCCCCATTTGCACTTGTGGTTCACATTTTTGAAATTACAAATAAATCACTTTTAACCTCTGAAGAGAGTGTAAGCAAATTTTGCATCTTATTACGGAAATAGGGGAAACATCCAGATTGCCCCCATGCGACGAAATGTCTTGTTACTGACTATGTTTAAAACGTGTTTCCATCGCCCTAGCACCTCATCCACGAACTCCATACTCTATAAGGATTCATCAACTAAGAATGACTCAACGTGGGAATTAGCACTTCACCGACTTCATGTTATCGTCTCCAAACGGATCGTTCTGTCGTCAGACCACGCCATCCCACCAAGTCTATACACAATAATAGAGCACTTTCAGACCGGACGGACATTTTCAAGTCGAGACGGCATTTACAAAGCACATAAGCCACCAATTCCTCACCTAGAAACAAAGCCGCATATTCCAATCACAATCTGCACCGTTAGCTCCTAATCCAACGGCCCATAATCGCCCCAAGCATCGATAAAAAATTTCCCTCCTCCTGCTCCACTAGATCACTCCTCTCTCTCTCCATGGCCTCCATAGCGCTCACCACCTCGTTCCCCACCCTTGCATCTCTCCGATTACGTTCCTCCTCCAAGTTTGCCCCACCACTCTCCAATTCTGCCAGTTCGAAAGCCCTCAAACGCAACCGTTCCACTTCCTTCATTCCATTGCTAACACTCTCCAAGGTTGGCTTCAACGTCAATACCAAACCCAATTGGAAATACCCCATCGTTAGAGCCTCCGCTGCTCCAGGTCCTTCTTCCGGCGGCTCGGCCATGGCAAGGCGCCGCCATAAAACCTCTGTTGGCTTCTATAGCGACGGGGGTTATACTCTGGTTTGTGCCTGTGCCTGCCGGGGTCTCCAAAAACGCGTGGCAATTGCTGGCGATATTCTTGGGCACCATCGTCGGGATTATTACTCAACCATTGCCGCTGGGTGCTGTGGCTATATTGGGTCTGGGCGTTTCGGTTCTGACAAAAACCCTAACTTTTGTGGCGGCATTTTCAGGATTCGGTGATCCCATCCCGTGGCTCATTTGCCTGGCCTTCTTTTTTGCCAAAGGATTCATTAAGACTGGCCTGGGCAATCGAGTTGCATATCAATTTGTGTCCCTTTTTGGTAGTTCATCTTTAGGGTTAGGTTATAGTTTAGTTTTCAGCGAGGCCTTGTTGGCGCCGGCGATCCCTTCGGTTTCGGCTAGAGCAGGCGGAATTTTTCTTCCGTTGGCCAAATCTCTATGTGTCGCTTGTGGGAGTAACGCGGGCGATGGAACTGAGAATAGACTGGGATCCTGGTTAATGCTGACTTGCTTTCAGACTTCGGTGATTTCATCGGCAATGTTTCTGACTGCGATGGCGGCCAATCCTCTATGTGCCACTTTGACTCAAAGCTCCATCAACCAGACGATTGGGTGGGTGGACTGGGCCAAAGCTAGTATTGTCCCCGGTTTGGTGTCATTGGTATTGGTGCCGTTGATCTTGTATCTCATCTACCCGCCAACTCTGAAAACCAGTCCGGATGCGCCCAAGCTTGCTAGGGAGAAGTTGCAGAAGATGGGGCCCATGACAGCAGATGAGAAGATAATGACTGGGACTCTACTTCTTACGGTATAAATATTTGATCCCCCCTCCCCTTTCCTCTTTCGTGCTCAAAATTGATTTTCTTATCTCGTAAGTTCTAATCTAAGGAGTAAATCATGTTATTATAATAACATAAAAAGTGGAATTTAGCTATGGCCTATATTAGGTTTCCTTTGTAGATCAATAGGGTTAGTCGACTATTTCCCATTTGCACTTTGAAACTATGTTTGCGGATGACTCTGATAGGAACTCTGTTGTTCGGTAAACTATGCAATAACATATCTGGTTGTTGATTTGATATGACAGTCTTAGCTTCTCAATCACTCATGGATGGCTGAGGATTTCAAATATAGGTTTAAAAGTTAGAGATTGGTAATGTTCTCTTCGGTGAGCAATGTTGATCTAAATGTAGAGTTGGTCTATGGGATCTCGTTTGGCCACTCACTTTGAAACTTGTGCTTCTTCCTTGTCATTTCCTTTTTTATTCTATTTAGTGGTATTAAATCTAGGAAGTGGTTGTGTACTTGAGAAAGGTGATACCAGTATGATTTGGTTTCTAATCTTCCTATTGTGTTTTCTGGTCCTTATCCTTTTGGTCTCAATGAAATATAAACAAATCAATAGATTGGGTGTTGCTCAAATTGGAGAGATGGTGCTCAATGTTACCGTTTTTGTTAAATTGCTCAATAATAAAAACCCCATCAAATAAAATGCTATCACTCCCAAACCTTCCAAGTTACCTTTTTTTTTACGCGCATATTACATGTATGAGTGTTCAATTTGCACTGCTAGGCTGATCACAGGGATGATGTGCCATTGTGGTTTTGCTTTTCTACCAAGTAACTGAAAAAAATCAGATATCAGTTATGACTTATGAGTAGTCATGCCATCTTTAATTTTGTTTACTAAATAAAGTTGTGAATCCTCTGGTAATTTGCAACCTCTTATTGGTCTGCAAAACTAATCATTCAGTAGCTGTATTACTTGATAACTTGTGTCTTAATAAGTTGAATACACATGCAGTACTTTACATGCCTAAGAATCTTCATTTTGTCTAGTCACTTATTCCTTCTCTTGCTGTATTATACCAGGTGGGACTTTGGGTTTTTGGAGGAATTCTCAACATAGATGCTGTAACTTCTGCCATTCTTGGATTAGCCATACTCCTAGTTACAGGGGTTGTCACATGGAAGGAGTGCTTAGCTGAGGGAGTTGCCTGGGATACTCTCACGTGGTTTGCTGCCCTCATCGCAATGGCTGGGTATTTGAACAAATATGGTCTTATTTCTTGGTTCAGCCAAACTGTTGTCAAGGTTTTTTTCTGTCTCTCCTCCCTCTGCTAGCTGATATTCATTTAGCATAACTTATGCAGCTCCTGATAATTTATCTTCAGTTCTTAGGGTGAATTGCCTTTTTTTTTTTTTTAAATTTCATTTTAACATTCTAGTTATTGTTCTAGTCATTCGACCAAATAAACTAAACAAAGGAGCCTTTTTCATGTTTTCAGTTATGCAGAAGCTAAAAAAGCTTGCAGCCGAGTGCAAATGAATATTTGACATTCTCATCTCTAGTATTAGTGTAAAATTGTCCATCGGCCTGTTAGTGTATTCTCTGGAATAAAATCTGCACCATGCATCTTATTTCATTTCTATTCTTTGTTCCTACTTCTGAGTTTATCAACATTATCTTCATGGTCAAAGCATTTACCAAAGTCAAAACTCCTTTTCTTCTGGTGTATTTGTATGTGGATATGTTCGGTTTTTATTTGTGGTTGTCCGCTGAAAGTCCAATTTCTACAAAGATTTTCTGAAATAATAAAGGTTATCATTGGATCATCATGAGCTCTTAGGTCCAGTGTTATTAAGTATTTACCAATTGGCCACTCAAGAAACGCTCTCCAATTATATATATTACTTCTCATGCATATTACTAGTGTTGTTACTCAACAGAAAAAGGGTGTACTTTATCTAATATTCCTGTTGCATGCATGGCAATTTATTTAGCAAATAACTTCCAAATTTGGGACATGTACTATTTTACATACATGCCAGAAGATGCTCGGTAAAAGAGAATATGCAACGTGAGTTATGTGTTCATAAAATTTATTCTTCTTTGGGAAATTATTAGAGTAATTTATCATATTCCTTGATAATCATAATGAAAGGATTTGCTAATGGTATTTATTTATACAGTTTGTTGGTGGATTGGGTCTCTCATGGCAATTATCTTTTGGGATTCTGGTTCTTCTCTACTTCTACTCACATTACTTCTTTGCAAGTGGGGCTGCTCATATCGGTGCCATGTTTACTGCCTTCTTGTCTGTTGCTACTGCTCTGGGCACTCCACCATTCTTTGGAGCTATGGTGCTGTCCTTCCTCTCCAACCTCATGGGCGGCCTTACCCATTATGGGATTGGGTCAGCTCCAGTATATTATGGTGCCAACTATGTGCCGCTTGCTAAATGGTGGGGCTATGGATTCCTTATAAGTATAGTTAACATTATTATCTGGCTTGGACTTGGGGGAGTTTGGTGGAAAGCCATTGGCTTGTGGTGAAGGGCTTTTTAAAGAAATTTGCCAACCCAATTTTTGTAATTTAAGAGCTTTGTACACATTCAGGTGCGATTTCTTGTTAACTCTTAGCAGTTGAAGCAAAGTGCTAATCTTTTTCCGGTTCGTTCTAGAAATAATCTTCAGCAGGTTTTTATGGAGATTTATGGTTGGGAACTAGAATACAGTTTGTCATTTTGAATCCAAAGTATAACATTTACGCGATTTTTTGAAATGTAAGGACAACTGCTATTCAGGATAGAGTGAAGTTGTGTGCTTGAATGTGTTTTTCTTTAAATTTTGCTGAACAAGTGCTCTATTATTTTTTTGTGTGGGATGGCGAGAATGTGAAGTGATCAAGAATTTAGATTTCTGTAGCAGGGAATTTAACAGTAACAAAGAATTTTCGGCAAATTCTTTTGGGATGTTCCTATTTCCGTAAGAGCAAATGCTACACTCTCTTCAGAGTTAAAAGTGATTTATTTGTAATTTCAAAATAATGAACCAACTGGACTTGTGCTTGATGATGATAAAAATTTATGTTATTACTTGTGTAACCTAGTTGAAAATTTTAAATAATTTAATTGTGTGTTTAGATTAGTTATTTTGTGTTCAAACTATTTTATAATTAAAATTTTATTAAAAGAGCTTTTAAAAAAAACCAACTTTTTCTTATAAATAATTAGTTTCTAAACTTGCACCCAATATGTAGAGAGTCATTTTGTTATTTTTTGGGTCCACGTAGAGAGTCTTCTTTTTGGTCAACACACGTAGGGAGTCTAAATATGAGTCAAATCTTATTGGGCTATCATCTTATGTGCGATACACTTAAATTTGACCTTAACAAGGGTCGAATCCTAATCCAGTATGTGACTGTGAAGTATAAATTCGTTTATCACTGAGCTACCACACCAATAGCCTATTTCTATCATCAAATTATCACGAAGCGATTAGTTTTGCATAAACGAAGTGTATCCAATGTTATTTGGCATCAAGTCCACCGATATTTGTGTTTAGTAAGCTTTAAGAAGTACACAAAATGTCTATAAATGGTTTGCAGACCGCAGGAATCGTCTTATGGAATGGTAAATGATGCTTTATTATTATTTTTTAGTACTTATAATACTTAATAATTTACATTTAATTTATCAATAGCCACCATTGAAAAAGAGTGTATATATAATGCGGTGTAGCGGGAAGTGAGGTTGAATGATCGTTTACATAGACTTTTTTCTTCTTCGTTTTGTATTTTCTTTTTCTGTTTGTTGAGCTAATTAGATTTATTTGAGAGAGAAAAGACGACAACCTAATTTCTAGCAGAATTACATCCATGGAGTGGCAGAAAGATGTGGCTGATGGAGATGAGCGTCTGTGGTTGGGCTTTTACTTTTAACCCAAAATAGGGCAACAACTATTCTACGTAAGAATGGTTTCTTTTTTTTAATTATAACTGTAATTTTCAATAATGAAAAAGAGTTATAAAAATGGAATTAAAATGCGCATCTATGCCCACCTTTATAATGATAAAATACAATATAGAATAGTCTAAATATTTGATTAATTTTTTTTAAAAAAAAAATTTAATTAAAAGTTCTTTTAATAAAATTTTAATTATAAATTATTTTAAATATAAAATAAATTAATTCAAATACACATTAAATATTATTTTTTAAAATATTTTAAAGACTAAAATGTTCCTAATTTTTTCATTGACAAAAACTAAAAATTATTGGAAGACGAAACATCAAACATCACCATCTTTCTCTTAGAAACTTTGCTCAAACTCTCCCCTTTTAAGTTTTAATTATTTGAAAGAAAAAGAAGTCCACGTTTTTATGTGCAATTTCTATGAAGACAGAAAGAAGTCCCGTCGGGGCTAAAAAGTCTCAGTTGCCTCGCTGGGCTAATGCCTAATGTTCACTTATTTCTTCATTTTGTATTTTGACACTAATAATCAGTTTGCTATCATTTACTAGTCTTAGGAGTGAGGATGAAAATTGTAAGAATGGTGTTTCCATATACTTTCTCATATAAATTTTATTTCTAAATTTTTTATTCTATTTTTGAAAGTAGTGATTGCTTGCTGTGTTTTTTCGTTGTCCATCAAGCTAAGGAGAGATCTTTTGTCAAGTCACATAAATGTAAAATCCAGGGCATGAGAGCAATAGCTGGTTAAAAGAAACTGGGAAGGATATTATTGGATTTTACTTAACTAAAGAAACAGCATTAATAACAAGTTAACATAACTTCTTAAAATGCATTGACTATTTAAAAAAACATTATTAATAAAAAGTTTTAAATGTTTCTTAAACAATATCTTAACACTGATTAACAGCACTAATAAAAATATTATATTATTCTAAAACAAACTTGGAAAACTTCCACAATAAAACTGTTAAGCCCTCATCTCCCATTGCTCTCTAATTCCAAATTTTTTTTAATGCTTGCACAGCCTTAATGTAATAATCCACTTATAAGTTTGAAATTATCTTCCTCTTTGCCTCTATTTTGTGTAATTTTTATTTTTGTTTGGAAGAGCTTATCTTATTCACCTAACCATTTTCATATATGCTTATGCTGCGTCGTTGCATTTGCACATGGGTGGCCATAAATTGGATTTTGTACTAACTTTCTTGGGTTGAGGAAACATGCCACTTTATTGTTTAGAAATTAGGGCCATCCACATCCTTTTCTTTTACAGCGATTGAGGCAGTATTCTAATTTAGCAATTATGCATGTGGTTAGGACACAACTGGGTTATTTGCTAGTCTATGAGGAACTTCTGTGACCTGTGCGATGTCAATATAATAATCATAATAATAAAATCAATATTGCCGTTATTAGCCTATGTCATGTTACGGAACGAGATAGATCATAAATGTTACTTGATGTTTGAAGTTTTTTTTCCTTGGTCCAACCCTCTTTGCATATTCAAAAGTCCTTGCTCTTCTAACATCTAATTATGAATCTTTTGGTGCTATCTATCCATCGTCTATCTATTTAATTGCTTCCGTAACTACTTAGCAAGTTCACCCAATAATTTGCAAGTTTTGTTGAAGTCCTGCTGCATAATAGGGCTTATTTTTGTCGACTATATTTGAAATCCCCATATCAGTTGTTCTTTGTTTATACGGTCTATGATGTTAAAGTTAGTACGTATTTATTTTTAGCTCAGTGTAGCCTGGCCAAATTTTATGGTTACATAAAGTTTTGGAAAGATTTTTGCTTTTGGAGGGAATTTGTGAAGCTTGGTAGGATAGTAAAATATACCCACCCCATCCTGCATGAGATGAGTTATCCATCTGCATTATAGGGTTCAAGGATGGGTTAGGGTAATATTTTCTTGTGAGGTGGATGTGGGTTGATGACGAACCGTTTGCCCTGCACCTCCTATTTATTTATAACTTATATTTGAAAAATATTTTAATTTAGAGTATTGCATTATTTTATTTGTTTAAATTATAAATAAATGTAATGAAAAATATATCTCTTTAAATATATTTTTAATTTATATTAAATAATAATTAATTTCTAATAATATAATTTATTATTATATAAATTTATTTAAAATATTCATAAATACGATATGTGGTGTGGTAGGTAGGTGCATTCTCAAAAAATCAAAGGATAGGTTATATTATATTTTGAGATAATGCAAGGCATGATCGAATTGAGGAAAAAAAAAACTGCTCCACTGTCATTCCTAAAGCTTGATAATGTTTTAGTTTAATACCAACTTAATTAGGAGAGAACAAATTCAAATGATAATTATTTTTCATAATTTAAACAATATAGGTGTAAAAATCTGAAATCAAATTTAGAGGAAGTATTTTGCCACCATAGTTGTCTTGCAGTTACCTCCAACTCGAAGGCTATGAAATTCACATTTTAGCCACTAAATTATTTTTTTTTGTCTACTTTTATTTGTTGCATAAGAAAATGTTTATTCTTTTTAAAATATTTTTATTTAAGAATATTAAAAAAATATTAATTAATATTTTTGTTTTTATTTATATTTTTAATAAAAAATTAATAGAATAAATAAAATTTAAAAAATAAAAATATTAATAAAAAATAATTTAATTATATTAAATAATATTTATTTATAATTGAAATTATTTAATAATATTTTTAATTTATATATAATTATTATAAATAAAAAATTAAAAAGAGAAGAAGGAATATTTCATACTAAATTATTTATACGATAAATATAAGTGGTAGAGGTGGGACCCACCACCTACAGTTCGAAGGACCAATGGATGTTCATCTTCGGAATCCGCTGGCTAAAAAAAGACTAGTCTGCTTTTATCTCTCTCTTAAATCTGATCTAAAGATTATAGCCCAATTGGGTTGGTGGAGTATTAATCACCAAAGCATTACGTTGATTATCAAACTATTATCCTGACGCTGGACGGGGTTGGTGGCTGGATTTGGTTTTGATTTTAATTAGCCTTCGGGATGAAAAAGGATCAGGGGTCATGTTATTAAAGGAAAAGTCATAAATCATTTTTCAAGTTTAGGTTATGCATTTCCACACTAATTATAATAAATCCTACTATAAAATTATTTATCTCTATCTTTTTTCACAGTACGACTTTCTTTTATTATCTCTAACGTAAGAGTATTCTAATCAATGCAAAATATTGCTAGTAACACTTTCATTTTCACTGTAATTTTAGCATATCTTTAAATTTTTTTCATATGATTTTATTATTATATACTTCTTATATGATAAAAAATTATGACATGAATCTAAAAGCATAATTTAATAAGTATAATTTTAAAAATAAAGTGCAGATGGTATATAAATATTAGAAAGCCAGATGAGTCTGAACAGGTTACTACTCTTTGTAAAAATCTAATGACTCCGCAGTCTGCACCAAAGTGTGAAAGTTGACGCAGGAAAGGTGGAGATCGCACTCAACGCACCATTCCACTAAAGTAATAATGATGATAATATTCATTATTATCATTATCATCGTAAGAACTTATTGTCATATTTTTTTAATTTATATTTTTAAATTTTATTAATATAATTATTTTATAAATTAATTAATAATAATTTTATTATAATTATAAATTAATTAATTAAATAAAAATATTTTTGCAAAAAAATATATTTAGAATAATTTATGATAGTGTATATAAAAAATAACTTTAAATATTTAAAAGTAATTATAATTATAGAATATAATTATTAACAAATATTTGTATTTATAATTTTATTTTTTTATTAATTTTCAATTAATTTATTAATACTTTTTTAAAGAATTAAAATTTTGATACTAAAAAAATCCTTAATTTATTATTATATAAATTATTGTTATTATTATTAGTATTATTATCATTTTTTTCGGAGAGGCACAAAGTAAAAAGTGTATTGAATAATTAATTAGAATACTTCGTTATCGATATATAATAATAAAATCATATTATTCCTCACTTTGCTGTATTAAATAATTTATCTCACGTGTGCGAGTCTTATACAAAAATTAATCTGTATATAAAAAAAAGCTATACATAACAAATAATATAAAAAATCATTTCTCATAAATCAGTACGTACAAGAGTTGCAAACTTATAACAAGGAAATGAATAAACTTATTGGTTTTGTATTAATCTAGTGTAAATGAATATACTTTTTATTCATAGCTGTCTCCCTTCATGTAAAGTTTGAAAAGGAGACTTAAAATAATGCACAAAAATTCATATAAAGAAAGAGACATTCATTAAATAAAGTTAATTCAAATGAAAGGGAAGTGCAAGCAAATTCCTACTTTGGGAATTCCAGTGGACCACGTGATGTCAACGGGTGTTGCTCGTGTTAGCTGACTTCACTTTTTGCTTATATGATAATTTGAGTTTAATTTTTAAATATTTTTATTTAATAAATTATTTATAAATATTTAATAAATTTAGGACATGTTTTAATTTTAGATTAGAGTAAGTCTTTTTTAATTGAAATTTTTTTATCAGTAACAGGAAAAAAAAAGAACCACATGATATTTTTGAATTTGCTGGATTATGCGGGCATCAATTCCGCATTATTAGAATGAGATTATTCGTGTCCCCCCAAAAAAAAAAGAATGAGATTTTTCGTAACCATGAAACACTGTTTTTGTTCTTACTATGTGGTTCTTAGAAATTTGAAAATTACAATCAGCATAGGAATAACCGAATAAGATTCATAATTTCATAAAAGAATAAAAGGATATTTTTTTATGCTTTTAGAGATTTTTTTAGGCTTTCAAAAGCATGAAATAAGTTGCTTTCATCCTTTCTTGAAAACTCCAAATCTTAAATTTTCTAAAAAAATAGGAATTTTTTTTTAAATATAAAAGGACTTCTGAGATTTAAAAAAGGAACTCATCTAACGTGCACGTAATTTACTCTACAAATTAAATGCAAATATTTCTGCTAATAATACGCCTCTTGCTACCTTCTACTGGCTTTTGGCTGTATTAAAAAGTGTTTATAACCGAATTAAATTAATTTAAATTAAAAAATTGAATTAAAAATTAAAAATTAAACAAAATAAAAATTAATTAATTTTATTTATTTATTTTTATATAAATCGATTAGTTTGATTTAATTTTTTTATTTTTATTTATAAAATCGAATTAAAATAAATTTATATAATTATACATATATATTTTTATATATATATTTATATATGATTAGATTTTAATTTGTTATTATTTTTATATAAATATTTTGGTCAATTTATTATTTATTTTTATTTAATTATATTTTTATTAACATTTTTAAATTAATTTATTGTTAATTGAGTTATGAAAAAAAATTAAATTAAATATAATTTAAAAAAAAAGACTTAACAAAAAATTAATTAATTCAAATTAAATCAAACCAAACCACCAAATACTTTTAAACAATGTCTGTTGCATGCCAAAGTCATGCCTATATCTAAACGCACTTTACTTTACTTGTGTATGCAATATATTTCAATAACTCAGGGTAAGCTCTCTTGCTTTTTTCTTTTTTTCTTTTTTTCCAAATTTTGTCCCTTTTTAGCTGAACAACGAAGAATCATACCTTTGAAAAAATAGAATCTAGGATTCAATATAGAACAATATTAAAAAATGTTAGATTTTTATGTGGTAGGCTTTTTTGTATATTAAAAGTGTATGCTTGGTTTAATAAAGAATTAAACTTCTCATATCATCATTATCACATATCAGTTTAGTATTAAATATTGAAGGTTGATATTTATGGTAATTATAAAAAAGAATTATAAATTTTATGTTTTACATTTTTATTTAATTATGTTTAATTAATTATTAATGACATTTTAAGAAAAAAAAAGTTATAAACTAAATGAGAAAATTTCCATTATATATAATATAGATAAAGGTCCTGTTAAAACATAAAATGGTGAATTAAGATTTACATAAAAAAAATGTTGAATTATAATTCACATGAAAAAATCATTTTTCCATGGCCTAAACTTAAAAAAAAAGAGTGAAGTTTGAATTTAAGATGTGCTACCACCACAATCATAAATAACTTCGAATTTGATTTTAACGGCAACAATCAAACAAATTAAAATAGGAAAAGACAAATAGATAAATGGGAAGGACCCGAAAGTGCTTTTGAATATCTCCAACAGCAGTCACGTAAAGTGTTTGTTCAACTTTCTTTACACGGAAATTCTTTTTTTTTTAATTTTTTTGGGAAATGTTATATTCGGATTTAAATAGTCTCCTTTAATAAGATTATCATGTTAGACTTTTAGAGAGACATGAATATAAATGTTATTATGTAGAGATTTATTATGATAAAATATAAAAGTAATTAGTTATATTTAAAATTTTTTATTTATTTATTTACTGTTATTTTTATTTATTTTATAAGAATTTTTTAAAATATTTATTATTTAAAAATATTAAAAAATTATTTATTAATTTTAAAAATATTATCTTTATTTTTAATAAAAATAACTAAATAATTTAAAAAAAAAAAAATATTAATAGAGTAATAAAAAATAATTTAATTATATTAAATTATATTTTTATATAATTAGAAATTATTTAATAATTTTATTAATTTTTATATAATTATGTTTAAATAATAAATAAAAATAAACGAATGAAATAAATATATTTTTAGTATAATAAATATTTTTATTTTTTATTTAATAATTTTTATTTTTAATTTCTTATCATGTGACATACATTAATAAAACTTTTTTTAATAAATTTTTTAAATATTTATTATTTAAAAATTTAAATTATATTTAATATCTTATTTATTTAGTAATTAAAGAAATATTAAAAAATAATTAGAATAAGATCAAAATTATACTTTATTTTTTTTTATTTTAAAATTTTAAAATATATTTATTATTCTTTATTTAATAATTAAAAACTTTAAACTAAATTATTATTTTGATTCTTTAAAATTTTATTTAATATTAATTTATTCATTTAAAAGTATATAAAAATAAATTAATTTTTTAAAAATTTAAAATAATATTAAAATAAATTTTTAAAATAAATCTTTAAAATCTCATAAAAAATATTTTAATATTATTTTAAATATTTAAAAAATTAATTTAATATTATATATTTTTATGATATCAAATAATTTTTATAGAATTAAAATAATAATTTAATTAATAATTTATTAAAAATATGAATTAAAAGAATATAAAAATTATTCTTTTTTTTTTTTTTTGTCTAGTATTCATGCGGATGGTGGGCCATTTTCCACAGCGGTATGAGCCAGCACGCTTGGCAACCATTGGTAAGCATGCACTGCCACTGTCAAAACTCTTTATGTAACTGGCGGTTCTATTAAATCTCGTGCTGCCACATGTTCCAGCAATTCATGGCAAAGAACAGCGACTGGTGAAGCAACTTTTCCTTTCTCATTGCCGGGAAGACTCAACCTGGACCCCGGAGGGCCCGCCACGACGTTTGTGGACACACTTGGCAGCTTTTTCGCCAGAAAGATGTTATGCTTTCAATTGCTACCTCAGACTCGAACGTTTCTGGTTCTGTTCTAGTGTTTCTTCTTTCTCTCGTCATCCTCGCATGCATTTATTGTGATATGGTCTTGCCTATGGGCATGGGGCATGCTACCTCTTTTGTTGTTTGAGATTTCTCCCACTAGCTTTTCGCCTGCTGCCAAACGCTATTGGAGCCTGGCATTTAGTATATTAATGAGCAGCTAGGGCAGAGTTTCAAAGCTTGGAATTTTCATATCTACGGTATCTCAAGAACTGAATCGCGTTCTAGTGAGAGTGAGAGTCTAAGGGGCAGTTTCTTTGTCTTATTTGACCTTGGGTGGGTCTCTCCTCATTCAGTCTGCTACGGTTTCAAAGCTCAGATGTCCAAATTTTCTTGAATGATAGGTGGGTTTTCCTACCGAGTTTAAAATCAACTGTATTTAAGTTCTAGATATGGGAAAAATCTTCAGTTAAAAGCTATTTTGCAAGGGGAACTTAGTTTACAGTGAACTTTCTCTTTTTTGGTAGATAACAGTGAACTTTCTCCGAAAGTGAGATAGGTACCTCTTTTCTTTTTCCCTTCTTTTTAACCTGTAATATTCTTTCATTCTGATGGTTTTATAAATTTGTGGTTTTTTTTTTTTCTTTTCTGTGTGAGAAGGTCAAGTAGAGATAAAATTCTATGCAAGCGGGGGTGAATAAATAGAAAGCATTTCCTTTATCAACTTGTCATTATCCCTATTCCTTGATACATATTCGATTATGATTTGATTTGCTGGCGGGTATTTAACCAAATAAATATGGAGATTGGAGAAAGATTAACGCATCGCTAGATATTAGAGCTCGTTTTATATTCCTTCATTTTGGCATTAGAAACCTTATAACTCATCGACAACTTCTTGTAGTTACTCGGTTGGTTTTTAAAAACAACACAGTGAATTTGGCTTCCCAGAGATGGCAGAGAAAGATTGTCTGTATCCATCTGGAGATGAGAGGAGAATACCAATTTGCACTTTCTTTAAGGATGCCAGGTATGATACAGTAGCATTTCTGGAAATTATCTTTTTTTGTGAAAGATCCTAACTTGAAAAGCTAAACAAGTAGTTTTGTTCATTAAAAAGAAAATACAGTATCAAATTTAAACATAGCCTTTTTCTCCGAAAATTTTCATCTATTGTATTTAATTGATGCATTAATTTCATGGCATGGTGATAATTAATTCCACTGGCCCCCTATTCCCAACCTAAGAGGTGATGCTGAGTGCTGATCTATTAAGAGGAACGCCTTTGTGTAGCTTTGGGAGGCTTTAAACTCATTGATTTTGAGTTCAATTTTTCTTTCAGCAGTTGATTTGATGTTCTTTTGATGTACCTGGATGTAATTCTTGATTTTCTTCTCACTGCAGACTAGTTTTTAAATTAGACAGTCTTGGTCGGGAAATATTGTCTATTGCATTGCCTGCAGCAATGGCTTTGACAGCTGACCCTATTGCTTCACTGGTGGACACAGCATTCATTGGTCAAATAGGTATTTTTTGTCATTAGTTTATTAGCTTTGAGCTTAGTACGTACATCTTTCCCCCTCTTAAGTTTGTCATCTGAAATAGTAGGTGGGCATGGCTGTTCAAATTACTAAAAGTCTTCTGTAACTGCGGGTCTTGAGATGCTACAACTAAATTGCATATCATCCAAAGTATATAAATGTGTTGAGTTTATATTATGACAGGGAGCATCAGAGAAAATGTTAATCAAGATGCAAGTGACAGAAGGTTGTCTGATGAGTGATTGAATTTTAAAATAGTTCACTAGAAATAATTAGTGTCTATATATACAAATGACATGTTGATCCGCTTGAAAATCGGAGAGGAAAAATCCAAATGACCGATACTACCTTACATGCATTTGAATTTTCTTATAATGCATCTAGTGTTAAATATTATTGATCCATACAGGTCCAGTGGAGCTTGCCGCTGTAGGAGTTTCCATAGCTCTCTTCAATCAAATATCAAGGATCGCAATATTCCCACTTGTCAGTGTCACAACCTCTTTTGTGGCTGAGGAAGATACCCTTGGTGGAGCGAGCCCTCTGGCAGAGGAGAGTGAATGCTTGGAAGCAGGTCCAACTATGGATGCTGAAACCAAAGAGTTCATACCACAAAAAGGTATGATTCTCCCATTCTTATCTAAGTCAAGGTGGTTTGGTTTCAGCCAAGTATTTTTGGGTTCCACAATTCCTTTGGAGTAACATCTTATTACTCCATAGGACTGCCAATAAAAAGTTTTATACATGGCACATTTAGACCCCTTCCGTTTTCTCGGCAGATACAGGTGGAAATGTTCACAATTCAGATTTGGTTGGTGGCAGCTTTAATATAGTTAAGGTTGAGCATAAGAGAAAGCATATCCCTTCAGCTTCGTCAGCATTATTTATTGGTGGCATACTTGGCCTCATCCAGGCAATATTTCTCATATCTGCAGCAAAACCTTTGTTGAACTTCATGGGAGTAGCTTCTGTAAGTACTTAAGAGAATGTTACTTTTAGCACTTTGGCATTTACTTTAACTTGTTCATTTAGTAATTGAACCTTGTACCAGCATGGGATGATTGCCAAATAATAAAGAATATGCATGCAGGACTCTCCTATGCTACACCCTGCACACCAGTACCTGACGTTGAGGTCCCTTGGTGCTCCTGCAGTTCTTCTCTCATTAGCGATGCAGGGAGTCTTCCGAGGATTTAAAGACACTAAAACTCCTTTATATGCCACTGGTATGCCTCAACAGACTTAAATTGTTATTGATCTAGTGTCACAATGTCCTGCTATCTTCTGATTGTAATTACTCTTTCTCTGATGTAATCTAGTGGCAGGGGATGTGACCAACATAGCACTAGATCCTCTATTCATGTTTGTATTCCGTTTGGGTGTCAGTGGTGCAGCCATTGCCCATGTTATATCTCAGTATGTTTTATTTAATTGCAATTCAAATGCTCTAATTATACTCTCATTTAAGTATGGATGATTCTGCCAACTTCTTTATGCAGAACTATCTTGCTAATCGTCTCTTATTTTCCTGTTGCTTCTTTTGACCCTAGTCATCTCTTATTTTCAAGTTAACTGTAAATGTAGGTACCTAATGTCAATTATACTCCTGTGGAGGTTGATGAAACAAGTTGATCTTATACCTCCAAGCATCAAGCATCTGCCATTTGACCGATTTCTTAAAAATGGTATGAGTTTATTTTGCTTGATCAAATTATCTACAAAAAGAGGGAAAGGTGTATTACTTAATCCATATTAAGCTTTCACGATTTCACCCCCTGACCGTACTTTAAATTGTTCACTAAAGATATATTTCCTGGGGATATTGTTGAAATAAATACTGGAAAGCTCGATCTTCCAGATTACAAGATGGATTAGTAGATTGAGCTTAAATTTATTGAATATTTTTGGTCTGGGAGGTACACTAAATAACCTGCAATAACACACAATAATGAGGACACATATACATTGTGCTCAATCTCCATTTATTTAATGTTATTTAATCACATATTTGGTGCATCTAAAATTTCTTGCGGAGATTTCTACCTTGCTTTTCTTTTCTCCTTTTGCATTCAAGTTGATACTTGTATTAATTGTTTCCTTTAGCATTGACACCTGACACTATATTTGTCCTTTCCTGTTTCATTCTTGTCATCCAGGTTTTCTATTATTAATGAGAGTCATCGCTGTAACATTCTGCGTGACTCTGGCCGCATCATTAGCTGCACGCCAGGGATCAACATCCATGGCTGCATTTCAAGTCTGCCTGCAGGTTTGGTTGGCAGTGTCTCTTCTTTCTGATGGTCTGGCTGTTGCTGGGCAGGTTAGATATGATTACTTTGTCCACTAAAATGCCTTGCTGTGTTACTTCATACTGGTTTCATATCAAAGTATTGGAAAGAGTATTAATGAATTCTACTTGAGTTCTCCTTTCTTGTATGAAAAAGTTTTGCATAATATGCCATGGATTGTTTAAATTCATTTTCAAAGCGCATTTTCCCGTGAAAAACGGTCAGCTGATGATGGTGGAAAAAGCTTGCTTGGGTATGAAATTAGGTCATCCAATTGATTCTCCTTTATAAATATTTGTCCTATCTAGGTTGTATTCACTCCTCGCTCTTAGTATAATGCCTCAGTTTAGCAACAGAAGAAGAAAAAGGCAACTTTTGATCTCATTCTGCTTCTATTTGTTCATAACTTCCAAAATAACATCATGTTGGTGTCAGGCAATTCTTGCAGGTGCATTTGCTAATAAGGACTATGACAAGGCCACAGCAACTGCATCCCGAGTATTGCAGGTGCTTTACAATGTCAAAAAATTTCCCTATCTTTCCTCAAGAGACTAATTGTAAATGTAACAAACAATTAACTGCAGCTGGGTTTGGTTCTGGGATCGGCACTTGCATTCATTATTGGAACAGGACTGCACTTTGGAGCTAAACTATTTACAAAAGATGTTAATGTCCTCAGCCTCATTAAAATTGGGATCCCGGTAATTTATTCATTTCAAATTGGAAAGGATATTGGTATTCTATATTTACAACCCCCAAATCAGTGGAACTTATATTCATATTAATTCCTTTATCAGTTTGTTGCAGCCACTCAACCCCTGAATTCTTTGGCGTTTGTATTTGATGGTGTCAACTTTGGGGCATCTGATTTTGCTTATTCAGCCTTCTCCATGGTGGGTATTTTCTTCCATGTTTTCATGCTGTAAGGTATGATAAACAGCATGTATAATTATGCCATCCGAACACCCTGCACACCTCACCTTTCAGTGCACTAAATATTAAGGACTCGTTAAAAAGGATTGAGAGTCAATATCTGAACTTTTCTACAATGCTTTTATTTCCTTTGGTAGTAAGTATGGAGAGAACTATGTCCAGTTTGGAAGGAGGCTGTAAACACTAAACACACTGTAAATCCGTGGGACTTATGGGTAGAAATTAATTTACTTCATTATGGTCTTCACTCAGGTTGCGGTGGCAATTCTCAGCATAATTTGTCTACTTATTTTGTCCTCTGCTGGTGGTTTCATTGGAATTTGGGTTGCTTTGACCATCTATATGGGTCTTAGGGCATTTGCTGGCTTCTTGAGGTAATAATGATTCTCCAGGACTTCTTTCCTAATGTTCTCTTTCATATTCTTCTCCTTCTCTTTCCACCTAATTGATAACACTCAAGACACTTGTAAGTTGTAACTAATGTAACTTTGATGAATTCAAGTCTTCAAGCCAGTCACTTTCAGTCAATAATCTAATAAATGAACTACGCTGATGCAGGATTGGAACGGGGTCAGGACCTTGGAAGTTCCTTAGGAGCTGACTGCACTAGGCATCATAATCATAGCTTGATATTTGGCTCCACTTTCACTGGTGCTTACATTCAAGTAAAAAAAGTTTTCCCTAGGTTTTTAAATATCCTGGATATTCTTTTGAAAGAACAGGCACAGGCACTTCTCCCTGCTCGATTGTGCTTGGAGAATTGGTTGAAATAAAACTACCTCTGCTTCAGAATATGTATAGAAAAAAATCCAACTGTACTCCGATATACAGCGAAATGAAATTACGTATAGGATCAAGGTCCTGTATGTAACTATGCAAATACAATTACATGAATAACATGAAAATGAAAGATTCTGTGGAACAAGTAGTGCTCAACAAAGACGTGGAACTCTTTCTGTTTGTAGCTAGTATGTCTTATTTTGTATTTTGGTGTTTACAAGACATGCACAAGGCGTGGAAACTAGTAGCTTTATATAAGAGAGCACTCCAAGAAGCTCAGTTCAAAACAAGCTGGCACTTCTCTGGGAACATTAAAATAAGAGTAAAATTTTTTTTTTAACACTTCGAAAGATACATTGTTTATTTATTTAATTTTTTAAAAATTAATGTTATTGATTTAATTATTCAAAATTTTAAATTTATAATAATTTAGTTTTTTTAAGGGATAAAATTAATAAAATTAAAAGGAACAAAGTAATTACATTTATGAATAATTTCAAACTTAAAAAATTGATGAAACTAATAAATGATATATTTTTTAAAAACTGAAAATAGGTTTTAATCTTAAAATAAACCTAACTCACCTATTATTGAGAGGTAAGCAAAACACCTGCAAAGAGCTTTATAAGATCTTGATGTAGCAGAGATCCTAGTTCGTGTTGCTTAAACAGAGCTATTTTGTAGCTTTTTTTTCACTTTTAGCAAATGAGAAGGTAGAAAGCAATCGTATTTTGGGAGATTAAATGTTCAAATATGTAACTTAGTTTACAATGATATATAATATTTAACTAAATCATCTTATTTAAGAAAATGTGTCGTATATATACAATTGTAAAACTATTAACATAAAATTTATTAAGAAAATAAAACTGAATAAAAGAGTTGAAAACAACAGTTTTACAACAACAATACATTTTTTCGTCTTCGGTATATAAGAAAGAAAACTGGACTCAATAAAATTGGATAAAATTCACTTTAATTGAGGTTATAATTAACTAGTTCAAACTTACTAAAACTCAAACTTAAAAATATAAACAGTTAGCAAGACTACAAAAAAATATATATAAGAGCCCGTAAAAAAATTATCGTACCAATTAGTGTCATTTAAATATCAAAATATAGTTGAGATTAAGAAAAAAAATTATATATTCAATTAATTATTATGTAAAAACTATAAATTAAATGAATAATTTTAAGATAAAGAAAAGTTGATATTTTTATTTGTTTAATTTTAACAGATTAAAAGATTTTTTTTATTGATAACTTGGTGCTGATGACTCAGACAGATATATTATTTAGGATTGGAAGAACTTTATGTAATTTTTTTTTTAAAATATATAATGGAATTAAAGTAAGAGCAATTTATTATTAAGAAAAAAAAAACAAAAAAACAAACAAACAAACATCACTTCTTGAGTTGTTCTTCGCTTTGGGCAGTCGCCACTCGCCACCGCCGAGAAAGAGAGGAGCCGTTTTGCAGTTTGCAGAAACTCAATGGCGACTGCTCTGTCCAGCAGAGTTGACGGCGTTCGAAGCTCTTCGTTGTTCAGATTCTCATTCAACTTCATCAGAACCCTAAGCGCCGCTTCCTCCTCCTCTTCTTCTTCTGCCGCTGCTGCTCAGAACCCTAGCACTTCCAAGAAATCAAAGCGAAGAAAGAAGAAGAACTTGTTCGAGGTGGCCCAGTTCTTACCTAACTGGGGAATCGGGTACCACATGGCCAAGACTCACTGGACTGAGGTTTCTTATGAAATCACTAAAATAAATCTCTACAAGGTCTTTCTCTCGCTTTGATTCTTGAAACTTTCTCCTTCACATTGTATTGTTCTATCATAATTCCACGTTTCAACTATTTCGAACTCTTATTGCACTCGATTTCTACGAATTTCTCGACAATCAAATGATGTCCCTTCTACTCTTCCTTCTTTTTTTTAGTCATTACTTTTTTCTTTTTTTTTTGCAGGATGGAAGACATGGCAAGGCATGGGGGATTGCTTATAAAAACGGTTTGTCCCATAACTTGTATTAGTAAAGCTTTTGTCTTTTTGTTATTTTGTTCTTTATTTCGTATTGAAGTTTCAGTTCTTTCTTTTTCATTCTCCCCCTTTGTTGCCCTCTAATCTTTTCGCTGGGGCTATTATACTCCGAGAAGCACAAATGCTAGGAAGCACTTCATGAAAAAGTTCCCTCTGCTCTAATATCCGTGGATTGATTTACAAGGAAGTTCTGCTTGTTGAAGGCAGTGGTTCTCATGCTGCAATGCTATTCTTCAATGGGACTTTAGGCTAAGGATGCTCTTCTGATATATGAATTGCCTCAGGGGTCATTTAGGATAATCTGTTATAAACAATTAACAACAGGATGATTAGTGGATTTCATAATCAATAAATTTTAGATTAGTGAAAAGTGTGGGCAATCTCTCAGTAAGGACTAATGAGTTGTTTGAGTTTCATCTAATTACACAAGCTTCATTACTTTTCAGCGTTGCAAATTAAAATAGGGGCATAATTTCCACTTTTTTACCACAGTATTCTCATCTACACTTACTTTTGCCTCTTGTTGGCATTTCACTGCCCGACATTCACTACCATAGAGCATCATTGCTCTTACAGTTGTCCAATAGAATTTTCCTTTGAGTTTGATAGGCACTTTGTGATCACAAATCTCCATTTTATCATCCCAACTTGAATCTTATGTATGACATCCCCATCACTTTTCAAGATGGATTTTAGATACATAAACCTTGCAACTTGTGGTATGATGTGAATGTGATTCCCAAATTTCACCTTTAAAACATTGCTAACTCATGTCTTATTGAACTTGCATTGCATATACTCTGACATATTCATAGTTAACCTAAAATCCTTTGACTTCCTAAGCCTATCTCAATAACTCAAGTTTAGAATCTACTTCTCTCAACTCATCAACTAAACAACTAGTCTAGGAGTATATCATTTGCAAAAAGCATGCATTGAGGCAGTGACAGTTGGATGTGCCCAGTAAATACGTCCAATGCCTAGGTAAAATGTATAAATTTAAAGTTGACCCTTCTTACAAGCCTATTGTTATTGGAAAATCTTTTGTTTACACCTCATCATATATATCCTTTATAGCTCGAATATATGTGATATGAACTCCTTTCTTCTCTGAAAGCCTTCAAAGGGCTTTTCTTTGCAAGTGTTTGTTACAGTAATGATAAATATTTTCCAAGACTGTTGGTAGAGAAACTTAAGTAGGAAGCTTGAACATGCTATGATTTTGATGTGCTTCTTGCTAGATACTATCACCTTTTCTTCATGATTGCCCAAGGTTCATTTATGGGAATATTGAGTTGAAATTTTCGTTCTTCATATTGGGTCTACTTTCTTTGTCTATCGCATTTATGTCCCATGTTAAATTATTCATGTTCTGTTATAAATCTTCTCATAAATTTTGCTTATCATGGGGAAGAAAACAAGACTAACAATTATGTATGTGTTGTTTGTGTTAGAAGCTGTGTTGTTTGTTAAATTCTTACACCACACTTTTGTGCTGCAATAAAATTGTAATGAAGCATTGCAGAAGTGCTGCAATAGTTTTTTAGCACTTGTTGTCTGGCTTGCTTTGATATCATAGAACTTATTGCAGGCTTGCCAGCAGCAGATGCACCAAAGAAGATTAGTGGAGTTCACAAGCGCTGTTGGAGGTACATCCGAAATGTAGTAAAAGCTTCAGAAAGCTCAGCAAAACTTGACGAGTTCAACAGACAGTGGCCTAAAAGTTGAAACCCAAGAAAGTTGATACTTTCCATTGACTTGGGGTTTTATGCTATTGACATTGTGTCATGTGTCATAGAGTTGGTTTTCAATTGATATAGTTGCTTTGACTATGGTAGCATTTTAGAATCGACCATGAAATAAATCTTATGCATTCATGTAAGGTTCTTGTGCATCTTTCTTTTTTATTTTTAATTAAATGAACTCTTCGCCATGAAACATGTCGTGCTTTGAGAGATCGAACTGGATGGATTTAATTCTTCTTTCTGGATCTGTTTGTCTTTGACCTTTTATTTTAATCTATATATTCAGCAGGTTAGTTATTCATTGGTGTGTAGATTGTAGATTCGGACTTTCGAGGTACAAACAAATTGAAACTACAACTAGAACCTAGTACAATATTTGGCATTCATATCCTTCACAGTGATTCTCATTTTAAAGTCATTGAGGATCTTATCAAAAGTGCTTCTAACATGCTGGCACATTAGCATCAGATCCTGGCACGCATCTGCTCATCAGGATTATTTAGAAAACAACAAATGGGGAGGAAAGGAGGAAGGGGGGCTTGGAATAAGATGGATGGGTAGGAATTAATCAAATAAAACTGACATCTGTAATGTAATAATGGAAGTAAAAAATAAATGGTCCAACAAACTCAATTAAACAGAAATGCAAGTGTATCCATCAGTAACAGCTGATGAAATCAATACTTTTAGGAACCAAGTTTTAATCATCAGGTCCTCTTCCATTCCCAGGAGATAGGAACAAGCTAATTTCATTTTTCTTTTATGTGTTTAATTTTGATCTATTGTATATGAGAAATTACTTTGCTACTTATCTATTTTGGTATAGGTATTATGATTAGTTATCAAAACATTTACTGATTATTGGTTATATTTTATAAATTTTAAATATCTATTATGAAAAATAATAATTAATAAATATTTAACAAATTATTATTATACTGTTATCATAAAAAAAAGGTTATCATATCAATTCTCCTATAAATATAAAAAATTTTATATTATTATCTAATCATATGTTATTATTTATTTTAGAGTAAAATCTATTTTTGGTCCTTGAAAGATATATTATTTATTAATTTCGTCCTTTAGAAATTAATTTTATAGATTTAGTCCTTCAAGTTTCAAATCACTTACAAATTTTATCTTTTTATTCCTTTTAATTTTATCAATTTATTTTTTTAAAAGAACTAAATTATTGTAAATCTAAAATTTGAAATATTAAATTGATAAAATTAAATTTTAAGAGATGAAATTGATAAATAATATATTTTTGAGAACTAAAATTATATTTTATTTTGTTTTATTATTAAAAAAATTTAATTATAATAATATTTACTGACAAAAATTATATTATTTTAATAATGTGATATTAAATGATAATACAAAAAAGTTATACCTTTTATAGCACTCTGGAAATTGTTTTGTTCCTAATTTTTACCTTTTTTTCTTTTTTTTTCGCTAAGAAATTGTTCAGTTCAATTCAAAGACTGGAAATATGCTTACCTGAGAGAAGCGAGAGAGCGAGGAAAGGGTAAATGAGATCAGGTGCGGTCACTCACAGGGGACTGCATTTTGCAAATTCAATCAAGTGCTACGTGTCGTCCATTGAGTACTCAAGCCGTTCATCAGTCTCTTTCACTGAACGTGCCCTAAACCCTAATCGTATATTTAAGACCGAATCATAAGTGTATAGGGTTTATTCGCAGGTTGCAATTTACAGTAGCGCTTGTAAGTTAGATCGTTCCTATTCTCATGCCTTTATTTCTGATCCTATCAATATTCGAAATTTTTCTTGGCATGATATCATCGGTGATTTCTATTAACTGAATTCGTCTAACTATTCTGTTGTATTGGATTTTTAGGGTGCAATGGCTGCCAACAACAATGCGCCTTCGGCCTTGGATAAAGAACAGGCAGGTATTCTTTTCAGTTTCTCGGATTTTGGACCGTGAGAAACGAATTTCATTGCTTGCTCCTGTTTTTTTGTGTTTTTTTTCGTTACTGGGAAATCTGATCTGGCGGTTGATGTTGTATTCCTCGTCTATGGGAACTAATCTTAAGATGATGTTAATTTAACGGTCCGATGAATCCCAATGTGCTTTCAAGTTTGAAAGCTTTTGGGTGTAATTTGATTCTTTAGCTTTGTTTGTTTTTAGATGTTATTTGAATGATGTTTGTGAAAATGGAGCAGATATTTGGAATGGCTGAAAAGGAGATGGAATATAGGGTCGAATTATTCAACAAGTAGGTTTCCTGAACTTCAAACTTCTGTCTCACATATGCTGCTCTCACAACCCCAGACCCTCTTATATGAAAGCATCTATTAATTCCTCTGCCACTTTTGAGTTTTCTTGCTCTTCATATGAACTCAGCTAATGAACTTAATTCAGACCAAGAAAAATAAACCAACAGATGATTCTGTATGTTAATTCGTGGGTACTGTATCTCCCTTTTTAAGGGAGGTTTTCCGTTGCAGCAGAGTATTTATCTTGATAGTGTTAACTGTTGTTAGCAAATAGCAAGTATAATGTAGAGTCAGACTGAAGATGGATGGTTGTTTTAGGATGCTTCATTTGTTTGCATCGGTGGCATAATAATTCATGTGGCTAACCCTTTGTTATTTTTACTATTCAGGATGACGCAGACCTGTTTCAAAAAGTGTGTTGACAATAGGTAGGAAAACTCTTTTGTTGTAACCTTTCGTCTCATTGCATAAAATGTTTGATGAAGCATCATGTTTAATGTCCTTTGATGGCGCTTCAGTCATTTTGGAAAGATGAGTTTCTTATTTCTCAAAGAGAGTTATCTGTTGCATTATTGGGATAACAATTGAATGTGAATGATAATATTTGTTTATCACTTTATCTTCTCAGGTACAAGGAGTCTGAGCTAAATATGGGTGAAAATAGTTGCATTGACCGCTGTGTTTCAAAATACTGGCATGTAAGATATTGAGAATGTTTACTTTGGATTTTGTCACTATGGCACTTTTTGAGTTGTTTATCTATTAGTTATTTTTTTTTTCTCATACTCTTTCAATTTTTTTTTCTTTTTTGGTTGTTTCCTATGCTAAGATAGTTTGCACGTTTTAGGATGAAACCTTTATGGGGTTGAATTTGAAATTTCTCGTGTTATGGAAATTGTCCTAGCTTTTTGCATATGTTTAAATGTGTGCTCTCTTTGAAACTTCTGCTGTTTAGTGTCTTGATAGTTTGACGCTATGCAATGCATCTAGTTATTATTATATGGAAGTATTGATTTCAATATGGTTTTTGCTTTTGAGATCATGGAAAATTGCAAATGTTAACCATAATCATGCCTTCTTATTAAGCAAGTTTTTTTTTTTGGCCAGGTGACTAATCTAATTGGTCAGCTACTTGGTTCTGGGAGGCCTCCAATGTAATTCAAGTTAACTGTTGTGTTTTCTTTTGCGTTTAGTTCCGCATGAGCTACAACATTATTAGTTGCAACCGGAGGAAACGTAAAGTTTATACTTTGCAAGGTCTTAATTTTTGAGGTCAATCTATTTTTGTTTAGAAAGGGATTGATATCTGTTGTGAACTTGAGGTAGCCCATGGTCAACTCTAAATAATTTACCAGTTGAGTTCATTATTCAGTTCTGTATTATGACTTTTTGGCTGTGACCCAATTTATCATTATGCTTATTCTACCAAATTTATTTTATCATTATTATCTTGGTACCTTCTTGCTTTTTTCTCCAAGCTACCATACGCAGTTAGAATATCTCCTTCCTTTCTCTTCTCAAACATTTAGTTTTTCGCCTCCACTTGATTGATTATCAACTAATATCTACTACAAATTCAAATTAAGAAATTATTACTTCAGAATGGGAGAATGAAAATTAGGCAAAAAAATTATATTTGTGGGAAACCAATGGCAGTTATGGGAGTAATGAAAATGAGGGTATTTATCCTAAATTTCATATCTCCAAAATTGGAGAATTAAAACATAAGTTCAAAGTATTCTAAACTAAACAATTAAATTATCATATCAATAAAAGCTAATTATAGATTAGTATGTAATTTTATAATTCTCTTCTCTTTCATTTCTCAGTAGCGACATGCAACCAAAGCATTTTACTTTATTTTCATTCCCTAGTTAATTGGTTCACTTAACAAATCTCAATCGTGGAGGCAGCGATCATGGTTTATTGATGTGCAGCGGTTGTGAATACTCTAGAAAGTAGAAACTTCATAGCCCTCGCTGAACAATTTATACTAGGGAAATTTGCTTCACATTATATGTATGCAAAAGTTAAGGAGTAACGCTATGCTAGTGATTGTTTCCAACTTGGGTCACTAGAATTTCAGAATTAGATGCATGGAGATTTAGTCGTAAACAGGAAGATAGAAGAACACAGATGAAACTTAGTAGAATTTTCCCAAGTCTTATTATGACGGATATATATATATATACTAGAATCAATTACTCTAATTTTTTTTATTTATTTATTTTTTCACAAATATCCCTCTATTTCTAAAACTTCTACAAACTTTTCATTTTCGAAAAAAAATGTGTACCATATTTTTAAAATATAAGGAAGGTCTATATAAGTAATTAAGAGAAGGTATATGTAAATGTCTTAAAATACTTAAAGAAGTATGTATAAGTTTTGAAAATAGAATAGAATTTATAAAAAAAATAGATAAATAGAGAAGAGATTGGAGTAATTTACTCTATATACTACAATTTTTTAAGTGTTTATAATGTTTAATGAGTTTGTTAAGCACCTGAACCTTCTAGCGGGAGGAAATCGACTCTGACCAGATATATGATATCTTTATAAGAACACTTTAGTAATTTGAGATTCACAGCACTAAAAAAAAAAAAAAGAAAAATAATGCAGGGAGGCTTAGCCGTCACAAGTCACAACCAAGATTCTGAAGCCTATTGGAGAAGATACTGGAAAGATACATACAGCTAATGCTTCTGATTTTCCTTGATAAATGAAGGGAACCAAAGAAAAAAGAAAAGGGAAAAGACTATACATTTTCAATTTCTATGCTTTCTGGTTTCCAGTGTTGTGCCGTCTTTAAGACTTTCCTGTGCATCATTGTCCATTCCAAGGCTGAAGAGGGCTGCTGCTTGAAGATAGAATGCAGTGGGCCAGGTCGGGGAAGCTGATTGAGCTTGCATGGCATCTCCAAGTGCTTCTTGTGGCATGTTGTTCATCAGGTAACATAAGCAGCGCCTTGCGTACACCGTCGGTGATACCATGGTCCCACCATCTATGAACTACAGAAAACAAGCACCATGAAATTCTCTCAGAAAAAGCGAAAGATAAACACTCTTATTTAGTGCAGTAACATAATAACCACTTAACAGTCTTCATTAAGCATGTTTTCTGAGTAATGGGTGTAAATATATGCTCAATAGGTAATGTTTAACCGGCTTTGATAATGTCTATTCTGGAAATTCTCCCCTCTTTGTGCAACTAGCATATACAGATGCATTTAAAACTGTCCCTCAACTTTAAATTTCAAAGGCTAATTGATGATTCCAAAGCATTGACCTCTTTATCCTCCCAACTCATCATTTCACTGTTCTAGCCAAGTACTAGTACCCATAAATATCAATCTAGTAAATATTAACTTTGTCTGCCATGCCAACAAATATTTCATTAAATCTGATCATGGGAATCATTTATTTACTTTGCTGTGTTATAGAAATGCCGTACTGTAATGTTACAGAGAATTGTAAGTCTGCATGTTGTTTTGGTGATTTATACTGAATTCTTATTCACTGCATTCTAGCTGACTTACTTGTGTATAACAGTTAATTGCCGTAGAGAAGTCTCTAGCATGAAAAGCAGAATCTCCATGCTTCTTAGAATTTAGAGTTTCTTGTATTTGATTTGTCCACATCTGGAAGGAAAGCTGTGGTACAAAGAAAGGATACAAAGCCAAAAATATAGGTCAAGCTTGCTAACAACTATACAAGAATTAGCAAATGATACATCTTTACTGATGAATTAAAATTTTTTCTAAAGGAAAGTGATAGTTTTGGGCAAGCAGACTCAAAACCGCAATATGGTATTGCCACATATTTGAATGAAAAAATTCAGAAGGTACTAAAATTGTCATGTATAAGAAAGATTTATAACAAAACGACTTCAATTATTTATAACCATTGTCTTTTAGCAAACATTGCGCCTATGGATAACCAAATGCAGATGGTGTAGAATGAATCGGACTATTTTTTAATATGAAGACTGAAGAGTATCTGATAATTCATTAGACCTGAAAGAGACACCAACAAGTTACACTCAGAAATATTTGGAAAACAGGGTGGTAAACTCAATAGCATTGCACAATAGTATGAATTCAAGCCAAAACACCAAGGTTTACAAACTAGTACATTTGGCATCAAGATACAAACTACTACATTTGGCATCAAGAAGCCTTTAAAGTTTTTTTGTAGACAGAGAAAGGAAAAATAAGACAAGTAAAGTCTCTCATAGCATTCTCTTAATAAAAATCCGTATGAGAAAGAAATCTAGGGAAACAATGAATTACCTCATTCGCAACTTCTTCGTCATCCTTGTACCCTGCCCTTTCCAAAATTTCATGTATTGCAGTGAGATCTCTTCTAGAACAAGCTTCACCAAAAGGCGTCAATGGAACTGTTTCCTTTGATGATGCACTCTCATCTGGTATGCCCATCAGAACATGTG
Source organism: Castanospermum australe (assembly GCA_019955255.1). Taxonomy (NCBI): domain Eukaryota; kingdom Viridiplantae; phylum Streptophyta; class Magnoliopsida; order Fabales; family Fabaceae; genus Castanospermum; species Castanospermum australe. Next base: position 321,215 of record NSJW01000994.1, on the reverse strand, counting down.
ACAATACCTGCTAAATACCACCTTGTGTAAACCAAATATATTTCTATGCTTTCATGGACTTCACTAATATGTACAAGTCAACCAAGTAACTTTGATCCTTGATAGACTTGTGATAGGAAAACTTGAGAGTGAGACAAAAAAGCAGGGAGGGAAAAGGAAGAGCATACTGAAGTTTCTTTCTGAAGAGGAGTTAAAGCAGTCACAAGTGACTTGGCATTTGGCCTCTCACGAGGTTCATACTGTAAACAACGTGAAGCTAATCTCACTAACTCAGTTCCATCATCATTTGAAAAATGACCTTCCAAACATGAGTCCATCAGCATCAGAAAATTTTTTCCTCGTATAAGGTCAAGTGCCTGCAGGTAAAAGGATTATGCTACCCATTTAATTACAACTCTTTAAATGTTGTGATCATTTTAAGCCAATAGGATGCAACTGCAAATCCAGTAAAATTCAAGCACAAGTTGCCCAAATTCTACAGGTCAAAGATTCACTGAACAAAATACCACCTTGAATTAATCAATTAAAATGAAGAGAAGAAAATGGGAAGGAGGGAGTATACATGACTGGGTGGGATATGCTTGCCGCTCAGAAGATCAAGCAAAAGGGTGCCAAAACTGTAAACTACACTTTCTGGGGTGATTCTTCCTGCCAAATGTCAAATATCTGTGTTAGCTCAGTTAAGCAATTGAATAAGTCAGAATGCATGAAAATACCCAAAAAAGCTATATCCCCCATAGAAAATAACAAGAAGCTTACACCAAACTTAAAACACACAATTTTATTTTTTTTTTCACTTCAAGGAGAAAATAGTGTAAGAACATAAAATGCCTATATCAATGAATGACCATCCAGCTGAGTTCAATTGAAGAGAACAGAAAGCTTTTGCTCACATAAAATGGAATTGGGGAAAAACTGAAGGCAAAGACAGCAATACTATTAATTCAACTAGCTTGGGTACAGCAATCTCAAATGCTCTTTAATGGCATTCACCCCCCTCCTCCCTGTTGTCACAAATATGCACGCACACATCTTAAGACAACCCAGTACAAGATCAACTTTAAATTTTTGTTGATTTTAGTTATTACCTGTCCTCAAATACTCTGGAGGGGTGAAGGCTAAATTTGTGCTATAGCTTCTGCCATCTCTGCTGTTTTTCATGAGTCCAAAACAAGAGAGTCTAGGGTTGCCATCCTGTCCACCATTGATACCACAGAAACAATAGTTGATAAAACATATTGGTTTAAAAGAGGTATAAACTGGTCATAAAAGCTGGAATACCTGATCAAACAAAATTCTGTAAGCATTAAGATCATGGTACAATGCCCTTCCTCTACTGCTGCAGTATTCCAATGCTTGTGCTAAATACAAGGCCACTCTCAGCCTCATTGCCCATTTCATGGGCTGGGTCTCCCCTACCAGCGTAGTTCATTAAAGTCACAAATCAGTGGATTGCATAAAGTTAAGATTTCACAAATTATATCAACAAAATAGGTATCAAATTGAGGGAGAAGATAACTTAAATTTGACTATAATTTTAGCTTCTTAAGCAAAATGCCTAATCCTTGTCAATCATTACCTGCATATGGCATATCTCAAAATAGTATTTCCCCTATCTGCTCACCAATGACTACTAATTACTAAATCAGATATTTTGTCCAGCTGATTGATGAAGAAATGCAAGGTAGATAGAGAAACGAATGATACTTACAGTGAAAAAGATGTTTGGAAAGAGTTTCATTGGGCATAAACTCTGCAACGAGCAATCTCTCTTCTCCTTCGCAGCAACACCCAACCAAGTTAGCTAATCGCTCATTCCGCAGCTGCCCCACTGCTCGTGCTTCCTCCTAAAAATCAACCAACCAAATACATCAAACAACAACTTCCACTTGCAGATACCCATCCACGTAAATGCAAGGAAATCAAAACAGAAGCACGAACTAGGAACTGTCGAGAATCAGGCCAAGCCGACTTGTTGAAGCGCTTCACAGCAACCAACCTATCTTCTTCAAGCGTTCCTTTGTAGACAACATTGGGAGCCTTCTCACCGTGTTCTGAGACAATGTTGTCGGGGGAAAATCCTGAAGTAGCAGTTTTTAGTTGATCCAAGCTGTACTCAGTGAAGCCAGCCCAAGGACCCTTCTCATCCTCGTTCTCATCCTCTGTACCCACAAATGAATCAACATTAAAAACCAAAACTTGAAATTCAAATTAAAATAATGAAGTAAAATCAGTTAGCTTCTTCTTCTTTTCTCCCCCAAATAGTGATTAATAAGAAAACTTCACCATTATCAGGCAAGTCATGAAGATTTGATTTGATATTGGAAGGCCACCAGCACATAGAGAATTTAGAGCAACGAGCTCCCATTGGTGAAAATGCAATCCCACAAGTTCACAACAAAGAAAAAGAAATGAGACTGGCTCCGTGTGTCTCCAACAGTTCTTCTTCTTCTTCTTCTTTCTCTTCCTATCACTTTCAGGAGAACTGAGAGAAAAAGGATAAGGTGGGAAAACGAATGAAGAGAAGAGAGAAACAAGAAAGCGCAATTCGGCGGTGTTTGGGAAGAGAGAAAGGGTGTGGGAAAAAATAATCCTTTTTTGGGATCCAAAGAATTGTGTTTGATGATATCAGTCACCTCTTCATCATTCGCTTCGCTGTGTGTCTCTGCTTTCCTTTTGCTCTCTCTGCCTCTGCAGTCTCTCCTCTCTACTTCTTTTTTTTTTAATTCTTTGTTTTTTCGGTTTGATAACCCTTGCAGTCTTGAACTGACTTTTGCCACGTGCTGAACCGCTTCATATTTTCTTATTTTGTTTTCCCTTTCCTGCAATCCTTTTTTTTAATTTATTTATTTGTCAATTTTTTTAAATTATCAGGTTATGAAAAATAAGTTTAATTTTCATTTATATCAATGTAAAAAATTTTATATTATTATTTAATAGTAAATTTTTAATTTTAAAAAAAATAATTAAAATAATAGCTGTTTAATATGTATTTAAAATAATTTATTTTATAATTAAAATAATTTATAATTTTATTTAAAAAGTTTTTTTAAAATATTTTTTTAAAAATTAATTTATTTCTAAACATGCTATTAAAATCAAATATTAAATAATATATAACTAAATAATAATATAAAAAAAATTTATACTAACAATATATCAAAATTAAATTTTATTTATTTATATTATTAAAATTAATAATTACTTTAAAGTATCTTTTCATATTGTCTAAATGAATCAAAATATAAAAAATATATATGTAACAGCACTTGAGTTCGATGGCACTAAAAAAAAAAAAGTGTCCTTTTCGTTAAAAAAGAAAAATAATGTGTGTATTTATCATGTTCGTTTCCATTACAAATTTGGAGTTGGACCAATTACCTTTACAACTTAGTCATTGTTGTGATTGGGCACATAGTAGGAAATCGATCACTATCATCAATCGCACGACAAATGATATAAAGGATCGAAGTCCAAGTAAAGATAAGTCCCAAGAGCATTTCCATGTTATTATGCTCAAGTTTTAGATATAGTTGCATTTATCAGTGGCTTAATAATTGTGCAGTCCTTTTCACCATAATACTAAAGTGTTCGCTAGAGAAATTTTCAAAGGAATTATGGTTGGATGAGAATTATTCTAGGTCTCAAATTCTCATTATGAGTTTTGTAAACAATATTATCACATCCCTACTAAAATCATAAAAATCATCTCATTAAAAAAAATTTAAAGTCAATAGCTAAGTTTGTATTTAATTGTAAATGAGTATTTTCTTTTTCGAATATAAGTTTGTAAGCGACTATATGAATAATTCTAAATAAATTGTTACATAATTTATGATGCACTTTTTAGATATATTGCATTACTCAACGAGATTCAATAGATATAATGGTCAATTCAATGAGAGTCAATAAATATATATATATTTTTTCTCGTGTAGTATAATATATGGAATTATGCACAAAGTATAACCCATAAATAATTATAGAAAAACACGTTACTTCGATCTGCCCAATTGTAACCCTTTTATTTTTAGACGAGGGCATAAAATTTTTCATCTTTAAGATTAACGTTATTGAATTAACCAGTGTAATCCCTTTATCTATTTATTGTGATCATGGTGTAATTATTTTGTCCAGAAAGTAGAATCATGGTCTTCTTTAGAAACAACTTTTTCCCTATTTATAAAATTATTACCGATCACGTCTACTAATACATTAGGAAATAATAAAGCACAACGATCAGTAATTCAGTATAGAAATTGAAATTTGGGTAAGTTGTGGGCTTTATTTTTTTGGGGATAAACTGTGGCCATTTTATGAACTATTAATTACTTTCCTGAAGCACGTATGACCCAAACCTAAGAACTGAAATTGAGTTGACCATAAATAATATATAAACATCTTAGTAAATTTTCTTTTTAGTTTTTTAAAAATATAAGTATTATTATTTTAGTATTTTAAAAAATTTTAATATTAATTTAGTTTATCAATTATAAAAAATAAATTAAATTGATATAATTTTTATGATTAAAAAATAAATTAAAATTAATTCTGTATGATTGATAAATTTAATTAATGATATTTTTAAATAAATAAAAGATTAAATTAATATTAATTTTTGAAAAATTAAAATAATATTACTTTTTATAATAAAAAAATTTAATTAATAATAATTTTTTTAAAAAAAATTAAAATATAAAAATAATGACACTTATATCGCACTAAAAAAGGATTTACTCTTCGAATTTGAAAGCAGACAAAGTGACAAATCTTCGTTCTTTTATTACAATGAGAGAAGAGCAAGAAAGAAATGTTTTATGCTTCCATGTTAGCAGCTTTAACTGCTATTCTTCTACAGGACTGGAAACCGATCAACTGAAGATGTTTCCTACAAATTAGTATTTTGATTTGAGGCCGAAAACTAGGCTGGACTCAGTTTCACCATTATTACCCAACCAAAGACTTCTTTTCTTTTCCTTTCAATTTTACGGCAGCAATGTGAAGATTCAAAGTTGGGCATCACATTCCAATCCAGCTATCTTGCAGAGTTGTTCTACCATACTTCGTAAGTTGACACTTGACACAAAAGGGTCCATTTTCTTTTCTTAGCACTTGAACTAATAATGGAGGTCTCGGGAGACACGCCCTATCTCGTTAAAGGAAATCTTCAATAAAGGGTCTTTTCTTCATCAGCCTTTCCAGCTCACTTGCTCACTACAACCTGAACTGACTCAGCTGGGCCTATTTGCCATTATCATCTAGTGCACATAGGAACTGTCCCCCGTACAAACACAACTTTTTCTAATATATTAAACTAAAATCATATGGCTATTGGCAGGCACCAAAACTAGCTAACTAGGTTTTGTGCAATTGAGAATTTTAATATAAATTTCTCAAGATTTCAGCACAGATACAGAGGGCGGTCAAATATGATAGAAAAAAAAAATAAAACAAGAATGAAATATTTTATTTTTTATTTTATAAAAAAATCACATAAAAAAATACTCAATTTCTAAAAAATATTATTACTTTTATTTTTAAAATATTTTTTTTTATTTTCATCCTCATTTTCATCTCCATTTCATTCACTTCTTTTTTACAATACTAAAAATGCACTGAAAATACTCTCGGCGAGTTAAGGGAATGTACAACATGGCTAAGCAAAAACAAAATTCTTGTAATTCGGATGAGAATAGGAGAAAGGGTATACAAATTTATCGACGTTACATAAAATTATTATTATTTTTCTCTATAATTTTTTGATTATTTAACATTACCCTACAACTTATGGGTACTTTATGAGCAAAATGGCAGGGGAAAAAACTTTTTCCTTCCATGATGCACAGCAGCAATGCCCAGACTTACCCTTGGCTTGTGTTTCACCAAACAGCCTCTGCTAAAAAAAAAAGGTGCACAGCAATGCCCAGGCTTACCCTTGTCATTGTGTAATAGTCTGGTGGATTTACCTGTTTTGCAACGTAAATTGAGTCATTGACATGGAAAGGGAAGGACGGAGGAAATGTCATGTAATGAGTAGAGATATAATAGAAAAGGTAAAACAGCAGTGGCTGTGAGAGGAAAAGAAATGAAGAAAGGGCATGTGATGTAACAAGCAGTGTCTGCTGTATCATGCACTTGCTTCGTTCAGCAACCCACGGGAAGAGAATGTAATTGGAAAAGGCATTGAAAAGCAAGTAGTGGCAGCAAGCAGTCACCCTGGCACCGTGAGTGGGACATCAGACAAGAAGCATTATTATTTAATTGCATCATTGGCTCATATGCTATTGTTTGATGAATTGGCTAAAAGATTGTGTCGTGTCTATCACAAATTCACATTGATTCTTTCTCTGGTTACCTTACCCCAACCTACCTCATCATCTTCGGACAAAATGAAAAAAAAAAACAAAAACAAAAAACCAAGTCCAAGTCGTATTTCTTTTTTCTCTCTTCAATTTTTTCTTGTACGGGCTTCTCATCCTACGCGCTTCATGCAGACTCAAAGGCCTCATATATTTATGGTTAAAATATTAAAAGAAAATCTCTCCTAATTATGAATTATTTATAAAAAATTATTCGTATTTTAAAATTTAACAACTCGGCTCCAACTTATTAATTTGTATATATTAACTTTGTATAAAAAAAATTTCTGTACAATTCATAGTTAAAAGAATTTTTTTATATTTTAACCTTTATTTATTGGAAATGGGTTTGGTGAGTGGTGACACGATATACTTGGATTTTTTATTTTTAATCAAACATCCACAGTTCAGGAGCCCAATTTCTTCATTGGGGAAGAAGATTGGTGGCAAATGGGGAAAGGGGCTCTCCATGAAATTTCATAATACAAAGGCAACGAAAGGTTGCAAGCTGAAAAACCTGAAACTTTTTCTCTCTGTCCATGTCTACATTAGATTAACAGACAATTCAAAAACTTAAGTATAGAAATAATTACATCTTTTTCCAAGTCTCGCCATTCTCTTTTTCTAAACAAGTACAATTAAATCATCCCCTTTATGTTAACATCTGTGTGCATACCAGTGAGAACTGAAAAATGTCATCCAATAGACCAAGAAAAAGGGGGGGGGGAAGTTTTCATCTTCTAGCATGTTATAAGAAATGAAACATGAAGCAAAAGAAAAGTAAATACAATTTCTTACCTGGCAATTTCTTGTCAAGTGTTAACGAAAAATTCCGCCAGATTTTACTGTAGGAGTAAAACCTACAAAAACTTAAGAAATTATATTCAAATATTTCATCCCAACTTCCCAAGTACAGAATAAAATCTTTCACTTACCGCGCTACAACAATATCAACTGTGTAATGCAGTAATGCCTGCAAGAATGCTATAATAAGTCTCTGAATATCAACTGTAACTCTGTAACCATAAGACACAATGGCTGAAAGAAGTTTAAACATTGGTCAACGCATTTGAGCACAAAGCCAAACAACCCGTAGCTATATATATGTCTAACACAATTTTTGTTGCCAAACTATTGTAAACATCGTCAATAGAGATAAGATACTGTCAAACATAAACATGCAACTATTAATGAAATTTTACCTTCTGACACCATCATTTTGATTACTTGTTTGATTTTGATTAATGTTTAAGAGTTTTTTTCAAATTTTTTTTTAAAATTTTAATTATAAACTATTGTAAATATAAAATAAGTTAATTTAAATATACCTAAAAGAATATCTATCATGTCTGATGAAAATATGAAGTCACCAGGCGACATAAAACCCCATGGGAATGAACTGCAAATTAATATTACAAAACATCATAATATTAGACGTGTATTAAACAGAGTATTACTAAAATCAACAAGATCATCAATAATGATTATTAATCAAGGTGACATCAAGTGCACTCTCAGGATTTGACGCCCGGCAAATTTTGATCCCCGAAAGAGACAGTTTTGCCTGATTGTAAATCAGTCCTTCAATCACGAGTTGATATGATGAGCAAAGGAAAAAAGAGGCACCGTTTCCAATTTGGGTACCAAAACATAGGCAAATTAAAAAGTGGATCTATTGGATTTTTTTTTTCACCCTAATTTGTTGATCTAAATGTAAGGGTGGTAAAATAGATAATTTGAATGTGATTTCTGGATTGAATTATAATGAATGAATCAAAAATAAATTATTAATTTATTAAATATTTACTCAAAATTTACTTTAAAAAATTTAATTCATTCATTACTCGTTGAATGAAATAATTATTCAATTCATTTATTAATTTATTTTATTAAATTGATATCCAACATATTTATTTAAAATTATTTATTTAAACGCTCTCTCTCTCTTTCTCTATTCGTCCATGCCTATATATATATATATATATATATATTAAATATTTAATTTCTTTTATATTTTCAATAATACTTATCGTTTTTTTAAAATTTACGATAAATACATATATCTAATAGTATAGATAAAGATCACATAACTAAGTAATAACCAATCTAAAAGTAACTGCACAATCTATTCGATTCTAACCAACACTATCTCCCAACATTCGTGCATATGCCATTATTACTCACATAGCAAATGTTGCAAACTCAAAAGGATTATCACTCTTCAACAAAACAATGCATCCAATAACACAACAATTTAGTGTTTTTTTATCTAATGGGTTATGTGTAAAATACAAAATTAAATATTTAATGGATATATTTAGCCCATTAACTCATTTGTTAACTATCCAATAATTTAAAGTAATCTAATATAATCCATTCATTAAATTTATTTTTTTAATTAAATAAATTAAATTAAATTTATATATAAATAAATTAGATAATTAATATATCAATGAATCATTTTGCCATCCCAATCTAAATGCATTGTTAAGTAGTAAGTACATTCTCCTTGATTTGAATGATTCAAAACTAAGAACATTATGCCTTCATTTGACATGATTTTTTAATGTTCCCGTGTCCTTAAAAACAGTAGTTAACTGTCGTGACGTTGAAAAAAAGTATGTATATTACAAGTAATTATTTGGGGGGGAAAAAAGTTAAAAAGACTAATTTACCCCTTCCAAAAGCAGCCAAAAGTTATTGCAGGAGAAACAAAACTCCTCACTCAAAATTATAAGAAGATTATTTGAGCATTTCTTTTTTTCGTTGAAAAGTTTCTCCTAATTCTGAAGAATTAACACCTTATTTGGAAAAAAAAATTGGGGTCATTACAAAAAATAATATTAAATATAAGGAAAAAGCACTTAATTTTAAAAATCAAGATGGCAAATAGCGGTTGAGTCTAAAAATGTACTTCAAACCAATTACCACATGGCAATGGTAATTTGAACCAGGAAGTTGTGTAGAGATTATGTGGTAATCCGAAGAATTTGAGAAAACCTAAAAGAGTACCACCACATATAATCAAATATCAAGGTAAAAATAAGAGCACAGCGTCAGAAACCGAGACTTCCTTAATGAAGATAAATATAAAAAAGCACAACAAATACACAAGTTAATGTTTTGCTAAGAAAAAGACCGGAATTTTTGTTTTGAAAGGGGGGGAAAAAAGCACGAAATAATTTAATGTCAATATTGAATGTGACAAACTTTCTTTGGAGTTAGGATAAATAGCAACCCAGATATCATCTAAACCTAATTAAAGGTTTTTAAGAGGCAAGATTTAATTCAAAAACCAAAATAAGGAAGTTGAAAAAGGTTCAGTAAAAAAATTATCATTAGTTGGTAATTCCTCTGTATATGACGCTTTCAGAGTAAACTCTATATTCTTCCAAAGAAAGGGGTCTTTACGAAGCATTAGCAAGAAATGATACCACTTGCTTAAACGATACCTTAAAACACCGTAAATAGGTTACTCATTCACTTTCCTAATTTAGCACTTAAACTCTATTTTTACCTACTTATTCTGCTAGGTGAAAGGCATTTATTATCTGAACATACAATAACTTTTTATTTTTCTCCTCTTATTTCTTTGTTTGTAGTAATTGGCTGCACCTAAAGATGTCAACTTGAAGACCTACTTTTGGAGTAAATTCAAAAGCAGTTTTGAAATTTAAACAATTATACTATTACATTAACAGAAAGATACTTTGACAAATATTTTACTCAATGAGAATCATATACGTATAAATGAAACTACAGATGCACCAGGACATGGCTGCTGAATAATGTCTAAAAGCTAAACAAGTGGTCTTCCAAACCACAAAAGTAAAAGCGCATCAGAGCATACAAGCAGTGTCACCAGGCCTTTTATTAGCCAAAGAATCCTACATTACTGCATTCCCCAAAGATGGCAGAAAAAAAGAACTTCTAAAAATGAGCAGTTTATATGTAAGCATTATAAGAAGCAACAGAGATGGGGCATTAACGATGATCACCAACCCACCTCGGAAACGCCCTCTAGATACATTATTTATTCAACGGTCAAACAAGTAATAGAGACAAATATGTAAGACTAGCCAGAAGCCAAAATACAACCTAGTCAACCTATTCACACTTCAATTGATTGTTATTTGATACTCATGGTTTATCACATTGTACACTTTGAATACTAGCTTCTGTCGAAAATAGTATCAAAAAGGATAATGATCCTGCTCCAATCTCATATTCTACCTTGCCATGACAGATAGTGTCATGAACTTATAAGGTTTCTACCTATATGCAGCAGATATGAGTAACACGTACTAATCCATGAGCAAACGATTCTTTGTTGGTTACCCACATTGCCCATTTTTAACCGCAAGGAGACATCAGACATGACTTGACTTTATATTAATTTCAGACCCGACCAACCGGAGACAGCGGTGGATAAGAGACATAGCTTGCAGGAATTTCCTCCAATTTACCAAAAGACTTTAGTTGATCTGTTTGCACCAATAGGGTTTCCCTTTGATTTTTTCCTTCAACAGAGTTTCTTGATTCGGAGAGCTCATATGGCATCTTGCAATCTACTAATGCTATGCAGATGGAAAATGCTTGCAAAAGTGAGAGTGACGAATCAAAATTTACTGAATATGTTCCGCGCTTAAAGGGGGCAAAACTGAAAGCAGGCCGGTGCTCTTGATCATTTCCCTGTTAGCATTGAAAGTTATAAAGAACATTGCTAATCAATTATACATGCAATATGAAGGAGAAGGATAGTCAACTTAGTTTTATTAAGAAAATGTACCTGGAGGAAAAGCTCAAATTGATCTGCAAAATTAGCTTTGGATGATCTTGATTTTCTACAGGCTTGATTTTCATTTGCAAGAACTTTAAGTTTGCAAGCCAAATCCCAACCACCACAGTCACATATTCCACCTGACTTCCAGCGCTCAATCAGTGATGAAGGTCCACCTTTACTTGGAAGACTATGAACCCCACTTGGGAGCACAACTGTTGCATGGACAAGGTCTTGACTATCATTCTGGCAATTGCTCTGACGTGCATCATTGATGAAATTGACAGCCTTGGGTATTTTGACAACAATAGCAGCAAGCTCATCATTCGGCTGATAGTCAGTGGCCTGAGCATCCCCCTGCCTTAGCTTTACAGAAAACAAAACAAACTCTTTTGAGGTAGAGGAACCCACACAACTCTGGCTGGTTAAATCATAGTAGTGAGAATCAGAAACCTTCATTTGGGCAACAACATGGTGAATGTAATCAGGACCTTTGCTTTTGCCTTGTTGTATCCAACTTCCATTCTTCTTCTTAACCTCCCTAAAGGTGAAAAAGGTATAGATACAGTTGCATCCATCTTTTCTTGAGACATTTAAGTTCTTCACTGTGGCTGCAAGAATGTTGCTATTGTTGTCGACAGCAAATGTGAAAAGGGGCAGGCCATTCTTCACAGTAATTCTCAAAAGAGCTTGAATCGTTGATGGCACATGCTTCTTGTCCTTTGATGAATCAACTGTATTAATTGTGCTACAACCAACCCTGCAGCCCCTGTCCAAATCTTTCTCTGGCTGTAGAGTGGAATTATTCCCATTAACCGACACAGAATTTTTATTTATTAACGCTGAATCTATCTGAGATGACTCCACGGAGTGACGGCAGTTTGCTGCCTTTGGTTTCAGCAGTGGATCCAGTAACCTCCTTAAAGGGCTTGACCTGCTTTTGCCAGCATCACCAGGTTTATCATTGCCTGAAATGTTTGAGCTAACATAACCTCTCACATTTTCTGAACTAGATTTAACACCTTGTGCACCCTCTTTACAGCCAGAACCTTTGCTTGTATAGCCTATGCTGATACTAAATCGACGAAAAGGTGAAGAGCTTCTTGACTTCTCGGATGTTATTTTCTGGTCTAATCCCTGGGAAGGCCCATTTGCAGATGAAGTTGTGGCTATGGAGTGTTTCCTTTCCTCAGCCTTTCTAGATTTGGATGGGCTTATTCCTACTTTGACTGATAGAGGTGCTAAGAAAGTGGAAGAAGGAACTTTGATACTTTCTGGATCTATGTATCTGGACCCTGACCCTTTAGGCTGAGAATGGCTACTGCTGAGTTCTTCGGGCTGAGGACAGGAGTGTGAAATATCATAATTGAAATATATATGGGAAGGTTCCTTAGCTTTTTCCAAAAAGCGCATTCGGCTAGGATTTTCTAACTTTTGACCTATGGATGTTTGTATATCAGGAGCTCCAGAATGACTGTTCTTGGGGATGTCTCTTGGCAAAAGAAGAACAATTGGTTGTCTTTTCCTGAGTGTTCCTTGCTCAACAGTATCAATCTTTTGTTCTCTCAAAGTCTCCACTACTTTTTCCATTCCACCATCTTGAGTGCTCATTTCCAGTTTAGCAAATGATGCTGCCTCATACATTCGGTCATTTGGCAAGATCTTACTTTCCTTATCAATATATGGATTCAAATAGTTCCCGTCGCATCCTTTCAGTCTACTTGTAGGATGGTTTTGGGAAAGATGATTATCTGCCCCAACATATTTGCTCTGTGCATTAATATTACTGTGGCTACCTCTAAGATTCTGACAATTTCCAACACTTTCTCCAGAGGATTTGACAGTCAGGGAGTGGCCTTGCTTTGGAGATGACACAATGTGAGATTGCAGTGATGGATGGAATATCCTTTGTCGAGAGGGAGACCAACTATGACCTCTGGTAGAATGACCAGATAATCCGTCTGTTGTAACAGAAGAGGATGTATTACTAGTAGATGTCGAGCTCCTGCTACTTCTATGGGGTATATGTTTATGGCCGCACTGCCATTGTTCTAGACGGGCCCAATCCAGGACCCCAACATTTAAAACTTTCTCACGAATTTTTTCTCCCCTCTCCAAATAACCTGGCAAATCTGACATGTACTTAACCAGCTCATCTTCTTCACCTGCCCCTCCATAAGTCCCTTGCTTTGGGTGATTACCGTAAGATTTTAAAGTGCTGTCTTCCACACTTTTGGTAATTTCATGATGAAGATCAGCATATGACAAAGAAGATTTCTCTGGTTTCACCCTGTCATGGAGCTTTCCACTCATGATGGTGAATAGTTTCCCAAATTCCGTTTCAGATCAGACAACTATTCCATCAGCTGCATAAATTTTTCTGACCTCGAGCTCTGAAAAGAATCTACAACCTTCTTGTCTTCGAAAGAGATTGCAGTTGGGAAAATGCTGCTGCTTGTTTTTCAGCTGCACAACAGGATTATATTTACCAAATCAAACTTCCAAACACAAAGATTTCATGCTAACTGAATTATCACTTGTTGAGAATGAACAAATATATCAATATCAAGGGTTTTTTCCTCCTTCTAATAACCATGTGAACCAAATGCAAAACCAACAAGTAATATCATAATAGCAGGGAGTTAGATTTAAGGTACTTACCAGTAAACTAGATTAAAGACAAAGCTAGCAAAACATTAACCATGCTTTCACTTTAATTTAGTCTGCAGCGGTAGTGAGAAAATCCATTCAGGTTATTCAAATGGAAAAGCCAATGTAACGGTAAGAATTGATGAGGCAGAAAATCTTTATGTTCATAAAGCAGAATAAGGATTTAAAAAAAAAAAAGGTTCCGGACAACTGCTCAGTGCGCCCCCTCCCCCTTACTGCTCGACCCTGTTTAGAAATAGAACGTAAAGGGTAAAGGTTGTGGCTGAACTATCGCTATATGTAGTCTTTATTCTTTCAATTGATCCAAATCTGATAACAAATGAATGAGGCGACTTAACGTCCACATAGCTCAAGATGAGACAAACCAGGGAAGTTGTACCACGGATTGAATAATATGTGAAATACATTAAACAGGTCGTTTATGAGTTAATGCAAACTCTAAAATTGAAATCAAATGCACGAAGACAATGAGTAGTGTATGGACGAAAGTGAAATCACGGAAGCTAACAAGCAAGTGGAAGTGGTCCATGCAATACAATCCAATTTTGAAAATCTAAAAGATAAGGCTCTATGTAACGACTAGTATGGATCCGGTATCAAAATCTTTTGCCACAACAATCGGAAGAGACAAAGATCCGCAGCTATTCAAAAGCACTTAGCGGCAGGCAGCGCACTCGAATTTCAAATTACGGAACAGTAGGACCTCGTTTGGAGTTAGGTCTCGACCTTGGAAAGGAAACAACAAAATTGCACATGCTAAAAACGAAGATCTCTAAAAACATACATTTTCCTTTTTTTTTTTCTCCCAACTTTCCCGACGGCCAAACAGTATAGCCAGGTCCGCACAGTTACTAAAAAGTGAAAACCCACTCTAAGCAAATTCAGGGACCAACACAGCAAAGGAACCACAACACAAAGCTGAAACAAGAATCCTAAAGCCGGGTTGCAACTTGCAAGATGCAATCTTGCATAAGATTAGTAGAAGAGTCTAATAGGAAAGTATAACGAAATACAAAATTGAAGGTGGGCATGCATACCGGAGAGGCGGCGAGGAATGCAGAAGCGAGAAATGCAACGAAGTGAGGGTCCTCTAGCTTGGAGACGAAGCAAGGAGTGTCGGTGGACCAGCGGTGCTGCAAAATGACATGGCAGTGGCAACAAAGATGGAAGGGTAAGGCGAGCAACCCCAGAAGGCAAAGATGATAAATACCGTCCTCGAAACACCAGTGGCCCCGCCTTTCTTCCTCAGATGCCAATCTCCAAAGCCGGAGAAATCAGCAAAAAAAGAAGGCCAACAGAGAGAGAGAGAGCGAGCGTGTGTTGCTCGCATTTCACGTTGATTTCTTGTGTGTTTGTGCGTGAGTGTCACTCTGTGGCAGTACTAGCAGGCAGTAAGTAACAGTCAAAGAAGAGTCAGAGGAAAGTGGGGCCCAGTGCTTTGCGATCCTACGGCCAAAAGGAGGGGTCAATGATCGGACGGTCATGGTGACATCAGAAAGGCACGGGGACGGTAGATAGATGAGAGGGTGCGTTGAAGTTCCCACTTTCCGGGCCCCACATTAAAAAAGAGTATGCACCCTCGTGAAAGATGAGTTGGTGGTGGGCTTTCTGGGACCCGCTTAAGTCTTCTCCATGGAGTCTGGGCCATCCGAGTGGGCTCGGGCTGGGCCATTGAGAGTTTGGAGAGTAAATTAAAAATTGCGATTTATCGTTTTGTGCTGTCTTTATTGCGATCAATTATGTTCCATGACCAGAAAAAAAATATCTATAATATATTATGTTCGCTTTTTGTCTCTTTCTTTTCCTTTTTCATTGGATTATTCATTGTTCTGTTCTTGTCATCTGTGACGTTCGGCGTTGGGCAGAGGTGGCTTCCTTTTGGACACTCACAACTTCAACTGGTTTTTTTCTTTTTTTTTTTTGGATTTAAATTTTAAAACTTTTAAACAATTCATTTGAAAAAAAAAAAGAAGAAATTTTATTCGCCTGCAAGTATATATGACCAAGGACTAAACAGTGAGTTGTTTACTTTTTTGGTACAGAAACAGTGGCATATTACTAATATAGTCTTCTGATTTTTTTTTCTCCCATCACAGGTTGTTTATCCCTTTGCTAAGGACAATTATTTAGAAAATGTTTAGGAAAGTTATGCAATGGCATCATGTCAAAATTGTTTTCTCTAAATTTAAAACTGGAAAACAAAATCCGCATCTGTGTTCCCTCAATTGAAGTTTTTCATAGTTTATCAGAAGAATTGGACCTGTCCGGTTGGTTACGTCAGAAATTTGACA
This sequence comes from Castanospermum australe, assembly GCA_019955255.1. Lineage (NCBI taxonomy): Eukaryota > Viridiplantae > Streptophyta > Magnoliopsida > Fabales > Fabaceae > Castanospermum > Castanospermum australe. The sequence continues at coordinate 305,115 of NSJW01000994.1, read as the reverse complement.
ATCAGTCATGTGATTCGTTTGTTGAAGGTTTAAATATTTTTTAATTAAACTCAGTTAAAACTCAATGAATTGAACAAAAATTAAAGGAATCAACCAGATTGAACTAAGTAAAAATTATTGAATTTGGCCCTTTTTTTTAAAACTTTTGATCAGAATATTTTTATAAATATTATTGTGAAACTAATATTTTCTTATTAGAAGATCTTCTCACAAGTTCTTTTTCTAAAATTTTATTGATATGCTTTTATCAAACTGAAAAAAATATTTTCTTTTATGATATTTTTAAATTTTTTGTTTACTTCATTGAATTGGTGATTGACCATCTGAAGTCGATCTCCTATTCAATTCTTACAAATATATTTAAAAAACCATTTATAATTATACAAATCACTAGTCAGACAGTATTTGGCTATTTGCATCATTTTTTTTAGTTAACATTAACTAATTAAAGGAAATGAATTTGGACATGATTTCTTACATTACATGAGCTATTGTTCATGTGGTGTTTATTTTTCTTTTGTAAGGACCGATAATTGTTTTTCAAAAATTGAAGCCAGCTTATTGACAAAGGTTAATTGACATTGAATGTTTACCATTAATCATATTTTATTTAAGTTGCTGTCCCCATAAGTTAGTGCATAGTCATTTTCCACCTACTAACAAAGTTACAATAGATACAAATATTAATATTTCAAGGCTCCATTGAAATAAAAATTTGCCCGTGCCATACCATATGCATGTCTAGAGAATTAGATAAAACAATATGAATATATTAGAATTCAGAGTGTAGCTAACTAGCATGCAACCTTAAAAAAAACCTAGAATGCAATAGGGATACACATTTTATTTTTGTTGGTACAATCCAGGTTACACTTTTAATTGTAAAGAGATTTAATCAAAAGCTTTACTAAAGAAAGAAAAAAAAATTTCTTTTTCTGAGACTATATTTGGGATCAAAGTTGTCAACTCTTTAGAATTAGATGGACAAACCAAAATTACATAAAAAAACACAGAAAAAGGCGAACGAGACTCTGATGCAAATGACAAAGTTGTTTAACTTGAAAAATTTGCACCAATAATCGATTCCCATGATAGAACAATCCACACTCCCCCGACTGACCAAAAAAAATGAAAAACACTGAAGAATGAACAAATAAAATGATAGTTGTTTTATACTTTTTATTAAATTATTACTATTATATATGAGAAATGCTAATTTACTCTATTTCATGTGTAAGTCATTGTTGTATATTTTTTGAAATTTGACACAATAATCCATTTATCATTTTCTATTGAATTTAAATGATTAAAATTATTTTAATAATTACAATCATCATAAATTTTAATATTTAAAAAATAAGAATGTTATTCAACTAATCATTCTCTCTTTCATCATTATTACTATAAATTCAGAAGAGAGATTAAGGTTTATCAATATGTAAAATACACTTTATCATTTAAATTAATTAAATAAAGATAAAAGAATTATTTTGTCCAATTAAAAAATAATACAATGAGTAGTTTAGCATTTCTCATTATATATATATATAATTATATAGTTAAATTTAACGTATTATTTAATAATTTATAAAAATATATAATATATGCAAATAAAAATGATAATAAAATAAAGATAATAAAGTTTAATTTTGATTCAGTTAAGAGTCTTTCACAATATTATGTACTCATGTGTTATAGATGAGGATTCAAAGGCAGATATCATTATTGAGAATCAGATCCAAAACTGTAATGATGTTATCTGCTTTGCATAATTAAATCAATCACTTTTTTTTTTTTTGGTGATCAAATCAATCACTTTTCCAATAGTAATAATATGATGCCAGCACACTCCCCACCGAGTCTACAATATCGCATATCATATGATTTTATTTTTTTTTTGGGTTACAATATGATTTTGTTTTTTTTTTTTTGGTCTCGCGTATCTTATAAGTTTTTGTTTTTGGTCAACTTGCACATCATATGATTTTTTTTTTAATGATTGATCACATCATATATACTTTTGGGTCTGGGATCAGATCATAATTGCGATCCAGACTCCAGTCCAAAATCCAAATACTAAATACACAAAACTTGGGCTAACAGTTTAGCCCAATGGTACATGGAAGGTCCTGCACATTAAAGGTTGGTGCCTTAGTGGGATCTGAACCCCAATCGATCATGACCAAAAAAAACAAATGCCCAAGCGAAAAACTATTTTTCAAAGCTTATGAAAACCGAATCGTTTATTCGAACATGTCGAAGTATTGATTCAAAGTTTAATAATTTAATTATAATTAAACTGTAATTGAATTAAAATATAATTAAATATAAATATAATAAAATATATATTTATATTTATATATAAATATAAGTATATTTATATTTGTATATATATAATTATTTATATATTAATAAAATAAATAAAAATTATAAAAATACAATAGAAAATCAATAATAAAATCATTTAAAACATAAAAAAAATAATATCATAAAATAAAAAAATATTACATTCATATATGCAATGTCCATCCATTTTCGTCCCATTTTTCAAACACGATATACTATTTTTTTGATATACTTCTTCTTCTTCTAATTTTTAAAAATTTGAACTATTTTCGTCCCATTTTTGTTGATTCACACTCACAGGTTATTGAACATAGAATATATTATATTTAGGCAATACCTCACCTACCCATATGCAGATATTATTTTGAAGGGACCTACATTTACCTTGGTCTTCGTCCTTATCCATCTCCCCTTCGACCAATTTCATCTCTCTCTCTTTTCACCTTCACTGCTGCCGCCGGTCACCAAGACACCAACGTTGAGAGGGTGACAAAAAGTCTTCCAACAAGAAAGGGAAAAAAGTAAAGGTACAAACTTTTTAACAAAAGAAACCAATTTCCCAATACTATCTCCCTTTTTGAAGATTTCTAGCTTATTGGCTATGGCTTACGCTGTGTTTTTGCTTTATCAGTGAACAACCTCCATGTCTACGGCGTCAGCAGCGCAGCAAGGTCCCCCACCAGTTGAAGGATCGAGAGATCATAAACAAGGAGAAGGAGAAGGAGGAGGAAGTGTGTACCTGAAGGTGATTTACCCCGTGGGCGGCAGATCCACAAGACCTTCGATAGTATCAAGATCACCATCCTCTTGTGGTTTCGTTATCATCCTCGTCCTCCGTGGCACTCATTGGGGTTAACCTCGGCTCCTTCCAACGCTGACGCTGTCAAACAGCACCTCGTTTGAATAGACCAACCGCATTCTCACCGAGATCATATTCGATGCCGGGTTGACTGGTTCATCCGTTTTGGAACTAGTTCACCGATTTTTGACTCTTACCGATTCTGAGAAAATCGTCCGAATCGATAAGGAGGCTGGTTCTCAGTTCGACCGATTGAACTGACCGGTCCGGTCCAGTTTTCAGATTCCATATATTTTCTCTCTGAAATGTTTGATAATTTATTTTTGTGTTTATACTTGGTACTCCCAGAAATTGTTTACATAGTATTCCTTATCCTTTAAAAAGTAGTAGTTACAGGTTCATTAATTGAGAGATAAACATTTATTTTAATTTTTTAAAGATATAAATAATATTAATTTAATTTTTTTAAAATTAATATTAATTTAATCGTTCAATGATATAAATGAATATTAATTTATTTTTTTAAATAAAATTAATATTAATTTAATTTTTTAATTATAGAAAGTAATATTAATTTAGTTCTTTAATCATAAAAAAATTATTTTAATTTGATTATTTAATCAAATGCTTTATTAATATGTTATTACAGTTCGTAAATAAAATATTATTTTAATATTATTTTTTATGATTAAAGGGTTAAATTAATGTCAATTTTTTTTAAAGAATTAAATTGATATGATCTATATTTCATAGGACTAAAATAAGTGTTTTCTCATTAGTTAATTTGTCTTTCACATAAATATCATGCAGAATCATGCATTTTTTTATGTGCTAAAATTAACTCCATTCTCAATCCTATTCTATACAGATTGATCTAATTTGTCTGTAAAAATCATACCATGAGTGGGGGTTATATGTAAAAATTGGTAATACACTAAGTATAAGATTTGAGTCAATCTTGAAAAGTTTAAGTAGCACTAACGCAATGTTTAGTATATAAGAATGATTTCATTTCATGCTCATTCTATGAAACAAGATATTTATATATTTGTTTGTAAAAAAAAAAGCAATGATGATTCTATTATACGTCTCATTCAATAAAACTAAGAATGAAATATGAAATCTATTATCTTCTACAAAAGTGGGATTGAAATTTCATATTTAATGAAATAAAATTAAAATTATTTATTCTTAATATATTCTTAAAAATTTTATAAAATTTTATTATCCTCTTTTATATTTTTTTATAAAAAAATATTTACCTTTCTTACATTTAATTTAGATTAAACTACCATTTTAATCATTTAAAGATTCGCTTGACTTAGTTTGACATTAATTTAATCTTTTAAAGATACATGACATCAAGTTAGTCCTCCAATAATTTAAAGTGACATCAAAATAGTTTTCTAAAATAGTCTTTAAGAATGATCACTTTGATATCATTTTAAATCTTTTGAAAAACTTAATTTGATATTACATATTTTTAACTAACTAAATTAATATTAAGTAAATCTTTAGAATGACCAAAATAATAATTTATTCTTTAATTTTAACATTAAACAAGTTTTCGGAAGGATCCATGGCAGGCTCACCTAACCAGGGTTGCTCCCAAGTGCTCCTAGTTATTATAAATTATTGCTATCTTCAAGTGTTATCTTCAATTGCTATATGAGTTTCATGTGCTATTGATTTATTAACATTGATGTAAATGATTTGTTTTTAATTTATTTATTTATTATAAATTATTTATTTATTTTGATGATATTTTTGTTTATTAATATAATTTTTAATCTCGACGTAAATGATTTGTCTTTAATTAAAAAATTTATTTATATATAAAAATAAAATTAAAGTATTTATTCTACGTAATAATTTTATTTTTTTAAAAGATGATAATATTTATTCTAATTAAAATATAAAAAATTAAAATTAAATATTTTTGTTAAAGTTCAAAAGATATTTACTTATAAAAGGTATTTATATTACTTATACTAATTTTAATTTCATTCTACAATGATTTTTATAATGATTTAAAAATGTATTATATTTCAAAAGTTATCAAACAATTAAATTATAAATTAAAAATAATAATTTTATTTAATTATTTTTTATTTTATTTTTATTCAATTTTAATTCTTTAAAATTATCATTTTGTGTACCAAATATTACGTAAGTTTTTCTTTTAACATTGCTTAATTTTATATTCAAATCTTGCTAGGACTTTCTTGTTTCACTTTAGTTTACTCTTTCCATTATTGTATTGGGTCGTAGAATTCTTTTATAATAAGAAAAAATAATTGAATTAATCTTTATGCAAGGAAATTGGTATAAATAAATAAAAAACAAAAAATGCAGATTGAATTTTTTGAGCAGCCAAATTCATAATTGATTGGTTCAATCTTGGAGACACCAACGCGGCTTTTTTCCATTAAATCGAAGAGGGAAGTACAGAATCTGTGGGGTGAAAAATAGTGACGGGGATTGGCAATTCGACTCTCAGTCTGCCAAACAAAAACATTCTTTTTTTTTTTTAGGTGAGAATTGCTCGATTTAGGTTACAAGCAGAATATGAATATGCGTACTAGATTCAATTTGGTTTGGATTCGAAGCCCAAAAGAGAAAAAGACATGAATTTTCCACCCACCCAAAGGATTCCGGGCCTAACCAAACACTTGCCTATCACTTTCTTTCTTTTTTTCTTAGGTAACTCAAGCCTTCCATATTAGATATTTTACAATTTTTTAAAAAAGGATTATATTACATGATCATGATTAAATACTATTAGTACACAAGTAATTTAGTTATTCATTTTTAAAAAACTAATGCTTGTGAGTTAGTACAGCTCTCCAGCCAGAAAAAAGAAATCAACTTTTTCTTCCTATCATTAATTTGTAATAGTTTTTTCTCAAATTAATAGTACTTAGATAGCTTTTTAAATTCCTTATATTCACCCTGATTAATTATATTAATTGTATTAGTTCCTAAATTATTAATTTTCTTATAATTTATCTTAAGCTATTGATAATAGGATAATATATTAGGGTATAATGTACTGAAATTAATAATTAATGAAAAAAAAGTGTACTTATGGTGATAGATTAGGATATATAATTGCAATTTTCTAATGGGAACCCGTAAAACTTGCTTGATTGGGTTTGAACTTATATATAGTTAAAGGGGGTAGTTGTGAATCTGAGTATCATACTCCTCACTGTGTTTAATACCAATATCATATATATATATATATATAATTGTTACTTTCTTATATTATATTTTTATATAAATATATTTACTGAAATTTTGGTTTTATATAAATAAAAACCAGGTAGATGGGTTTTTGTTTTTTGGTTGTCGAGTTTTGGGATAGAAGGAGAGACATGAACACAAGTGCCGTTTGATTCTAAGTTTCGAATTTTAATCAAAAATGAATATTAGGTTTTTATTTTTTTGGTCAGTTGAGAGGGTGTGAATTGTTCCATTATGAGAATCAATCCTTAGTACAGATTTTCCAAAGCAAACAACTTTGTCATTTATACCACGGCCTTGTCCGGAAATGAATATTGGGTTTAAATTTGTCATTCGTCAAAGGTTAGGATTTGGATTTGTTCTTGTATGGGTTTTTGTTTTTGTCTACGCTCTTGTATGGGTTCGAGTCTATTCTTTTTGCCTGACTCCGGTTTCGGGTTCAAATTTTTCTTCTACTCCGAATTTAGATTTGGGTTTATTTTACACGTTGGCCCATTGCACGAACAATATTAAAATACGGTTTTGTTTGTTTTTTTTTTAAATGTCTATTCCATCCAAATGATTCTTCAAAAGGCAATCTCTTTTTTTTAGCTATCAAACATAAAAATAAAATAATTTATTAAGAGAAAATAAAAAAAAACAGAAAAATTGAGTATCACATATGTCATATGGAATTACGCTAGCATTATCTATAAAAAAATAACAAGAAAAAAAAAAAGAAAAAAAATGAAAGATTTGAGCGTGGATGGCACGGCACATGGACTGTGATAGCATCACCTGTGATGTTATGTAATGGGATTAGAAAGGAAAAATAAAATAAAAAATTATTATAATTCATAAAACTCTTATTTATTTGAGAGAATAAAATGAGATTTTTAAATTTTTTAATTAATTATTGTAAATATTTTAAAATTTTTTAATTTAAAAAAATTTTAAAATTGAAAATATTCAAATAATAAAAAAATTATTAATTAACTTTTTACTTTTTTATTTTTTATTTTCTTTAGTGTTTTTTTTCTTTCTTCAAACTTTCAAACATGCCTGAAAGTAACAAATATTGGAGAGATATCATGAGTTTGACTAAACGAAGGGACCTCGAAAGGCAAGGAATCAAACACCTCACCAGTCACACCCATCCGCATCTGCTTTTGCAATCTTATATATTTTTAAGTGTAGGTGCACGTAAGATAAATAAATATCTAATATTAAATTTAATATTATTTTTATATATTTATTTTATATTCCTTATATATGAAAAATAAAAAATATTATTATAAAAGTAAACAAAAATTTCTAATTTCTTCTGCTTATGCCCCATGGAGTCCGCGCACATATTTCTACATCAACGGCAACCGCCCTCAGTTTCCTAGGTGAGCAGTCTGCGGAGAGAGACCCACTTCAACGACCACTTTAGGATGGATCTTTGTTGTCTTTTTCTTCAAGATATTCCTACGTCATTTTACTGCGAGACATTTCCTTCAAATTATCGAGATTGTGCTTCTTTATAAATGTTCTCAAAATTCGAATCCCTCGCGTTGTATTTTTTTCGTTCATTTTTATTTATTTTGTAAAAAAAAATTATTTAAGAATATCCGTTATTTAAAAAAATTTAAAAAATTAATTAATTTTTTTAATTTTATTTATATCTTTTAATAAAAAATAATTAATGAACTATATAAAATTTAAAAAAGAGATAATATTAATAAGATAAAAAATAATTTAATTATTTTAAATTGAATTTTTATATAATTAAAATTATTTAATAATTTTTTTAATTTTTATAAAAAATTTTAAAAGACATATAAAAAAGACGAAATAAATATTTTATTCGCACCCTCGTGATGATCTCTGCAGTAAACGTTCTAATTGAAAAGCTACAATACATGCAACTTCCCTATACTTGAAAGTTGCATTCAATTATACCTTTACGTTCTTCTTTCTTTTGTTAGCCTCCTATTACGATTTATTAAAAGAAAGAGAAACCAAAAAAGCCAAATTAAAAAAGTTTTATCGTTTTGGGTTGACGTGTCTTACACATTCTAGAACATTAACGATGATTCCCCTACGTTCATAAGTAACCAAAAGATGCGTCATGCATCGCTCGCTTTTATTCTTTCAAAAAATGATTGATGCACATATTTTATCACATCATTATTTATATCTACTCGAAAAAAAATAAAGAAAATGTTAGAAAGAATGTTTGTCTTATTTTATTATTTACAAAAATAAAAAATGCAAAAAATATTATTCAAATAACATTATTGTTCTTCAGTAGTGCTCCAGAAAAGTTAAGGAGTGATAGAAACATACACAAGTATACAATGGCCGTGAAATAGAACTGCAGAAGAGGAGAACAAGAACAAGAACAAGATCGACTGAGCTGAATTATTACAAAGAATTTTAAAACACATCCTTTGTTTAGAGTCACTGAACACTCCTTACCCAGCGCCGAGCTTGCTTAGCCATATGATTCTATGAAGAGACTGAGCTAGCTACATTTGTATTGTTCTCGTATCTTTTGTATTCCTCTGCAGACTTATATCCCCCAAAACAAATTGAAAGGAGAAGCAAAACACAGAACAAGACAGATTCTCAAATCCGTAGTATTCGTCCTACCGTGCATCTAAAAAGATTCCCTGTGTATTCATCCAACGTACAGTAGGCGAGTTCATTTTCTTGTTTTTATTCCTCTTCAACCTTTTATTTATTTCTTTCTTTCTCCTGTTTTTGGCAAAAATTGCGAAAACAGGAATTATTGTTTTTATTATTATTATTATTATTATGTACGTGTAAAAAGAGAAGTAGTTGCAAATGCATGTGCCTCTGCACTCTGCAGTCTTCACTGCGGCTTCAATACGTCCATTCTTGAGGCAGAATCATCTCATTCTGGACATTTGCTGGCGCTTTCGGTGACTGGCGCTTCTGCAGTGAATACATGCCGTCCCTGTTACTCACTAGAACATCTGCAAACCGTAATAATATTATAGAAATTAAATTAGATGGACATGTATTCATAATCAATAAGAATTTTTTTTTTTTTTATAATTTTTGGGAACTGCACTAGTTTTGAAAAGCAAAATGGGACACCCTAAATTGAAGGATCCAATTTGTGTTCCCCTATCCTTGCCTCAAGTCTTGCAAATCAAGGTCAATACAGAGTTGAATAATAGTAATTAACTAGAAAATTTCATACGCTGATTGAGCCTAGCGTAATCATACTGGTTATAGCGTAGAGACGAACGAAACAAAAAGTTGTTGATAATTAGGTACCATGGAGGGGAGGGAAGCCACCAGCTTTGGGTCCAGACGTGGCAGCCATTTGGCCAAAGTGTAGTTGCAAAGCCTGTACTACTCTAGCTGGTATAAGAACAGTGGAGCAACCTTTACCTGACCACATCGTACCCAAATAAACTTCAATTTCAATGTAGGATGTGCAACTAACTCATACCGTTTGGCAGTAAAGTATTAATTGCGGATTCACTGAACATGACACCAAACTCTGTAACTCCTTTTTCCTTTTTAAAAAAAATATATATCCATTTGATAATTGATGTTCTACTTTTGCGAAAAAAAGAAAAAGAATCAACCAGATCTGGAAGGATCAGGCATGTTCAGCATGTGACAATAGATTCCAGCGGAAACTCCATGAGAATATTTGGTCACCATTCACAAGCAAACTGGCAGGTTCGGGAAAAAGAAATCTTTGAAGGGAAAGAAAACAAGTAATCTAGCTAGATGCAGAGTCGGACACAACAAATCAACAGATTGTAGAACAACCAAATCGAATATTAAATGTGGGATAGTTGATATTCCATTTCAGGAACCAACCACTTCATCGACGAGGGAAGTAACAGCTATTGGAAAAGACTCATATCTTCACACAATTACATTACCTGGTTTCTTGCTTGATTCGGACGGGGCACTGGTTCCACCACGGGGCAAGAAAACGCCGGTCCCACCTCTTGAGCCGGACCCACCGAGGAAAAGCGCCCGCATGCCCGCGCCCGCTTGCTGTTGGCTCTGTAGCTGCTGCAAGGGCGCGGGTCGGGGTGAACGAGTCCTCCGTCCATTACCAGACCCGACACCACCCCCTTTACCTTTCTTCTGAAATTGATGAATATGTTCTTTCGGCTCTGATTGCTGCGATATCTGGCCTCGACTTTCCCCATATGCTGTGGGTTTTTGCTTCAGACAGAGGACCTGCTCTTGCTTTAGCTGAGACTATAACACAGAAACACAAAGGTTAAACTATATTATTCGTAATGTTAGCCAACACAAGAAGAGGGGCAGGGTGGTATCTTTATCTTACCTGAATAGCTCGAATTTGTTCCTGAATGAGAGATTCGCATGAGCAGAGTCCACTATTGGAGTTGGAGGTCTTCGAGCTCTGATTCCCATAACCAGGGTGGTATTTCGAATCGCCTCTTTCGTCAAGCTTCATATTGTCAGACATTCCCATCGCGTCGTAGGTGCTCTTCCAACAAGAATGTTGGTTGTCCCCAGGTGTGACTGGCGGCGATGGTTCCTGAGAGGACCCATCAGGGCTCCCCCGGTTTGAGCCCAAAGGTGACCAGAGAGCTGACTGGGGCGAACCGATTAGGTCCCATGACTTCGGGAGAACGACGAAGAGGGAGATAAAAAAGGGGATTAATTTTTCGGTACATCCGAAAAAAGGGTGTTAATTTAAGTACTGTAAACTAAACTATGATATTTTAAATAAAACAAGAATAAAAAGCCAAAACGAATTTTTGTTTTGACCCGAAAAAAGAGCAGAAAAATTAACAAACCGGTACCGATTCCAAATTCCGAGAGCCAAGGTCTGAGAAATCGAATCTGTCGTCGTCTCGAAGCATGAAGTGAGCCATCTGGTGAGTTAGCTCGGCGATGAAATCGTCGTCCTTTTCGCTCCTCTGTACCTCGGCGGAATGAACCAGTGGACTCATATGCGATCCAAACTCGTTAGGAATTAGCACCTGTGGTTTTACAGCTGACCCGTTGTTGTCGTTGGTGGTGGATGGATTGTGCTCTTGCGACCGTGAGAGAACATCATCGTCCCCGTCAGGGAGAAACCTAGAAGGAAGCGATGTGTCCCCAGTTTGTGGGTCAACAGCCATAATAAAGGGAAGTAGTTTAACTTTTACAACGCAGAGGAGGATAATTATCAGATGGGTCAGATGGGGCTGTGATGATTTGCGATTATAGTTGTCACCGGCTTGAGAAGCTTTAATAATTACTTCGATCAGGGAAGTAAGAGGGTGAGTGAGTGCGTGTGCCCCGCAATAGCACTCTGTTGTTGTGCCTTCTGCTGCGAAGAGAATCCAGAAGAGTACCGGCTAGTTACTGCTTTGCAAGGGGTTTAAAAAAAGTAGGTGTTTAAGGGAAGCAAGGAAGCGACCACTACCAGTTTCAAGAAAGAGACTAAAGACTTGAGACTTTGGATGGTAAGGGCAGATGAAGAAGATCCCAGACTGAGAAAAGATAGACAGGGGCTTGAAGCCCTAGGAGTGCTTGGGGGAGGAGGAGACATATCACAGGGTGGTCTTATAATTATGCTACCAAGACGCGGTGGTGAAGGGGTGGGCCCAATGCTTCTTCTTTTTATGCTCTGAGTTCGGCCAGAGTAGTTCTGCTGTACATGTTTCCCAGCTGTGCTAACTCACCTTCCATGCGTTGGACCCAGTAGAAGTTGCACCCAAAACATGCGAACTACTCCAACAGTAACAAGCCCTACAATAACTAATTAACCCCCCTCCCCCCAAAAAACAAAACTGAGAGTTCTTTTCAGTGGTAGGTTATCATTCTGTTTGCAAGAAATCAGAAAAAAAAATCGAATAACTTGTTGACAGTGTCCAGAATCCGATTGTGTGTAGAGGTTGCTTCTTCAGATCGGAAAATATGTTTGACTTTGGCGTTGGCTCAGCTCGGAAACAACGGAGGAGAAGATATATTGGTGTTCCCTTTTGCTATCCCATTTAATATGACATTGCAAACATGTGACATCAGGTGAATTGCACTACTAATAATGTGTTTGTAATTTTTGTTAGCTACTAAATTTAGTATTAGTGTGCTACTTGAGTCAAAAGAGTCAGCTAATTACTGATGTTAAATTAAACTAAAAGCACACTTTGATTTGAAGATCATTAATATGTAAGAGCATCCATATGGTCACTACTTCATACAAAATCCTCGTTAAGAAATATTGCCAAAATTACTGTAGATATTGGTCCAAATCAAGTTTCTGTGTCGGGAATGCATTAACCTAACGTTAAATGGCTGAAGACCAAAAAAAAAAAAGTTAAATAGTTTAAAACTTTGGTATAACAAAAATGTGAGGATTGAGGAGGACGTCACCTTAAATAAAGAAAGGAAAAAAATAATTATACAATACATAGCTTAGCGTGCCGTGGAATTCGTAGTAGTACTTGTACTACTGTTATTATCTTGTGAAAATACAAAATAGAGCTCACAGGGAGCAAGGAACTCTTATCATGAGAGTATACTTTACAATGTATATTAATTATTAGCACAAGCTGTCATTCAAGTCGTTGTAGTATAGTGGTGAGTATTCCCGCCTGTCACGCGGGTGACCCGGGTTCGATCCCCGGCAACGGCGAAATTTTGTTTTTCATAGGTGATGGCTTTGGCTTGCGAGAGTCATTGTACTTTTTCCGCTATAGTTCCCTTCATTATTCTTGTTCCCACAGCGATACTTGATCTATATTATTCTCGAGGCCTTTACTCTTTAAGGTTATTGAATAATTAATATTAACAATGATATATTATTTATGAATATTAAGATCATAGAAGCTTGCACCAGCACCAGCAATGGCTGAAAATTGGTTCTGCTGCTGTATCCCATTGGGTGGTAGGTACATTAATTAATCACTCTTGGTGAAGCAACATTGCCGTTCAAGCAAGTCTGTTCTGCTCAGTAGATTATATAAATGTCTACGATTCTAGTGCTGATGCGTGGAGGCCATGTGATCAGGTTTCTTCATTTTTACTTTCTTGTCCTGCTCTGCATGTGTTTAAAATTAATATATACAAACATTACCATCAAAGTTACCATAAGCTCTTCTTCATCTCATATTCCTTCCCCCAAGATCAAATTTCCATGGCAAGAGATCGAAGTTCTGTATTCAGTTTTCGATATCGCTGCTACGTCGTTATCACCCTTTCCATCTTCTCAGCCATGTTATTTCTCACTTGGAGTGATTGCTGCGGCCAGTGCTATTCCCCGTACCAAATAACAGAACAAAAGCGAAATCAACCAATCAACCTCCTTTCATATCCTCTTGCATGGAACCACCTTGTCTTTTCCTCAGAGCCACCTCCAAAATTCCTCAAGATTGCACTTTTTGTCAAGAAATGGCCACACAGATCTCATGCTGGGGGCCTTGAACGCCATGCTCTGACACTCCACCTTGCCCTTGCCAATAGACGCCATGATCTTCACATCTTCACCACTTCCACCAATTCCTCTTTCCCTAAGTATTCAATTAGCAACTTACATTTTCACTTCTCCAAACCAACACCTGCTGGTTACCTTGACCAAGCCTTGGTTTGGGAGCAATTTCAAGCACAAAACTCAACTGGAAGACCATTTGACATTGTTCATACTGAAAGTGTCGGGCTTAGGTATACTCGATCTCGATATGTCACTAATTTGGCTGTCACTTGGCACGGCATTGCATACGAGACCATTCATTCTGACATCATTCAAGAACTTCTGAGAAGCCCTCAAGAACCGCAGACAAAGGCGTTGACTGAAAGAGCTATGAAGGTTGTTGAAGAGGTGAAGTTCTTCCCAAATTATGCGCATCATGTTGCCACTAGTGATCATGCTGGAGATATCTTAAAGAGGGTCTACATGATTCCAGAAGAAAGGGTCCATATTATTCTCAATGGTGTGGACGAAGAAGTTTTCAGGCCAGATGTTTCCAGGGGGAAGGAATTCAAGCAGAGGCATGGCATTCCAGATTCTAAATCATTGGTGATAGGACTGGCTGGGAGGTTGGTCAAGGACAAGGGACATCCATTGATGTTTGAAGCTTTGAAGCAGATAATTGCAGAAAATAGCACGTTCCAAGAGAGTAGCATGGTGCTGGTTGCTGGAGATGGACCTTGGGCAGCAAGATACAGAGATCTTGGGACAAATATTCTGGTTTTGGGGCCCCTGAAACAAGCTGAACTGGCCTCTTTTCATAATGCAATTGACATCTTTGTAAACCCCACTGTACGAGCACAGGGTTTGGATCACACTCTGCTAGAAGCGATGCTGACTGGAAAGCCAGTGATGGCTACTAGGCTTGCAAGCATTGTAGGTTCTGTAATTGTTGGCACTGAAATGGGTTATACATTTTCACCAACAGTGAGTTCTCTAAAGAAGGCCATCTATGAGCTGTGGGTTAGTGGCAGGGGAGTTTTGGACAAGAAAGGTCAGGTTGCCAGGCAAAGAGGTTTGCAATTGTTCACTGCCACAAAGATGGTGGCTGCTTATGAGCGACTTTTTCTCTGCATATCAAGTGCAAACCATGAGGGCCATTTCTGTCAGTACAGACTACCAGTTAATTAAATGAGTTTCAAAATCAAAAAGAAAAAAAGAAGCTTGTTGTGTAGAAATTAATGTTTTCGGGGTTCTATCAAATTATTAACACATACAGTCCACATAGTTACCCACCGGCATCACTCGAAGATCAAGTGCCGAAGATTGCTCGAGCTGGGATTAGTAGAGCTTATCTTAAGTTGAAGGCAAAATGAGTCATGGATCCTAATCTCTTCTTTCTTTCTTTTTTCTTTTCTTTTTTTTTTTTGCACCTACAAAAAGTATCTAAGTTATTATTAGAGTATTAAAGGTTGATAACATTCTTCTCAATTTAGGAGCTTCCCAAAACATCTTGTACAAATTTATTTCCCAGATTATCATTTAATATAATCCATTTTCCGTCTAGTCGTTCCTCAGATTTGGCGCAGTTGAACAAAGATTGTAATTATAGAGCAATGACATTCTGCAACTATTTATTAGACCCTGACCTGCCTAGCAGAGTAACGGCCTAGAAAGCAATTTCATATTGATCTTGCCCACCAGCGAACAGTCTGAACCCAACTCATAAGGAATTAAGGTTCTTGATGTATTCAACAGAAGAAAAAGAGGATAAAGGGGCATAAATATGAAAAATGCAAATTTTTATCCTTGTGAGATAGTGTTCAGTGTTCACTTTGAATTAGCATTTTCTTTTGGATCAGTTAGTTTACACAGTATCATCAATTGACAGGATCAAACGGACAGAGAAACAGAAAGGCTCAGCATCACTTATAGTTACATCAGCTTTGCAAGCGGAGTCCAATAACCATGATTACACAGATTACAACATATATACTTAGTTGCGGCAAAGATAGTTTCCAATGGGAACAATGATAAGCACATATTTATTTCAAAGCCCATCTGGGCAACAGCTCCATCTGCATGTACGACCCAAAGATTACAACAACAAAAACAACTACAATAGAAAATGAACGTGCTAGACTCCAAGAGAATAATAAAGACTTATAATAAGGACGGAGAACTATCACCCCTTGGGGAAGTCAAAAAGCTCATGTATGTAGGTAATTGGCAGCCATCATTAGCTCCAGAGTTAATTCAGGTTCAATAGGAAACTCTGTCTCCTTCCCACTAGCAAGAGCAATATACTCATGTCAATACAAGTTATACAACTATTTTGATAGAAATAAGCATGACATAAAATGGGAGATTTCAGATAAAAGCTTTAGAGTTTAGAGCTTAATTACTCACGAAAGGAAAATATAGTTTCCAATACGTAACACAAGAAGATTCACACTACTCCCACCAAAGAAATCTACTGAAAAGTAGCACCAAATGAGGTGGAAGTCTTCGTGACATCAAGGAGCAAGGATTAAAACATAGAGCGGTGGGCCAAAACATTATATAGGAAAAGAGCCAACTCAAATTGGCTAGGCTAGTTGGTAATTTCCAAACAATAAATAATCCATCATTGGTTTAAAATATAGGAAGTAATAATTACATAATAGTTCAACACTCATAATCACTATCACACCTCAGCAAGTATTATTTTAGGAATGATTAACACACTAAAACATTAAGAAGTATATAATACAGACTTCATCTCTTTCTTGGATAATAAATATGTATCAGATGAGAGTAAAAGCAATAATCACCATTCACCATGCTAAACTTGAGGACAAGTTTCTTTCTCCATCATCTAAGAGTAGCAAAAGAGACTACAGATGGGGCCATTTGGCCAAGTATCGATTTTAACTTCTTTATTGAACTGTAATTCCACACATCCTCCAATACACAACCTTTCATCAGTATAACCTGACAGTCATTGGTCTTCTCACAAACTAAAGATGAATCTAATAAAATAAAAGTATAAAACATCAAAGAGGAAATAGACGTCCTAAAGGCCAACAAAAGATATATTAAAAATGTATGAGATACACTGAGGAACTCAAAACATGTAGGCTGAAGCTATAATATGCGAAAAATGGGAACTTAGGGATGAGATCAACATCTATATTCGTGACAAGGGAAAGTAAAAGGATAGAAGAATTGCATACCAATGAAAGGTCAATAATTGACTTTGAGATTATGTGATGTGAGGACCTAAGTGCATGACACATCATATCATGTTAAACCATATCTCTTCAACGGAGCACCAAATTCCAAAGAACTCCATATTAAATAACAAAAACAATTACTTTCCTTGTAGGCTATACAAAAACCCATCTAGTCTTTAACATCCAAGTAAAAACTAATACACCAACACTCACTTTCAAGAATTGATGGTTCAACAAATTAGAATCCTCCCTTTTTTCCAAACACATCCTAACTTGTATGTTCACACAAAAGGACCTCCGAGGGTCACAAAATATGCACAAAGCACAAATTAAATGGAAGGTATATTTCTAAATCATCAACCATTGATCTATTTGAACCAAACTGGTAGTTTTTTTAACTTTTGCGTGGTGATGGATCAGACCCATATTGTCGAAACAAATAATCAGCTCCGCAGTCCCCATCATTCCCACTACACTTCAAGATAGTACGTTGCTCCAGATGCCCTCGAGGTAAATGTTCACATAAGACGTTTGACACAACAGAATTCATATTCAATGACACATGTCTCTCAAAGTGAAATTTTGAAACGTTTTGAACACTAGGACAAATAAGGATAAAAATCCTCCTAGAAAGTATTTTTTTTTTTTTTCACTTAGTGCCTTACTTAAAACGAACATGTAGGTAATTTTTAAATCCTTTGCAGTTAAAGAAAAGAACATAGACTCCAATGGTGATTAATAAGATTCATTAAATTATAAAATCCAAATAAAATCTGTCAACAGTATATGCAAAGTAATTACCATACAGAAACAATTATTTTTTTTTTGAAAAAAAAAAAAAGACACCAATGAAATATGATAGGAAACCCCATAACCTTTGGCCAAAATCGAAGATAGTCGGAACAAGAAAGCACGAAAATAGCGAGGAGAGAAGGAAACACCTGGCAAATTGGAGATGCCAATAAAAATACTGGCAAATCTTCTCGAGAATGGTGGTGCTGATCTCAGGAAAAGTGACTTCCCCGTGCTGACTTTCAGCGAAACTCCCTATCGAAGAAATTAAAATTGCAGCTTTAAGAATCGTAGATGAATTTCATTTTACTAAATTCGAAGACCGAAACCCTACTCCCACTCACCATAAAACAAAGAATGAATGAATGAAAGAAATAGGTGATAATTACGGAATATAAAAAGAGGCAAACCTGGAGAGGTAAGCATGTTATGTATAGTCTGTGAAACCATAGCAACTTCTTTATCGACCACAAATTCGAAACCCTCGGCACTAATCAGCTTCACTGTGTCTTCCTTCTTCATCTTCCTTCACCTCGATTCACTCTCACGCCCAAACCACCGGGTCTCGTTCGGTTGCTACCACACGGTAATGAAAGAAAAACGACCGTACGCGATTCGGTTTTGAAACTTCTCTCTCTTTGTTTTTTTTTTTTTTTAATAGTTGGATCCACGAACCTAACTTCATGGAGAGGCCCAAATTTTTTTTAAAGGGTAAGACGCATGACCTTCATCGGCTAAATAGTCTTATTGAAGCCCAACTGCTATTACATAAGAAAAGAGAACAGCCCAACTGCTTGCCAAGTTGGCATTAGCGAGTCCAGGGATAAACTAATGTATTTAATTTTGAAGACCGAAAGAAAAAAATTTGAAGACCAAGAAGACCAAAAACATTTTTTTTCAAGACAAAAAAATGTATTTAATTTTAAATTTTATCCATACTATATTCGTTTTTTTTAATTTTTAAAAAGTTAGTATTTGTTAACTAGGTGAGAAGTGATTTGAATATGATTCTCCACTTTTAGCAAATACTGAAATTATCAACTAAGCTATTGTTTAAATGTCATGTAATCCTATAATCTAACCATGACAATAAGTTAAACTCTTCTAGTGGTATATTATTTATAATCTTTGTTTCAAAGGATGAGTAAAGCATTGGCACAGAGGGAAGGTCTCTCATTTATTGAGACGTCTGATTTGGAAGCAACCAACATCGAGAAGGCTTTCCAAAATCCAAACCGTGGTGCTCATGAATCAGGGAATACAAAGAGAGGTTGCTGTTCCACCTAATATGCCTTCGAGGAAAATTGAGAATGATAGCATCTCGTGATTAAAAAAAGGCATTTAAAAATTATGAATTTAATATTTGTCATCTTTATTTAAATAATTTATTTTTTAGTGTATGTTTAGTATTATGAAAATAAATAAAATAAAATGACAATATAAATAGAAGTGAAAACAAAAATAAAATAAATATTTTATAAATAAAAATAATGACATTCTATAGAAGTTATATATTTTTTATTTAATTTTTTTATTATCATTTTATTTATATTTTTTTTATCGTATCAAACGAGTTGTTATTAAATAAAAGAATAAAAATATCTCATTTTTATTTTCATTTTATTACTTTATTTTTTGGCACACCAACAACCTCTAAGAAAGCTTAGTACTTTAATTGATACTAGGATTATTTCTTATCATGCATGCACATTGATTGATTGATAACAATATACGTTTGAATTAAATTATTTTATTATTAAAATAATTTAAAATTAAAATTTTATTAAAAAATTTTTAAAAATAATAATTTTTTTCTAAAACATAAACTTTCTTAAACATGGACTGAGTTTGATGTCTAGACGAGGCCAGTACAAGGTAGATCAAAGGTAAATAATTGAACACAATTTTTTAAATTTTCATAACAAAACAAAATGAGAAAATGAAAATAAAACTAACATTTCTTCATGTCAACTAAAGCACCCAGACCGTGGTTCGTTCGAAAGGTTTTATTAATTAAGGCAATTCAAGAACTGGTTAGGCCTGCCTGCGGGTGGAGACCGGCAGAAACTAGAAAGAAAAGAATACCACGGCGCGAGGCGGCGAATTTGCATACGGACTTCGTCACCATCTGAGATTCCGTAACAATGGAAGCGCGTCATGCATCCCTTGGTCGACGCACGGTAGAAACCCCTTCGTCATCTTTCTCGATCACCACGCTCCTCTTCCGTTGCCCTCTGTTTTATTTTTATTTTTTAATTTTTTTCTGGATTCATTTCAATTCATTTCCCTTTTTTCTCTTCGATTCTTGTTCAGTTATCTCTATTCTGAAATTTCTGTTTTTGTTTCCATTAATTTCAATTGAATTGAATGTTTGGTTGCACAGCTGGAGGAAATTCGTCAAAAGAGGGCCGCAGAGAGATTGAGCAAAGCCTCGTCCGGACCAGATCTGAGCAAGGTTCCGAGCACCACCGGTCAGTATCATTGGGCAAGAGAATATATTTCATGTATTCTTCCATGTCTATATGCCCCCATTTGGGCTCACAATTTCTGGAATGAAAATAATATTTCTTTCCTCTCTGTCATCAGAAATTGCTGGAATGACCAAGTCAGAGAGCGGAAATAGATTGTCAGAGGTAAAATATATTTGCATTAAGCATCCCAGTCGTTTCCATTGTCTTTTATTGCGTATTCTTTGAAATAATAGAGGATCACAGACTCTATATGGAAAAATTCTTTGAGAGACATGATTTGCTTTTTTGTCTTTTGTACTGCAATTGTCTTAGCGTGTATACTCTTATACAGACAGACGTTAGTGCTCTACTATCTCAACTTAAGGACCTGCAAAAGAAGAACAAAGAGTTGGAGGAAGAAAACAAGAAAATAACTGCAAAGGTGAAGCATCAAATTACAGATATATATGTTCTTTTATTTATAATCATAAGTCCGCCAAAAACCAAATACCTGGGCAGCTGGGCTGATTGCATATTTGTCTATTGTTGCAGCTTCAAACAATGGAAACTGATAATGGTGCAATGCAGAAGCAGTTGAATGATCTGGTAATCAAAAGGGTTGAAGTTGAACGTTCTCTAGTTTGAGTTACAAATTTGATACTGGATATTACCTCATCAACCTAGAGCTAGCATTCAACTTATTTAGTTTCAATGACTACAGTGCTCCGCTGTCTGCAATTTGGAAAAGTATTAAAATTGTTAAACAGGATTGTGTTCCCCTTGGAGATTTTTACGGTACACCTCCCCCCTCCCCAGTGTTATGGTATCCTTGCCTGGTGGATGTAGAATCCAATAAGCAATAAGAAATAATGCAAAGGTGTTGGAAAAATGGTGGTACAGAAGAAAACTCGGTCACCATATACAAACCATTATGCTTTATCGGTGATTTGTGTTTGAAGATTTTAACTTTTCCTGCCTCTGTATTGGTTATACAGACATTCTGCTTTTTAACACATGTATTTTAGTTTTAAACCGAAAGTTGATTCATGCAGGAGCAAAATACGGTGCCATCTCTCAGGAAAGCTCTCAAGGATGTTGCAATGGAGAAAGATGCTGCAGTTGTTGCACGGGTAACTAAATTCAAGCATCATTCGTTCCTTCCATCTAATTTTTATTCTTTCACCATCCCTATGAGATCTTACATATTAGTGTAGGAGGATCTTTCAGCGCAGCTTCGTACCCTGAAGAAACGTCTGAAGGAAGCAGAAGATGAACAATATTGTGTATGGGAGCTTTATTTTACTGAAAAAGTATGAGATGAAGGATCATTTTTTCTGCTTAATATCTTATTGGCTATCTTGCTCTAGGCTGAGGAAGATGCGGCAGCATTGAGAGCAGAATTAAACCTAATTCAGCAACAAGCAATGACTAATACAGTTAGTGCAATTTCATCACTTGGTAATCCCCCAGATCATCATCAAATATTAGAAAAGGAGCTAGCTGGTTTAAAATTGGAACTGCAGGTGATGTTGTAATTATGTTATCAACATTTTCTCATCTTTTTATTTAGTTTCTTTTTTGATTGTTTGTCTGATGGTTATTAAAATCTATAGCGAGAGTCACTGTTGAGGCACCAGGAGCAGGAACAATTAACAAAAGAGCAATCCCGCATTGCAGAACTGATGTCTGAAAAGAAGGAGTTGGAAGAGAAACTTTACTCCATGTCTAGAGAGGCTGCAGGTTCTTTTCATGAAAAATTCTGTATAACCTATGTTAAATTTGTAGTGGCTTAATGAAACAGAGGATGCCACTGTTCAGTGTTTCTAAGTAGCTGCTGTTCTTGAATGCTTTATGCCATCCTTGGATCTCAATGACATATCCATGAATTCAAGTCCTTCGAAGCTGCAGAAGAGATTGACAGAAGCATTGTGTTCTTCAACTATCAGTTTATTATTACTACCACGATGTTCTCCTTAAGAAATCCACATTTTATACTTATTGGGAGTGGTCTTCTATAACCGTTTTCTGACTTCAACTAATGTAGATTCATATTTGCCCATAGATTTGTGCCATGAATTCTTCATGTCATGATTGCCTTTTTTCTAGAAAGGATGGCTATGGATTCAATTTGTGATTCCAATTCTTCTTGCATTTGAGTCAATATTTTTTGTTGATTGATGGACTGTAACATGGCATTGACCCTGGTTTGTGCACATGCAGATGTCTCAGATAAAGCAGCTCACAAGGCATTTTCTATGGTGAGAAAAACCTCTTAAGTATGAATTATTCAGTAACTTTTCAATTTTTTGGTATCTGTTACTTTGCTGGTTGTTTATGGCATTGACAAGAAATTTAAGTTAATGTTTAATTGAAACCATTGGTCAGATATTACTAAAATTATGAGTATTTTATTGTTTTCTGGTTTTAGGTTACGCATGTTTGAGTAGGTGGAAAAATAAGGAGGGACATGAAAATGGAGTGGGATAGGAAGGTTTTGATTTTTGCTTGTTGTTTGGTGGAGGGTGGGAAATGACTTTCTTGCTATAGGAGAAGCCAAAATTTGTGGGGTGGAGTTGTACTCCTTTTTCAACCTTCCCACATTTTTTATGTACCATGCAAGTGTGAAATGATTTTCGTTCCAAATTTTCCCACTCTCTATTTTCCACCTACGCAAACAAGCATAGCCTTAGTCTTCTCACTAGGTATCACGGATAATTTGGCAGCTGATGAATGACCAAAAATTTTATCCCCCAAATCCATTTTCAGATTTTCATATATTTGTTGTTTATCGCTCAGCCAACCTTTTGCTCATGTGATTTTGTGTTGTTCTGGTCTAAATGTTGTATGAATTATCTAAATCTCAGGAAGACAAGCAGAAACTTGATAAGCAGTTGCATGACATGGCTTTTGCAGTTGAGAGGTTGGAAAGTAGTAGGCAGAAACTTCTAACAGAGGTAAACTCTTTATATATATAATTATTTAGGTGTTTTGCTGTGTATATTCCATCTGATGAAGTGGCTGGTTTGTTATCTTGTTGGCAGATTGACTCGCAATCTACAGAAATAGAGAGGCTTTTTGAGGAAAATTCTAATCTCTCAAATTCTTATCAAGAGGCAATTGGAGCAGCAGTGAGATGGGAAAATCAGGTAATAATCCTTATCAGGGGTTTGACAAAATATGATTTATGGTTATTGGTTTAGGGTCTCATCTATGCGACCATGGTTTACTGGACTTGTCTGGGTAATTGTATCAGAGAAAATCAGTATGAAGGCTTTAAAAGAACTACGAAATCTAGGTTAACTTTTGTTGTCCTAAATAGTTCATGTGCCAAGGCTGAATATTTTTTTTATGTGTTGTCACTGTTGTGCAAGATCTTACTTCCCTTGACAATTTAATGTGGTGGTTGATATATGACATCCTCTTTTTGGTTTTGGTAGTGTGTCAGACATATTATTTTAGCTGGTGAAGAAATTTTATGTACACTGAGAGGTGGTGTTCTCCACTGGCATAGTTATTAGATAAATTTAGTGCTAGATTGGTGCTGAGAATTTCATTTCTTTTACCCATTGTTTGGATGGAGAGAAAGAAAACTGAGAGGAAGAAAAACTTTTAAAATTTGAAATTTTCTCTTGTTTGGATCAAGAGAAAACATAGACAGAAAAGAAAATGGTAGAAACAAAAAATTCAAAATTTTCTCCTCTAAATTTCCCTCCATTCCAAAATTCAAAATTTTCTCTCCTCTCCCATTTTCTTTCCTCTCATCCAAACAGAGGGTTAATGATATCTGTGCTGTGTTGAGTTCTTTTTTTAGTGTGTAAATTCAGATTTTATGAAGAAACGAGATAGTGCCAGACTGTAAATTGTCTGTTGACCTGTGATTCTGCAGGTGATAGAGTGTCTTAAGCAAAATGAAGAGCTCCGTGGAATGCTTGATAAATTGAGAATGGAACAGGCTAGGGGCTTACCAGACTCCTTTAAAGATGGGGCACATGAGATTGGTTCTTCGGCATCCACAGCCGAGATGGCATCTATGAAGGTTAGTAACTGACCTTATGCTTGGCACATTTGTTCCTCTGTTGTCACTCCAGGTTGTTGGGTCCCTATGGGTCCAATGTTCAATTTGAAAATAAACTGTCAAACTAAGGATAGTATGATTTTTCTTATAATGCCACAAAAAAAAATCTGATTTTTCTCATAAAGCCAGAAAAAAAATGTTTGATTTTTCTTATAAGAAATTTTTAACGGCTAGTGTTTGATCGAGGTCTCTCTGTTCTCTACACTTTGACAATTTGTCGTTTATACTGTATAACTTTGCACCTTTATTCGTACTTGGCAGGGCCAACTTGTGAAAGAACTGAGCAGAGCAGAGGCACTATCAGCAGAAGTCATGCGGCTTTCTGCACAACTTGAACAGCTCAAACAGGCATATGATGGTCTTGCACGCTCGTAAGATCCTCTCTCTCTCTCTCTCTCTCTCTCTCTCTCTCTCTCACCCGCGCATTCATTCACTCTAGCATTAAATTTAATTTTGTTGTATCATATGCTCCTTTGTTGATGTGATCGACAATATTTCAGTTATAGGCCAGTGCTACGCAACATTGAAAGCAGTCTCATAAAAATGAAGCAAGACAGCTCGTTGGCTGTACGGTGATGTCAATGAGAAGTTTCGTGATTATACTTTGGCTGTGATTGTGAAGCCCTTGTTACAAGACATGAATTTGTAGTGTAACAGAATTTGTATACCGTCATTAATATTATTATTTTCATAAAAATGAAGCAAGATGATTCAGTAATTGCAGGTTGGGAATGAGCAGTTTTCGTGATAATACTCAGGATGAGAAGCCCCTTGTTACAGAGACATGAATCTGTAACCTGTCATTCTTTATGGAGTACGATTTTGATGATAATTTTGTATAAACCAAATTGTTGGTCAAAAGAGTTGTATTAAAACAAATTTTCTGGCAGATACCGTATTCTTTTTATAGGGCGCATAACCAAATTATAGCCTGATGTGGTTGCACTCACGGTATCGATATTGCCTTTGGATTTATGGGACAAGTGTTTGTGCCACCTAGATTAAAGTTTTTTTTTGGTATTCCCTACGTCATCTGAAACGCTTTGGAATCTGGAAACATTTTTTTTTTGGGTACGGCTGTTGGCAAAACATCTATTTGTCGTCCATGTAAATTGCTCACTTTTTGATTGATTGTTGCGGATTATAATAATATGTGAGACACCCTGTCTACAACTAGAATAATAATATGCATCTTTATGCATATATGAAAAAAAATTGCATCTCATTATAGAATATAGGGAACCGACTGTCATAAAATTTGCTGATGCTTCCAGTAATTAAATCCGAAAATCATGCGTGATTTCAATCTTCCCAAAGTATATCTGGTTTATTCATGTTCAAATGGGCTAGTAAAATAAATTAAAGCGTTTTCTACTTACCTCGTTTCAAAACAGTAGTCGAATCTGTGAAAGAACTTTGGACCGACCTGAAAAAAGAAGAACCTGAAAAGCAAACAAGTTCTGTAACATTTGTTTAGGTAAAACACCTAGATTAGCGTGGATAATACTTTCTTAGTACCAAAGAAATGATGGGCGAATAGCCGCTGGGAGAAAAAAGAAAGATTAAAACAAGAAAAGAAAAGACCAAATCAATTAATGCCGGTTAGTCCGGTGACTTTTTTTCGATCATGAAAAGCAAAACCATTAATTGAAACAATGACAAGACCGAATCAATCATGCATTCGTGCTGGTCTGGTTTTGGCGTTTATCTATAAAAGAGAGCGGAGGTAAGCTGGCAGTATGGTCTATTTTTTTTTCTTTTCCTCTTTCACTACCAGTGAGCTTTTCAGCCATGAAAAGCAGAAGCATATGCTTCTGCATCCGAGGGCGCAACCGCAAGAGTAAGGAAAACGAGGTGGAAGATTCAGAGAAGCTGTCCCATGGGCCTTGTCACAAGGGAAAAATTAAAGGGTATGCTTCAACAGCTCCTGGCGATGGTAATGACGGCGGTAATGTTCATGGAGCCACCACAACCACAGTAGCCGGCAACGATGCAGGAGTGGTTGCTGCTGTGGTGACTGCAGCCCATGTGTCTCTGATGAGTGCCAACGAAGGTGGTACTGGTAGCACTCATGGGGGTGATTCTGGAGATGGTGGTGGGTGAGAGAATTGTGTTTGTTTTGTGCTCAAATCCGGTGAGAGAATTGTGTGTTTTAATCTTTCTTTTCTTCTTCTAATCCTTTTCAGTTTTCACCCCGCCCTTGCTTTGCAAGCTAATAAAGCTCGATCTTTTCCCGTGGATCTGTTTGATATGTTCAGACTGGAAATCATAGAACAAGATGGTTCTGCATTTGAATTGCCTTTCTTCTATCTACAATTGTAAGAGAAATTTGAATCTCGTGTCTTTTTTTTTTTTTTTTCCCTCTAATACAAAAGAGAATTCTATTATAAGAAGATAGACAAAATAATCTTAAAAAACAAGAAAAGAAAATCTAAAATTTATATGAGATCAGATCTCATTTGTGGAGACCGAAATTCCTTCTCTATTATTTGGAATTTAATTAAAAATTTTTAATTTTGAATACTGTGACTACAAATTTCTTCTATTTTATTTGTTAGATATATGTTGTGATTGAAGCGTACGGTCCAAGAGCTCCAAGAATGCACTACATTTACGGAGACAGATTTGTTGCAAAAACTCGAGATTCTATAGAAAATTGCAAGTGATGTTTTGATATATTTCCCCAGGTCCAGTCAATTTTCTACAGATATGATTATTTATTTAATCCTTTGGTTTATATAATCAATCTGAAAATCACTAATTTTGCATGATTATTTTTTATTTAATTATAATTTAATGTGTCTTTGAATTAATTTATTTTATTTAAAAAATTATAATTAAACTAAAAAAAATCTTTTGACTAAAATTTTATGTAAAAATTAAGGAAAAAAAAAACTTATGGTTAGCCTTAATAACCACCCAACCCAACAGAATCAGTTTCGAATTTGAATTTTGCAGCTTCCGCTTTAATAAGCATCGTTTATAGTTATGCAGGGCTGCATAGCTTTCAAGTGTTAGAAAATATTACATAAAAAAATATTGTGAAGCGACAAAAAAGTATATCAAATAATAACAAAAAATAGTAATATAAATATGTTCAACAATATTGAATTATTTTTTTACTATACATTTAAATTTTAAAGAGAAAAGCATACATTAAATATATGGTTTATGAGTTTAGAATAAAAGATAAAAAATATATATATTCAACCGAATTTTTTTTACCGAGTTTAACTGACTTTGACTAAGTTCAAGTGATAGAGGATGATAATTATGAAAACCAGACCAATTTACGGCTGGACTAGCTAATTTGGTCCTATTCTTAAAACAAAATAATAGAGGTTTAAGCATAAGCTAATGCATATCTCGAATTATCAACTTGTAAGAATTCTGGGATTCTTTTACCCTAAAGTCGTTGGAAATATTGTATTTTATGAGCATATTTGTTAAATAAAAATGTAACTAAATAATTAATAATGAGAAAAACAGTTAAGATTACTATCCCCTTTTTCATTCTCATTATGTACATGACTGAAATGGGTTAAAACTTAAAAAAGTGGACATACTTTGAGGCCCCAAACTATTGGGCCATCAACGATTGATCTAGCATGGCCGGTTTGAGCCCGGCCCAGTATAACAGAAAACCCTAGCTTGAAGGAATCGTTTGGCATACACCTCACTGACTTACCTATCATCTCAACCGCACCGCCGAGAGACTGATAAGGCTGCACTTCCCTTTGCCGCCTCTCTCTCTCTCCTTCAGGTTTGTTTTCTGCCTGACATTAATTTAATCTTAATGATCTTTGCTACTTTCTCCCTACTTCTGGATTCGATCTGCTGAAGATCCACGCTTCGGCTAAATAGTTTGATTCCTTCTGAAAATTTTGTATGCTTCAAATTTGATACCTTCTTGATTAAACATCTTCTACCATTGAGTGATTTTGTAGCGAAAAGATGTAGCTTTGTTCCTGTTATAGATGCCATGTTTAGTGGGTCAGCTAGAATGCTAGATTCTAATTTTACATTCAGCGTGTTTTCCTCAAACTCAGACTACCCTGTTATTATTACTTGGAAATAGTTTATGATTTAACACACCCTTGTAGATTACATATATATCAGCCTTTGAGAATTATGCTCGTACTGGGTCTAGATTATGCAGGTCTCTTGTATGTTGTAATCACTTTTTTTTTCCCTCTTTGGGTGTATCAAGCTTTATTACGGGGTATATTTATTAAACTGATGAATGCGCCTTCATTGGAAAATTTGGAGAACATGAAACAAACGCATCTACAGCAGACAAATTATTTACTCTGCTCAAAGTTACTGTGTTAGGAGTGTAACTTGATTAACCTTGTATCCGAATTATTCATTGTTAGCTGTTGTTACTAGTTAATATGATGATAATCATTTTTGCTAATTTTTTAAAGGAGTATTTTATAGGCAAGCAGATTATCTTGATATCTCTATATCTTTTTTTTTTTTTGTATTTGGACTAATCTAAATTTCATTAATTTGATGTTTTTTGCAGTCTCATATTTATTTCATCTATATTTGGTGGAAACTAACGAAAAGTCAAGATGGTAAGTTAATGAACATTAATTCAAGCTTTTGGTGCTGGTGAATTTTCATTGATCATCCATCATGTGAACTGTGAGTTCTGTCAATTTGTGCAGGTGAAGTTTACGGCTGAAGAGCTCCGTCGCATTATGGACTTCAAGCACAACATTCGTAATATGTCTGTTATCGCGCATGTTGATCATGGTATGGATTAAACAGGAACAAATTTTATTTGTCATTTTGTCCTTGTTATTATATTTTGTGGGATGCACCTTCCAGACGTAAATTTTATTGTTTGATTTGTTCTTTGTTCCTGGTAAGTTAATAGAGTTACTACATGTCTTCACCTTTTGAAAGTTCCTTCGGCTTTTGTGATCAGCAGAGATTTTTTTTAATACAACTAATTTGCTGTTTATGTTAGTGCTGTTGTGATGAAATGTTGTATTATGCAATTACTTTGGTTTATTTGTCTAATCATTGTTTGACTTTCCAATTGCAGGAAAATCAACTCTAACGGATTCTCTAGTTGCTGCCGCTGGTATTATTGCACAAGAAGTTGCAGGTGATGTCCGGATGACAGATACACGTCAGGATGAAGCTGAGCGTGGTATCACAATCAAGTCCACTGGTATATCTCTCTACTATGAAATGAGTGATGAATCTCTCAGGAGCTACAAGGGAGAACGCCAAGGGAATGAATACCTTATAAATCTCATTGACTCCCCTGGGCATGTGGACTTCTCATCTGAGGTTACAGCTGCTCTTCGCATTACTGATGGGGCACTTGTTGTGGTGGATTGTGTTGAGGGTGTTTGTGTCCAAACAGAAACAGTTCTTCGTCAGGCCCTCGGTGAAAGGATCAGGCCTGTTCTGACTGTTAACAAGATGGATAGGTGCTTCCTTGAGCTTCAGGTGGATGGAGAGGAAGCTTACCAGACTTTTCAAAGGGTTATTGAGAATGCTAATGTGATTATGGCTACATATGAAGATCCCCTTCTTGGTGATGTTCAGGTTTACCCAGAGAAAGGAACTGTTGCTTTTTCTGCTGGTTTGCATGGCTGGGCTTTCACTCTGACCAACTTTGCTAAAATGTATGCCTCAAAGTTTGGAGTTGATGAGGCAAAGATGATGGAAAGGCTCTGGGGTGAGAATTTCTTTGATCCAGCCACCAAGAAATGGACCAGCAAGAATACTGGTTCCCCTACTTGTAAGCGTGGTTTTGTTCAGTTTTGTTATGAGCCTATCAAACAGATAATTTCAACTTGTATGAATGATCAGAAGGATAAGCTGTGGCCTATGTTGCAAAAGCTTGGAGTCACCATGAAATCTGAAGAGAAAGACCTTATGGGTAAAGCATTGATGAAACGTGTAATGCAAACCTGGCTCCCAGCAAGTAATGCACTCTTGGAAATGATGATATTCCATCTCCCCTCGCCATCAAAGGCTCAAAAGTATCGTGTAGAGAACTTGTATGAGGGTCCACTTGATGATCCTTATGCTAATTCTATCAGGAATTGTGATCCTGATGGACCTCTAATGCTTTATGTCTCGAAGATGATTCCTGCATCTGATAAGGGTAGGTTTTTTGCTTTTGGTCGTGTCTTCTCTGGTAAGGTATCAACTGGTTTGAAGGTCAGAATTATGGGTCCAAATTATGTCCCTGGGGAGAAGAAAGACTTGTATGTTAAGAGTGTTCAAAGAACTGTCATTTGGATGGGGAAGAAGCAGGAAACTGTAGAGGATGTGCCTTGTGGTAACACAGTTGCCATGGTTGGTTTGGACCAATTTATTACCAAGAATGCAACATTGACAAATGAAAAGGAAGTTGATGCGCACCCAATTCGAGCTATGAAATTTTCTGTCTCACCTGTGGTTCGTGTTGCCATTCAGTGCAAGGTTGCATCAGATCTTCCTAAGCTTGTTGAAGGTCTTAAGCGGTTGGCTAAATCTGATCCTATGGTTGTTTGTACTATGGAGGAGTCTGGAGAGCACATTGTTGCTGGTGCTGGAGAGCTCCACCTTGAGATTTGTTTGAAGGACTTGCAGGAAGATTTCATGGGTGGTGCTGAGATTATAAAGTCTGACCCTGTTGTGTCCTTCCGAGAGACTGTCTTGGAGAGATCTTGCCGTATTGTGATGAGCAAGTCACCCAATAAGCACAATCGTCTGTACATGGAAGCTAGACCCATGGAGGATGGGCTTGCAGAGGCTATTGATGATGGCCGTATCGGTCCAAGGGATGACCCCAAAGTTCGTTCTAAAATATTGTCTGAAGAGTTTGGTTGGGATAAGGATCTTGCTAAGAAAATCTGGTGTTTTGGTCCTGAGACCTTGGGACCTAACATGGTGGTGGATATGTGTAAGGGAGTCCAATACCTGAATGAAATCAAGGACTCTGTTGTTGCTGGGTTCCAGTGGGCATCAAAAGAAGGTGCAATGGCTGAGGAAAACATGAGGGGCATCTGCTTTGAAGTCTGTGATGTTGTTCTCCATGCCGATGCTATCCACAGAGGTGGTGGTCAGATCATTCCTACCGCTAGGAGAGTTTTCTATGCTTCCCAGTTGACTGCAAAGCCTAGGCTTCTTGAGCCTGTTTACCTGGTTGAAATCCAGGCACCTGAGCAGGCTCTTGGTGGCATCTACAGTGTTCTTAACCAGAAACGGGGACATGTCTTTGAGGAATTGCAGAGGCCTGGTACCCCATTATACAACATTAAGGCATACCTCCCTGTCGTTGAGTCCTTCGGGTTCTCAAGCACATTAAGGGCTGCAACATCAGGGCAGGCTTTCCCACAGTGTGTCTTTGATCACTGGGATATGATGTCGTCAGATCCATTGGAGCCTGGATCACAAGCTGCACAGCTTGTTACTGACATTCGCAAGAGGAAGGGCTTGAAGGAGCAGATGACACCACTTTCAGAATACGAGGACAAGCTTTAATTTTTTGGACCACCCATTATAAACCTTAGTACTTTGTTTTTTAAAGTTCAGCATTTTGAGTTTTGTTTCTTTTGTATTATGTCATTTAATTGTTGGTAGTCCATAGCTCTTGTCCTGTTTGTTGTATTCAACTGAAAGCTATCCCATTTCGGGTTTGGGACTGTAGATATGTAACAGCATTACATCGATGTCCAATAACTACTTATGGGAGTTTCAGTTTAAAGTTGAGAAACATTGTTGCTTCCAATAAGTTTTTGTTTTTCTCTTCATTTTTGAGCTGGTGGAAACATTCAGCATCAACGTTTTCTTCTAATTAATGATGAAATTTAGGGTCATACAAATGGATGTCTCCTATCCATAGAATTTATTCCAACAAGGCTCAGGCCACTTTGACATCCTAAAGCTTGCTCTCGTTCGACTGGGCCTATTTACGAAATTGGTGTGTTGGTTGTTCATGAGGATTTAAAATACTCAGCAAAGTACAGTTGCCCGTAGTTTCACCATCTGCTTCAATTGTAGGAGAAATGACAGCACAAAAGAT
This sequence comes from Castanospermum australe, assembly GCA_019955255.1. Lineage (NCBI taxonomy): Eukaryota > Viridiplantae > Streptophyta > Magnoliopsida > Fabales > Fabaceae > Castanospermum > Castanospermum australe. Next base: position 272,770 of record NSJW01000994.1, on the reverse strand, counting down.
CCGACGAGTGTTGCTCCTAGAATGTGAAGCTACAGGTTCAATGAAAGCGTTATTGTTGCCTTTTTTTTTGGTCGACGTTATTGTTATTGTTATTGTTGCTGTTTCGCTTTTCCTTTTTCATCTTTATGGGTTGACTCAACCCTTTGTCACGGCTTTTTCAACAGAGGCAGCCCATTGTTTTTTTTTTTTTGGGTCGTATAATGCACCAAGAAACCATCGTGCAAACATGTCCATCAGTAGTTAGGGTATTTGTGAGTTGGGTGGGATTGGGTCTGGAATATTTTTGTACTCAACTAGTTCATCAAAGCAGTGAGTTTGGTTGGTTTAGGTTTGAAATTTTTTTTTTCTAAAGTCTGAACTAACCTAACTCGTACATTAATGAGTTGAGTTGGATTAAATATATGGGCTTGATATACATTAAAAAATTTTTTTACTTATTAAATTAAACACTGAAATTAATATAAAATTAAAAATTTGTTACACATCATAATAAATAATTTAAGAAGTCTCAATAAAATATGACATACAAAGGCCCAAACAAACTAAAAGTCAAATATAATAAGTTACAAATCATAAAAATAATATAATAAATCTTAACTTTAGACATAAAAAGAACTAACACAAGTCACAAAAATCAAATACAATAAGTCACATAGGGTTTAAGAGAGAAAAAAATAAATATTATGTTTAGTATGTTGAATATAAAAAATAACATAATTTTTTATTTTTTTTAAAAAAGATGGGTTGGGTTGAGTGAATTGAAATTTTTTTAACCTGCAACCTAACCCATCATCATTGGGTTGAGAATTTTTAAACCCAACCCAACCTGCGAATTCCATTTAACTCATCGATTATAAGTTGGGTTGGGTTAAAACTCACGAGTTTGTGGGTTGACCCAACCCAATAGGTACTCCTATTAGTAGTCAAAATTTTGAAGATTGAAAAAACAAAAAGTAGTCAAAATTTTAAGAAAAGGAAATCATTTACTAAAAAAAATAATCTAATAAATGGTAAAATCTGTCTTTAATCATAATTCACTCTGAGCTATTATAGCAAAATTATTTTATATAATAAAAATAAAACAAATCGGTAACCTATGAATTTAAAACGTTAGTTGAATCTATTATGATTGACAAAAATCTATTACCTTTAGCATTTCAAATGGTTATCCACCAATCTTGAAGACTATAGTTCTACTTCTACATAAGCTTTTTTTTTGGGTCAACTACTTCTACATAAGCTTAAGCTATATTTTGATCGCCTGTGGAAAATATGGGTCTATTGAATTTTAGGTTGCCTTTTGAGGCCCAATATTCTCGAAGCCTGGGTTTACACAAAGCCCAGAACGTAATTTCGTTCTCAACAACAAAGCCCTAGCGTGCACGCTAAGTGGCAGTCACGGTCCAGAACCATTCTCAAGCTGAGAAGGTACGGTGGAGCGGGCCAGATAAGGATGACGGGGATAGGTGAAGCTGTTCCCTTTACTGTAATGTCATCCTTAGAGTTTCTGTGTCACCTCAATGACTAAAAAAACTCTTAAATACTTACATAATACTATATTCAAGCGTTAATATTTGGTTTAATTCTTATTTTATAATATTTTTATATTTAATTTAAATATATATATATATATTTACATATTATAATTTTAATAAATTAAATACAGTACTTTAAAAATATATAAAATTTTTTTTGAGAAATAACTAAATTTTGTGTGTTTATGTTTCATGCTTTAGAACATTGTCTTGAACGTTTCAGGTCTGTCTAGTTTTACAACCAGAGTCTTGTCTTATTTGTTTACAACTTTCTTTTTTATTTAGAGAAAATTTTATTTGATTTAGAAAATAAAAAATATTCATTATTTTATTTTTATTTTTTTGACTTTATATTTAATATTAATAAAGTGAAAAAAGATTAGTATAGTGTATTATTATATTTTGAATATTTTAATTAAAGAATAATGTATTTAAATATAATTATTTTATTTTATATATGAAGTCATTTAATGATTTTCTTAATTCTTATAAAAGTAATTTAAATAATAAGTGATTAATGGTTTTGTCCTAGTTGGCTTTACCTTGGTATATTGCAATTATTTACCTACAAGTATATAGTCAGTGTAGCAACAATGCAACATTGTCTCATAAGGAATCAGCAAATTATTGGAATTGAGAAAAAAATCTGTTCAGAAATTACGGTGCACTAGTTTTCATTTGGAAAAAGGACTCCCATTAATATAAAGGATGGCACTAAACGCACCAGAAACATGAGGTCCCATACTCAGATAAGACCTAAAAGCTCTTCACCCTCCATTTAACCCAAAAAAAGAAAAAGTCGGTAGTTAAACTGATGGAATTAATGTGGGACTTAAGAGTCACGAATGGATGGATTTGATAAATTTTAAATTAAATTATTAATAGAAAAATAAAAAATAAATTAATAATTTATTTATAATTTATTAAAAATTTATTAAAATTATTCGATTAATTTATGATTTATTAAAAAAAATTTATTTTAAAAATAAAATATAATTTATATCTTTAAAATTTATTTTTGTATTAAATTACTCTTAAAATTATTTTTTTATCTTACTAAATTTTTTAAATTTTAATTTAATTTAAAAATATTAATTCTTCTTTCAAAGACCAAACTTTAAAAAGTTTAGTGAAATAAAAAAATTAAAAAAATAATTTAATATAAATATAAAATTTATGAATATAAATTTTTATGAATATAAATTTTATTCTATCCCATAAAATCTTCAGACTTTACGTAATGTAGATGTGAGGTTAACTTGTTTCAAAATGTGTGGTAGGGCATTGGACAGGTTGAATATGATCGATTTTTTTTTAATTATTATTATTATTATTATTATTATTATTATTATTGGGTACACGAATGTGATCGATTATAAGTGGACTTGTTTCTACCTTTTATTTTCTTTTCCAGCGATTTATTAGTGCTGTGAGTAATTATTCACTAATGTTTCGTCTTTGGCCCATCAAAGAAGATAAGTCTTTTCATGTCGTTTTCTTATGTATCACCTCTCAGGACTCGCAAAACTCTATTTTGAACGCGCTACAGGATCAACAAGCAGAGCGAGTGTTCTTGTGGAAAATTTATGTGACGACAACATATTTGATTGAGACTTTCAACAAATTTTCTTTATTGGATTTTCAGGCATCAGATTTTCAAAAGGACTTTAATTCTCTGCCCAGCTTTGCTTTCATGGTCTATTACTTGCACGTCGATCACACCATCTGTCATGGACTTATATTACCTAGGACAAGCCAATCTCGCAGTCGAAACCACAGCAACAGTTCAACGGATACATGTCTACGGTCTACCATATATGACTACTATCCAAAACTTATCAACAATAATGCAGGGCCCAAAACATAGTACGTGGTCAATAATTACAAAGACAAATTTCCAAATTTCCTTTGTCATTATTACGTGTATAAGATCTTTAGAATCCTTTCTAGTCCAATCATCATATAAAGTAAACTTAGGTGGCTAAAATATTTATTTATTCTAAATATTGAAAACTGGTACAACTTGTCTATCAGATTAACACCGAAAGTCTTGCTTAACTAAATTAAGAGTGGAGTTTAAGTGGCCATGAAGAAAATATTTATTCATTACTCACTAGGAGTTGAGTTGATGACGATGTTGTTAGACTTGTTTCAAAGCCTAGCTTAGAGGCCATTCACCGTTAATCCACCATCAACACATATGGTCTGTCCTGTTATGTAAGAGGCTGAAGGTGAGCAGAGAAATGCCACCAATGAAGAAACCTCGTTTGGTTCTCCAATTCTTCCCAGAGGGGTTCGTGTAATAAAATCGCTAAGAAGTTTTTCATCTTTGAGGTCCTGCAAGGAAATAATCACAAGCCACAGCACGTCTCAGCAAATTCAGAGGAAAACATATATATTCTTATAAAAGAATAATAAACGAAAGGAAATTGCGTACCCTATCAGCAAGGGGGGTTTTGATTGGCCCTGGGGCAACAGAATTAGTCCTTATATTGTCTTTTGCCCACTCGCATGCCAAATTTTTCGTCAGTTGGTTCATTGCCCCTGCACGTCATTCACCATTAATATTGATATTACCCTCTCTTTGTTCCCCAGGAAAGAAAATGACGATATCACCTTTCGTCAAACTATATATGGACCCTACATTGATTGACATCACACCAGCAGTGGAGGATATGAAAACGATGCTTGCAGCATCTGAAGCTTTCAGAAGAGGATGTGCAAGCTGGCTCATGTGGAAAGCAGATTCAAGATTCGTACTGAGCAGAAACGAGAGATCTTCCTCTGTGTAGTCCAGGGTCTGTTTCCTTATGTTTGTTCCCACATTGTTTACCTAAAGCCATATATAATATTAACCAAAAAAGGAATAGTATTCTTTAAAAAAACAGATGGTAAATTAATCTTCAATCTTTACTTCTTGCACTTCTAATTAACCCAGCATTTATATATTAAGAGAAAAGGTCAAATAACGTAATTTGCATCTACGTTGCTCCCACTTCCAAGTAATTACTCACAAGGATGTTGAGTTTGCCATTGAACTCAGAGGAGACTCTAGTTATCAGCTCCTCTCTCTGTGCACGAGACGCCATGTCACAGACTGAACCAGTAACTCGGTATCCCTTTGTTGCCCATTGATGTAAGCATTCATTAAGTTCAGCTTTGTTCCTAGAACAAGTGTGTACAGTCGCCCCTAGCTGTGCCATCTCCTCCACAATCGCATACCTATATACTCTAAAGAAACTATAAATCTAGCCGGAACAAGAAAACTAATTAATCTGAAACAAGAACGAGAGAAGGTATAGAAGAGAGCAAGAGAAGCAACCCGATTCCTTTGGAACCACCAGTGACAAGAGCTGTCATTCCGTGTAGAGACCACCTACTACTTCTGCTACCAATTTCTGCCTGAGCCATTTCTCCTTAATTTCTCCGCAACTAAGAATTGATGAGCGACAAGGGTAGGCAAACATATTTATCCAAATAGTCTTTTAATGCAGACAAAATGTTGATAGTGAGAGAACCATTATTTACCCATCTCAATGACTTTTCCTGAGGGCTGTGCTTTCTTACGCATCCCACATAACATTATTAAATTGATCAACTCAATTTGGTTATGCTTTAACATTTTGATTGAATTTAAGTGTGTATGTGTGTGTGTCTATATATATGTATAGGTGGGGATTCACTTAAATTAGATATAAATCTTAATATACTTACACTGTTTAATACCTTTTTATAGACACTAAATTTTATCAATCCAACCGTTGGTTTTAAATTTCTTATGAAGTAAATCAAGTTTATAAAATTTCATACAATTTAAAAATTATTTGATATTCTATCGCAACACTTTATTTTAACATATTATGTATTTTTTGAAATATAAGTAAATATTAATTATTAGATTACATACTTATGAATATCTAATTTATTTTAAATTTGGCATGCTTGATCATCAAGATAATATCACATGATTCAACGGTTAGATTGATTTAATTTGTATTCTCTAAAAAGTTATTAAACAATATAAATGTCGAAAACTTACATATGGTGTAAATAGATACTCACGTTTTATATATATATATATAACAAAAATTGCTTGAAAGTGGAGCCCAAATGTCAATTATAAATTGGAAGTGTATAATTTTGCCAAAACCCAACTTCTACTAATAAAAGATTTAACACAATACTTTTTTCTGGTGTCCCCTTCAGTTTTAATCAATAGATTAGTAAATTATTTATTCAAATTCATCTAACAATCATTTTAGCAGCTAATAACAATGGTAAATAGATGGGGATACCAAAACCAAATTAAGTGTTACCTAACCAGAGTACAAAGTACGAGTGGGCAGGCAGCATCGCACTCTGTATAATTCACAGTTGAAAGAAGTACACTTAGCATGTCTTTGGGATCGCAGTACGATTTTGGTTCTCAATGATTTATATTCATGTTTATAATTACATGAAAAATGATATATAATCCTAGCAGTTATTCCTAAGAGGAGAGTTAATTTCAAAATAGACTTTCCTGTATTTCACTTTATGTTATATTTTTGTTCCACAATAACATTTGATTTTTCAAAATTTTTTTTATAAAACTTATCAAAATCGTTTCAACTTTCAATTACTAATTTTGTTAGAAATCTAACCTAACTTATTTACATAACATCTTATATATGAATCAATTTGGTGTGTTTTAAAAGGATGTGAAATGAAAAATAAATAAAATATAGTTGATGTGTGAGTCCTAATAACTTATAGTGTATACAATGCATTATTAATTATATACTTACATTTATAGAAGATGTTATGTCAATAAGTTTTGTTAACATTTTTAATGAAATTAGTATTTATGATAAATTTAATTTGCTTTTAAATGATTTAATATTAAAATGAAATAAATTATAGTTATAGAACATAATAAAATCAGGGATGAAATATACATATTTTTGCCTTTAAAATAACTAAAATTGGTGTATGTTAGTATTACAGGTTTTATTTTATTTTATTTTTTGGTTAAGAGGACTGTAAAGGATGTGCAAGATGAATTAAGGACTCTTATATCTGGGTTTGAGGGAGCGTCAAAAGAAGACGCAGTGGCTGAAGAAAACGCGAGGGGATCTGCTTTCAAATCTGTGAAGTTGTTCATGTTGGTGTCATCCACTGAGATAGTCTTCTTGCTGCCCGACTGACAGCAAAGTCCAGGCTTCTAGAAAACTGACAAAAAGCTACAGAAAAAATGTAAACTCGTGGGCTCGTCCGGTAATTTTCAAGGTAAAATTATTTTTGTACTTAAAACGTAATTTTAATATTTTAAATAGAAAAACAATATTTTATTATTTTTATAACAAAAAATCATTTAATATATATATTAATAAAAATATCTTTATTTTTAATTTAACTTAAAAAATAACTCATCTTCTTTAAAATTACATATTTAAAAATAATTTTAATAAATAAAATTTTAAAAATATTAATATTATTAAAATTATTTTTTAAATATAAATTACAATCATATAAATTTATTTTTTAAAAATTAAATTAATAAAATTAAAATAATCAAAAATTAAGTTTATAAAACAGTAAAACTCTAATTAAAAGAAGCTCTTGCACGATCAAAAAGTAAAGACGGCGTCCCTGCGAAACATATATAACTAATATCCAAAACTTATCACCATTAATGCAGGGCCCACAAGATAATACAATGTCAATAATTATAAAGAGAAATTTCCTATGTCATTATTACGTATATAAAGATTTTTAGAATCTTTCAACTCCAATCATATAAATTAAACTTAGGTGGCAACAACATTTCTTTATTCTAAATATTGAAAACTAATACAACTTGTCTATCAGATTAACACCGAAAGTCCTGCTTAAATAAATTAAGAGTAGAGCTCAAGTGGCCATGAAGAAAATATTTACCCATTACTCACTAGGAGTTGAGTTGAAGACTTGAAGATGATGTTGTTTGAATTGTTTCTAAGCGTAGCTTCACCGTTAATCCACCATCAACACATATGGTCTGTCCTGTTATATAAGAAGCTGCAGGTGAGCAGAGGAATGCCACCAACGAAGAAACCTCGTTTGGCTCTCCAATCAGTCCAAGAGGGGTTCGTGTAATAAGAAGTTTTTCATCTTTGGGATCCTACAAGGAAATTATCACAAGTCACAACACGCCCTCAGCAAATTCAGAGGAAAACAAATTCTTATAAAAGAATAGTAAACTATAGGAAATTACGTACCCTATCAGCAAGGGGGCTTCTGATTAGCCCTGGTGCAACAGAATTCGTCCTTATGTTGTCTTTTGCCCACTCACATAAGCAAATTTTTGGTCAGTTGGTTCATTGCTCCTACATATCATTCACACGTATGTATTGAAGTTTAAGCAACTAAGTATTTCATATAAAAAAAAAAAGTAACCAAGTACCTAACCACCCTGTGTCTTTCCCAGGAAAGAAAATCATGATATTACCTTTCGTCACACTATATATGGACCCTACATTGATTGACATCACAGCAGCAGTGGAGGATATGAAAACGATGCTTGCAGCATCTGAAGCTTGCAGAAGAAGATGTGCAAGCTGGCTCATGTGGAAAGCAGATTCAAGATTCGTACTGAGCAGAAATGAGAAATCTTTCTCTGTAAAGTCTAGGGTCTGTGTCCTTACGTTTGTTCCCACATTGTTTACCTAAAGCCATATATAATATTAACCAAAAAAGAAATAATATATTCTTTAAAAAACAAACGGTAAATTAATCTTAAACCTTTACTTCTTGCACTTCTAATAATTAACCCAGCATTTATATATTAAGAGAAAAGGTCGAAAAAATAACGTAATTTGCATCTATGTCGTTCCAATTTCCAAGTAATTACACACAAGGATGTTGAGTTTGCCATTGAACTCAGAGGAGACTCTAGTTATCAGCTCCTCTCTCTGTGCACGGGACGCCATGTCACAGACTGAACCAGTAACTCGGTATCCCTTTGTTGCCCATTGATGTAAACATTCATTAAGTTCAGCTTCATTCCTATAACAAGTGTGTACAGTGGCCCCAAGCTGTGCCATCTCCTCCACAATAGCATGCCTAGTAAGAATTTATATCAGTAGGAACTAGGAGCAGTGAGAAACCATTCTCATGCACGGCTGACTTAATTTTGTGACGAATTAAGTGCAAAAATTGAGATGTGACGTAAAAGGTTACAAAGAAAAAATACTTTAAAGTAATGTGTAAATATCACTATTCTTTGCTAATATCAGGATCTATGTTTGGATCCAGGAAATTACTGTGAGATGTAACACGTTGTAATGTAGCAAGTGTATCAGAAGAGTTGTTAGTTGCTTATCGGTGATGTAGTTTTTCAATTTGTGAAGGAGCTATAAAAGGCTACACTCCTGTAATAACAGATTCATGAGAGGAATAAAGGAGTAGGATCACAGTGATCTAGAGGCTAGGGGTATCATTCCTCTAGAGTTTCTTACTGAGTAATTGTGTGTAGAAGTGTTCTCTCATAGGTAAATTCCTATCAATATATATATATATATGGTTTGCACTTTAAAATTATTTTCAGTTGAGCATACTTAAACACAAAACTCATTTTTCTAGAAATAATTCTTTCAAAATGCGTTTATACTCAAAAGTAATTTTATGCAAATTAACAGAACAAGTACATATATGTTCACTAGCTAGCTAGCTATGTCATTGTTTATGGGTGGGGAATTTTCAGTAACGATATACTCGAAAGAAACTATAGATCTAGCCGGAACAGGAAAACAAATTAATCAGAAACAAGAAGGAGAGAAGGTAAAGAAAAGAGCAAGAGAAGCAACCCGATTCCTTTGGCTCCACCAGTGACGAGCTGTCATCCCCTGTAGAGACCACCTACTGCTTCTGCTACCAATGTCTGCCTCAGCCATTTCTCCTTAATTTCTCTGCAACGAAGAATTGATGAGCGAAGAAATGAGGGCAGGAAACCATATTTATCCAAATAGTCCTTCAATGCAGACAAAATGTTGATAGTGAGAGAAAACCATTATTTACCCATCTCAATGACTTTTTCTGAGGGCTGTCCTTTCTTACGCATCCCGCATAACATTATTAAATTGATCAACTCAATCTGGTCCCGTTAATTATACTTGACTATATATGAGCCATCTTGGTAAAGCAATATGCATGGAATCCAGATTTTGATTGAATTTAAGTAATCATATATATATATATATATGGAACAAAAATTGCTTGAAAGTGGAGCCCAAATGTCAATTATAAATTGGAATGTTTAATTTTCAAATTCTACTAATAAAAGATTTACTACAATACTTTTTACTGGTGTCCCCTTCAATTTTAATCAATAGATTAAATAGTAAATTCTTTATTCCAATTCATCTAACAATCCTTTTAATAGCTAACAACAATGCTAAAGAGATAGGCATACCAAAACCCAATTAAGTGTTACCTAAATATTGATTTGCTAGGGTACAAAGTACAAGTGGGCATGCTGCATCCCGCTTTGTATAATTCACAGTTAAAAGAGCTGCGCTTAACGTGTATTCGGGATCGCAGTACGATTTTGGTTCTCTATGATTTATATTCATATATTGTCACGTGACAGTCACTAATTACAATTGAAATAAAATTATTTTCGCTTTTTTTTTTCTTTGCCGCCTGCTTCTTTGGTATCTTTGCTGGTAGTATTTTCCCTCTGACCTTTAATTGCTGAGCTCATGTTTCTGGACCACATTGTTACAGGGTTGATTTGGGCCCTATCACTCGTGTAGAAGGTTGATGGTGGCTACAGGTAAGTGATCAAAAGATGGGAGTATCAATTTTTTTTTTTGAGCTTAGGTGACTGAAGTTACATGTCTTTTGTTGTTTAAAATTAAGAATATAATTTATCAATATATATCATTATTATGTATAATATTATTTATTTAAAATTTTCAACTTTTAATTTTATAATATTAATTACATCACTTATATTTTTATTTAATCTTTATTGAATAATGACATAAGAATTTTTTTATTAAATTATATATTGCTATTATTATTATAATTGATTTATTCTTAACAAAACAATTTTTGGTTTAAAATGGAAACAGTGTTAATGTTTTATAGAAACGAATAAAATAAAAGATTAAGGTATTGCATATAGTCATTCTTCTTGAATTATGAAATACAATAAAAGCATTTTTTAGTTATAAAATTAACTATTTTCAAAAAAAATCTGATACCACTTCAACAAAATGCCTGTTTATTATATAAACTCATAGACTAAATAGAGTTGTACAAAAAAAAAACCAAATATAAAAGAAACTTAGAGTAAAAATACATGTATAAAAAAAGATAAAATACAATTTATACTTCTAAAATTTATCCTAATATCAAATTATTCTCCTAAAATTTTTTTTGTCTCATTAAACCCCTTGAACGTTGGTCTAACTTAAAAACGTTAATTTTGCTGTCAAATGAAATGGAAGTCACCCTCACGTGTACACTATATGACTCACGTGCGTGACCATTTAGTTAAAAGTTCTTATAGGATAAAATATAATTTATACCACTGAAGTTTATTCCTATATCAAATTATCCTTTGAAAAAATTTTTTCTCACTAAACCTCCCTAAAATTTGATGTAACTTGAAACTGTATGTTAATATTCATTTCATTTAACAAAAAAATTAACGTTTTCAAGTCAGATCAAAATTTAGGGAGATTTAGTGAGACAAAAAACACATCAGAAGAGTAATTTGATATTAAGATAAACTGTAAGAGTATAAATTATATTTTATAAAAAAAGCCCATAAAACTTACGGGAGCATGGACTAGTTTATAATTACATGAAAAATGATATATAATCCTAGCAGTTATTCCAAAGATGAGAGTTAATTTTAAAATAGACTTTTCCTTTATTTCACTTTAAGTTATATTTTTGTATTACAATTATATTTGATTTTTTTAAAATTTTTATGAAACTTATCAAAATCCTTTTAACTACTAATTTTATTAGAAATCTAACGTAACTTACTTACGTAACTCTTCATGCATGTTGGTGCCATCACATCAGAATCAGATCATTGACAGCAAAGTCCAGGCTTCTTGAGCTAGCCAGTTTACTTGACGCGGTGGAAATCCAAGCTCACTACTAGAAATTAATCAAACAGCTACGACAAAAATCTATCAGTACAAGTGCAGCCTCGTAGCTATAACCTATTTTGGGCAACTCCACAAGTATAAAGCTCGTGGTATTTGATAGTGTAGCTATATTTTTATGAACGTGGCTAGATATGAACCCTTGTCGATAGAATAGTTGGTATATGCACACTTGCACAGGTCTCATCTCTCATTTGTATGTATATATCCCAATAATTTCTCGTCGAAGGTGGTGGATCAGTTCACCTTTGAATGACTCCTCAACTTTGTCCAATGTTCTGGCTTGAGTAGTTTCCACGTGTAAGACATTCAGGGCTGCCATGTTGTTGTGTCAGGTTGGCACTCCCATGCACGACAACTTCCTCTTCCAGCTGCAAACCCTCTGCTTCTTCATGTTTATTTTTTGCGCATATACTTTGCCACAATACCAAGACTGCTTCAAATTCATTGTTGAGGACGGCTAAACACGAATACATAGTAAACTTTGTTTGACTGAACATATTATGTTTGGCAAATACCTATATTAGTTCAGAATCACTATATAATGAGTTCAGAATATACTGTTTTTTTTTTTTTTAAATGAAGTATTACTATTTCATTCTTCCTGGGAATGGAGCCCAAGAAATTTAAATTCGAATTTGATTTTATAATCATCCCAGTTGGACTTAATTCCAAGTTTCTGGACATTGATAGCTAGGCATTAATTTGTTCAGCTTCGAATTGGGTCAATAGAACTGATTAGACGTCAATAAATCAAATGGAGTCGTGTTAAGAATTTCGTGATTCTTAAGAGGACCTTTTCCATCCTGAGAGGAACCAATCTGACCTAATAAAAATATTAATTATTCTAGCTTTTTCCCTCCACTAACAACCAGCAGCTCAGGATACTTTGCTTTTGACTGTGGCAGATATATTTTACTTCTAGATAATCCTATATATATATATATATATATACACAGAGATGAACCGATCTAAGAAAGCAGAGCTATTGTCAACATAAGCTAAAGAAACAAAAGATGGTAAACTACTTAAAAAATGGAAACCAGGAGATAGATGGTGGCTGTGTTTCGCAAGAGCATCGGCACAACCATTGCCCTCCCTGTAAATATGGTGATAAGTGACATTCTAGTCTTGGTTGAGGATCTGCGAGATTCTGGCAAGAATAGAAGAATAAGGATGCCAAGGATCACATTCTATATTAACAGTATATAAAGAAGGTAAGAAAAATAATAAACATACAATCCTATATTAACAATATATAAATGTTGCAGCTCATCAATTAATGTTATTAGAATCAAATCTTCTTATCTTTTGAGCAAACATACATTAATTGCTGTTTACACTACACAAAGCTATAGTTATAACTTAAATGTATAATAGAAAAACCTATTTTATTTTAGTATTGTGTCTGTGTGGCATTACCGCAGGTGAAAAGCTACATGCCAGAATGCAAACAGACAAGTTGTTCCCACACTTCCCACTTGATATATTAAACAACGTTTAAACACGGGCGATGGTATCATATTTATTAAAACAAATGCTATATATTATCAGGGGGCCTCTAGCTCTACGTACCATGACCAAGTTTCAAAGCTTAGACTATTTTGTCCTTTGATATATACAACTCAAGCTCTGTATAACGTCCTTGAAGTTAAATGTCATTCTCCTTGAAGGTTAGGGTGAAAGCAGGCCTTGTACGTCACTACGTATAAAACCACCACAACCTGCAAGTTGACCATCTCTCTCTTGCTCTCTTTATCTATATATCTTACTTAATTATCACATAGCTTGAGACGAATTGAATGGAGCCCGATGATCACGATCAGCCAGCATCTGAAAAGCCCAACGATGGCGATGATGGGCAAGGTGGAAGGCAAGTCATGATCACCAGGTCCTACGATTGCAACTTCTGCAAGAGGGGCTTCTCTAATGCACAAGCACTGGGAGGGCACATGAACATCCACAGGAAAGACAAAGCCAAGCTCAAGCAATCACCTTCGAACCAAACTCAACCATCTTTGGACATTCATCACAAGGTCCCTCCACTTTGGCCAATGGAAGCCATGTCTGGTGAAGAGCGAGGCAACCCAAACTGGCCTTGGAATGTCCCCCAACAAGATGTTTCCTCTTCAAGAGATGAAACCCACCTTATTCAAATTAGGGCCAGGCAGCTTCCACTCTTTGCCGAATCACCTATTACTATTAGCAGCGAAACGCAAAAGCCGGAAGGTCAAGTTCATGGGGAAATTACCGGAGAAAGGGCTTTGCCATCTAGCCAAGGTTCGTCGTCGGACTTAGACCTTGAACTGAGACTAGGGCCTGAACCAGAGCATTCATCTGCCGCAACGGGTACCAGAAAATTCTTTTGAGTTCAAAGCACAGCACGTATATGATATATAGATGTCCTAAATCCCCTCTTTTTTTTTTTCGTAACAAAAATTCATCTCATGTTTGAATTTTTTTTTTCCTCACATCACAGTTTTAATTTAATATGTTGATTGTTTTGTATTGCATATGTTAGTTGTAAAATATTCGGATATGAAGTTAGATAATCTGATCGCGAGGTTTACTACTTTGTTCTAGGTGATAAATTTTCATATATGATTTTTGTATACAAATTACAACTGAATTTCTTGCACCGCATTCCTAGTAGCTAGGAATCCCTATTAATCTAACAGATATTCGTTTTAAGCACATCAATATTAGAAGCATCAATATCAATATGCCGCTTGCGGTTGCCTGCTGTATAAGATTAGGCTTTCAGATTGCACATGATGTTTGTGGAGTGAAGACATTTCATATTTATATATAAAGATTTTCTTCTCGATTAGAACCAAGAGAACTTACCTTGCCATCTACACTCATTCAGTTCCATCGACAAGAACGAGGTAATTTAATTGCCTGTATCTTACCTGTGATTTATATAAAATGATAAATGCATTTTATATAAATTTTAAGGTGTACGCATTACTTATGCACGGTATCCAATTTTATTCAATAACTGATTCCCAATCCACTTTTCTTTCCTTATTTAATTTCTTTGTTAAAATATATTCATATCTGCTTAATATCTACTAGTTAATTAATAACAAGAAAACAAAAACCAAACAATGTCATTTTAGTGAAAATTCTTAATGACAATATAATGATATATAACAGAAAGAGAGAGAGAGACACACATATGAAAGAAGGGTCAGTTGATCAAATCATACCAATCAAAGCACTTTCCATTTCTAATTTTATTTTCTGGTTTTCATTCAGTTCGTGCATTGAATACGAGATTGATTGCTCAAGTTTTCATCCTGAAATTTATACGGAGTCTAGCTAGTATCGTGGAATTACTGTGATGATGACCACCTGAGCTTCACAATGGAATTGTAATTGAGAGATCATTAATTTGTCTGTAGGTTTATGAAAGTATGAAATCTAAACATCAACTTAAAGCAATTTTTTTAAGTGAGAATATGTCACAGCTTATCCGACATCATCTAATTATAAGGTTAGCTTATAGGTATCTCTTTTTTGTTTTTCGATGAATTAGAGTATATTCCATCAGAACAATGCAAGCCTGTAAGCACGAAACTGTACAGAACGAGCTATACATCTTATCCAGCTGATCATATTAACATAAGCTAAAGACCCTAAACATTCCTTCATGAGAGATTATTAATGCATTGGCAGTGTCCAAATAGCAATCTGTGCCTCATAGTTGATCCCGCGCAGGTCCCCTGTCATGGATCATATCACAATGGCAGTGCCTACTATGCAAGAAAAATCCTTCCTTTAACACACAGTTTTCACCAATCTTACCTGCTAATTAAATACTTAATCTTGTCCCATGCATGCAGAAGTAATTTGAGCCTTGCACTCAATTGGCCTGTTCAAGATTTCTAAAATTTTGAGTGCAACCTAGATCTCCATCGATCAGCAACTAGATAAAATTTCCACGTCGATCGATGTTGTGTTGTGTATGTCTCTCTCTCTTTCTCTCTATATATGCAAAAGAGATTTAAGCCAAGGAAAATGAAAATATAAAATGAAGTCCATTTGTCATCGTCCTCTAATGCATCAAATCCTTTCCTGTTAGTTAAATAACAAAAAAATATTAGACAGAAAGATACAAAAATTTTAAATATAAAAAATAGAATTAATAGCCCATCATAATTTATACCAGGTATTGTATTGAAAAATTCTTTGCAAGATTCGTAGCTAGCACTAATTCAAAGTCTCATCAAATAGCATCAGGAGTTATACAGGTTGATAATATAATTATAAAAAATAATAATAAGGAAGAGAAAGAAATTAAATTTTTTTCAATTTTTCTTTTTTCATTATCTTTAAATCAAGAAAAGTAGATGCATAGAAAGAAGTATAAAATTAAAGTGTAAAAATAATATAATTGTATTCTTATCGTCCAATTGTAAAAGCACATCCTATAGTCACGGTTTTGTTTACTTATTGTATCATTATTTCCAGCGACCGATATGTAGGACAAAAAACAAAGCTGTCAAACATGAGATAACGGCAGCTTAAATCATCACTGAAAGTTACAAAGGTTTTTAGTATTTGGATCTCCGGAGTTCTATTGACCTACTTTAAGATACTGTTTATTGCTGAAGCAAGGTACGCCTATGGCCAGAGGTGTTGTCATTAACAAGAGTCCAGAAAAAAAAAAAGGAATATTTTCTTTTTTCTTATTTTATTTTTCCATTGGTAATCTTATTACAGTTAAAGGGTTCAAATCATAGAAGTATAAAACTTTACAAAGGCATACCCATCCAACCAAATGATTTAGGTCAACTCAGACTCAAACAACAGAATTTTACGCTATGCAAGGTATGTTCAACTAGTCATCGTCAACATAGATAGTCTCTTGCTTGAACAAGCCACCAAATACCTTCCTGACCTCGGTTGGTTTCTCAGCTTGCTTCAGTTTACTAGCAGCGCTTCTTGGTGGTGTTTGTTTAATGACAGCTTTATTAGGCAGGAGACTCCTAGCCTTGGCCTGCCCCCTTACAGTGGCTAGCTGCATTTTTGGTTTCTCATCCACTTCAGGCTTTTGGATTGAGGTAGCAATCTGTGAGCTGAACTTTTGCCAGGAAAACCCTGCACCAAAGTCTTTTGCCCTAATCAAGAGGCTTTCCGTCGAAGCCCCTGCAGCCACTGCCTTCTCTTGCGCTTCTTGAGCAAGACTTGCAGCCCGTGCTTCTTCCTCTGAAAGCTTTTTCACCTCTTCTTCTAGCTTCCTTGCAGATTCAGCACCTTCACGGGCTTTTTCAGCAGCCACTCTTGCCTCTTCCTCTGCTTTAGCTTTCTCAAGCACTTCAGCATAGGCTTTCCTTCTGCCATCCTCAGGAATAGTGCTGCAAAGGAACTTATAATTCAGATAGAAACAAGTACCACTCCTCCTTAACGGGAAGCAATACAAAATTCATTCACCTGCCATGGATGGAAAATAGAAACAACTAGCTATATTTGGCTGATTCACCTGAAAAGTTCATCTACGCGCCTGGAGGGGGCTTCTGGGTCCGTGTACACTTTCACAACCTATTCAAGAAATTAAAAAACAAACAAAAATGGCAGAAGTAAATTAATCAACAGCAAGCTTCAATCTTTTAGCTTCTCAAATATGCATGACGGTGCGTGTATGCTATAATAATCTCAATTAGACATCAACACACGCTAGTATGCATTAGCTAGCTAATGTAAAACGGGTACCTTATTTTCTGCCACCTGTGTGTTTGAGAAAACATCAGCCACCAGTGATGCTATCTTGGACTTTGCAACCTAATAAACATTATTTTCCAAAAATTTTTATCTAAAAAGATGGAAACAAGAATGTAAAAATAAGGGAGAAAAAAAAAGATACAATGCATTAGATATCATCGCATACATTACATTACTTTATAGTCGTTCGTACCGGCGTTTCCTTCACCCAACACGACCACATTGTAGGAACGCTCCGGCGAGAAATCATCAGTTAAACTTGTCTTGATAAAGGTTTAGCTGACGTCTGTCTCAATCACTCTCTGCAAGAGCTCTTGTACGGTCAACAGCCGAGACCGGGAGAAGATATTGTTAAAGAACGACGAGATGCCATCCAGTACATTGTAGGTTGAGGTGCCGGTGGTGTTCCCGTCGTAGATGATAGCCACGTGTCCGGCTCCGGCCAGCTGGGCAGCTTGGACTACTTGCATGGCGTCTGATATGGAGACCTCCGTGGAAGGACCATTCTCCGCGGGGCCAATTGTGACAACGACTTTGCTGGCATTACCTATTGCTTTGGCTATGGATTCTGCATCATCAAAAGCTGATTCCACAGCGTTGAGACGCTTTGACTCTTCCTTTGATATGATCTGCGGTGGTGATGCATGACATTAGCATTCAGCAAATACTCGAATGGCAATTTCTTAAAAAGTCAATATAATGGCCATTGCTACGGTTGCTTGTTCTATATATGAATATTGCACATTAACATCATGCATATCATAAATAAATTAAACCCACATGGCAGTAACCTCAATCTAACAGTTATGCACCTTTACAGGCTTGATCGGATCATACGAATTCCTAATCTATATGGGTTCAGGTTGGTTTTGGTTAAGAGGCTGACCTTGTATTGAGCAGCAAGACGAGCCAGTTCTTGCGCAGAACCAAGTTCCGGGACTCCAGCCCGTACACTAAAACCTTCCCTTAGCAGCGTTTGTGCAATGCGAATACCAGCCTGGCCTGTTGCGCCAGCAACAAACACTGTTGAAGGGTCCTTGCGCCTTGGGTTCCCGAATGAGAAACCTGACGAAGAAGCGTTGCTTGCAACTGGGATCAACGATGTCACGTCAGGTAACTTTCCAAAGTTGAAACGAAAAGGGTTGGAATTGGCTGAGCCATCTGGTTGGTCTCCTTCTTCAGAGGAAGAATCGTCTCTGGGTTTGCCCAGCCCAAGTGGTGGGAATGGTCCACACTTCCTGGCAAAGACTCTCAGCCTTGGGTTCCTGAGGGTCAACCTGGTCCCTGAATGAGGTGTGGTGGGTAAGAGAGACGAATTGGAAGTGAGAGTGGGAGCCATGAAAGATAGAGAAGATTTCCAGGGTGACCCTCCGCCCCTCACCTTCAATTGGAGTATAGCTTCTGGTTTGTGTATCTCTACTCTCAAGCTCAAGAGCACACTCCATGCCCTCGCCTTCTTGTGAGAATTATCTGGATGGAAGAGGCAAGCAAAAGCTGGCAAATTGGAGGGAGCCACGTAGTCAGAGTTTATCTGCAGAAATATCCAACACCAAGCGTTCAAATAGCACAGAAAATGACAAGCTCTATTCACATATGGAGGGAGAATCTCATCCCGGTGGATTGCTATTTTCAACCGTTGATGCAGTGTATCAGTTTCAAGTTTCAAAACAATATAATACGATTTGGAGAGAAGTGACTGGCCACCCATTCTCATCCAAGGAAAAAGTTGAGCTAGGGATGTGGTGGCTGATTATCTACTAATCTATATTTATATTTTTATAAAATTAAGACCTCGTATATTTTCCCACTATATATTATTATAAAATTAACATTTTTTATTATCTCTCACTAAATTTCAAAATAAATAAAAAATTCTTTAAAATTAAATATCACATTTCCTCTTTCCCTCTTCAATTACCAATTTCTTACTTCTAACTTTTTTTTAAATTCTTAAATTTATTTATTTTTTCCACACCCCATATACCAATTTCTTTATTTTAACAAGCCATAAAATTTTATTTACTTTTTCATACTTATTCATACTTTTTAATGTCTAAAAAATTGAATAGGGAAGATACATATCTTCCAAAATTCAAAATAAGAAAACTGGTATTTGAAATTAGGACTTGCGTTTATAGCCTATGCACATCATTTTTATTAACTCCTTTAATAAAAAATACTCAAATAAATCCTTTTCGCTAATTATCCTTTTTTTAATAAACCTATAACAACAATATTTTTGAGAAAAAGAAATGAAAATGTCACATGTCTAATGGGCATTATACATTTAACGAGTTTACAACGTCTCCGTGTCAAATACCTGGGGAGATTTATTCCCTTCTAATGGACATGACCTCCACATTCGGACAGAAAAACAACAGACGTATAAACTTTTTGTCCCTTTATAAAAATAAGTTTTTCCCGTGCTTCTCTTTTTCATAAAATTATCAGTACCCTTATAAATGAAACTAATAGTATTCTGATGCGTAATTCAAACTTATAACGTTACAATTAAAATTTATCTTATAAAAATTTCAATTTACTTATCACTAAATATTACTTTTGTGGGTTCATAAATTTTTATATTTTATGAAATCACTTAGTTTTAATTTTTAATTTAAATTATAAAAAGTTACCATCCTTTACTTTTAAAAAATACGTATATATTTAAAAAAAAAAATTTCTCACCCAAATCAATAAATCAAAATAAAACATAAATTTAATTATTGATTATTTACTCTAATAATTATATGATAGTTATTTTTTATAGAATTATATTTAGAAATATTAAAAATTAAGATAAGTAATATAATAAAATTTAAGGATTCATATAGGGAAATAATTTATTATATTTATATTTTAATTAAGTATGACATGTGAATAAATAGTAACCACTAATTGCTAAGAATACCATTACCGATATAAAAAGTATCAACCGAATCTCATTAACAAAAAAATATTTCTCAAACATATTTCCGGTTCATCACTCTCCACCCTATACAAGAACCGAAATGCATTATGCTTTCAGATGACAAAATGATTACGTCAGCTGGCCAATTATCCAAATCCTTGAATTGGTTCGTCCAAAAGACACATAAGACTAGAGTTATATCATTGACCGCAAAAAAAAAAAAAAAGACTAGAGTTATATCATTAAGACATTAACACATTTACTTAATTTACATTTTACACTTGCTTAATAATAACACAAATAAAACACGGTTGAAAGCCAAGTATCCCCCCGTTTTTGGTTCTCCTACGACGAGAGTGGACTGAGTGATTTCTCACCCATTTTTCTATAAAAACAAGTTATGACAAAAAAACGAGCAAAGATTATTCTGTATCCAGTACTTATGCAAGCAATACCAAGAACGCAGGTTTCAAATTGAGATAAAAACGCCAGAATCCTTATGAGGCATGGAAGATGAAACAGAATTAACAAGCTAAATATATCGAATAACAATAAAAAGACGATAGGATGAAAAATGCACACAATTTCACACAAACGATAAAGGCAACCTTCAGATTCATATCAAAAGAGAAGCAAAATAAACTAAAAAAAGCAAACACCGAGGCTACCTTATAACAGGAGTTAGATCAGAAGAATGGATATGAAAATCCCTAGAACAAGAATCCATTGGTAAGAAATCAGTAAATACCATTCTTTCTTTTGGTGCCGCTCAAAACATACAATCATAAATACTAATGATTACGATCAATTTGGTTCAACATAAAATTAATTAGATTTGGCACAAAAGAGGACACGATTTTATCAGTGCGAATTGTAGTCAGGATAATT
This sequence comes from Castanospermum australe, assembly GCA_019955255.1. Classification (NCBI taxonomy): domain Eukaryota; kingdom Viridiplantae; phylum Streptophyta; class Magnoliopsida; order Fabales; family Fabaceae; genus Castanospermum; species Castanospermum australe. The sequence continues at coordinate 251,564 of NSJW01000994.1, read as the reverse complement.
AGGATAGTCAAGGATACCTAGGGTGTGCATTCCAATTTAACAGAACAAAATTACTAAACTACTCCAGTATAAAGCTATACTCACACCAAACATGAAAGTGGACCTAAAAGGATTGATATTACTATTTTCATGTGTGGTCGGGATAATTAGGATAGCCAAGGATACCTAGGGTGTGGATTCCAATTTAACAGAACAAGATTACTGAACTACTCCAGTATAAAGCTATACTCACGCCAAACATGAAAGTGGACCTAAAAGGATTGATATTACTATTTCATGTCACAGACCAGCCATTCAACAGGTCGTAAGTGAAAATTCACAAGGGCAGAACACACTGAATGAGAAGACACCTAAATGCCCCCTAAAACAATTCAAACCAGGCAGGGGAGGGCTCAAAATCTAAAAGGGCAAGAAATTAGTCTTTGAAACAAATCTTCCTTTGAATGCAACAGCCAGACAAACACAAAAACCAGAACGAAAAAAACAGGGTCTTAACATCAGAACTAAAAAACAATTAATTGCCCTACCGAGAGAAATCCCATCAGAATGCTAAAATGATATGTTCATATATTCTCACAAAATTAAGTAGACGGATGACAACACATCTGTGCAAGCCATGCAGCTGTATCAACCTCAGGATGAATCCAAGAAATATAGCACTACGGAGAATTCCAGAAAACAAAGTCCAGGAACAACTCTCAAAATGCCATCATTAGAGAAAGCTTTGACAAATATACAATGAGAAAGGACTTCCTATATACACACAACATATTACTGAACTACAGACGAGGTTCTTCTAGAACAGCCTGTAAAATTGGTAAAAAGAATGGAAAACTTCACCTGAATTGAAGTTCAAAATGTAGATCTACACATGGTCTGCTCACCAAGTCATCTAGAGTTAACATAAATTTCATCTACCAATTGACCAGAAAGCTAATTTAGTATCAACTTCATTAATAATATTCACAAGACCTTCAGGATTAATCTTGTCTTAAAAAAAAAAAAAAAACTAGTCAACACTACCAACCACATCAAACCTATTGGGGACCAAGAAAATATAAAAGAAAACAAAGGAAAAACTACAACAAAGCAAGATAAGCAGCTCAAAACAATAAAAGACAAACTCCAAATAAACCACCCAAAAGAAGAAAAATTCCCAATTAAGGGCAGACAAAAATTACCAGTAAATATAGGGGCAATGTCTGCATAAAGTTGCACTCAACAGATTTTGCTCAGAAATTGTCATATATCCATTTCCGCTGCGAGCAGTAAATATAGACTACATCAAACATTTTTACCAAAAAATAAAACACAGACACTTGTAAAGCCAAGTTTCCTATAGTAGCTAGAGAGATATTTCTCTACAAGGTTTTAAAGGATAAATCAACTTAAGACTCAATGATGCTGTAATTAGTTATTCATGCCCCTCTTTGCTTTAAGGGATTCAAGAGCTTTATTCCGTAACTCGATCTCAAGCTTCGTTTGCTCAATCGGTGTCTCTTCATTATCACTCTGATGAGAATCAATTCGCTCAGCTTCCTGCTCATCTGAAATATAATCATTTGTTTTACTCTTCATTTTCAGCTTCTCTGCACGCCGTTCTTCCCTTCTTCGTCGTCTCTCTTCACGTCTTCGACGCTTATCCTCCTTCCGCAGCTTCCTCTCCTCCTTTTTCCTCCTCTTAGCTTCTTTCCTATCCTCCAACTCAGAATCATGACTATAATCTTCATCCGAAGTCACAAATTTTCTCTTAGATATTTTATGCTTTCTCCTATCCTTTCCTTCCCTTCTCTGCTTACCACTTTCCTCAGAACTGGAATCATATGAAGCACTCTGATTGACACGATCAACTTTTCCAACAGAACCTTCAGCAGCTTCTGATTTGCGATGCCGATCACTATCCTTGGCATGGTTTGAATGAGAATGATCCTTGCCATCAGATTTTTTAATATTTACAGCATATGATTCACGAGGCCTCTCATGGGAAAAAGATTCTTTATTCATTGGTGACTTCTGTTGAGCAGGAGTTTCATCCCCCTTTCCAGAAGATTTATAACTGCCAAAGAAGTTTTGCATTATCAGACAAATGTATGCACTGCACTGGCATTCAAATTACCAAATTAGTTATAACAACTGCAGTATGCCACCCAAATTACCTTTTGATCTCCTGAGCTTTCTTGCCCCGATCAATGTTATGATCATGACCATGATATTCATAAGCCAGATGACCAGCTGCCCTTTCAGAAGAGAACTTGTCCTCACAGTGAAACTTTGCAGGTGAATCTTTCCTTTTACTATCAGGGGATGAATATTTTGATTTCTTTTGTGATGACTTTGATTTAGGATCCCTGCTCTCTCTACCAAAGAGGCAGAGAAAAGAATGAGAAAAAACAGTAAGCAGAAAACTGAAAGAATGTATCGAAATATTTTACATGCCACAAATAAATAAAACCAAGTAAATAAAAGTTATCCAATTAATATACAAACCTAGAATAATGTGTTTCTTCTGCACCTTCACTTGTCTCTGCGCTGTCATTACTAGGTTTTTGGGTTCTTGGTTTCTGTGGAGGACTCAAGCTCCTTTCATTGGTTAACTTATCTCCTCTTTGATTTCGAGGGCTCTCATGTGGGCTAAACATTTTCAAAAAATAAAATATGTATAAACATGCCAGTTCTATGCAATGATGAGTGGAGATAAGAATATCGCATGAGAATTCAAGAAAAATTACTTTCTATCTTCACTGCCGGTCCTATTCCTTGCTTGTGGAGACACTGACTGAATTGGAGACTTCTCAGGTGTGGATATTGAATCTTGTGATTTATAATCTGAAGAGTTGCAACCCCTATCTCTCTGTAAAGACCGCAAAGGACTAGAGGGTTGATAAGCCTCAGATGACAATCTTTCTTGCATTCTGCAACATAGGTATCCCCACTAATTTTATAAATTTCCTTGCAAGAACAAAGCTAGTTAAAACTGTCATTCTGCAAAATTTGCAGTTTCATACAGGGGTTGGGGTAGAGCCATCATAATATTGCTGATTCTAAACTCTAAAGCTACTTAAAAAATGTATTAATGATACTACATCCAAAATATGTCTTTTAAACATTTTTACTATCATTATGTTAAAATCATGCACATTCAAGACAAACAAAATTATCCAAACATTCCACCAAGTGTCGCTCACTATACCTGACTCTCCCCCTAGAAGACTGCACAGGAGTTCTTTTGCGTCTTGGAGAATTTCTTGTAACTGGAGATGGAGATACATGCCGTATCGGGGATTGAGAACTCCATTCATGTGTAGAAGGCAACCTTTGTGGGGAAGGACTCGGCAATCTTTTATTCCTATAAACAGGTGATCTATGCCGCAAAGGAGATGGAGACCTGCGTCGTGGAGTTCTACTCCCATACCTTCGCTGTATGGGAGAGGGGGACTGCATGGGAGAGCGTGATCTATGCCGTACATATGTCGGTGGCATTTGGCGGACAGGTGAAGGTGACCTATGCCGCATGACAGGAGGTGACCTTCGTCGTCTTATAGGTGACGGTGATCTACGTCGACGGAATGGGGAAGGCAATCTACGTCTTCTTACAGGAGAGGGTGTTCTGCGTCGGTGAAAAGGTGAACTGCGATGAAATGGAGAATGCATTCTACGTCGTATAGGAGATGGTGATCTGTAATTTGAGCGAGATCTGGATCTGCGCCTTGACCTGCGAGAAGGAGATCTCCATGGCGAATGCCTCCGATGAGGAGGAGAAACAGATCGTCTTCGTGGAGAATGGTGAATCCTTTCAGAAGAAAGGGAGCGTTCTCGAGCTTCTGGCGACCTGGATATGCTCCTTGACCTGTGTCTACCACTAAATAATAACATAAACTCATTCATAAAATATTACAAGTCAAAAGGAAAATTAAATATGCACTATTATACTCATTAATGAGGACTACCTGGGCTGGGGAACAAAACAAAAATCCATCAACTGGTTAATTTGCACATTTGATTTCCCATCAAATTAGGCTAATGAATGGCAAAAGCGACAGGATGATTCAAGTCAATGAAACTAAGTTAGCATATAAAAAAAGCATACCCTGAATAACTTCGGGAATTTGAAAATGATTTACTCAATGACCTTGAATGTGAGCCTCTGCCAAGGATAATAAATACCATATATTTACGGTCTTCCAATATAAAAGACAGAAAATGCATTCAAAAGTGTTGGTTTGTAATGGCATTACCGATGAGGTGAAGTGGAGACTGCAGGTGAACGAGGGGACCTAGAAAACCTGTGACAGAGTAACAGCTAATTAGTCCAGAGCTTAACTGATAAGTTTCAAAGTGCAGAGTTGAGTCTACTAGGATTCTCTCCACCAAAACACCCATTAAACAGATTAGGACGAACCCAATATTTGAATAATAAAGATTAACCCTAACAAGTTGAAATATAAATGCTTATGGTATTACTTGAGAAACTTCAAAGTGACACCCTCCATAACTAAGGCAATATTCGAAATATCAAATATCAACATATAACAATGGATTCAAATGACTTCATGATGCAGCATTTTATACGATTTATATGTAATTTTAGTAGTGATTATTTTTAGAGATTGTATTTAATTTTTTAGGTAATTTTAATGTCATTATGGTGCCCTATTAGTATACTATATGGGTTAGGAAAGTTCTACAAGTTTGCTAACTTGTTATCCACGTTTAAATATGCTTATAAAAGGGCTGCTATGGGTAAAATAAGTGCAACTTATATTTTCAGCTATGTATATTATAATAATGATTCTAGGTCGTCTGCTCGAACAATGCCTAGGCAATTTCTGTCATGCATCACTTTATACAACTTAATGGAATGAACAAATCCACCCACAGTAAGAAACTGAAAACCCATTTAAGTCCATACTTTGAAGTTTGACCCACTATGAAACCCCAAAAAAAAGAAAAGAAACAAATATCATCACAAATGTTGCTTAAAAAGGAGACATTGTCCCATTTAACCTGTTCCTTGCACTAACACCAATATTCCTCTTGTCAGTTTCCTTCCGATCCTGAATGTAGTCCCCTGAATCCCTCGGCTTCAAGGTTGGGTCTGAAGCAGTATCAGTATCCTTCGCATCAAATCCACCGTCCTACAGCAGTTTGAGGTAAAGGACATGAACCCAAATAATTGCAGAAGCTAGCTGAATGGCATGAAAACACAAACAAAAGTTAAAACCAAACACTTGGCTTTATAAAATGCAACTCCAGCATGGATAAAGTAGTATTACCAATATCTTCAACCTCTCTTGCAGGTTCTCTCTACCGTCCTTATCTTTTTTCCTCTGAAATTCACTTGTTATCCTATCATTTTCAACCTAAGCCATCCATGGGAAGCAACTTTGTCAAAAACCACCAAAAAACAGGTTACAAGAAAAGGCATTATGACAACTAAAGGCATAGCAAGACTCAAGTGCACCTTCTTCTTCCTGATTTCTTCTTCTTTGGCATCCAAGAACTGCTGAGGAACACCACTGGCATTTTTCTGCGCACTGAGAAGTAACATCCAAAGCTCTTTCATGAACTTTCCAGTGTTCTTTTCCATAAATCCAGTAATTTGTATTTGAACTTCCTTCCCATTCACTTCCTGCATCATAATAAATTACACGTGGCCAAAACAGTCAACAATAGATGTAAGTCATTGTAAAAAAAAATTGGTAATAAAGCAAGGAAAAGTGCATGCACATTGATGATGGCCAATTTCAAGGAAAGTAAAATTGCACAATTGGAACCTAAAAGAATATAGACTTTAGGAAAACAAATGTTGTACAGATTTATCATTCAATTTAAAACACCTTTTAATCTCCAAGATCATCATATAACAGAAAAAGGAAAATAGCAAATAGAAAATTGAGGCATACAACAAGAATTACCATAATATCAAGATTCAGTGAAAAAAAAATAATAAGCTAGTGATCAATTAGCAAATAGAAAATTGAGGAATACATCAAGAATTACCATAATATCAAGATTCAGTGAAAAAACTAATGAGCAAGTGGTCAATTACCTTCGCATCCAGAAGACCGTGTATGAAGTTAATAAGCACTTCATCTTCGAACCCAAGAAGCTCAGTCACCCTTCTCGTAATCCACGGCTTTATTACTTCCATATTCACCTTTGTCATGTTCACCTACAAATCATTTTTTTCAAGCATAATCGAAACAAAAGCATTTAGAAAAATGTTCGCCCTAAAAAATATATATCTCAAACTTAATCAAGAAGACGAACCAGATGGTCTAATTCCGGAGCAAACTTCTGCGATTTCAGCAGCTTCGTTTGCTTGTTCGAAAACCGAGTGTCTTGATCCGCAGATGTACCCTATATACAAAATCCAGCACGTATAGTTCATAAGCAAAGCAATATGCACCAATGGAACCCATCCACACAGATAAATGCAATTGCGATTACAAGAATTGAGGGTCGAGCTGAAAATTAATGGTTCCAAAGCGAAGATCTGATAACTGTGCAGAAAACTTGGCTCCGATCCAATATAAGATGCAAAGAGTAATCGCAAGCTAAAAGTGGCGCTGAACTAAACTTACTCGAAAGAAAACCGCCCGACATCTTCTGGTATTTAGGGTTTCTGAACAGATACAAAAATGTGCTGCAGAGATTGTGAATGAGAATCTATAGGCGAAGAAAGCTGAATAACGGAGTAGCACCTTCGTTCTATCTACGCCATGCGCCACTCCAGTAATGGGTAGAGATACCTCCAAAATGGAAAATTCTGAACGCTGTGAAACCAAGCTCACAAGTTGGTCGCAGACCACTGCTGTGTTACTGATTGGGCTCTATATGCTACGCGAAGCACGCCCTAATTGAACAGACCATACAAATTCATCTCTATCATATTTCAATTACGATTTTGCCCTAGAGAGTGATTCAGATTAGTTTTCTTTTTTTTTTTCTAAGCCTTTTATTTGATTCATGTTGAGTAATAAATTAATCTTAAGAAAAAATTATTTTTTTAAAAAATTATTTCATTAAAATTTTAATTAAATTATTTTGATTATAAAATAATCTAAATACATATTTAATTTTAATTTAATACTGCTCTTTATTCTTGTACAAATACTTTTTATTAAATTATTTTATATTATAATTATTATGATTGGTTGATGTTGTATAAATTAAAATTATTTTTACGCTTATGAATAATTTTTTATAAAATAAATATTCTACAAATTTATTATTGGATTGAAATATAAAATCTTCATATAATATGTTTTTCAAACATTAAAACTTTGGCTTTTACTCATTAATTTATGTTAAAATTAACATATAATATGATTTTTAAATATATTAAAATATTTATCTCTTTACCTTGTGATTATATTTTTTTAAATTATATTTGTTTACTAAAAATTATTTTGATATTTATTTTTTTTAAAGTACAAGATCTCAATTGTTAAAAAATTATTAACAATTAATAATTAATAAATATTTAATAATTTATTAAATAATATCAACATTCTTAAGATATCGCAACTCCCTTCTTGCTTTTATAAACACAATAAATTAAGTGGTTTTTTTTTTTCTTAGGGAAGACTGTAGCTTTATTTTAGCAATATTGATGATTTTTTGTTGGGAATGGTGATTTTATTTTTAGTTTTCATTTTATACTTTTCTAATTAAATACCAAAGTGGGTTAGTTTTGTGATGCAGTAAAAGTCATGACTAAAGGTGATTTCTCACTATTAAATTTATTTTTTTTTTTCTTCTCAATTTGAAAACCGTTATTTTAGAGGATAGTGTTTCTTCAATACTTTAAAAAAAAAAAAATTACATATTCAAAAGCGGTCCTTCATGGGGCAGCTTTCAATGTATTTTTTTAAAATTGTTTACCAAATTAAATTTTAAAAAAATTAATTTGACTTATTATACTTTAATTTATATTTTGAATTTATATTTATAGTCTATCATTATTTTTATTAATTATTTATTTAAATAATTACAATTGAATGAATATAACTCATTAATGAAATTAATGATTCATTATTTCATTGTTGCAGCACTCATTCTAACTGGATGACACGCCATTAATCTTTTAATTTAGAATTATTCAATTTTTTTCCTTTTTCTTCTACTTTACGAATATTAACAAGGTATTTTGGCAGAAGTCTTTAGTTACTTTCAGGTAATGCACCGAGTTTTTTTTTTTTTTTCTTTTAAGCACGGTTTGTTTTACGAAGACCTTTTTTTAAGAGAAAAGTTAGAACGTTTGTTTGAAAACCAAAAATATTACCCGGTCCTACCTTCATTAGTGATTTGTTTAAATTGGTGGTGTAAAATAAAAAAAGATAAAACAGAATGAAATGATAAAAGATACTATTATTTGAATTTTTATAATATGATATAATGAAATTTAATTGAGTGAATTTTATTTTATCTCATTCCACTCCAATCCTTATTATTTCATTCATTTTTATTAAAGTTTTTAAATAATAAAATGGAAACTTTCTTTGATTTCATTATTAAATATTTAAATAATAATATAAAAAATTTATTTCATTTTATCTTATTCTATTTCATTTTATCCTATTTTATTTCACCCACCATTAAATATCTAAACAAAACCTAGCCAAGAACACCAAAGGTTGTCGAAGTCCTAATAGGAAACTTCAACAACGCCATTTCTCCAAGCCTAAGTCTGTATCGCCAAAGTCCAAGGTGAGTGCTACCTTTATTTCTCTCTCTCAATTAATAGTATATTTGGATTGACTTTTGAAACTCAAAATCATGGTTTTGACAAAAGTAATAAGAGATAAATTTTTGTTCAAATCATAATTTTGAGGCTTTCAAAAGCTAAATCGAACGTGCTATTAATGAAACTAGTTTTCATGTTTTTCAGCTTATAACCTCGATTTCTTTAATGAGTATTTGGAAATTGTTAGATTTTTATTAGTTTCTCACTTTCTATTTTCCTTAAACCTTTTTTATAATTTTCTCATCTTGGTCTGATTTTCAGCTTATAACCTCAATTTCAGCACATTGACAGCCTAATACTCGATCGTCATTGATCGAATAGTGAATTTATGCAATAGTCTATCTTAAATTTCTGTAATAATCTATCACTTTAGTCTCACTTAATGCTATAATTTATTAAGCCATCTTTCTTTTTTCTTTTGTTGTTTTTACGAGAGCCAGAATCTGTATTTAATCCACACACTTTGACCCATGGAAGAAGAATTATTATTGGTATTGGTATCTAAAAGTTATTTTTAGATGCAAAGAAGCTTTTTCCAAGTTATATTTGAGGTTATGTTATTTCTAATTGACTTGTCACCGATAGGCTATATAGCATGCAGAAGCAGTGGGGCTTTTAATGTATGGCCAGGAGTGGGCTAAGTGGGTTGGGTTTTTATACAGGTTACAATCAAAAGGAGAAGAAAAAAAGTGGCACAGCACCAAATTGCAATTTGTGGTTCAACTTCCTCTATGCAATTTCTCTTTCTGAATTTCCTCCAAAATTCTATAAGGGTGTGTTTGTAATTATAAAAATTAAAATTGAATTGAATTAATTTGAGTTACATTAAATTAAATTGAATTAAAAATTAATTTTTATGTTTGGAACTCATTACAAAAATTATGACTTGGATTGATTTAAAAATCAAATTTTATGTTTAGAATACAAAAAATAAGAATTGAATTAATTTTATTTTAAAAAATTTATATTTTTATTTTTTTAATAAACTTTCTATTCTATTTCTAAATAAATGATTAAGGGTAGAAGAGTAAATTTAGATAAATTTCACTTAAATCCACTCGAATTCTCTTATTTTTAATAGAATTTTAAAAATAACTTAATTAAAATTCATGAGATTTATAAATATTTCTAAATCTTATTAATTCACATTTTATAATTTTTTGAACAAGAAATTTTTTTACAAATAAAATCAAATCATAAAATTATTAATTTCAAATGCACCCTATAGGAATTAATTTTATCGAATTCTTTATACTTGATTCTTATGAGCTCTTTTGTTTTGTCTTGCTATAATTTGTTAACTTAGCTACTCTATATGATTTTCTTTTATCATTTTTTGAAGAAACATTAATTGTGCTTCTTGTGATAAATAAATTGAATTCTCCTTTCTCCAATATTGTCTCGTTGTATTTGGGTTTATGCATATTTATATATGGTTTCCCAGAAAGGGTTCATTTAGGGCGGGTAGGGTGTTCATTTAAGGGGTGCGAGGCAGGTTGGGATGATGCCCCGTTGCCAAATCTATATGCTGGTTGAGGTCATTTATGATATTACATGGATATTAACATTTTTTTCTTGTACACAAGGAGCAACTTTTAAAACCAAAAATGAAAAAAAAAATTAATGGAAAATATTTCTGAAGAAACAAACAATAGAAAATTTTATAAATGAACTATACTGAAGAAAAGTTTTCCTAGAATATTTTATTTTCCATCGAAACAAATGGAGCCTTGGGTATCAATGACTTTTCTGTTTGAAAATGTTCTCCTTTATCATTTGAATTTAAATGAGTCTCCAATGGCCATTGTTTTAAAAAAATTCTCGTTAGGAGATTATTTTACTATATGGTGATGATTTGTGAATCATTTGGAAAATACCTTTACGATGACTATCCATCAGCTGAAGGTGAGTCATTTTTTTTTTTTTTCAGTTTGTTTTCTAAATTCATTAACACTGACATTCTTTGCAGTGATGTTGAAAATTTGGCTTTTTCTCTCACTACAGAACATGTTTAGGCCAAGTTGTTGTCCAAAACACTTTTCTCTTAGAACCCCTTCAGTGATTACATTGTATTTGGGGTTAGGATCACGCTCCGAGTTGAGGCTTTCTCATCCACTGCAGATTCAAGTTCTGATTTTTATGTATTTAACTCCAAGAGTGGTAAAAAGGAAAAGTTTATTCCTAAAGTACCCGGTAAAGTAGGAATTTACTTTTGTGGTGTGACTCCATACGACTCCAGCCATGTTGGCCATGCTCGCTCCTGTGTTGCCATGGATGTCCTCGTTAGGTACTGGCTTCTCATTTGGCACTTGATTTCACTTAATGTTGCATATAACTATAACATAATTTGTTAAGCAGCCTATTTATTTAATTTTTTTCGCAAGATTTATTTTCTTTTATGCAGATATGAGATTGCGTTCAGTAATGACTTTAATGTCCTTAATATGTTTGTCCATTTTTAGAATATGTGATGTTCTTCAACTTCTTGGAGGTGGTACAGAATGAAATTTCGTCGTTTCATTCTATGGACTTGATTGCCCGAAAATAGAACTCGATCTAAAGTAAACCCAATGACTTTCAAATAAAATCCTTTAGTTTTGACTCAATATTACAATTTTCTCTTTATTTTTTTCTTTATTTTCATAAAGTTTGAGACGAGAAAGCTTAGTTTATGGAATATAAATGATGATCACCCCATATCTATTCTATTCTATTCTTTTTTTTTTTTTACTGGCATTTCTATTCTATTCTTCAATGTCTCTACAGGCAAACACGCATTGATTTTGTTTATTCTCATCTGATCTTTGCCAAGCACCCCTAAATTGTTCCTAAGGAGTGTGGAGATTTTATAGCTTTTACTTGACACATGAATCTTTATCTGCACATATCTAATGAATTCTTCATAATGAAATCGGGAATATTTTATGAGTATATCAAATTAACAAGGAAGTACTGATTTTTGCACTACTTTCATTTCAAATGACGCCAGGAATTCAAATGTAAATGTTATATGCATTTCATATTGAAGCAATTGGATTCCAATTTTAGCTGGCTCCAAATGATCTTTTTAAGAGTTTTTTCTTTAACTAATTTTTATATATGGATTTGGATTTGCAATCAAGAGAGGATCTATGAATGTCAATGGGCCTGCTCTACTTGGTTTTGAAGTTGCACATCTCTTTTCTTTAATTCTTGTACTCATTGATTAAATTTGACTCAAATATAAAGTTTTACCTGTCAGATACTTGGAACGCTTAGAGTATGAAGTCAAATATGTAAGGAATTTCACTGACATTGATGACAAGGTAAGATGTTAGTTATCTTGAAGTCTTGACCTTGTGCTTTTTGATATTTTTAACGTGATTGAATCGTACATCTTGATAACCTATAGGTGAATACCTTTCCTTTTAATTTTGGCAGAATCCTTTCATTTTCTTTTTGCAGATTATTAATAGAGAAAGCCTAGTGGGCCAAGAACCATTAGCTTTAAGTAACAGATTTAGTGACGAATTTCTTCATGACATGCTTGACCTTCAGTGTCTCCTTCCTACTTACCAACCACGCGTGTCTGATCGCATCAACCAAATTATTAGTATTATACATCAGGTGCTTTTTTTCCTATGCTTCCTAGTTATCTGTTTTTGTGTGTCTTCTTTTCTTACATACAACCAGAAACGTAAGGGTGTACACTAAGTATGTCGTTAAAAGCTCTGGAAATGTAGCGTTTACTGATGATCAAAATTGTGGGAGATGTTTAATTTTGAGGATAAATTAAATGATTGGCCACATAATTTATTTAGTGTTCTTGGCAGATTATGAGAAATGGTTGCGCTTATGTAGTCGAAGGAAACGTGTTATTTTCAGTAGACAAATTCTCTAATTATGGCACTTAGCAAGAATGAACTTGGAAGAGAATATTCCGGTATAAGATTTGCTGTTGATGAAAGAAAGCAAAATCCAAAGGATTTTGTTCTGTGGAAGGTAAAAAAAATTAGATATATATTATATATAGTTGTCTAAAATTTTTTTCTAATCATTTTAACTCCAAACAATTTGATTAATATGTTGCAGGCCTCAAAGCCTGGCGAACCAAGTTGGAACAGTCCATGGGGTCCTGGAAGACCCGGATGGCACAGAGTGCAGTGCAATTAGTGCTCCTTACCTTTCCTTCTCATTTGATATCCATGCTGGGGGAAGGGATCTGATGTTTCCACATCACGAGAATGAGATTGCCCAAAATTGGGCTGCATGCTCAGAGAGTGATATAAGTTACTGGATGCATATTGGTACTGTTACTAGGAACAATCTCAAGATGTCCAAGTCACATGGGAATTTCGTCTCAATTCGTGAGGTGATTGTCTTTTGGACTTTTTGTTTGCATGTTGTTTTATCCCATTAAAAATTTATTTCACATTTTGCTTATGTATCAAACTTTTTTTATTTTGTGCAGGTAACTAAAGTTTACCATCCTTTAACACTCAGGCATTTTTTGTTGGGAACACATTATCGATCCCCAGTCAATTACTCATCTTCACAACTTGACACTTCATCGCAGGCTGTTTTCTACATTTATCAGGCAGATAGTATTGAAAGATCCTATTCTTTACTAGTTTTAGATTGTAAGCACTCAAAGTTGCATAATTTTGGGTTAAAGATGCACACTGACTTGCTGCTCAGTTGTCTTCTTTCTTTAGTTTTGTCAGGAATTTTTTTTCACCATCTTTTTTTTTTGGGGTTATTAGGCAAGTGTTAGATATGAATATTATTCATTTAATCATCTTCTATGATATGTAGTATCTATCTTGTCAAAACATATGCATTTTCCAAGTGGGTTTTATCTTTGAGCTTGTCAAGATTTGCATCTGAGTGACTATATAAAGGGCTATATTAGTGCATTTGCGTTGGTTTCATTTAATTATATTAGCAGTACTTACGCTAGACAATGTGTGCAATGCGAGTTTGACCCTCCACCCTTGAGCAGCACCCGTGTTTGTTTTTAGAGAGATGAGACAAAGATTACTTTCTTTGCTTTCCTCATATTTTATTAGAATAAATGTTGGGGGTTTGATGACAAATGAGAATACATTACTAGAGTACTAGAACTTTCACTGTTCTTTTTTCTTTTTTCCCTACTAACGAAAACGATCTTGGATATTTGGTGAAAAGACATTACAAGATTGCCAGAACTTTATATCACTCATTCGTAGAGAAAGCAAGGAGAAGGGAGTTGATTTGAGCTTTGAAACTGCTAAAATCTCTCTTGCTGCTCAAAATTGTATTGAAAAGCTACGTAGAGGGTTTCAAGAAAAAATGGCAGATGACTTGCATGATTCGGATGTGTTAAATGTTGTCCTTTCGGAAGCCCTAAAATTGTAAACTCAGCCTTAAACAACTGCAAGGTAGTCTATATTTCTCTTCCTCTATGTCTCAAGTTTTCTGTTTAAAATTTAATATTGGATATATGTTTCTTATTCTTGCAGAAGAAGCATGATATATCAATGTGTCGATTCTTTATGGAGATAGAGAAGGAAATCAGAGAGATATTATGGATTCTAGGAATATTTTCAACATTTACTTACTCAGAGGCGTTATGTTATTAGCATTGATTTTTGAAGTGACATGCTAATTAAGCGAGACAAGCTTACTAAAATTACTTTCGTTAGCAGGTTTTGCAGGAGTCGAAGGACAAGGCATTGAAACGAGTAGGATTGGTGGAAGCTGAAGCGCTACTTCTCATACAAGAGAGAGCCATAGCAAGAAGAAACAAAGATCATTCAAAAAGTGATAAAATTAGAGATAAATTAGCTGAGAAGGGCATAACTTTCATGGATGTTGGCAACGATACAATTTGGAGGCCTTGTCTTGTTGGACATAACTAATCACAGTTAAGAGGAATTTAACATTAACATATGGTTAATATGTCTTTCTTTTTTTCGTAGAGTTACATGAATTCCGGACACCAATTAGACATGAAATTAATGGCAGTCGTGAAATCTGGAGTCGGATGAAAACAAACAAATGGTCAAACCGAACACCTACGAGCATGAACCTTGTCTCAGACTTTTTAATGACAGATGGCTCTTTAATATTGGGCAGCCTAGAGATGCAAAGCTCATCCTACACTTATAATAAATGACGATGAGACCTAATCAATTTACAGAGTAATCCCTAATAAATCTTTTCTCAGATGTAACAACTCTCAATAACTAAATTACTAACAATATTGCAAGTCAAAAATAAAATAAAATTACTAACGTTATTGAAGCCATAGTGATTGTTTGCAAATGAACCATAGACAAATTGCTCCTCATCCCATTGTTTTTTTTTAAAATACTTAGAAGAGGGGTGGTGTCACCGGTTATGAAAAAATAGTTCTATTTAGTTATATGATTATATAATAAAATTTTTAAAATGTCATTTTGTGTCATTGTTCTTCATTATTTGTTACTGAAATAATGTTGTATTCTTTTAAAAAATTTTCTTAACAATTCTTATAATAATTAATAAAATAAATATTAAATAAAAAATAAATTATTTAATATCTTAAAAATATAAAAAAAATATTAAATATTTACTTTATTAAATAATTAAAAATATCAGTAAGAGAATATAAATTTATTCTTATCATTATTCTGTCAAATTGTAACTTGAAATTAAAATTTTAAATTCAACGTACATACTAAAACAAAATAATTAAGATTCAAAGGTTTAATTCTCACTTTAAAGATAAAGTCCAACTTCAATTTCGATTGCTAAAATATAAATTAGATTAAGAGTGAATCAAAATTTATTATTATTATTATTTTGTTTCGGAAAGATGAAAAAAGCAAAGTGTAAAAGAATTCTTGTAGGCGGGGATGACAGAAGCGTAGGAAGTTGTTTGTCCTAAACTCTCTCTTATCGCTCTACAGTGAAGCCCACTGGCGTATTTCCTTCTATGGATACTGGAAAGATCATGAACAAGCAGATTTTGACACGCGGACATATCTTTATAATCGGATGCAAACCTATTTATATTCCTCTCTTTATTCTATCTCTCTTGTCCGCCTCTTACCCCCTGCCCCTCTCTGTCTCTGTCTGTGTCTCTGTCTCTCTCTCCGCCGTTTTACTCAGCTCTCACTGCGCACCCTCGCAAACCCTAGACACCCCTCCCGATTTTCCATGCTTCCCTCTTGATCTCTTTCACTGAACTCTCTCTTCTATTTTCCTTCGCAAACTTTTCGAATCGGCGTTAATTGGAGGATAATTGGCGATACTCCGAGCTTTGGGAAAATCCCTGATGGCGGCTTCCACCACGAGCCAGGTCTATATTGAGGTAATTGAGGATGTCATGGGCAAGGTTCGGGACGAGTTCATCAACAACGGTGGTCCCGGGGAGGAAGTTCTTAAGGAGCTTCAAGCTGTAATTTATCTTCTCTTCTCTCTCTAGGCTACAATATGTTTCGTTTCATTTCCCCAGGTCGATGGGTTTTTTTTTTTAATATGAATGAAATTTATATCGCCATTGAAGTATGCATTGATTTGGCTTGCAAAGAATTTTCTTTCTCAGCTGGTTTGATTTAGGGCTTGGATCCGATCATTTCCGGGTTTCTGTTACCGTATGGTGTCGTGCTTATAGATTTTTTTCTGTTTTTCTTTTGTTGACAATTTATTTAGACGTGGGAATCAAAGATGATCCAAGCTGGTGTCGTCCTCGGTCCCATAGAAAGGTCCACTGCAGCTAAGCCAACGCCTGGTGGTCCAATTACTCCGGTTCACGATCTTAACGTGCCTTATGAGGGGACCGAGGAGTACGAAACTCCCACAGCCGAGATACTATTTCCCCCTGTGAGTTTCAAACCATTCCATTTATAAATTCTCCCCAGAATGTGTATTTATGAGTCAAAATTGTTGGATTGTTGATATGGGCTTCTGACTGTACAGACGCCATTACAAACTCCGATTCAAACCCCTTTACCAGGAACTGTGGATAGCTCAATGTATAACATTCCTACTGGACCTACTGACTACCCATCTTCTGGAAATGATCCAGGTGGAAATACTGAGATGAAAGGTGGAAGACCTGGTCCATACACGGTAAGGCTCATTTTGCTGGTTGACTCCATGATATATTTTATTTTTTTATTTTTTAATATGTACATTGATATTGTCCTTATAATCTTTTACAGCAACCTTCTTCTCCCTGGACGAACCAGAGGCCTTCACTTGATGTCAATGTTGGTGAGTTGCATTCAAATTCACAATATAGTGTTTAATAAAATGGCTATGTGGTAATGATGGTGTGTATTACTGTAGCTTATGTGGAAGGACGGGATGAGGCAGACAGAGGAACTTCTAATCAACCTCTGACCCAGGTAAGCAAGCCAGTGAGATCTTTTAGAAGAATGCCTGTTGTTAAAATTTGAAGAGACCTCATGGTAGAGTTTCTTTTATGAAGCTAGCAAATATTGTTCCTTTCTTGTTGCAACACATTATGCATGTTTTTGTCTAGAATGTACAGTCCAATCTTGAAGAGATAACATAGTATCTCCGTCACATTTAGATATTATTGATGCTTTGAAAAACATCCAGGACTTCTTCACAGCAGGAAAGCGAAAACGTGATGATTTGCCTTCACAATATAATGCTGGTGGATATATACCTCAGCAAGATGGAGCTGGAGATGCTGCATCTGGAGTTTTTGAATTTGAGGTATGGTCTTGCTTACTATTGGCCAATATCAAATGGATATTTTATACATTTATATCAGCTTGGTGCTTGCATATCATTTGTAAGTACTTTTGTAATGATGTTAACAGTCAAATTTGTCTGTCTTTATCATCATTGTTGTCTTGTTGTAAATGAGCTAGTGAAGATACTGGTTTCATAACATAGTTTAACTTTGTTGGATTTGGATACCTTTTTACCCTACCAGCAATGCCTTTCTTACATTTCTAGAGGGAAAAAAATGCTTGGCTGCTCCCAGGGTAGCAGGAGGTTATTGCTAACACTTGCATGGCGATATCTCTGCTCCCAGAGCATGTGCTTCTATAGTAAACAAAATGCTTCCAGCAATTTGATTAGTGAGAGGAGCCAGTGGTGGATTTGACCAAACCATCGGTGTTTTGGCAGAACCATACAACCAACTTTAGAAACTTTTATCCTGAAAAACTTGGTTTTTGCCTATGCTTTTGATTTCATGGATTAGGTAGCATCTTCAACCATTGAACACCAAATTATTAACAGTATAATTGATGAGGAGGTTGGTACCTTGTATTTTTCTTAATATTGGGATTTTATGATCTACAATTTGAGATCTGTAAAATCTGTTTTAACCAGAATTTTGAACTATCTTCTCTTACAGGAAGAATTATTAACATGTATTGCTCATAGACCTTTCCAAGCAAGTTAGTTTTCTGCTCTAGTCTGTTCAACAGTCCACATTGTGACAATTGTTTTATATATTGTCTTGCCATTCCAGAAAGTGTCGGAGGCACTTTCCTTTTCTAACTTTTTTTGGTGCGGGGAGTGGGGGCATGGCGGTTGGTGAAGGCAAGTCTTGCCAACTCTTGAAAGTGTATTCTGATTGGAGGCACCTTCTTTTCCTGTCCTTTTTTTGGGGTGCAGTGGGATTGGGACAAGATGGGGGATGGTGGATGATGGAGGCGAGTCTTTCCATCTCCACCTACATGACATCAGGCAATTTTCAAAATTGGTGTAGATAATGCAGAAATCTCTGAAAATTTCAAACATAATGGTGCGCAGTGGCAGTTTACTGTGAACACAAATGGATAATGATTTATTTAACAACTACATCAAAACTATAAGGCTTATCAACTTTCCAAAGTTGTAGACCAAAATGGAAGAAAAAGTGCCAGTCTCAATTTTTGGGGTCAGCTGTATGAATTTATTTTAATACTACATGAAGTCCTTTGCATGAAATGTCTTTCACTGTTCAGTTCTACCTGTAGATTGATTTTCCACACCAATGCCATATCATTCTTCTTGCTTTAATTGTTTTTTACTGCTGTTTATATTTTTAAGCACTTTTGCTCAATGTTATTTGGGTCTTTCTCAATTCCTTTTTTGGTGTTTACTGCTTGTAGATCTTTCTTCTGTGTTGGGGCATTATACTAGAGTGGGATCAGTCTATAAAGTAGCCTTTTTTTGCCAGGTCTTCAATTGTCGTTATAACATATCAAATGATTTTCCATTATTGAACATGTTGCATATTGACTCATTTGTTTTAAAATATTCTTGCAGCCTGAACCACACTGGCTTGTAAAAAGAAACTTGCCTAAGTGACAGTTTCTGAATACAGCATAATGTTACTCGTAGTTTCTCTTCCTTGCAGGAGAACTTGGAAGATTCATGAGATGAAATGTTTTTCTTGGAATCTTGATATCTTATCTTCTCTTTTCTCTTGTAATTTTTGAGGCATTTGATTGTGACACCAGTTATTCAGCTCTTAATTCAGTCATGATAAAGGTTCCGATTTCTAAGTAATTGTTTGTACTGATATTCTAGGTTGAGTGAACTTGATTGCTATTTGGGAGCAAGTTGACAATCTGTGAATTATTTTCTTGTATTTTTCAACTTTAGAAGTTTGAAAAAATTGTCTACTCAGATTTGTTTCTCCAATCCAAAAGCTTGTATTTTTCAGTTTGTCTTTACTGTTTTCCGTTCTTCATTTTTGCCTAATTTGGAAAGCCAACTTCATTTGTATCACTGACTATTTGAGGTAATTTAACAATTTCATTTATTCTCTTAAATTATTTGCTAGACAATTTAAGGTAAGCTAATGTGGTAAACACTGAACTGCAGTTAATTTGTGTGTTCTTTCATCTCATCTTCATATCTCAAGCTAATTAGAGCTTGATGTCATTATGCTGTCTATGGTCGCTCTATTATTTCTGCAACAGCTTGTGTTGTTTTTAGTTTTAAAGCTTGCCATATTTAAGGTTGAAATGTTCAAATAGGGCTAAGAGAAAAAGTTGAAGTCTATTAAATCAGCAGACACCAGATTGTTATCTGTTCTCTTGGGAATGAGATCATGTTCATGGTAAGCATAATATATTTTTAGGGGAAGAGGTAGCAGATTTGATGCTGGGGCTTCATCCCAATCCCTCACCTGTGCCAATTGTAATCATTCAATTATAGTATTTAAAAAATAATAATTTTCCCCTGGTGGATTCTGAATCTTTAAATGAATTTAGTCCTCTGTTCCAGGCTCTTTGTTTCATTTCTTCTATATTTGCTTTCATACATCTGTTCTTGGACAGATTTATCCTGTATCACAGTGTGTGCTTCTGTCCTGTTGTCTTTTGGTCTTAACTCGATTAACTTTTGTTATAGGAGCTTGATCTATCTTAATTATTTGGAAAAACTGCTTTTCTAGTCACTGCAGCTAGAATAGCCTTTATTTGACGACATATCAAATTGTCCTTCTCAGCAATTTTGTCACTATCCAACTGATCTTCCGTAGCAGACCCAAAAAAAAAAAAAAAAAACTGATCTGCAGTATGAAATTTGCTCAGATGGCTTTATTACAAAGTCTAGATCCCTAGCTTCTTTCCCAGCCCAGCCCACTCTTGTACATCATTCTTTTGGTTTTTTACAGTACACAAGCATGCTTGTATTTCTGTCTGTTAATTCATTGACTTGCTTGGTTGATGGAAAGGTTTATTCAGTTACTGAACTGTTGAACATCAATCTTTCAGGTATGTGGAGGGGGCATCTCCATTGATGCACGTCACACTACTTCAAGAGGAAAAATGTCAGCGCATTTGGAGAGGCCAGCTTCTAGGATTCCTCAACTTGACGGACCAATTCCTTATGATGATGAGGTGCTTTCTACTCCAAATGTGAGTAGTGATAGATTTTTTCTCCTTCCTGCACTCATACGAGCTTGTAATGAAATACTTCGCTATTTGGTCTTCCCTCTACATACAAATATGCATTTGTACATTGTTTACTTATTCTGATTTCCTGTTTCTGTACTTTGCTTAATAGACACCTCAGCTTTCAATTTTGGCAATTAATAACCCTGTTGATTGTTGAAAAATGTTTCAATAGCCACCTTTATCTATTTTTTGTTAGTCAATTCATATTCAAACCACTCTTAACTTGAATGTTTTCAACTACCGGTTCTTCCTTCGTTTGCTTATTGAAAAATATTCAAACTTTGAAACGCAATTTTCTAAAAAATGGTTAAAATGCAAATAACCCCATTCAACTTTGACCCTTTGGCAAATAACTTCTAGTGGTTTCAATTTTGGAAATTAACCCGCTTAAACTTTCAACATATGGTAAATAGCTCCTTCAAACCAAACCTGCACATATTAAGAAACTAAACTTTCATTGAAAATACAATTGCACAAAATTACAACAGTAACTTGGGAACACATTAGTTCAGTCAAGTTCAACCACAATCTATACTCAATTAATCCAATTTCCTGACTTTCTTTCACTTAATAAATGGAATGGGCTATTTTCCATATGTTGAAAGTTTGAACAGGCTAATTGCCAAAATTGAAACCACAAGGGGTTATTTGCCAAAGGGTCAAAGTTGAAGAAGGTTATTTTCATTTTAACCAAAAAAATTAGTCATTTCTTTGAGTACAACTTGGCTATTGAGATGTTTTTAGAAGTTAAAGAAAGTTAATGGCTGATATTTAGAAGTTAAGAGGTTGTATTTTCCCCAATTTTTTTGCAGACTACCTTATACCTTGTTGGAGCTTAAGTTATATTCTATTGAGTTACACATTGGCTTGTTTATAGGACTAATCCTGTATTTCACGTGGACTTCTTTGTAATTTGAGTTATTTCTTGTTGCTTTTGTTGATAAATTAAAACGAAAAAGACCTTTAGATATATCTCTTCAGAAGTGGATCATTTTGGTAAGTACTATAGTAAGTACTCACATTTGCATGGGTGTCTGTTTAATTTAGTGTTAATGTGAGCTTCTTTTTTTCCCAGGTTCATCATTGTTGAAAACAGGTTGACCATAACTGTAATTCTGAGGAAATATATAACTTTTAAAGTGATTTAATGCATTGAAATAAGTATTTCAAATTCTTTAAGTGGTTACTTTTTCAATTCAAGATGGATTTTGTAATATTTATATGATTTGGAACCTGAACTAGTTGCATATTTAACAAAGGGATAGCTTTGATATACCAAGATTAATGCTATTTTTGGTGCCTGAAAACTGCAATTGATTGGATGGTATAATATTTAGCCAAAAAACAATTGGATGGTAAAATTCCAGTTCATTCATTCTGTGCTTGCTAATCTATTAATCTTTTAGAGTTTTAATTGAAATTGTGCTCGACAGTTTTCTAACCAGGTCTTGCATTCCATCATCTTACTGGTTTTATTTCACCCTGTTGCAGATATACAATTATGGAGGAGTGTTCAGTGAAGACTACAACATTGCCAATACACCAGCTCCTCCTGGTAAATTGTGAACGTAGATATGTTACTTAGTTTTTGAAGATTTATGTGGCTTATCATATATGTATCTATCACAAATGTTACGAATGCATAATTTTTTTTCTTAATTATTAGAAGTACCGGCAAGCACCCCTGCTCTCTTTGCTCAAAATGAGGTGCGAAATGATGGTGATGATGATGATGAGCCCCCATTAAACGAAAATGATGATGATGATGATTTGGATGATGTGGATCAAGGAGAGGAGCAAAATACACAACATCTTGTTTTGGCCCAGTTTGACAAGGTCACAACCTCCTTCCTCCACTTTCTGTGAATTAGATGTCGTGTTCTGTAGCAATATGAACAGTTAAGGGTTTGGGATTGGAGAATCATTTTTTGAGACTAATGGTTGTCTTACTACAAATTTAGGTGACACGTACGAAGAGCAGGTGGAAATGCACACTAAAGGATGGCATCATGCACATAAATAATAAGGACATTCTCTTCAATAAGGTGTGTTAGTCTTGAAGTAAGAACAACTAATGATATTTTCTCATCCTTTTGGTTCAGTTTATCAAATTGTCACGATGGATGATACTATGCTCTTCTGCAGGCGACAGGAGAATTTGAATTCTGATTTTGTTGGGGATTGGTCTGCCATTCAGTGGCAGTGCTTTGGTCAAGCATAATTTAGAGGTGTCATTGAGTGTTTTTGTAGTCTTTCTTTGATTATAATTACTGAGCGAAAGCTCGAGGAAGAGAGAAAATCCTTGTTACTTTCGAGACTGTTGTTTTGATATTGGCCTGTTGTACATAAAGGATGAGCAATTTTTGGCCTTTACATGGATAGGTACTCGGGCATTTCCTGAAATTCACCATTTGTCAAGTGGGATATATGTAGTTCCATTAGCTATGTGCACTTGGACATTTTGGTTAATCTAAGAATTGCGTTGTATGATAATGATATATTTATTTAGGCCTTGTTTAAATTGTCGTGTCTCTCTTGGTTAGCTTTTGGGCCTCCATAAGAAAAGGGCGAGAATGTCTAGTGTGCAAGACTCTTTTAACATAGTACTATTGGTCTCTGAAACTTTGGACAATAAAAGAAAAAAGGATATATTGATATATGAAAATTACGAAATATGTTTTCGACAATGGCAACTATTGTCATGCATGCGCTTTTCAGGATTAAATGATTAATGGCTCATTTTAGTAAATGTGGTTTTCTTTATACGATCGAGAAGGACGTAGTGTACTTGTGTTCGTTTCCTTTGTTGGCTTCTGAGTTGAGAGCTCTGGCGTATGTCAACTGCCATGTTTTAACCATTGGGATGCGCAAGTTTGGCATTGTAAAATTGTATTTTGTTTTGATTCACTAACCCACCCATCTTATTTTATAAAGAGTAATTGCAATATTTTAGATTGAGTTACTCTGTTTTCTCTTAACAGAATAACAACTCACTGAACCAAATTAGTACCTTTTAACTTGAACGAACTTGTAACTCTTGACCGTATGATACTATTTTTGAAGTGTGGCACATAGTTTCCATTCTTGCTCGTAATCATTCCCAATACCCGTTTTTTCAGCGATGAGAAATAAAACAACAGATCACATAGTTTACTCAGAAAATCATCTAATCAAAGATATGGTAATAAGAACACCTTTTTGGCCGTCAAATTAATTTTGAAGCACGTTTCCTTTTCTTTCAAAACTTAATGTGTAGTAGGATCGTTCATATTTAATTTTTAGTGAGGCCATTGCTATCAAAGATAAATTGTAAGTTGCAACATACAGTTGACATTAGGAAAATTTTTGCTCCCTCCCTCTTGGAGGAAGTACTTTTGTCACCGTGTCATTGTGTGAGTCTTACTCTTATCAATGGGACCTGCACAATCAGTAAGATCCACATAAATTATAGTGAATTAAATTGCAAAGAGAAAAGTAAGAATGTCCTTAATGCTATTTTATCCACACGGATAGGGTGAAAATCGAGAAATAGGTGACAGATTTTTGAGATTTGTATGCATGTAGAATTTTTTAATTTTTCTTAAAAGCAACAAAATAACATCACCGTTTCTTACCAGTCTTCAACACTATTTGCATTGAAGGGAATGTATTTGTAATTGAACCTTAATTATGTTAAAGAAGATATTTGTAATTAATTGACCGAAAAACAAAGGATGGGGAAAGAGCAGAAGCTCCGTTCCTCCTGTGGAAACACCCTACAACTAAAAATAGAAAATAATCTACAATATACCATGTACCGTGGAGACACAATAAGAACAGAGAGAAAATCTTTGGTGAATTTCACTGGGCATGGTTCACAAAAACGCATTGCTTTCGGAAGACATTACACAAAGATGATGGCTCTGGAAATGGAGCCATAGCTGGATGTTCCCACCCTGTGGTAGGCGTGGAGGATGTGGATGAACTCCTACACTCATTGCTACTGCTACCATTGCCATTGTTATCAGAAGCTCGAGGTTGTGCAGCAGTCTCTGCAGACCATGGCTGTGGGGACAGGATGAGTGGGGATAATAAGGGAATAGCCCTTGAACTTGAAGCTTCAGCAAAAGGGTTAGCGGGGCGGCCATTGAGGACCTTATCAATCTCAAGAGACGCCGGGGCACGCTTCTGTAGCCTTGTGGGGCATCCTCCCGCTCTGCCTTTCGTTCCCTTCTTGATCATGTTGGGTTTGTCCTCCATTAATGACGTTGCTAATTTGCTTGAATGAATTAGAAGTTTAGTAGTTCTCGGAGACTACGGCTTTATCAGGTTGCAGGAAGCTTTATCTATGATCCCTTGGCTTGGGTTGGGCAGGGAAGGGTCAGTTGCAAAGATTTAAGAGGAAGGGGGTAGGACAGGACAAGACTGGGGTGGTAAAGTTGACTTTCCTTCGGTAACGGACAGTTGCTGAAATGGGAGGTAAACAGCCAAATGATCCTACGTTTGGGTGGTTTATGGCATCTGTAGGACAGATGACTTGTCCCAAAAGCCAATATTTGCTCATTCAAAGCTTTCCTTTTACTATTTTTTTATATTATTATTATCCCAAAAAAATTGGAGAAGAATGGGAACGCGTGTCAATGTCATGCAAGCCTGGCCTCGGACAACTCACAGTCATGGCTTCTTGGCCTGGAGCATCTTTATATGGAAACATCTACAGCCACAGTTTACTGTTATTAGTGTAAAAGTTTTCAAAAGATATGCTATTTATACACTATTTGCATTTAGGACGGTGCAAGTGTTTCCATATAAATTTAGCAGTTTAAACTTTTTTATTGGTTAAATTTAGACATTGCCACCTATGCAATTAATTGTGCATAATTATTTTTTAAAAAAATTAAGCTAAGAGAAAGTTTTTTTCATTTTAAAGTTAAGACAAATCATCAATTTCGACAAAAATTTATAGTAAGAATACAAATTATTTATTCATAAAATAACTCATGATTTGAATTCAAATTATATAATTGTCATGAGCAACAAGTCGACTAAATAAACTAACATCTTAGCAATCGTGCATAATTATTTATGAGTTATCAAGAGGTTAACAGTCCATTTGGGTACACTTTTTAAAAAAAAATTTTAAAAAAATGCTTCAATACATTTTGAAGTGTGTTTAGATGTAACTTTTAGAAAAAGTAAAAATTAAAAAAAAGGTTAATTTATTTTTTTTTAGAAGTTAATGATCTGTGATTTCTGAAAAAAATAGAATGAGAAGTAATTTTTAATATAATTTTATAACAAAAAATATCCTTTATCTTTATTAAAAATTACATTTCATATCATCTCTTTTTTCTCCTTATAAATCCTATTCACATATACCTTCCTAGGTAGTTTTGTGAATTACATTTTAAACAATACAACTTTAAGTCATTATTTTCTAATGCCTTAAATCGAATTGTGATATCAATAACTATATCACTTAAAGAAAGTAAAATAAAATAATATTAATAATATGTTATTAAGCTTTTGAGTATATAATTAGACATATTTTTATTACTTTACGTCTCATTTTTTATGACGTTACCATAATATACTTAAAAACCTCACCGTCCCTATTATGTTATCCTATTTAATCATATCTTATATATTATAACTCATCATATTTTACATTTAGTTATTTTTTCAGTAATTTTGATATAAATAAAGTACTTCTATTATTTTTTATTCAAATAAACTTAAATTTTTTTTTATTATTTAAAGTTATTTTTTAAATATTATATCTAAATATAAAATTATTTAAAAAAATTATTAAAATAAGATATATGAAAAAAGTATTTTTTTTTAAGTTTATCTGAACGAACCTTAACTTTATTTCTTTTGGATTCACTTTGGTGTGCCTTTAAAAAAAAAAACATTTAGATATAAACTTTATATGTAAAAATTTATTTCTTTTAGATTCACCTTGGTGCCTCCTGGAGTATTTGCTAGCTGTGTTTATCAGTCATAAATGTGAGCAGCCATTTATGTCACTGTAAATTATTATTATGACAAAACTGGATTGTAATATTTTAATCAGACAAAATTTATTCTAAAAATAAAAAGTTACAACTAATAGGATAATTATTTAATATTTTTATTTAAATAAAAATAAATAAATAAAATTAGACAATATTATAGAAGTAAATGATTTATTAAACAGTCGAAAAGCATTCAGCAATTATACTAATAAATAAAAAATTCTTTAGCTTCAAATAGCCAATTGAATAAAAAAAATTATTTTAAGAAATATTCTACAGACATGCCAATGAATTTATATAACATACAACTTAGTTTAAGAAGCGACAGTTAAAAATAGTAGTTACTTGCAAAAAATGTAAGCCTCGGATGTGTCCAAGCCATTTTTAAATTTTAAAAGAGAGAATCTTAAGAATATGAATATAATAATAATCTGTTATATTATATTATTTAACGTGTGTAACTGTAATTAGATAGACTATTATTATTTTTTATTATTCATATCTTAATAATAATTAGCATTAATTGAGGTAGTATCCTATGTTTAAAAAGAAAGAATTTTTTTTTTGAAATTTTGAAATTTTCTTTTGATTGACTGAAGAGAAAATTAAAAAAAAATAAAAAAAGTATAAAAATAAAATATTCAAAAATTTTCTTTGAGTTTTCTCTTTATTTCAAATTTTAATTTTTTTTCATTTTCTTTCCATCAATTAAAACAAAGAGTTAAATGTAAAAATATTATCTGGCACTCGTTATAGTTAACAATCTCTTTTTAAAATGTGCCGGAGCAAAAAAATAATTTATTTATTTAGATAGGTTTGTAAGGGTGTACAACACGTGTTGTATGGTTGTCAAAGGAGCCACATATTAGAGAGAGTTATTTATATTTTTTTTAATGTGAATTAAGAATATTTTCACATGATTTGACTTATTTGAATCGTCCCAGGCCTAATTTGTCTAAGGGTATGATCATTTCTATAAAATGAAATTTATAGAATTTCAATTACAGTTTTACCTAAAGATGTAACTCATTTTTATTATGCTCTAATACACTGACATTTTAAATTTTTTGAAGAAGATAAATTGTGAATGGAGAAATTCGCTATAAATTCATACACAGACAAAATACATACAACGAATATTATTAATACAAGTATCAGAATTCGTTGGCCATATAACCTTGTAGATATCTGCCTAAAAAAAATACACTAATTCTTAAATTGAAGATATCAAGAATAAGTTTTCATAAAGCCTTGTTGATAATAGATACAAAGATAATAAATAGAGGGTATGGTTCGATTATTGGGAATCAAATTTTAAGAAGATAGTAATATCATTATCACTCATATATTAAAATGATTAAGTTTATGGAATAATTTAAATGAGACGAACTTTAGTTCATACCAAAAAATAGAGACAAAGTTGAATTATCTTTTCACCTTAGTACCTGGTGTACACATTTTTTTCTATACAAACTAAATTTTACAAAAATATTAAAAATTATCTTTGTAGTCTAATTATTGGATACATAAAAAAAAAGAAAATATGGGATATATATACAAAAATGTAGAAAGGGGACTTTTAATTTGCCTGAAGAAATCTGCCATGGTTTTCTTCTTGGCCAACTGCAAAATGTGGAACAACGATCACATGAAATATGGGTTTTCTGTAGCGACCAAATAATTCGTATGAAAAAAAACCAAATGATGGTGTCAAATAGATATCATATTAGGATTGAAGGAACAGAGGGGATAATGAGCTGGTGCTTGATTTACCTTCTTGAGCGCTGGTAGATGCAGGGATTTGAGATGAAGCGCGTGCGGTAGGAGTTTTGACTTCAAATTGTTTCCGGAGCAAAGAATTTACAGCTCCTCTCAGCTTCTCCATCACACTAACATCACCAGGAGTTCTCGTAGGACTCAATGCTTCAGGTATCACCTGAGACACAGTTTTCTCTTTCACTGAAACACCCTTGTCCCATGTTTGGTCGGTGGGGCTGGTATTCTTTCCACTTAGTGGATGAGACGAGGACGATGAAGGTTGCGGAGTCACTGGAGCTGATGAATTCCGTAGGGCGATTGAAGAAGTTTGGGAGGATATATTGGCAGCAGGAGTTTGTGGAGCAGAGAAGGACAAAGAATTTTGATGCTCTGCAGGTTTGGAAACAGCAAGGCCTTGAATTTTGGATTCTATAGAATGTGCTGCATTTGACCCTTCAGCATAAGCTGGTGTCAGTTTCTCGGCAACGGTTTCAGTCATTGTCTTGTTTGGACCAGGAGGAGTAGAAGTTGCAGGTTGAGTTGTTCTCTGGGAATTACTGACAGGACTAAGTGGCTTTTCTCGATCTTGTTCCACTCCCGATTTGACAGTGCTCGGCAAAAGATGCTTCTCAGAGATTACCGGATTTGCTCTCGGATGCTGCCTTGCATTTTCTTTGTATCCCTCAGGTGCCAGCTCCGATTCGTACACTGAAATGTAAAGTTGACACAAGCAATTTATATAAAAAGGGGAAGGAGAAAGGAAAGAAAGAAGCACAACTCTTTGGGAAAATTAATAAACTAAGGCCTTCAATGATGGTTTATTACTAGGTGCTCCAAGGTATTCAGCATCTTCTTCTTCTTCTTCTTCCTCGTCATCTTCTAAGCTGACACCCCATGAGGGAGTGAAGTTCCCTTCGTCCTGTCTTATCTTGATGAGGCTGTTGCGCAGTTTCTTGGCCCTCTCCTTAACTTTGGTGAGAACTGATTTCTTCTGATAATGGCCATGGTCTTCTTCCGGGTCAAGGTGCTTCAGCCTCTCGAAGAAAGGGGAGGAGGGGGAAGTAGAGGAGGGGGAGTAGGTTGGTGACAGTGACACCCTAGAGGCTTCTCCTCCTGTAAGTCAAAAACAGGAACTCAAGTGAGAATATGATTTTTCTGTGGCCTTGACATTCTAATCATAACTCTCTGATATGGCAAATACGATTTTTCTGTGGCCTTGACATTCTAATCATAACTCTCTGATATGGCAAGTCCCACATTTCTGGGATTCTTTTTATAACAAAATAAGGCATATATATATATATATATATTTATAACATAATAAGGCATAGGCATATATATATATATATATATATATATACGGAGAGAGAGAGAGAGAGAGAGAGAGAGAGAGTACATATATTGAGTATAAATTTTGAACACTTATATCGCTTAATAATTTTTTTATAAAAATACGAATTAAATTGATTAAACTGTTGAATCATGTAATATTTTTTTGATGATTATACATGTTAAATTTGAGATAAATTAAACGTTCATAGGTATATAATCTAATAATTAATATTTACTTAGATTTTAAAAAACTCATTGTACATTAAAATAAAATAGTACGACGAAATATCAATTAATTTTTAAATTATATGAAATTTTATAAACTTAATTTACTTTAGAAGAATTTTTAATCCAATGATTGAATTGATGGAATTTAATGTTCATAAAAAATTATTAAAAAGTATAAATATATAAAAACTTACACCACCTGATATAAGTAAATCTTCACCCATATATATATATATATATATATATATATATATATATATATATATATATATATATATATATATATATATATATATATAGGTGACTTGTCCCTAATTTTGAAAAGATTCAATTCTTTGTTACATTATCCCTAGTTCTTTCTTGTGCAAGGGAGAAACTAGTATTTTACACTAGAGAAATCTAGTTATCATTTCTCTCGTAGATTCAGGGCGCTTTTCTTACAAGTTACAACATGGTTTAACATTGATTTTGTTTCATGGCAGTGATAATTAAGATTTGTGTCTGAAGCCATGATATTTAGTTAATGTTAAAAAAGGATTACCTCGGAGGAATTGTTCCACGGAAGCGATGGTAGGAGATCTTGAAGTATCAACATGTCTGTGCGGGCGATCGGGCAGAGGCATTTCTACGACCAATTCCCTGCACCGCAGTGTGCCTCAGCCTTTGAATAACTCTGCTTTTTTATATTTGTTCGTTTTATGGGTAATAATAATAGGCAGAAATTTAAATCAGAATGAACCGTGCTCGAGCACTTGCTTCCGGGGTTCTTGCACTGCGCAATGATCTTGAGCCTAACACACACCTTCGTTTGCTATTATAACTCACAAATAAGTACTTCCCCGAATTAGTTATTTGACCAGGTCAGGATGAGATAATTTGTTGTTGAAAGTTGATATAAATATGCTACAATTTTTTTTTAAAAAAAAAAAAGCAACAATGGGCGTCTGGCATGACAAGTTAGGCTGAATGAATATACGACTTGCTTTTTTTTATTCAAATTCTTCTTTTCCTACCATGAGTAAGATGATATGTATGCTTTGATAAATTAAATCACTATGTTTTAACTTAATAATTTTGATGATAACAAATAACATATACAATTTATAAATGGTATTAACGATAAAGGAAGCCTCAAATGAATATCTTAAACCTGAGGCAGCAAAACTACATATTGTCCAAGGCTATCTTCAAAGTTCCAACTAAAAGTTGCAAGTGATCTTTCTTTAAAGGAAGCATCAGATGATTGGACATCATACCGGTTTATTACATTCGATGCATGTAGTCTTGGCAAGACCTTTTCAGAACTTCCTGAACCTGAACGTCCGAACAATTTGATTGGGGCAAGTTGGAAACCATGAATTCATGGGTTCTAACCCACTGAAGATATGCTGCTTCGTCGGCTGTGATCAGCAGTAAATGCACTTAGTGACGAAACACTTTTGAGTTTAAAAGCACGTATTAATACAAAATTTTAAAATTTTAAGGTGTTAAGTTTACAAATCTTTTTATTTATTTGGCTTTCACTTACTTTATTTTTTTCTAACGTGAAACTTCTTCACTCACGTTCCATTCACACTTGAATTCCCAACAATCTCCCCTTCAAGTGTGAATCCTTATACGAGCATGCTCTCCGTCGAATAGAAACCTTTTTTCGAGTATTTTTTGGGGTCACCTTAAGGACATTCTACCACCAAGCTCACTTCTAAGAGTCACGTCTCTCCACACTTGTCACCACTATCCACTTGAGTGTGCGTATACTTCACAACACAAGCTGGCCGGACCCATTTTCCACTTGAGCCACGCCTTATGACTCCACATAGGCTTGCGATTCATTCTCTTCTTTCTCAAGGGGGCAGCAACCATGAAAGCATCAACCACGGTGAGCCAGTTCGTCAATGGGTCTGGCCTCCACAACAGAATAACAAAACTCGGCTGAAATAATCCCTACGGCCCCTTAGAATGCTTGTAAACGTAAAATGGTCTGTTTTCAACACAACTTGCCTCCCTAATTAAAGAAAAGCGGACCAATGCTTCCTCTCCATCACCTAAGTTGGAAAGATCAGCAATGAATGCATTCCATGAGAATATTTGATCCCATTCCCTAACACCAGAGCAAACTTTCCATGAGATGTGCTGTTTTTGTTTTTTGGTCATTTTCTTTTAACTTGAATACTTTCCTTTGAAGTTATTTCTATATAAAATTTAAAAATTAGATAAATTATTCCACAAACATGACAAGTGATAATGGGTGTTCTACTTGTTACGCGTGAGCTTTTCTTTGCCTCTGCGTAGCAAGAAAAAAACAAGTGATAAATAAAATAAACTATTGAAAAAATTAAAATTAAAAAATAAATATTTGGTTTTGTATTATTACAATATTAATTATTCATCACTAGTCATTAGTTATATAACTCATAAAAAATATTGATGATATTTTTTGTATTAATATTAATTTCTTTGATCCTTTAAGATATTTTTCTATGCAAGTAATGTCAATTCTTTTTAAAATAATTAGTCTAATACTTATGCAAATAGATAATAAATAATATTAATTGAAGAAACAAAATATTTCATATTCATATTTAAATAATTAAAATTATTAAACTGATTATTTAAAAATTAAACTTTTAATCAGTTATGAGCAATAAAAAAAAAGAAAAAGTATTACTCCCTCCGTTCTTTAATAAGTGTCAATTAAGGTAATGGTACGAGGATTAAACAAGTTATCAAATAATATTAATTACATGAAAAAAAATTATTATGTCTTACTAAATTACCTTTTTGACATCAAATTAAATAACATAAAAGAGTAATTTATTGAACTGTCAAATGATAAAAGGTGTCAAATGATAAAAGGAAAGCTCCAATTAATTTTATCTCGATCGAAAGCAAAAGTAGGTTTAGTAAATTAAATTAGTTTCAATTATAGCCTCGTTATTAATTTTCTTCCTCACTCTATTCGCAATATCCTCTCCCTACTTTGACAAGCAGCGAAAATAGTGCACTCACTATATTGATACCTGTTCCTTCTCTCCCTCTATTCGCTCTCTGTCCGCTCGGTACTGGTAGGCACCCGTGCGCTATTTGCTGGAAGCGGGGGTAGGCCCTCACCCACTCTATTTTCTTGTTTTGTTTGTTTTGGAGTTGGTTTTTCTCTCCTTTTGGTCATATCTATTTAGATATTGAGCTTGGTTCTCTAAATTTATATCTCTTAATGATAGATCTAATGTTTTTGTCTCTTGTTTAGGGCGTTTTAAACTTCTTTTTAGTGGAAGTTTTTGTATATATCTGTGTGGCTCCTTTATCTTTTATAGTCTTACAAGTAGAAAAAAAGTTCAGATATATTATAAAAAGAAATTTTTTACATTCTTTAAATTACAGCACTTATAATGTCAGTATTCGTTATGAAAGATATTTAGTCATCGATAATTTTTTAACAAAAAACAAAGATATAAATTGTGGTTTACTTAAAAGCAAAGAATGTATTTATTTTCTTTAATTATTAGATTTGTTATTTTTTCTCCTATTTATAAATACGGTTAAGCTTTTATCGAAATGATATTTTTCTTTTATGTTCTCTCTCTAATTTCATGTCCCCTTCCTCTCCACTAATTTTCTCTCAGACTTCATTAATCTATTAATATAAAAAAAATTTGCCATTCCAATTTGAAAATTTCATTCGGTAACTAAAATTTTAAAAATATGAAATTACAAACGTTTGTAATTTCCCACCAAAATTGTTATATAAAACAAGGCTAAAATTGATTCTTCAAGATTAAAACAAATAAAGATGTATCATTAGTTGAAATAGATCCAAATATGGAGTTACCACAATCTGACATTGATAATGGGGTAGATAACTAGAGGAAGCACCTATTACTCCACCAAATCTTAATGTTGATGTTGCAAATTTAATTTCTGACCTCAATCACAATCCAAATTCTCTACTGACTGAAATATCTTTATTAAATTATTTTTTGTTAGACTCAAATAACGAGCCATGTATAAAATATGATATACATCTGGAAATGAGATTTCAAACATAACGGTAACTAGACTTCAATATAGGTACTAGATTTACTTTTTATATTATTCTCGTATTTTTTTAATTTGATTTCTTGTTTCTATATGCTTATTTACTAAATACATGGACTTGGTTATATATGTGTTCAATATAGATGTTAATGTGTTGTTATCGTCGTTAGATCTTTTAAAAGAATATTAAGAGTTTAATTTTAATTTATTATTAATATATAAAATTTTATATTATTATTTAATTATAAAATTATAAAATTATTTAAAAATTAATTAAAATAATAATTAGTTAAAATGTTAAATATTAAATAATATATAATTAGATAATAATATAAAAAAATTTATACTGATAATTTAAAATTAAATTTAAATATTAATATTTAATATAATTTATTAAATATTTATTAGTTATTATTATTTATTATAAATATTAAAAGTTTTAAAAATAAAATTAATAATTAATAAATATTTATTAAATCAGCTTAAATAATTGTACTAAAAAGAAAAGATAACAACCTAAATTTTCTCTTTACTTAAAAAAAAAAAAAGAAAAAGATGATAGCGAAACAATGCTTGGTATGTCGTCGTCCATTTCCGCTTTCCACTTGACATAAGACACACACAGAGGTGCCTCCTGTCCTGAGTCCGAGACGGAATAGTGTGATTGTTTTGTTGGCAACAAAAAGCAAAATAGAATAAAGAATAGAATTGAATCCAACATATACAAAAAGAATTAGAAAACCCATCAAAAACCCTTATCTATCTCTTCCTTCTGCCTCTGCCTCTGCCTCTGCCTAACCATGTCCTCCTTCGCTGCCTCCAACCACCTCAGCGCTACTCTATCCACCCCTCTCCCTCGTCGCCGGCATCAACCCACGCGACCCTCTTCCCTCAAATGCCACCTCTCTTCTTCCCAGGACCCCGATTCCTCTGACTCCACTCTCCTCAAAACCCTCTCCAAGACCATCGCTGTCTCCTCCGCCGCCTCCGTCCTCTTGCACTGCACCCCACTCCGTTTCATCATTCCCAATGGATCCGTGGATTTAGGCGTCGGCGGAGGCGGTAATGGTGGGGGCTGGGAAGGAGGAGGGTGGTTCGGCGGCAGTGGAGGAGATGGCAGTGGAGGGTTCTGGTCTAGGCTTTTGACGCCGGCTGCGGCTATTGCCGACGAATCCCCGTCTCAGGAGTGGGATTCTCATGGGCTGCCCGCCAACATTGTGGTTCAGCTGAATAAGCTCAGTGGATTTAAAAAGTATAAGATTTCAGAGATTCTATTCTTCGATCGGAGGAGATGGACAACGGTGGGCACCGAAGATTCCTTCTTTGAGATGGTTTCTCTGCGGCCTGGTGGTATATACACCAAGGCCCAGCTTCAGAAGGAGCTTGAGACCCTGGCTACCTGTGGCATGTTCGAGAAGGTTGATTTGGAAGGGAAAACCAATGCCGATGGAACAATCGGGGTTAAAATTTCGTTCACCGAGAGCACTTGGCAGTCAGCCGAGCGGTTCCGCTGCATCAATGTGGGTTTGATGCAGCAGTCGAAGCCCATTGAGATGGACCCGGATATGACCGATAAGGAGAAGCTCGAGTACTTTCGGAAACAAGAGATGGATTACAAGAGGAGAACTGAGAGGGCAAGGCCGTGCCTTTTGCCAATGCCGGTGCATATGGAGATTCTGGACATGCTGAAGGAACAAGGGAAGGTGAGCGCCAGGTTGTTGCAGAGGATTAGGGACCGAGTCCAGAAGTGGTACCATGATGAAGGCTACGCATGCGCCCAGGTGGTTAATTTTGGGAACCTCAACACTAAGGAGGTTGTCTGTGAGGTTGTAGAAGGGGATATCACCCAACTGGCCATTCAATTCCAGGATAAGCTTGGCAATGTTGTCGAAGGCAACACTCAAGTCCCAGTGGTACGAAGAGAACTTCCCAGACAGGTACATATAGTTATGTTGTATTGAAGGCTTATTTATGCAGCCAATTTAGACGGCCACAAGCCTACAAGTGCTTGTTATCTGCCCAAATGATATGTTTATCTACGAACTATGAGTAGTAGCTGATTTATATGATTATTTTCTTGTCTCAAATATCAGGGTGTTCCATGATTATGCTTTGTGCTTGGTTTTTTGGTCCTTAACTTGTTTATTTGTTTAAGTTATTCACTTAGTAGATATTTGTATTGGATTAACAGCTTCGCCCAGGTTACACTTTTAACATTGAAGCGGGGAAGCAAGCTTTAAGAAACATAAACTCCCTTGCTTTGTTTTCGAATATTGAAGTGAATCCTCGTCCTGATGAGAAGAATGAGGGAGGCATAATTGTTGAAATTAAGCTAAAAGAGTTAGAGCAGAAGACAGCTGAAGTCAGTACTGAGTGGAGTATTGTCCCAGGACGAGGAGGGCGTCCCACTTTGGTATTTCTGTCAAATCAAATATCCATTTTGTTCGCCAACAGTGAAATTTTGTCTGCTCAATTCATCTAATTGCTTTCTATTCAATGTTTGTGCAGGCTTCGCTGCAGCCAGGTGGGACTGTTACTTTTGAGCATCGGAATCTTCAAGGACTGAATAGATCTGTTTCTGGTTCTGTGACGACTAGCAACTTCTTCAATCCTCAGGTACATAGTTCATTGAGTTTTCTTCATTTATTCAAGGAATAGTTTAATGTCTCATCTATGCTGGCATTGGTATCATAAAATGCCCTTCATGTTTTGCCTTAGGATGATCTTGCATTTAAGCTAGAGTATGCACATCCGTATCTGGATGGTGTATATAATCCACGGAACCGTACTCTCCGTGTAAGCTGCTTCAATAGCCGAAAGCTGAGTCCAGTATTCACTGGGGGGCCAGGGGTGGATGAAGTGCCCCCAATATGGGTTGACCGTGCTGGCGTTAAAGCCAATATCACAGAGGTAATTTCACTGGTTCTGGTTCTTTTACATAAGCCTTGAATTGGTTATTTGGGCTAGTGGTAGTTTTTTTTTTTAAATCTTAATTTTTATATCTTGTGTGCCAAGCAGAATTTCACACGTCAGAGTAAATTCACTTATGGACTTGTAATGGAAGAGATAACAACACGTGATGAAAGTAGTCATATCTGTGCAAATGGTCAAAGAGTATTGCCTAGTGGAGGAATTAGTGCAGATGGACCTCCAACCACTCTCAGTGGTACTGGCATTGATCGCATGGCATTTTTACAGGCAAATATTACACGTGATAACACAAATTTTGTGAATGGAGCTGTAGTTGGAAGCAGAAATGTGTTCCAGGTGACTATCTCATGTTACACTCGTTGCTTTTGACATTGTCCACATGGATCCATTACACTACAACTCTCTATCATTTTTGTGGGTTCTTAAAATAGCGGAAAAAAAACATTTTAAAATAAAAGAACCATTTTTCGAAGATGCTCGCGGCATTTTGTTTTGCTAAGAATTTAATTCTAGACTTTGGTGGGTAAAGAAGAGGAAGGAAGTTCCCAAGTAGACAAAAGGGTGCATCAAGCATCAAGCAGGGGCAGAGCCTCATTACTCTATGCAGATGCCATAGCATGCCCAAGCAAAAATCCTTTAGACTATATGTTGTTGATTGTATAAATATGTGGTTGTCCTCCACAATTTTTTTCCCTTTGGCCTTCAAACACCACACACTGCACACATGTCCATGGAAACAAAGAGCTCGCCAAAGAGATAATAAAATTCTGAAAGTTAGAAACACAGGCACAACTTAAAGGACAATCATAAGTTTTTCTTCTTTTTCCCTTTTGGTTTGGATGTTATAAATAATTATTGACTTTTTTTTTTCTTTGATCATCGACTAATTTTGATATTATTTTGTTAAAGTGTCTATTGTTCTTTTTCTTTGTCTAGCTGTGCCCCTGACATCAAGATAGAAGGTGGCATATAAAAACTTAAGCAACAAAGATAGAAGTTGTGAGGATGGGTTAAGGATATTCAATGAATTCAAGATGGAATTTTTACAGTGTAGCTAATCTTTTGATGTTAATTAAATGCAATCTTGTGATACTATATAAGGTAAGAGGTTGATACCTTGGCTGGAGTCAGCAGGATGCCATCTTCTGGATATGGATGGAAGATTTCTTTTTTTAATTTTATGTTTATGTATTTATTTATGTTGTGTATGGAGATGGAAGCAAAACCTTTATAAAAAAGAGAGATGGAAGCAAAACCATTAAGAGCAGGGTCTAACTTGCAGTAATTTTGAGGACAAGACTTGATCTTTTCTAAATTTCTGGTCGTGAAGTATGCTATTCGCCTATTCCTATGTTTTCTGCTGACACAGTCATCACATATGCGAACTGCAGGTAGATCAAGGCCTTGGCATTGGCAGCAAGTTCCCATTCTTCAACCGTCACCAGCTAACTGTGACACGATTTGTCCAGTTGATGTCCGTGGAGGAAGGGGCTGGTAAACCACCACCGCCAGTGCTTGTCCTCCATGGCCACTATGGTG
The DNA here is from genome assembly GCA_019955255.1 of Castanospermum australe. Classification (NCBI taxonomy): domain Eukaryota; kingdom Viridiplantae; phylum Streptophyta; class Magnoliopsida; order Fabales; family Fabaceae; genus Castanospermum; species Castanospermum australe. The sequence continues at coordinate 213,114 of NSJW01000994.1, read as the reverse complement.
GCTGTGTAGGTGATCTTCCAAGTTACGATGCTTTTACTCTCGGGGGCCCCTATTCTGTACGGGGTTACAACATGGGTGAGATTGGAGCAGCCAGAAACATCCTTGAGGTAGGAATGACTGGATGCATTTTATGATTCTCTATGGAGATTTTTATGGTAGTTAATTCTTATAATCTATATATCATCCAGTACTTTGGGAACAACTATCTGATTTCTTGTTCTTTCTACAGCTTGCAGCCGAGTTACGGATACCTATTAAAGGTACGCATGTGTATGCGTTTGCAGAACATGGCAACGATCTAGGAAGTTCAAAGAGTGTCAAAGGGAATCCTACAGAAGTCTATAGGCGAATGGGTCATGGTTCATCTTATGGTCTTGGTCTCAAGCTTGGTTTAGTTAGAGCAGAATATGCCATTGATCGTAACTTAGGAACTGGTGCATTATTTTTCCGGTTCGGAGAGAGATTTTGAGGTGCAAATTAGTCATAGTATACTATTGCTAAGGTAGTAGGTTTTGTTCTCCTGGTTTGCGGAATAACACTTGCGTCCAGCTGTTGATGATAGAGCAAGGGGCTTTCATAGATGTTTAAATCTACATGTAGAATTTGGTTTAGGTGGACTCCATGCTGCTACTAGACTTGGTTTTCTGTCTGTCACCCTCAAAATTGGTATAGGTCTCTGTGAAAGTACTAAGATGACGGATTATCTTCATGTCTGCTATTAAAGGGATTTAATTTATTTTTGCGGCTAATGATCAATGCTCAATCCGTAGGAACAGATGAAACCTAATAAATTATATGCTTTGTGTTTTGATAAATATGAATAATTATTGGGGATTAGAATATTGACCTTATATATTAAATTTTGAATTAAATGTATTGGGATAAATATATAAGTAAATGGTTAATAATTTTTTATATATTTTAAAAATTATGTACTGCACATTAATCTTAAACATATTAAAAGAATATGAATTCCTTTTTTCTTTTCTATTAATAGTCAGATTTGAATTCCATGAAGAATTTTTGTGAGAAGTGCTTCCTGTAAATATCCATTTATTTTTCTAAAAGATTTATTTTATGGAGCAATTTGATGAGTACTACTACTTGCTCTTGTGTAGCCTTGCCATATTAACTAATTAGTTTCTGAAATTTTTAGTGTTTACTTTGTATATGCGAAAAAAAGAGGTGGGGTGAGATGAATGAAAATTCACAATTCACAAAGTGGGCTTATAAAAAGTAGATTAAGACAAAAAAAAAAATAAGATGCATATATGTTTATACAAATTCAAATAATTTGCCAATTTTTGATCCATTTTTCCTGCCTCTCATAAGAAGTTTTACCAAACACATTCGTATACACGACATATGCTTCCATACGATAAGACTTGTGTCCCTCTACATTTCTCTTGGTTTCATCTTACCAAATTCATAGATGAATGCATTGAATTAAGAAAAGTAGATAAATAAATAAAGAAAGCCTGATGTTCAGTAAGATAAACGTTAGAAGTTTAGAATGATATAATAAGGGGATTGCCCCTGGTCATGGGATCATAAGATTGATAATAAGCCAAAAGAAGTATTGCTTAAGATTGGCTGACTTGTGTTCACAGACAATTCGGTGACTTGAGTTCGCAAGAGTTACCAAGAAAATTGCCTCCCCATAAAGCCGTGTAAGGGGATTGCCCCTGGTCATGGGATCATAAGATTGATAATAAGCCAAAAGAAGTATTGCTTAAGATTGGCTGACTTGTGTTCACAGACAATTTGGTGACTTGAGTTCGCAAGAGTTACCAAGAAAATTGCCTCCCCATAAAGCCGTGTCTCGTGCTAACAATGAAGAGACTTTCATAAATGTGGCCGCCATAGAAGCGCAACTACACATTCCATGGGGCCAATAAAATTTGGCTTTCGCTCTGAACCAGCTGGGAACCTAGTCCTTTTGCTCTATAAACCTAATTCCTTTTTTAACTGAGCCAGAGTGGCTTCTATTTCATCAAGGTTGTCCTCAATGCTGCAGTGTCCCTGGCCAGCTTCATCTTGAGGGTTGTTGCCGGGTGTCTCTGTCCCAGACGTGTGAGATGTATTACCTCCCTGAGGCGTTCTATAATTGTTCTTTGGATCAACTTCTGGATCAGTATTCAGTTCTTTCTCAAGGAACTCCACAAACTCTTCTCCTATTTCCTGACAGGTAAAATTTCAAATATTATGAGTTCCCATGTCAGTCCGTATTGGTAAGGTTTTAAGATAAAAGATACATCAATCGTCAGGAAATAAATAGGCTTGTGTCTACATCAGAACTCAACCCCAAAACAAATAAGTAAGAGGGATTTCTCACTGCCAATTCTTCCCATAGGCTCTTCGGCTTTCCTTGCGAAGCAGCGTTGGCTTCCCAGTTCCTGAATTCTTCTTGAAGATCTTTAAAGAAGTCCTCTGTAATAACAAGAAGTCAGATTTCAAGCACTACAAGAAAGGAATTATAAAAGAAAGCTGCATATAGTAGAGGCATTCTTTTTCCCCTGTTGACAGATTTATATGAGACACCATTGATACTTAACAAAATTTGTAATGATTGCAGGTTAAACTTATGGCTAACATGATCAATGATGTCTAACAGAGAGTACATATCTACCTATTGTTATTTGAACATCCCTCAAAAAATTACCTGCAGCATTAAGAAGTTAATCATAAGAACGTCAAAAAAACAGCCAACTTAATAAAATGATAGGATAAAAAGCATATAAGGGATTTGAAAATTATTCTGAAACAGTTGCTAAAAAGAAAGAATTAGTATAAGAAGACTGTTCAACACCCAAAAAAAAAAAAAATTGAGGTCCGTGGATGTAAAATCAAATTAAGTAGCCAGGATCTTTTAATAATAAGTAACGAAAAGATAGCGAAACCCTCAGTTATTGAATCTTGGTTCAAGTAAATCCAGTCCAGAAGACCAGAACATAGCCAATTAAGATTCTATATGCTTCCTCGCAATTTTTAACAGTAGAAAATGCATGAATAATCTACTGACTAAACTTCTTCAGATAACTTTCAACTGAGCTGCTAGGAGCAAGTTCCAAGAGCACTAAAGCCATTTTTTTGTGTAAGCAATAAAATTAAAGAATGTATTCAAAAGTAAGGTTCATAAATAGTCAAAGATTGCATATGATTATAAATATTTACCTAATCCATAGAATTCTTCGTCAGCTTGTGGATTCCTACTTTGGCTTCTTTGAGAAGAATAATATGAAAAATCAGAACCACGATTTCCAGAATCATATTTTCTACGGGAGCTAGAATTTAGCAATGTATTGTATGCATGTTTTATCCTCATAAACTTCTCCTGCGCCTTATCCTGTGAAAAGAAACTTTAAAATACATAAGCATGTGCTACATCTTCCTATGATTAATTATTAATACATGGAAATATAGCAAAAACCAATATGGGTAAACAGTGTCATACAATCCAAAAATAAAGCAGTTACATCCTTGAACCATAAGTTTTCCGCATGGCGCACACAATATGCTCCAACTTCTTTCTTTGTCTTTTTTTTTTTTTTTGTCTAAATTCCCATTCATGAAAGCTAGTTATTGACTCCGGTGTATCAACTTTACTTTCTTTTTCAGTTTCTATTTCTATCTTTTTGGGAGGAGGGATGGCTTTCATACAATCACCATTAACGTAAGAAAAGTTTACTTATCGATGTCATCATCACAACTACTATAATTTTGGCCTGGAACTTCAAGTAAAACAACTAAAAGAACATAGAAAAATCCAAGACTGAAACGCGGTAAGCCAATCATAAGTGCAAATACATGAGGATCATAAGATGATTTGATACAAACCCTGATAGACACAGGTATTTTCTGATTTGACCTTTTCAGTTCATTAAACATCATAGATCCCCATTTTTTTCAACTGTTGAGAACTTACGATATACATAAAAGACAGAATGAATGTGCACTCCTACCAAGGAGAGTCAACAGTAAGCTCACATATGAAAGATGGATCTCGAGCGGTAAATGCCGATTCTATGAACATTTTGGTAAAACTACAAATTTCTGATGCCAGAAGACTATCACCAACGCAGAATGCTCAGTAGAGAGTACACTGACATGCTGCAACTGTTGACGTAAAAATTATTGTATACTTTTAAAATATTAATATGCATCTTTTAAGAGTATATTTATCATTAATTTTAAAAAGATTTATATAAATTTTATGTTAATAATTTAAAATTAATTATAAAAAAAATATTTTTTAAAACATATATTTATTATACTTAAAAAATATGTAATAATTTCTCTCGGAAATGTATCCGTTCATAGGAGATTACACATTGTTTGAGTTAAATTTTCCACAAACCAGTCAATACTCTTGGACAGAGTGACAACGAATAACACACAAACCCAAACCCAATCTTAATTTTATTTCAATAAAAAGCAACGAGAAATACCCAGTTTGTTAAGAGGAAGGGTATATATAAAATATACGAGGGAGAAATATATAATAAACTGGAATAGGGATAATACTATCCCAACAAAGGATAAAATCCCTAGTTATCAAAAATTCCCCCAAATCATAGACAATATCTATCGTTCTTGTTGACAGATGACAGGAGAAAAAGATTTGCTTTTGTACTTAACGGAATAAAAGTCTACAAACAATTATTAAATTTCGAGATGTCTGCTTAACCTTAACATGTCGAAAGTAACTGATACATATAAGAGAAGAGAAGAACATCGAAAGAGGAATAAGCGCTTAACATACCAATTACCTCTTTATTGGCATCGGGATGATACTTGAGAGCGAGTCTTCTATAGGCTTTCTTGATTTCGCCCACAGTTGCAGATGGAGATACGCCCAAAACTTCATACGGAGACTCCCCACGACTTGCTTTCACGAGGGTGATAATACCTCTTCCTTTCCTCTCATGGTTTCTGCGGCAGGGTGAATAGAGTTCCGAATGAAGCAGAAGCGGATTGAAACCGCGTCGAAGGCTAAATTTACAAGTGGGTATGGAAGAAGTGGCAGGGTTTTGGAGGTACGCAAGGGTGGGTGTAAGGAGATCTTTTACAGAGGTGAGTGTGCGGACAAGAAAGCAAGTTGTTTGCTGCTGCAGTTAGAGGCAGAGTTGGTCCATGCATGATAATCAAGTTATCCTCAAATCTATGCTCTCTCATCTCGTCTTGTGTCAATTGTCATTGAGGTTCTGAATCAACCTTCACAACGTCACTCTCTTTCTTATCAGTTATCGCCCAGACCTTTGGATTGAAATTTGGAGCTTCCTCTGCACTTACGAGCAAGCAGTAACTCACTCACCCCAAAGAAGGACAAATGTGACCAGTAACTTACGACGTCTTCTTTTCCAACAGAAAAAAAAAAAAGCAATAAGATTTTTTTTTAAAATAACAAACATTGTCTTTTTTTTTAGACCAAAAAAAATAAATATTTTTTTTAAAATATACGTGATATTAATTTAATTTTTTAAAAATAATTAATATTAATTTAATTTTTAAATAATAAAAAATAATATTAATTTAATTATTTAATTAAAAATTCTATTAACGATATTTTTATAATTCGTAATATAAAAATTATTTTAATATTATTTTTAATTATTAAAAAATTAAATTAATTATAATTTTTTTTAAAATCTAAATTAATATTACATGTTTATTTAAAAAATTAAAGTGAGCATTTGCTTTTAAAAAAAGAAAAGCATTATCTAAAACCCAAAGTGCCAGAGGGAATGGAACTTACCGGATCGAGGAGGATTTGATATCCCTTGAACTATAATTATTGGACTAAAAGTATATATTTAATTTCATCGACTACTTTGAAGATTCGAAGATGTAGGTGTCCTTTTTATTAAAAATAATATAGGGCATGTTTGGATCTGTTTTGGTTTTATTGTTTTTGAAATTAGTTTTGAAATGAGTTCTCCAAAACAATATTCAAAATAAGTTTTAGAGAACAAAAAAACTAAAAAAATGTGTTTAGATAATATGTTTGTAAATCAGTTTAACAAACTGAAAAAATAAAAAAAATGTGTTTGAATAATTTATTTTGAGAACAATGTTTGAAAATAAAAAAACAGAAAACTTGTTTGGGAAAATTTTTTTAATACAATTTTGTCATAGATTTAGTCTGAAATAATTGAACAATATTTTGAAAAGAATTAAAAAGAAATAAACCCAACGTAAACTCAAATGATACTATAAATATACAAATTAATTTTAATATATTACACATTTCATTCCTTTATAAAAAAAAATCTTTGGATTGAAATTTGGAACTTCCTCTGCAGTTACAAGTAAGTTGTAATTCATTCAACCAAAAAAGGAAAAATGTAACTAGAAAGTAGTACCTACCTCCTCTTTACCAAAAACAAGAACCAATTTTTTTTTTATTACAAACACGGTCAAAAACCCCAAGTGCCAGAGGGAATGAAACTTACTGGATCGAGTAGGATTTGATATCCCTTCAATCATAATTATGAGACAAATATTGACTACTTTAAAGATTCTAAGATACGTTGACCAAAAAAATAAATAAAAAAAAAAATAAAGATTCTAAGATATAATTGTTCACTTTTATTAAAAAGAATATAGTACTCTCAGTTTTCCATTTTGCGTGAAAAGAAATCTATAAATCTTGTACATGAATTATTTCTTTCTTTTTCAATCCAACAATTCATATATATTGTCAGGCATAATCAGGGTGTAATACTTTAATATATTAGAATTTTTCGTCCCAACTAAAAAAGATTTAATTACTACAATTTACTTTATTCTTACATATTGTTTCATTTTGTTTTTTAAGGTATCATTTATTTCTTTTTGTTTTTTTATTTTAAAAATTTAAATTGAAGGAAAGCTATTTTAATTTAGGATAAGATAAACTATTAATTTTAATAAAAATTTATAGTGATTGAGATTATAAATTATTTATAAATTCAAATTCAAATTATATAATTATAATGAGTTGAAGGTCAATTAAGTAAATTTATAAATTGACTTATTTCTCTCTATTTTTGTAGAAGAGGAAAAGAAAGAGTGAATAGAAGATTTAAACGTGGAATTTGAACAATACCTCTCATTCCTTTCTATCAACCTCTTGGAAGCCACTGCGTCATTGTTTCGCTATTTGCAATCGCAAGTTGCAACTAGTGCAGTGATTGATATGTACTTGAAATGCGCAGAAGTTGAGGAAGCGCGGAGAGTGTTTGATGGGATGGCTGAGAAACGTGGCTGTAAATGCTCTTGTTTCTGGCTATGCTCAACAAGGGACGCCCTGGCTTTGGTGGAAAGTATGAAATTGCTGGGTTTGCAGCCAAATTTGGAAACTTGGAACACTTTGATCTCTGGGTTTTCACAGAGCTTTCAAAATTGATGATTGCTGATGGTGTTGCGCCTGATCTGATATCGTGGACTTGTGTTATATTTGGTTTTTGGGCAGAACTTTCGCAACGCAGAGGCATTGATATCTTTAGATAGATTGGTATACTATATTATTTTTATATAATATTTGAATAAAATATTATATAATATAATATTTAATTAAAATAATTTTTTTAATTTTGATCTTATAACAGATAATAATTAAATTATTATATTTTATATAATTTTATATAATTAAAACTATATAAAATTAATTTAACAGAATAAATTATTATTTAATATTTTATTTAAATATAAATAATATAAATTATATTATAATATTTATTTTGTATACAGTATAACAATCGAGAGTTTAAACAAATGTTGCGTCAGCTTCGGCTACCATTAGCACACTTCTGCCTGCTTGTGCTACTGCAGCAAAAGTGAGGCGTGGGAAAGAGATATTCTACTAGGATATTGTAGACAATGCCCTACCTTTCATCATATCCGTTTAAGACATTCAACACCGAAGGGTATGAAGGTTGTGTCCAAACTAAACTGGCCTTTACCCACAAAACGAAGGGGGTTGAAAAAATGATATAAGTGCGTCTTTTAATTAATTTGTGTTAAAAAAAAAAGGCTTATAGCTAAAATATTACAAAGAAAACTTTTGATTGAAAAGCGTTTTTGCCGAAAAATTAGTAATAGTTGCCCATAATGAAAAACAAAGAAAATGTAAAATTTACAATTTGCATAGATCAATCTTCCCCAAACACCTCAGTTTGATCAAATATATACAAATCTCCATTTGTTAGTGTGCATAACTCCCTAAATCTAGCAATATCATAGGATGATTGATAGTCTGCCCAAGACCACTAATTCTTAACCCAAGACCACATTTATCATCTAATTCTTAAACCAGCACAATTATCTAGAACAAGAAAGAGTTGCACAAGCAAAAATAAAAATTCGGCTATGTGGGGGCGAGCGTGGTTCAATTTGATTATAACAATTCAACCTCTATCTAAACAAAATACAACTCCCCGTTGCACTGCCAATGCAACACTTCTGACATGAGAATCTACAGCACTGAATTTATGCCACAAGGAATTGGAACATCTCTTTCAAATGAAATAATACTGGAGCTCCAAGAAATAGAAACACATTTAATGCCAGAGCATGGCAGAAATGTTTGCTTACTGTTGCTCAGTTCCTCTTTTATTCAATTTTGCAATGGTGCTGAAAAAGAGATTAACATATTCAGGAGTAAACAATATAATAGCACTTATGAATCAGAGAACCAGTTACGAATTTTAATTTAAAATCAGCTGTAAAATCTAGGTAGTAGCCAGAAGTAACATGCCAGAATATTCCTCCTACAATTAGGTGACACCGTGACAGGAATAAGAGATACGTGCAGGTCTGTGAATCTACTGAAATGGTACATACTACTGATTCAGACTGTATTTTCGCTCCATAAAGTCTCCACATACTTCCTCAGAATCCATTTATGTGAAATCCAGGGCCATTGGTAGTGCTTCTTCCGAGAATTTAAGGAATGACCATTAGTGAAACGTTTGAATCTACAAAAGAACATTATATACATAAATACATTACATTTCTGCAGCTGTATAATCAAGAGCTATTGAATCTACAATCAATTAGCGGCAAGCACTATTGAAGAATCTGGGGAAAATGATGAAGTAATCAGATGTACATACCTAGCCACGCAAAAGAAAACTAAAGTGTCACAAGAAGGTCCAATGAAACATATTTTCTACATTAGACAGCAAAGAATAACATCATAAATCACAAAATTTGTCGATCAGAAAGAAAGCCCGGAACTTATCTTCGCATCACAACAATTAAAAAATACGTAACAGAAGATGCACATCTATTTAATGGCATTCACCTTTAAAACTCAAAGATGACAACATAAAGCTAGTGCATCATTTCACCTCATGTCGGAGAGGTGGATAACTTGTTGGGGTAGAACAAAATTCAACAGTGAATGACAGCATCAAAGTGACCCCCCAATAACTTCCTTTTTGACAGCATCGTCAAAGTGACCCCCCAATAATTTCCTTTAAGTTGATCTCAAAATCAAGTACTCCCTCATCATGTTGTACTCAACGACAATATGAGAAAACGTGTTTATTGCTCATCCTACTTCTGAAATAATTAGCAAGCCATACGAACAAAGAAATGGAAAACAGAGTATTCAATTTGCTCTGCTGCAAGATATCATTTAAATATAAAACAGAGTCTATCATTTTATGTGGAACTGAGTTACTGAAACCACTGTGTACCCGAAGAAGACATTACATCAGACCAGAGAACCATTAACCTCTATGTTGCTATTAGTTCTGAATATTTGTTGTGGAAGCCATCCTCTATACAAGATTCATTCGTACAGAAATCTGTTCAACATTTCTTTTCTTTTTTTTTATACCACTGTTTAATCCAACATATATATTATTTAAAGAAAAGTAAATGAACAGAATGCAATAGAATTGGACATTGGCAACGACAACTGAATGATTATTCCAAGTGAATCATCAGTAATAGTAAAGAGAAGTGGTTTCATTCTACCAAAAAAAAAACCAGAGAGCAGTGGTTTCAGATAATAGGTATTAGTAAGAAAAGAGAAGGGTAAGGCAACAACTAATGGAACCTGAAGAATATTACAATAAGAAAAACGCTCACCTATAGTGAGATGGAGATGTGAACAAAAATTCTGGGACTTCATTTATCATTAGGAGCAACGCTGTGAGGGTATGATACAACCGAAGCATACTTATTGGCAGGCCAATCCCTTTGCTGCAGGGTATTGAACGGATGGGAGTCGAAGCCATGATATCCGGCGGCGGCAGCCGGATTACCCAGCGGCATCCCCATGTGACCGTGACCGTGTGGCATCCCGAGGACCGGCATGGGCATCATAGGCGGCGGATACGGCATGGGAATTGGAACCGGGAGATGCCCATTTCCATGGGAATGGCCACTTCCGCCGGACTCGTGTAAGCTCGGGGGCACGGGCGTGGACGCGAAGAGCTGGTCCGACGAGGAGGGGCCCTCGTTGGACAGCCCCTGCATCCTCTTCAAGTAAAGGCGATACTTCTGCAGATGGCTGGCCACATTCTCTCGGGTCAACCCCTCCACGTTCATCAATTGCATGATTGTCTTGGGCACCGCGTTCTTGATTCCCAGGTGCGCCACCACATCCACGAACCGCTTGTGCAACTGCGGAGTCCACACCAGGCGAGGCCGCTTCAAGGTCCGCGCCGACGGGTCGTCCGTGGAGTTCTCAGTCCGCAGAGCCGAATCGGCTTCCTCCGCGCAATCGATCTTCCTGAGTTTTCTGGAATCGGAGCCCGACCCGTCCCGATCAGGCTCTTCGTCTGCCTCAGGCACCGTCGGGTCCCGGCGGCGGTCATCGTTGAAGGACTTGAAATTGTTGGAGGAGAGGGCCTGAGAGCCTCCACTGCGAAGAGTGGAGAAAGTATCCTGCGAGGCGCGGTTGACGTCGAGGAGCGTCCGACGGGGCTCCGGCGAGATGCTGAAGGCCGAGGCGAGCTCCGGCGGGATCAAGGGCTGAGAGAGAGGGGTGAGATCGTCGGCGGACGGGAGACCCATCTCCCACTCGATGACCCTCTCGCTCTCAGCGCTGCCTTGGAAGTCGGTGACGTTGGCCTCCTCCCCCATTTTATTTGTTTGGGTCTGAGTCCGAGGCAGCGTGTCATCAAAGGCGGGTGTTATTTGTTGTTGCAGCAGATGCAGATTGGCTCATATCTGAAACGCTTTCGCTATTGGATCCAAAGTCAAGACCAAGGGAATCGAAATAGGGTTGGGTTGGGCACTGGGTTGGCCTGGATGAAATTCAAGATTGAAGAACCAACACAACTTCAATTAAGACAGTAGACACAATCTCTTTGTTTTACTTTTTAGATATTATATTATATATATATATATATATATATTATGCAGGAAACAATATTAAATAGCACTTTTTTTTTTCTTTTTTTACTACCAATGTTTTTTCGATTTAATTTCCGGAATACAAGTTTTTGGAAATTGATAAAGGAGAGCCAAAAGTGCAATATCTGGTTCCATGAAGGTGCCAGCGTGGAGAACTTGGCCAGATATTTTTGATACTCTAAATATCTATCTCTTGTTACTCGCGGACTAAATCATGCCCTTTTACTCGCTCCGAGTGTAGTACACGTGTACGCGCCAGCAATTGAGTCGCCTTGACATCCAATGAATCATTGCCACGTCATATGCGTCGGTCTGAGGACGATAATAAGCGATGAAGTGAGGAATATTACATGTTTCACCAAGTATCTTTATTATTAATTTTAAAAAAATTTATATAAGTTTTATGTTGATAAAAACTAATAATAGAAATGTTTTTCAAAATATATATTTCTTATACTTTAAAAATATATAATAATTTTTTTATGCACCGAGTGCGGATGGCCACGTGAGCAAAGTGAATGCACTTTTTTATTTTCTTTTGAAACTTTAGATTGGTAATTGAATTGAAGGGTGAAAGATTGGGGCAGGAAAGTCAAAAGCGTGACAGATAGGGCGAAAAGAGAAAAAGTGCGTGGATGACAATGTTGGTGCACAGCTGGAGGGGTGAGGCGAGGGAACAGACGTGGAGGATTTGGGGCGGCATCTATAGGTGGATGCTCATTGGCTTGCCGGTTTGGAACACAAAATCCGTCGATGCGATCGGGGTCCAGGGACAACCCCTTCAGATCCATTTGGATCTATGGTCCCATGTTAAATTCAGTGACTCGCTTTTTTGGGTATGTCTGTTCAACAAACTTACCAGTAGTACCTTTTTCATTAAATTTTATCAAATTTTATAATTGCAAAAACTACCGCTTTAAACTTTGAGCCATATTAAAAAAAATAAAAAAAATAACTAGTTAGATTACATGCAAATGAAAAAGTCAATTAGTTTTTATATTTTTTGTTTAATTAATTTTTTTTTATCGAACCAAAAGAATCAGATGTTTAACCAATTCAATTTTTCATTTGAGTTTTATGATTATGTTTTTTTGTTTAAACAAAATTGGTCGTAAAAATGAATGATTTTAATTCCATTTGTCAGGACACGACAGTGATTAAATCTTAATTTTAAATTCATTTATAAACTTTAAAAATAAATTTAATATGATTACGTCTAAACTTTTTTAAAAGGTTAATCTAATTTGTTTTAAAAATTTGTCCTATAATTTAGCCTCAAGAGAACATCCGATCCAAGTGTTGTATACGGCTTAGCTTCTGCTATGAGCCCATGAGAGTTCAACTTTCCCTTCTCAGCCTATTATAAAAACTTATCGGTTTTCAAAACCTTGTGAAATAAGTTCATGAAAAGAGACAAAACATTATTTATTAGATATTCGTGGAAAACACAGCTGCAATGATATTTTTGTGAATATCATGTTTAAAATTACTATTCTTCAAAATGATATATAGTATTAAGTTTCATTGTTCAAAATATTACAAATAATGATTTCATAAAAATTATTCTGCTATTTATTTTTTCTTTTGAATTTTAACACTTAAGTTGATTTGTCAAATATTATTAGTTGTTAATTTTATTTTTTTAAATTTTAAATATTTATTGTAAAAAATGGTAATTAATAGATTTTTAACAAATTAATGTAAATATTACTATCTTATTAAAAAAAAAAACTAAGCAACCATAAAAATACTGTGGCTTCAGTTGCTCCCGGACTCCCAGTCACCATTTTTTAGGTCAACCACCATTGTTGCTGCAAATAATAGCAAATGGTTGGATTCGGACAATCTACAGCCGGAAACAACAATGACGTGGTGATGGGCTAACGATGACACAATAAAAAAGTAGAATCTTTTAATATTTCAAACGATAAAATATTTTTATATTACAAAAATGTAAATTCTCATCCAAGAATGTTAAACAAAAGTTTTTTTTTTAATTACTTTATATAAAAATTTTAAAATTTTATACGAAATATGTGAATATAATAATATTTTTTTGAAAAAATAGTCGGTAAACTAAACGTGCCTAAATACCTTGACGTTGTTTGTTTATCCACGATTGGAAGGTGTACGGTGGAGTACAGTCCATTATTTTTAACAGAGGAATAAGGCTTCTCAGCTCACAGGCCTAGACTTGGGTAATGCCCTGTGTTTTGGGGCCTAGTATTACTCAATCTGGGTATAAAGATGAGAGAGATTCATTACCCAAAAAAAAAGTGAGAGAGATTTGTCCTTAAGGACATGTTTGATTTGGAGGTAATACAAAGGTGAAATTTTAAGGGTGAAAGTTTACAAAAAAATGCATATTTGGTACATTAGTAAAATAAAGGAAAAAAATTTTATAGGAGAAACATTTCTCCTGTTTTGGGAGGAAATCTTATCCTTGACGAGGATAGGATAATATTTACCTCAACTTGTTCCCTTAAACACACTGCACTCACGCTCGATGCACTCTCTTACTACCCAGTGCCTAGTGCTCACCGCCATAGCCAGGCCAAAATCCCATTGACAATGCCGACAACTATAGCCAAGGTTGAAATTTGATTGTTGGAGGTCAAAGAACCAATTCGTAACTCACTCAAAGCTATGTCTCAAGCTCTCCAAATCTTACGTCGTTGCTGATCAGCTTTTGCAGTACCTTAAGATTTGAAGTAATGATGGTTTTCTCAAGGTTAAAAATTATCCTTCTTTTATAAGCATATCAAACAAAGAGAAAAGGAAATTTTAATTCAATAACAATTACTTTATAAAAAGTTTTTTCCTTAAAATTTTCACCCTTAAATTCAAGCATATACCAAACGCAACCTAAAGAGCAAGATATTCCTTTTACTCCTCCATGTCATTGACACAAAAGAAAAAAAAATGTCCTACCGATGGCCCATATTCCATTTGGCATGGTGAGCAAACTGACAGGACACAGCAGATAAAGAGAAGTAGTTGCAGGCAGAGGCAGAAGCAGCAGATGAGCCATGGCCATTGCATTTGCATCCTCATCTCCCCAGATTGCAACCATCTTTTCTAGTTTCCATTCAAGCTCATACTTTTCTCTTCCAAGTAGAAGCAGAAGTAGAACCGATCCATCTCTGCCATCTACCTCGCCCATCATCATCATCCCGTCCAAAAAAGTCATCATTTTTCACGACCCAGCTCATGACATTTCTCGAAGAAATGACAAACTCGGGCCAATTCCTGCTGCCCCTGAAGATGTTCTACCTGCGGATACTACCGACCAAATAGTCTCCAACACCAGCTCTTCTCTTCATTGCCTTCATTGGGCTATCCATTCTTACTTTTGGGGTAAATCCGTAAAAGTACTCAACTTTACTCTTCATTTCTTTTCTTTGGCTTTCCTTGTTCCGAATGCGCTTGATTGCTGATTACGATGCGGCTTGTTGCTGCATTGCAGGTTATCTATTTAGGAGTGACAGATTTCTTGCAGAAGAGAGAGAAAGATAAATCTGAGACAGAAGCAGCAGCTAATATGAGCGGCAAGAAGAAGAGGAAGGTCAGAGCCAGGGCAGGTCCTAGACGATTTGGGCAAAAGATTGATGAAGACGAGGACTATGATTGGGATGCAAATTATTACACGAAAGCCATTTCAGTTCCTATGCAATCTCGCATTGAAAAGGGATTTTGCTTGAACCATTTTCTTTTTCTTTTTCTTTGGTTAACAAATTATTTGTCTTTTCCTACGGATTCCAAGTGTTCTCCACAACCACTACAGAAGTAACAGAACTCCTTCTCAAAAGAATGAAATTTTATGGTTGAACGTAAGATTGTAATACAACAAACTGGATGGTAAGATACCCCAACAAGATTATACCAGTTGACAATATTCTGTTTCACACTTGAAAGTTATTATCCTTCAAATTTTCTGCATTCATCACAAGCGAAGTTTTATTTTCCTAACTTTTAAAACAAGAAAATGATCAGGGCCAATAGGTGAACAGATCTCATCTCTCTCTATACCCAAACAGGAATACTATGTGTTTTCTACAAAAAAGACATATTCACGAAAAGATGAAACTTTCAGGAAGCCAATGTAACCAATATAATAATACTAATGCTATTAATTCTATCAGATGTATATTTCTAGTTTTTTTTTATTCGTGAAGTCAAAACTAAGACCTGGTTCGTACAGCGCCGGTCTATTTAAGTAATTAAACACGACCGAGTCAAGTAATTCCTTAACAAAGGAGATTATTTACGATGTTTGCATTTTTTGACCATTGATCAGTTAAACCTCGTAAATTCTGTTTTGATGACCTCGTTAAGATCGTGTTTTGATGACCATTGACCACGTAAGATGTCTAATGCCACTTACAAAACCTACGAATATAAGATTACAACTACACTCATTGACATCAGATTCATTTAAAGGGAGGATCCAGATCATACCAATCTGATTAAAAGGGAGAACGAAAATCGAGCGATAAATATTTAAAAATTGGAAACGGAACGCAGCGTACAAAATTTTTTTTCCCCATTCACTTATTTTTATATCAGAGTCTCTTCCTGCAGTTGTTTATCCAACTTTGAGAGAACGTTTTGTTACTGTCTTAATTCTTTTGTTTTTTCAAAACGTCAAGGAATGAAAACATGTTTATAAGAATTAGTTTGTCACTATTGTCAAAGGAAACTCGGCACAGTATCTCCATCACAAGAGAGAAAAGTAAGCTTCACCAAAAATTGTACTCTTAAAGGGAATAAAAAGTAAGCATACATGAAAAAAACCCTGCCCTCACCTAAACATGAACAGCTCTCCACATGGCAACATTTTGTACAGTCTCGTCAACTTATAAACTACCTCACCATTTTATAATCTTTACACCCCTTGAAAAGGCTTGTATTGTCATTTTATCTCCTCTGCTGTGGCATCAGATGTATTAACACATCTGAACCTCATCTCGCTTAAATTCTATGTATAAACTTAAAAACTACAAAATGTACAGTTCTTCAGTACAACCGATAATTTTATTTCCAAAGCTACTACTCATCTCGACAGATAGGTAAACAACCTCTGGATGCAGGAGAGAAAGAGGGAGAGGAGGAAGCCACACTAGCCTCAGTTAGCTGTACAAACACCATTCTTTTTCTATGCCCACCTAAGCAGGATGAGGAGACTGAGCAGCAATTCTCCTTTCTGCAAGAAATTAGATGACCAGTTGGCAAGCTACATGTAATACCTCATCATATGATAATTAAACAAGAAACTTGCAATTAAATGCATATAATGGTACACAGTTAGCAGCGGCAGAAAGCATTGGTTGGTCGTGCGCATATCCTATATGTGCATGCATTCAGATAAAAATGCACCTAGATCACACGCATGGATGCAGAAATAAATCAGAAAGAGTGAGAATGAAAATAACGAATAATCACCTCCAGCAGCAACAAGTTTCTCTACACGTGCGACAATATGCTTTCCATAGGTGTACTTTTTCAAAGCATTCAAATGAACTTTAATTCGTGAAAGAATTAGCTCACGCTGTTGGTCATCACAAGTCTCCAGAACCTTTTGTACAACATAATTTGCAAATTGATCTTTCATCATTGCCTGTATATAAGAGGAACCCGATTGAGTATATGCAAGACATGACGAGGGGAAAGCCTCGAAGCAGGAATGACAAACTAGTATCAATTTTGTCAAGACATGCTGAGAGAGTTAGTTAACTAGATCATCCATAACTCTGACAATCACAATTCTAGTGAAAGAATTGCTGGAAAAAAAAAAAAAAACTTTCCTTCCCCTTGACCATAACACTTAGGTGATCAAAATTCAATACTGAAGATGCAAAAGCACATCATTCTGTTCAAACACTAAACAACCTTTGATGCATTGAGATTATTATTTTGAAAATAAAAACCAAGATCAAGTAGGATCTTTCAATTAGAGTAACACATAACACACTTAAAGCTAAATTGGACAGAAAATGCTAATGTCTACAGAACAATCAGTTGTGCACCAAGATCATTGACACTCCAACCTCCCTCAGATTCACCTTGTGGGTATCACAAGCCTATTTGGACAAAATTGGCTATTCATGCTTCTAATAACATCACATTTGCACATAATTGGTGACTAACCCAGCAAAAGAGTCCCATTCCACTATCATGATAATACTTTTATCAGAAACTTACAACTCAACTAATATGAAGGAAATATTTAACAAAAAAAGTCAAACAGAGGCTACAAGTCCAGTTCATGCAATAGGATTGCAAATAGTGAGATCATTTATGCTAAGTTGTGACGTTGCTGAACCTAAAACACAGTTTCCAATATCACCATCTTCTAAGACAGGATTTTAAAAATGTATATTAGCATTGCATTCTAGTTTGGCCCAAAGAAAGGGGAATGGGGGTTAAAGTATTATTAAAGAGGCAAAAAAAGGAAAAGGAAGTTCAAAAACCTGAAGAGGCTCATTTTCATCCGTGGAGCCAAGCATCTCATTCACTAGTAATTGGCGTTCAGAAGGACCTCCAAAGGTCAAACACTTCTCCACAACATTTGAGGCAAACTTCTGTTGGCTCATTTGAACTATCTTGCCTGCTAATTCCTTTATAATAGCCGAACGCTCATGAGGTTTCCCATGTTCTAGTACATGCTGTTATTTGGGGGGAGAAGAAACATAACAACAGATAAGCTCAAAAGTATAAATGACATGCTATGTGGATATCAGAGCAAGTACTGACAAACAATTTCATGTTTAGGAGGTACACAATATTGGGTGGAGCAGGGAGTAGAAGCCCATATCACGAGGAAACAAACTTTGGTTGGCATGTTATAAGCATAAAGCAAATTGGACTGCATGTTATGACATAAAGCAACAGATCTACAAAGATAAAGAAATATAAGTAACAATTATCACTGAAAAGTACATGTTTTCCCAAGCCACTCGCGAGAAAATGAAGTATTGAATCATAAACAAAAAAATAAGTTTCTAATAAGAAAGTTCTTAATATCATTGACAAAGAGAATGCTTTATGTAGTGATTTTTTCAATAATACCAAAGGAAAAGACACTCATTTTAAAAAATGTCAATTGACAGATTTGCAGTTAAAAAGATCAATATAAAGGGGAGTAAAATAGTTAGAAATAAATTATAAACCTGAACAACATAGTTTCCATACTGATCTTGAGCTAACATGCTAACTGCTCCTAAGATCTCATCCATAACTTTCTGCTGTGTGTTAGGGTCTTTGCAGTGCTCCAATACTCTCTGCCATGTAAAAGGTAGTATTATATGTTCAAGGATTTTAAGTGCATAAAAGGAGTAACGTAAGCAGTGAAGAAATCCTACCTGTATCACCCGGCAACCATATGGATGGGTTGAAAGTGTCACAACTTGATCATAAAAAGTTGAGACAATAAAGTGGATTGCATCTTCGGGGACACATTCAATACATTTCTGAATGACATGGTTACCATTCTGATCACGTACACAGCGCATGACATTACCATCAAGTTCTAGAACCATCTTTATCTTCTGGTCCAGATCAACAACTTCTATGGCCTAAATAGGGATACATAATTTTAAAAAGGAAAAGGATAAGATATTCAGAACATTACATATAAAGCCATACATAGAAATATCAACTACTGGTAACCGAAGTTGTCAATACCTTCTGGATGACCCGGCAACCATACATTTGAAGGCTAAGTGTCAGAACATGGCCGAAAAGCTTGTTGGCTAATTCTCTTCTCTGGGATGCAAGTCCATGCTCAAAAAACTGCCAGATACCAACAGTTGTTCAAACAAGATTCATGAAAGAGAATAAATTAAATATGCACAGGCAAAATAGAGAGCAATAATTACCTTTTGAACCACGTAATTACCAAAGACATCAGTCATCAAAGCAAGAGCATTTGGCATGATTTCCTGATAAACCATGTTTTTTTCTTCAGTAGTTGCTGTTTCAAGCTTTTGTTGAATAAACCGGCTCCCATATTGATCAGCACTGCCCATGAGAGCAAATTCATTGACTTTAATCTTCAGGAGGACAACACAAAATGAAGCATCAAAACACTAACAGGTAAAAAATATACCTGAATTCGACAACATGGCCAGAAATTTCAGAGAGCTCAAAACACTTGGTTTTATTGCTTTTAAACTCTTCCAACAGGGAAGAAGCAAAGTTTTCATCCATGTTCCCAGTATCCAGGTGCCAAGGTCCCATGACTCCAGACAAATTCCTCATTCCAGAAGCAAAACGCATATTCAGCTCATTGTACCTAATAGGACTGCCAGATCCAACCGGAGAAGTTGATACAGAGTTTGCCATTGGACTTCCAGGGTAAGACAAGCCAACACCATATGCAGGATTTCCATAATAACCATGATGATTGGAGCCACCTGATTTACCACCCAGAGGAACATTGTATTGTGACTTCTGAGGTGAAAGCAGAGACCCAATATATGCTTTCTGAAGCTCTAGTAAATTCATGTACGAGTTGCCTAAGTAGTTTCTGTCCGCGGATGGGTCATTAAGAGCAGCAAGTTGTGCTGCAGCATACTCAGATGTCCTCAAGTACTGAAGATACATCGGATCAACAAAAGGAGCCTGAAGAGCACCACCTGGGATTTGATTTCCCATTCTACCATGACCATGCACATCAGATGGAGCAGCAGCTCCAGAAGCCAAACCACCTCCAAGAATTCTTGAGTCCATTCCAGGGGCTGCCATTGGTGATGCTGCAGCAACATTTTCAAACAGGGGTGGCAGATTACCTGTACCTAGTTGGTTAGCCATCAAGGATGCCAATGCCGGATTTCCAGTATACCCACTCAGGCCATAGTTTGTAAATGATGAATTGGTACCATCTAAAGGCTGGTACTGAGCTGGCAAACTACCTCCACCACTAAAAGGGGAGGTAGGCGATCCCTTGAAATATGAGTTGTTGGGAGGAACAGCAGACTTTTGTAGCTCAACTTGCCTATCCAAGGACGGATTGTTCATGTCTGGCCCACTTCCACTGCTCTTACCAGAATCAGAGTACGGTATTTTTTGCAAGTGCCCAGAGTCAGACTTCTTTAAATATGCATGTTGCTTGCCATGATCCTGACCACTTTGCATACCAAAAAGATATCTCTGGTGCTTATCAACATCTGACTCAACCTGTGATGGCAAATGGTTATCACCATCTAACACATCATCTGCTGACAAGTTCATGCCAGACAACGCAGCCACAATATCTACAGACTCATTGATGCCAGATGAAACACCATTAAATGCATCCGGACTGGTAATACCTCTCTTCTCAGAAGAAACAACTCTCCCACCACCAATAGGTGTGAGGCAAGGACTGGGAGCCCTAGCAACATGTTGTGGATCAGGAGTAGTGCTTCGTGACAAGGAAGATCCTAGTGCAGCAGCATAAGTATATGAAGCAGGCGGGCCAATATTTTGGGCTGCAGATGACCCCTGAACATTTGATCCAGATCGTAAAGTATCAGTGGTTGTGGAATCACGGCGTAAATGAGCCAGCTCTGCTTCAGCAGAACTTATGATATCAACATTTTCTTCAAATGCATTACGGCTGGCTGGACGAGAAGGAAAGCCAGTGACAGAGGTGTTACGCCCCAAATCATCCTGCACAATTACTGATTATAAATGATGGGTGGATGAAAAAGGGTACTAAAATAAAGAAATGTCAAAAACAGATCGAATCAAATATAAGTAAAATTCACTAGAAACGTCAACAGTTGATGATGGCAAGCAAAATAAATATTGCTAAAAGAAATAACTCACTAGGAAGCTTATTTCACAAAAGAGCTTATGCACTGTCATGCAAATGTTCAAAATTCAAAGAGAAAGAAAGACTAAGCTGAAATATCAGAGACTGAAAGATATGAATTCTGCAATCAAGTGAAAACAGAGGCAACAAGTCCATGATCAACATATGCTCAGAAGCTTCAATACTCTGACGTTTATACGAGCCAAAGCAAAAAATTCTTCGGAACTGCTGGATGTAAACCCCACACATAGCCAAGTCGATCAACACCTAAGTTATTCAACTTTTATGTGGTCTGAGAGGTTTTAATGTGCCCAAAAAATATTACGGTGAATGCAACAAATCAACTAGATAGTGCAAGGTGTTGAACTATCAGGACCAATATTTCAGCCAGCATGAAACTATAAAGGTCAACTAGTGCACAAACATAAAGGAACATCAGTAGATGTACAACCAAAAAAAAAAAAAAGCTTCAGATGAATTTTCAGACAAGAAAAATCACTAGAAATAACATTGTAGAATCTAAAAGCAAAAAAAGTACATGCCACATCCACAAAGGCATGCTGTCATTTGGAATTGAATTAATCAAACTAAAATTCCCACAGGAATTACAAACATCATTCACAAAATTTGAATAAGATCACACATCAAACACACACAAAAAAAAAAGTTTAAAATAAAATGAGCAAAGATCATTTGCAGCCTCGCAACATATGCATCAACTAAACACATGTTCAATCTCAGGACCCAGTCTCTTATGATGTGTCAAAGATCAAAGTGAAAACACCAAATGGCACATCAAACAATCCACGGAAAAAGAAACAGATGCAGCAGAGTCCAGCAGTCAAGAAATAAAACACAGTGAAAGAAGCAAGCCACCTGAAAAATTTCTGCAAGGCTCTTTTGTTTGCTCCCCAGCCCTAGGCCTGGCAAGCCAATCAATCCATCACCACCCCACTCAGCTGAACCTCTTATTTTTTCATTTTCCACCTCAATCTCTTGTTTCCTCGAGTCAAAACCCGGTGGGGTTGAAAACAATGATCTACCACCATTGTCATCAGTTCTGTTCACTTTTCTCCTATCTCCTATTCCACCCAGAACTGAAGCTCCACCTTTTAGCCTCTGTGCAAACCTCCAATCCTCCTTTGATAGCAATGGAGGGGGAAGTCGAGGATTCAAATTCACATTCGAGTAATAGTATGAAAGATAAGCCGGATCAGACCTAAGCTCTTCTTCAGATGCAAACCCATTCCCACTTTTAGCCCCGGGAAACTCAGAAAAGGTGGCGGCCGCGGCAGCAGCACCACCACCAAATAACCCTCCAACTGCACTTAGAGAACCCTCGACAGTTGGAGGCGCTGATCCACTCCTATACAAATTGAGTTCGCGTTCACGATCGTCAGCTTCCTGTCGACGTTGCTCGCGAAGCAACATCCCTATCTCTTTTTCCAATTCATCTCCAAACGACCCCTCGTTACCGCCAAGCATCGGCCTTCTTCCCAGTTCAGACAACATTTTCAAAAACTCAAGTTGATCATCGGACTTTCCACAGCCCGAACCAATCTCCTACCTGATATAGCTAAAGCTGATCACTACCCGCAACCAGAAATCAAACCCTAAACCGCAAAACAACCCAAAAACTCAAACTTTTCCCATGAAAGCGCCGAAGCCCCATATTTGTAACTTCAGAGACGCTCACTTGCAACTAACTACTGGGAGAAGAAAAAATAAAAACTATCGCCATGAAAACTGAACTGAAGTCATTCCTGAAGCTGAAACAAAACTACCAGAAGAATCAATCAGAAAACGAGATTGCGAAATATAATTTAAGTTTCCCCGAGTGGGTTTCCATAATTATTGAGAACAAATTGCTAAGGCGTGTATTTCCATCTAATAATGAATCTAGAAGAACAAACTAAAGGAGAGATAGCGTGGGAAGAGAAGAGAAAGAAGGAAAAAACCAGCAAGGTGAGGATTGGTGCAATAAGATGAAAAAGGAAAGAATGAGAGAGAGCAGAGACGTTAGGGATCAATCCGGCGGCGATTGGTTCTTACATGAACCCTTAGGGTTTTGTCCCATTTCGAGGAGGATTAAATACAGTGATAGAGGAGGCAAACCCAAGCCAATTTATTTGGTTGTTCTTTTTTAAAATCCCAAAGTTACCATTTTGTGAATCTCGGAAATATCCAAAATATTTTATTTATTTCCTGAAAATTAGGGGTAATTGATCAAGTGATAACCGACTGATGTGTAGGGGCATTGCCATGCTCGTGGCCAAACTCAAAAAGAAGAGCAAGGGAGAGAGAGAGCCTTTTTTTTTTTAATTTACTAAAAAGAATAATCTGTGACCGAGTGACACGTAGGCTTATTAGATTCGCTGGTTGAGTAAAACAGGGCAAAGTACAGTAAAAATTCGCACCAGTTAAATCTTCAACCGCCCACCACTTTTACTACATTTCATTTTTTTTACTAATATTACATATTCTTAGATCTTGTTTATTATTCCCTCTCTTCGTTTTTCTATACTGAAAATACTTTTTACTAGGCCTCTCAGATTTGGGCCTTCTCTTTTATCATATGCATCCCAAAAATTATACTACCCTTTTTTTTTTCTTTGTTCGACAATGATATGCAATGGATTATCCATGATTAGTTAAACAGTAGAAATTTTTTGTAAAAATCATCTTAATATTTAATAAAATAAATATTAAATAAAAAATATTTAATATCTTAAAAATAAAAAATTTAATATTTATTTCATTTAATAATTAAAAATTATGAAACAAGAGATTTATGAGAAAATATAATTATTTTTAGTTGACAAACAAAAATCTTTTATCCAGAAAAAAAAAACAACAAAACTGTTCCTAAATTCAATGCTTGGTAGGCAATTTATTAACTTGCGAGATCTAACTTCTCATTAATTTAACTTCAATTTTCTTACATGGTTAAATGGTCTTAAATGGTGTCACCCACAAAGAAGAACAGTCATCAATTCAGAGCATAATAGCCTTGTCAGAAATAGAATTCGGCATGAAATAAATTTGTGAATCAATGCATAAACTAAGTTTTAAATAATTTTATATTCTCTTAATTTATCTTTTTAATATTTTTTAAATTATTAAATAAAATAATTTTTAAATACTTTTTATATTCTCAATATATTAAATATTTTATTTTTTTATTTAATACTTATTTTATTAAATATTTTCAAATTATTAATAAAAAAGTTTAAAAAAATATAACAAGATTAATAAGTTTTACATTAATTTCGTACTACATGATGGGTATCTTTTGTTTTCTTTTTTTTTTATTTTTTACCCTTAACTAGGGAGCCCAAGAAAACTAGACATGATAGACTAGGTAGACTCACCCCTGCAAATCGTCTAACGAGAGTTGAGTGACATTTTCATTTTGAGCCTTTTTTGCATTAACTAGCACCCAATGAAAATTGGTCCTATTCAAAATCAGTTTTTAAAACTACCCAAAAAAAATCTCAAATCCTCCTAATTATATATCAAACTTATAATAATCCATCTTAAGTGTTTGTTTGGAAAACATGTTCAACATAGTTCTAGACCATTAGATGCAAGTTGCACAATTAATATGTATTTTTTTTCTTTTATCCATTTTGGTTAGCAAAAAAAAAAAAAGCAAACTCGATTCTTAGCTAGCTAGAAATGATGTTAAGACAAAAATAACATTTTTATATATTATTTTTAGTTGAATCCCATTTTGGCCAATTGAAATTAATTTTGATGCACATTGTTCATAATTTTACAATTCTATTCCACTTATAATATTTAATATTTTAATACACACAATTAACTAATTTTACTTATTTTATATAAATTTTTTTAAAAAAATATATATTGTTTTAAGTAAATAAAATACTTTTTACTCAAAAATAATTCTACACATGTTAACAAATTTGTAGATATTTTTCATCCTTTAAAGAAAGAAGTGATAAGAACAAAAAATATTATGGTATAAATACAAACAAAGGAGCCAAAATTTTTACCTTGACACTTGGGAAACCCAAGTGACATGGGGCACTACAGCGAGTAGTCGAGTACTTCATCTCATTTGGCAATAGTTTGTTTCCAAAGGTACAAAGTATAACTTAATCGGTATCCAAAATCTAAAGTGTAAAATTCTTTCACGGCCTTTTGGTACTCTCAGTTTTTGTACTCGAAGCGTAAAATGAACTCATTTTTAAGAAAAATATTGAATATTAGTATAATTCAGATAAAATTATTTTTAGTAAAATTTAAAATTACTTTACATAATATTTTAAATAATCTAAAATATATATAAATCTATTAAAATAATAAACAATGTATACTAAAAACCATTTAGCCACTTTAAATGAAAATAAGCAGTTTTTACTTTTTAGTATGAATTACAAATTTAGGTATGAAGTTTCTGTTAATAAAAAATCGTAACACATGTTTCCACCAAAAAAAAATCGTCCCACAAGTATGTCATAAATAATATTTAAAGCACAAACAAAGTCTTGAAATAAAAAAATTATTGTCACAAAACAAACAGTCATACGTACACACAAAATCCCGATTTATAATTTTAATTAGAAACTAATTGTAAATAACTTGGTCTTTGTAATTTGTCCTCTACGAATATAATAATTCCATATTTATAATATTTTTCTTTTCTTCCCTGGTGGAAAAATTTAGTATGTTTCAGTAGCTGCTTCATTGCAAATCATATTTGCAACATATTGAAATAATGAACGCGTGAGTTGAGAATTTTTATTAACTTATTGTTCCTATTCATAAAATAGAGCTAAAGCCACGATTATTAGTGTCCAAATCCATGGTTTTCATTCATTTTATCAGCAGTGAATAAATATTATTTACGTTAGCGATAAAGGCTGTTTATAAGAATACAAAAGATGAATTGATGGTGATGAAGTTGCTATTATTTTAAAAAACTTCTGAAATTGTTTCAAGTTAATTTCGAGGTGAGTACATCTGTAAGGACATTATGATATCTAAATGAGTAAGTGACAGAATAGAGTGATAAATAAATAAAAGAGTTAGATTACATATATTTCTTCAATAAAATTTTCTCTTTAAATAAATAATTTCGATGATCATCCTTTTTTTATCATAGAAAGAGTGGGAGAAATGAGAAATAAAGTTGTCTTTCTCTTTAAAAGCCATAATGATTGGTCATGGAGCGTACACATTAAGCACAAATTAATTAGATCTTAATGAAATAAATTGAGATATGTTAAGGAATGGACTACCTTGTTAAACCCGGAATCGGGTTCGATGAGGAGAGGCCTACTAACGTCCGGAAACCATACGGAAGAGATATAAATCTTCTTTCTTATTCTCTACATGTCTATTTATGTCAACATGCATTATTATAATCGTCCTTGTAGGCAATGATCTAGAATCAAGCACATGTTGACATGGTCAATGGCGTACTCAACAAATGCTTGTAAATGCTGACAATGAATCAAGATTCTTCTATTGGTTGCAAGGAATAGCTTAGAACCAAAAAAAAGAAACAAAAAAAGCGCCTGTAATTTGTTTTATACGAAAATGATATAAAAAAAGATCAATTGATACTCTTAAGAATTACGATCAACAAATGTGATGGCTGATTAGTGTGGTATTTATCAAGTAATAAATATTTAAAAATTTTAATAATTTATAAAAAAGTCATTATTTTAAATTCTTGTGCGTCCATTTATGAAAAAGAAAGAATATTTCATACGTTTTAACCAATATGAAATTCCAATAAATTAAAAAGAAAAAGGGAATTAAAGAAGGCGCGTGATAGTGGAAAGTGGGGACCGCGAATGAAGTGATGAAATGGTTCTGGGCCTTGTTGGTCAAGACAGACTACAGTTGTGAATGGGTAGAGCACAGCATAATAAATGTGTGAGAAAATGTTTTTATATCATATTAATTTTATGTGAATTATCATCGATACTATTTTAATCCATGAATTTAAATATTTTAATAGTAATTATTATTTGAGTTTAAATGATAGAAAAATATTAATAATGCAGCACATGTTCAGTGATATATATTATAAAAATATTTGTTCTTACAAGGGAGGTAAATATCGCCGTTTAAGGTAACGAAGTAAAGAATAACGATACCGGTGTTGTCTTGTCCGCGTCCACAGTTTCAAAATCAAAATAGGCGTCTATCCTCTTTGGGATGTCACGGTCTCATCAACTCTTACGCTAATTAATTATAATTAACTACCGCTAATCCCACGAGCTTAAGTCACCAGTATCGCCATTTTTATTTAATTTTTTGTCCTAATTGAATGAGGTTATTAATGAATGAATGTAATGAGTAATCAGAAATTGCCATGTATTTTCCAGGAGAGGGACAGTGTTTAGACTAGGGCGTAGCTGAAAACGTGTGGGTGTGGCTAACAGTAACACGCTATACGTTTCTCTTTTCCTCGCCTTGCTTAAATACGCGTGGCGCTCTCTTCTCCGTCTCCGCTCCTAGGGAACTGCATTCGCAATTCTCTCTCAGATCAGAGAGCGACTTAATTACAATTCGTGGATCTTGAAGAAGATGAACTCGGAGATTTCAGGCTCGACGGCATCGTATTGGTGCTATAGGTGCAACCGATTTGTTCACCTCTCAAACGACGACAACATCGCTTGCCCCCACTGCCAAAGTGGCTTCGTTGAAGAGATCCACGGACACGCCACCCCATCACCGCCCATGTCCCTGTTCGCCGATAACCTTCCATATTCAAGGAGACCAGGATTCCGGCGGAGACGCCGCAACGCCGCCACCCGCTCGCCCTTTAACCCAGTAATTGTCCTCCGTGGACCCGGCCAGGACGATGGTGGGGATCGCGACGGGAATAGCTTCGAATTGTACTATGATGACGGCGAAGGATCCGGTCTTCGACCCCTGCCGCCGAACATGTCGGAGATCTTGTTGGGCTCCGGATTTGATCGGTTGCTGGAGCAGTTTTCCCAGATCGAGATGAACGGGTTTGGGCGCCCGGAGAACCCGCCGGCGTCCAAAGCGGCCATAGAGTCAATGCCGACGATCGAGATTAAGGAGGACCATGTGGGGGCGGATACGCACTGTGTCGTGTGCGCAGAAGCGTTTGAGCTCGGTTCGGAGGCGCGTGAAATGCCCTGCAAGCACGTTTACCACTCTGATTGCATTCTCCCGTGGCTTTCAATGCGCAACTCGTGCCCCGTTTGCCGCCACGAATTGCCTTCCGATCAAAACGCATCGGAAAGCAGAATAGCGGGGCATATAGACGAAGAAGCGGTCGGTTTGACCATATGGAGGTTACCAGGCGGCGGCTTCGCCGTTGGGAGGTTCTCCGGCGGTCGCAGAGCTGGTGAGAGTCATTTCCCGGTTGTATACACTGAAATGGATGGTGGTAGCAATTCAAATGGAGCTCCCAGAAGAATGTCCCGGGCAGTGGGAAGCAGCAGGGTTAGGGAAAGTCGTGGATTTGGCAGAATTTTTCGCAATTTCTTCTCATTCTTTGGGAGACTTGGGTCTAGGTCAACTTCTTCTTCGTCTTCTTCGTCCTCATCATATTCTGGTTCTGAGCTTGGCTCCGTGAGCAGAAGCCATCGCCAATCGACTTCAATATCCAATAGAAACTCGCGGAGAGGAATCAGAACTTGGGCCTTGGAAGATTGATTGGAGATGGCAAAGCAATTATTAATTATAGCATACGTTTTCAGTTGAGATTCACACTGTAAATACTAAATAGCATAGAACTGGCTACTATAGAAGGAAGTTCAGTTTTGCCCTGTCTATGGGGCTCTCAAAGTCTGTGAACTGGGTCAAATCTTAATCAATAGAAGCCTAGTTTTACTTGTTCTTCAGAAATAGACACTGAAGGGTGCCCTTGAAAACTGACAAAGATTGTGTTGCTGGTGAACATACATTTGTGTTGCTAGTTGCTACTGTTTTTTCTAGGTGACACTGGAGGGGGCATACATTGGGAAAGAATAAGCGAAAGCCATACTTATTCTCCTCCCCGTGTCCTTAATTATTTGGCTTGTTTATATTATGTTTATATTCTGTGTAAGCATTCTCTCAAGATTATGTCTTTTGAGATGCCTCTCTCAACTTGCAGCATAATTTCTGACAATTTGCTGACACATCCGTGTTCAGTGTTTAGGTGTGGGATGCAATTAGAAAGAACATCATTATTCTAGCTCATTAATCTTCCAGTGCTCCACTTACTCCTCTAAAATATTCTAAATTCAGAAGAACAGAGATAATACCAAATCTCTATATGGCCTTGTGCAGGGCTTTGATTCTATTCTTTGAGCTAACTGTTGGCTGTAGACGGTGCTTATCCGAAATCTGCATTGAAGGTTGGACACGTAACTAAGTATAATCGTTGGTTGTTCCGATAATGGCCATGTTGGCTTCATGACGCTGCTTATTATCATACGTTTCATGAATTACTTCCTTCTACCCCTTTTCTCCTCCATTGCCAAAAGATAAGAAAAAGGCTATTTTTCCCCTTCCCTTAACCTTTGCTCTTTTGGCTCATGTATGTATAGTTGTGCTCTATCCGGTAGCTGTGATGGAAGTTACAACTGATGATTAAAAAGTTTATTTTAAATATTTAAAATTTTAAAATTTTAAATTTTAAAATAAATCTTTTTTTCCTTTTTTTTTTTTTCATTCTCCTGTCTATGCTTTACCTAGTTTGAGTTTTCAATTGTCGCCATAACCGCATCCTCTACTGCTGACATCTCTAGAAATTTTCCAAAAGTACTCGGCTAAACATTTGCACTTACTGTTCTCTTGTTATTGAATTTTAAATTTAATTATTTTAAAGTAAAAAATAAAAATATTAATTGTTAATAAAAAATTAAAACTATAATAAAAAAAAAAATATATATATATATTTTTTATTATAGTTTTAATTTTTTATTAATAATTAATATTTTTTACTTTATTTTCTAATCGAATTCCTTTAAGCTTGCATTACAACTGTCTCGCAATTCAGCCTGGGTAGTCAATTCTGAATTTTGGCACGCCTAGTTCCGCCAACTGACGTTGAAGCTTTCTCTACCACTGTACTTTGTCATTTTTTTTTTGGGCTAACAGTACTTAGCCATCTTTGACCGGCAAAGCAAAGTTAGCTTGTTCATCTGAAGTTGCATATATTGTGATATTTCTCAAACCCATTCACCTGTGAATTAAAGTTGGAAGTACTTATCCATTTAAAAACAGTAATTCACTTTGACATAAAGCTTGGGAATTTAACAATAATTTTAATATATCTTTATTTAAAGATGTTTCTACATTATATATTTTAAATTTTTTTTATGAGCAGGCTGTATTTCTCGTGAATGCAATATTTTTATATGCCCGAGTATGAGAGTATGAGATACTCAGTTGACAAAAAAAAAAAAAAAGAGTATGCGATTCTCACATGACTTGAAAGTGATCTTGAACAATAATTTAGTATTGCATGAACAAGTCAATTTCTACTCAAATAATAAGCAAAATAGGTTATGATCATTTGTTAATTACATATAAACTTGAACAACTCGTAAAGCATTTAAGTTTTGGTATATAACACTCTTTTTATATACTCTGACATCCTTGTACCAAAATATGCTCTTACATCCTTGCTTGCCGATGCTTGTACCATCGTTGCACAAATGAAACGATGATAAACATGATTCATTATTTATTAAGCAATGTGAGTGCAAGAAAAAATTAATCAGCCATTACGTCTTTGATTTGCTGGTCATTCACTTCGTAATAAGTGAGTGTTCTTCTCATTTTATTTTGAGTTTGAATTCTAAATATGTTAAAAAAATTAACTAGTGATAAATTAAATATTAAAAAATCTTTTATGATTGTAGTTAGTGTTAAAATAATTATTCTTTCATTTATCGCATAATTTTTTTTTGTTTTTATGAAGCATTCACATACTCTTTGAGTATGAGATTAATCTCTAATTAAGTATTGAGACTGTTTTTTCTTACAAATTATTTTGTGACAAAATCGTATCATTGTCATTATAAGTATGATTTTAACTTATTTACCATTAAGTCACATCCTTATGAAATTAAGATATTAGAGGACTACTGGGATGTAAAATTTAAAGATATTTTTTCGGTTTGGTTCACTTAGTGTTCTGTTTTCAGCAAATCAAAACAAAGTAACGACCTAAATAACTTAAAATAGATAGTTAAGCCTAACTAACCGACTATTTTAGTTTAGTCCAACTACAATCAATTTGACCGGTTTGATTCGGCTCATTAACACCATTTGCTGTAAATGTTCATTTCACCATCATACTAATGGGTCATACTAATGGGTTTCTTAAGTAAAAAATAATATGAAGTATGGAATCTTAAGAAAGGTACTGTGTCTGCATTAAATACCCCTTTGATAATTGTGAGCATATTTTTTTAAACCATGATTTGTTCACTCCCTTTAATGTGGGATTAATCTTTGTTTGGAATTTGAGTTGGCTCTGGACATAAATGCTTTTAGTGGGTTTTAATGCACTGCAAGTAAAGTTCGTTCACATAAAACTCAGTTACAAACTGAGCCACATCTCATGGTTTAATATTGTAATATTTTAAGTCTGGTGTAGTAACATTTATATTTGTGTACATGTCAAATTTTTTTGATTATAAATATATATTTGATAAACTTTTATAACTCACCCAAAAAGAAAAAGAATCTCTTAATAACAAATGTATCAATGATCATGGCAAATCAAGTGGATACACCCAACCAATATTGAAGAGAAACTCCATGGTTGATCCTTTAGTCTGTTTTGGTGGTGTTATGACTTTGTACATATCATAATGCTCCCAAAGACAAATCAATGGGCTAGGTTGCTTGGCATTGAGCCTAACCCATGGGTTCTCTTCCCCACACTAATGCAACAAATTAAATCACAGGATGACCACGTTGCAGCAACCTGCAAATACCATTCAAGTTATCTCCACCTAATTCATGTTAGTTACCCCCCTTGGTCAATGGCCTTAATGCTGCGAGCAAACACAAGCAAGAAAGGTGGGAGAGAACCCAGCTCGAAAATCATGTTCTTTCTTTGCAGCTCCATCCAAATCTCGAAGGTGTTCCTCTAATTGAGTTATTCCCTTCCCTTCACCTCACTTTTGTTTTTCTGATTAATCTCATCATCTCACTTTGAACCCATATTTGTGACTGAACCCCTATGTTTTTCATTTGTCTAATCCTTATTTCCGTATGGGCTAGTTTTAGAAAACCCATCACGGTCTCTATCTTGGGCTTTTATACTCTTGCTACTGAGTTTATATTGAATTAGATGACTATATAAGTGATATTGTAGCCGTCAGACCTATAAATCATGTGACAAAGGCAGCGTGCCTTAATACACGGCATCTGAGTTTGACTCCCAAATCCTTTCCTTTTCCTTTCCCTTTTCCCAAATCTCCCACTCCCTGATAAAAAAAAAAAAAAGATAAGTGATATTGTGTGTGTGTGTGTGTGTGTTTTTTTTTGTGCAAACAAAATTTAAGATGTGATAGGGAATGAAAAAGATAGATTAAAGTTCAAATAAAGTAGTACGAGTATGATTCAGTCTTGAATAGTTTTTAAAAATTTGTTGACTTTACCCTATTAAGTTGTATATGAAATAATAAGAAGCTAGTACAAATTCATTAATGTTATAGGGTGTCTAGTGTGACAACTTGTAAACATGCAGACCGAGCTTTGGGTGACCCATCTATGTTATGCATACATTTTGAACGAGTCTCTTGCAGCTACTTGCGAGAAAAATAAGCTGATTCCAAATAAAATGATGATGCAGTGCAGGGCTAGTGAAAAACCATTGTTCAAACAAAAAGCTAAAGTATGTTCTCCATATTGCTCCACATAACTGCAGCTTACTGTGCTCTTCACAGTGCATTAGCTCAGTGTGAGAATGTAGCCTCGAGAATGCATCAACATGATACTCTATGATTACCAATAACTTTCTAAAAAACTAATATATATATATATATATATATATATATATAAACCATGGTTAGAATTTAATGTATACTTATTTTATAATCAAAATAATTTGTAATTCCAATTTTTATGAAAAAACTTAAAAAAATATTTTTTTTAAAACTAAACTATTCACAACATCTATTTAAGGTGTATTTTTGTGATTGTTTATCTTATTTAAATTAGTTTTTAGAGATTTAAATAAATTTTTATTTATTTTTTTATTTTATTTTTTTTGACATTTGTATTATTTTTTAAATTTGAATTCTAATTTTAAAAATTCGTTTAGTTTGAAAGTAATAATTTTTTATTTTTAAATTGAACATAAATTTTTACTAAACATATAAATCATTTTACTCAAATTTATTTTTAATCAAAATTAAATTTAAAAAATTAAATTTATTTAAAATTAAATTTATAAAATCTAATCAAAACACAATTTTAAATAATAATTTAGATGGAAGATTAGTATGCAGATTAGAATAATGTGATATATACGTGAGCTAATAATATCAAATGGAGTAAAGGAAGTTGTAGTTGTTTCATTTTTTGGTCATCCATTCAGCGGCGTAGCAATTTAGTTGGGTTGTGGGAGCTTCCATGATCCAACGGCGTAGCTTGCAGCTTTCTGCATGCCAAGAGGGCGTGGCAGCAGCTCGATGGAGATCCAGTCGACGTCTCAGATCAGATTCTGGACTCCTCCTGAATTAATATGCAAGAGAATTATTTTTTCTTTTTCTTTAAAAAAAGAAAATAAAAAAATTATATATTATATATAATTATAAATTGCATCTACAAGCAAAGCAACTAGACACAGTTGGGACTTGGAGTTGGGGGGAGTGAGTTGAGTCATGAGTGCGTCGTCACCAGCAACGCCGAAAGGAACGGAGCAGCCTTAAACACTTCAACATCCCAGCCACACTCCTTTGTCTCTCAATTTTCGTAAGTTTCTTTTTTATTATTATTTTCTGCATTATCTTCATTATTATTATTACTATGCAATGTGTTTGGATGCTGAGAAAACTGGAATCGCCGGGAATCTTGAAGGGAAGGGAAGCGACCTTGCACTGTTTTAACTATTCATGGGAAAACACGATTCCTCTGCTTTCTGTCTTCGTCTCTGTTATTTGATCCTCTCTTCTCAATAATTGTAATGTGGGGTTCTTCTTAGCGGTCGCGGGCGTTCCTCTTTTCCTATTTATGATCTTGCTCTGATATTTGGGGTCATCAAAGTTTGAAATTTGGCCGGAATTGTTTTTGTTTCTCTCTCTCTCTCTTTTCCTATTGATGATTTTGTTTCGCGTAATCGCGTATTGTTACATGCTTGATGGTATTTAAATGCATACTCTCCTGGCCCTCTATGCACCGATAAGCAAAAGCATCTGCATTCCTCACCAAAGTGTTACTTCAGAGAATGTAGATGAGAATTCGCCATGTAAGTTTCTCAGACGATTTTATTTTCTTAATTCCACCTTTGCCATTATATTTTGCAATGTTGGCCTGGCTATAAAGTACAATCCATGTGCTTGTTTCAAATCACAGTACCGAGTCTCTAGCACTCTCCAGAGCGGAGGAATGAAGCTGTATTGAGTCGCGAGCTATGGCTTCAAAAACTTCATTTACATCAGTTCTGAGTCTTTCCTAAGCTACGAATCGAAACTTCAAAAATTGATCCGTTTAGCTTCAAAGTGAATTTTTGCAAGCAATGCACCTTGCTCGTGATCTATTAGTAGAAAAGTGATTAATCTAGAAACGTTTTGCCGCTTCAGAAATTCACTCCTGGAATTCTGTTTATATGCTTTGTCCGATCCATGAATGCAAAAGTACTTACTTTTTAATTCTTTCGTAATCCGTTTGAGAACTTGTGAATTGTATTCTTTAAAATGTCATTCACCAAAAGTAAGTGCATTGATATATGTAACTTGCTGTGATAAACTGAAAGGCACAGTACTCGCAGGTGGTGTCATTGTGAATTGTCGGTTGAAAGACTTCCTTTGCAATTATGAGTTTCGTTTTCCGAGGGAGTAGGGGAGATATTGAAAGCGGATTTTCAGAATATGTTCCTGAAAGAACCACAATGGTATGCTTGCTAGTTGCTGCAATGCTGTTTGCATGCATGAATGCTTTGTGCTAGCTTCTTTCCCAAGTAGCTCAGGTTATGCGTATGGATCATTCAATTATAGTTCTCATGCTGCTGTGTTTTTCCCTTCTTGCCATCAGCGTGTTCATCCAGCTCGGCCAGTTAATAGCAATTCTCTGGCTTTTCTTATTACAGGTAATGTAATAACTACTGTAATTAATGCTTTACTGCTTCATAATAGTAGCTTTCCAATCTGTGTTTGACATGTTTATTTGGCAGTTATTTTGCTATTCATGATATTGAACTCTCCTCGGATGTCACACTACTCTTTGGTAAGTAATCACTTAGCTGATCTGGACATGCTACTAGTTTGAGTAGTACTTTTCCTTTTCATAGCAATTAAAAAGGTAACCATGGGTACATATGCTTGTAGCTATGGCTCGTGCTGGCTGTCTTTGTGATGGCTACAAGCCTGAGGATGTATGCAACTTGTCAACACCTTCAAGCTCAGGCCAGGGTTCATGCTGCAGCAGCCACTGGGTTGCTTGGCCATACTGAATTACGACTTCATGTGCCACCATCCATAGCAATTGCAACTAGAGGACGGTTGCTGGGACTTAGACTTCAGCTTGCACTTCTTGACCGTGAATTTGATGAGCTAGGTATTATGCTTCCAAATTGCACTTTGGACATGTGTCATTTGGAATTTTTTTTAAGATGGAAGTGCTCCAAAGAATGTGAAAAGCAGATGAAGTCTTATGTAGGTCTCTTTTTGTGCAAATGTGCTTATCATTATTAATAATCTTATGTAGGTCTCTTTTTGTGCAAATGCGCTTATCATTATTAATAATCTTTTTCCTTCATTTTGAGGTAGATTATGACACTTTGAGAGCTCTGGACTCTGATACTGCTTCTAATACTCCTTCAATGACCGAGGAAGAGATAAATGCCTTGCCTGTTCACACCTATAAAGTTGCAGTCCCAACAAAGTGAGTTGTGATGGTTTCTTAAAATATTCTTCTTGCGAATGAATAAAAAGAAAGGGTTGCTGTATATGTGTAAGTTTTTGTTTTTGTTTTTGTTTTTTTTTCATTCCCTTCAGAAGGGTGGTTTGAGGGGGTTAATCCAACCTAATCTGTTCTCTTGAGGTGGGACTAATTGGTGAATTGTTGGTGGTGATGCGTAAATTTAATGTCCCCATATTTTGATTTAGAAAACCATAGAATATAAATCTTACACTCCAGGCAGAAATAGGCATGCCTCAATGAAGCTGCAGAGTTTGGCTTTGCCTGAGGTTTTCAATTGATGTCCTAATTTATTACTCATGTTGAATTTTGCAAACTTATTGGAACTGTAGAAACCATCAGTAGGGACTTAAGTTAGAAAATAAAATTTTTCGCTAATTGCCATCCTAAATTTAGTGGTAAATTAAAAAATATGCAAAAGATACATAATCAGTGACCCAGTGGGTAATAAAATGACGATCTTGAATGATTGATTGATGTGTATTGCTTACTAGTTGACCATTTGAGCCTTATAGGCTGCATTTTTTTGGCATTGCTCAAGAAATAGTATTTATATAAGCTTCTTGAAAGAATTTTTTCAGGTTCTCAAGGCAGGCCTCTAGGGCTTTTTCTCCTTTGTATGTGTCTTCATTTATGTAAAGAAATGTAAATGATGACATTGAGTTTACACAATTTGTTTATAACAGGGATGGCTCAGCAGGGTTGGTATCCTCTTCAGGTGCAGCTGAGGTAGATATCTCTGCTTCTCCTTTTGGTTTGTTCTTTCTTTCAAGGTTATTTGAGTTATGAAGAAAGTGTTTCTTGGTAATCATGATGTGATTGCTTGATTTTGCTCTTGATTGTTAGTTTTATACACTACTGGGGGTCTATGTGATGTTATTGCCTGTTGGTTTTTTATAAGAAGACAGAGGTAGAACACTTTCAAAATTTAGAAAATTGCATCTGGCAAGCATTCTGACCAAGTATCAACACCAGAAATCTTTTAGCGCATACTTACATATTTGGAAATAATGATAATTTGTTGAGCTCCCACATTTCCATGTTGAATTTCTTATTTGTAGTTTGCCTTGCCGAGACCATAGGTAGGCTTCAACTCATAATTCCGAGCCTTGGCAGATTCTACTTCTTGGCATTGTTTCAAATTAAAGATAACATGTTGGTTCAAATATATTTTACGAAGGATCTTGTAACTTCAAACATCTACCTAATGAGAAATGGGTAGAAATACTTGTGTATGGTGTTGACATAAATTTGTTGGACCTATTTTTGTAGGAGTTTTAATATGAAGAAAATTATCAATGAATATTATCATCAAGGTGTTTCACTAAGATTAGACCAAACTCAGTGTCCTAGAACTTCCATTCATTGAAGTCTGACAATCCAGCTCAAAAAGATCTTGTTCTGGTTGTCAGTTTTTAACACAACATTAGCATGTATTGTCGTTTATAATAAGCAGGTCTCATTAGTTGCAGAAGAAGACAAAAAAGATATGTAGAAGTAAACGAATTTTGGTATTCCTAAAGCATTTGCAGATGGGCTAAATTTACCTGGAAGGTCTAGAAGTGTGGGGATGATACTTTACACTTAAATCATAAATATCTTGGGTAATCCCCTGGCATATAGATTTCAAAATATCTGATGATTAGCCGTGATGTGATGCCATCTCCATTGATATGCTACTGAAAAATTTTGCTTCTTGACATGCGTTTCTTCTACTGCATGTAGATTATGACATCTTTGTGTAATTAAATAAATCGATTGTTTTGTATGCTTTTTGCAATGCCAATTATAGCTGGGGATGAATTACCCCCACTCAACCCCATCCCTGCTCATTTCCTGGAATGGTTTTTAGTTTCTTTCTCCAATGTTTCAATTAGAATAAACAAGACTCTGGAGGAACAGAGGGAAGTGTCAGAGTTCCAGAAGATGAGCTGACATGTACCATATGCTTGGACCAAGTTAACAGGGGGGAGCTTGTTCGTTGCTTGCCATGCTTGCATCAGGTTCGTAATTATTTAGCAGCAATCAAGATTAGTACTTGTCTCTCTAAATATGAGGTTTATTTTGCGTTAACCCGGTCCGGTCTCCAGATGTATAGTTGTTGGTACCTTATGTTTCTCGTCATACCCGTCTAGTCAAATCTGTTTAACTGACTAGTTGAGCTAGGCATATGAGCTTGCTAATTTTCTAAGTTTCCCCATTATTGGGGGAAGAATTTTCCATATCCCCAAAATAACGTTTGATTACTTTATTGTTCCTATGCTTGCAATATTGCTCGTTGATGCACTTTTGGTGGGGCTTCTGCTAGTTGTTTAATTGATCTACACCGAGAGCTGCTATTTCATCCAACAGCTCTCCCCAATGTGCCTAACCGATAATACCTTGCACATATAACTGCCGTCAACTATCCACCATTCATTTTTAAAAGTCTTATAACACGGTTTTCAAATCACTGCCACTCTACGTCGGTTGCAATGCAACTCATTACTCCTTCACTTCACTCATTAAAATTGCTTAAGGCTGCACATGGTGGTTATATTGCTGCACACAAATGAACAACTTACTTTTCTTTCTTCTTTCTTGCTTTTTAATCAGTTTCATGCCAACTGCATCGATCCATGGCTACGGCAACAAGGGACATGTCCTGTGTGTAAATTTAGGATGGGGTCGGGATGGCGGGGAAACAGGGAGAGCGAGTCCGATGGTTCAGATATTGTGTAGCATTCTTCAAATCTAGCTGTAAAATGCATGATGTCGTGAGTTATATACGTTATGTATATAATATACTGGCTTTTACCCTGAGTTCAGCATAATGATAAGAATGTAATCTACGTTTAGTCACTTCACATAATAAAGTATTTGTTTGTATTCCATCTCCATCCTCTGCCACGATTACTGCAGCGACTGTGTCATGTGAGAAATAGAGAATAGATTAAAAATAATTTTTAAGCATATCACTTTGACAACATGAATTTCTCTTGCATATCAATTAAAACCAATGACCATTCCCGCACGCCTCCAATCCATTCAACCTGTTTCTCAGTTTAAGTGAATCCATGAAAACAGGAACTGCTACTATGATGATGATGGCAAGTGGGGACTTCTTTTTACTGATGGACCTCTGACACAGTTCATTCTCGTGAGTAGTGGTTCATGGAGAGTTTGTCACATGAAAAGCTGTGAAAGCCGAGCATAGGTTGATTCTATTCAACATGTTTTACGTACGCATTGGCGAGGAAAACCCATTATCAGATTTCCGATTGTGCCCTATGCACATCAAATTTTGAAATCGGGGAGTTCTGTGAGCTATGTCGAGTGCTTGATTGTTTGACTTGCAGGCACTCGTTTCATAAATCATGTGTAGATCTCTGTGGATTGTGTCACACAATGACACAAATCTTGTCCTCTGTGCCACAAGAATTTAACAGGAACGAGATTTTGTTTTGTGGTTATAAAATTGATATATGGAATATATTTAAATTAATTTATTTTATATTTAAAATAATTTATAATCAAAATTTCTTAAAAGAATTTTTGAAAAACAAACGATTTTTTTTTTCACAATAAGTTGTTTTCAAACAGGTAGCTCAATATTATTGGGAAATTTTATCTAGTATTTAAGAATGTTTTGCAAGGTTTCTGAAAACCGAACCGGTCACTGAACCGGTCGAGGTACTGATTCAAGGTTCAATGGTTGAACCGTGGTCGAACCGTAGTCGAACCGGAATATAATTAAATATATATTTATATAAATTAAGTATATTTAATCAAACAATTAAGCAATTTAAGCTTGAACAAAAGTTAAACAAAATGATAAAATTAGAAATGATTGTCCATGTATAGAAAAACAAACTGAAACATAATTATCAAGTTGAACAAGTTTTCAGAAATGGTTTGAACCCCAATATGAATCGGAATCCTTAGATGGGCAGAGATCGCTCGGAAGGTTTCAAGGGCATAACCCTCTCAACCAACGCCAACATCTATGTCGTCGCCAGCCGCACCCTCGACAAGGCTTCCAAGTATGCTACCGCCAACGGCTTCCCTCCCGACGCCAAAATCTATAACTCCTACGAGGCCTTTCTCAACGACCTCGACGTCGATTCGTCTACGTTCCAGTTCCGACGAGCCTGCACCTCCACTGGGCGGTGCTCGCAGCCTGAGAAGAAGAAGCACCTGGCTGGTTGCAGTGGGCGACGAAGGAACGTTGCGGTGCGGCACGAACGAACGCTGCGGTGCGACGAACGAAAGCTGCGGTGCGCGACGAACGAACGCTGCGGTGGGCGACTAACGAACGCGGCGACGAATGAACGAACGTTGCGATGCGCGACGAACGAACGCTGCGGTGCGCGACGAACGAACGAAAGCTGCGGTGGGCGATGAACGAACGCTGCGGTGGGCGACGAACGAACGCGGCGACGAACGAACGAACGCTGCGGTGGGCGACGAACGAACACTGCGGTGCGCGATGAACGAACGCCACCGGCGCGACGAACGAACGCCGCAGTGCTCGACGAACGAACGCTGGGGCTGGTTCATTCTGGCGAAGGGCGGACTGGCGCAGGAAGACTGGCCCAAAACGATGCCGTTTCCCTTTTTTTTTTTGGTAATATCAAGAGCAAAACGACGTCGTTTTGCTTAAAAAAATTTAAAAAAAAAGTCAGAAACTGGTAACCGTACGGACCGATACCGGTTTGACCGGTTCACCCGGTTTGACACCGGTTTACCGGTTCTTGATCGGTTTTTTGACCCCCCGGTTCTGGGACATAGCCCGAACCGGGGAGGGAACCGGTTCCCAGTCCTACCGGTCGAACTGGCCGGTCCGGTCCGGTTTTCAGAACATTGGTGGTTTGAACTTTAAATTAATATTTAGGGGGAAGTATTTTATTTAAATACACTGGAACGACGTGAGGGGCGCGAAAGGATTTAGTTTATTTGACGCAAAAGCTGACACATAATATCATGCTAAAAAATAATGTTTTTAATTAATTAATGATTCCAAAGTACAAGGATTCCGTTCATACAGCAATCTTTTTATCTGTGTTTCACTTGGCTACTTTGGTTGATATTTTACTACTGCATTTGATGAAGTCTTGTATTTAGCTTTAAAATCATCATGTTTTTCTTGATCATATACTTGTAACTTTTAATATCAAATTTCTATCATGGTATTAATTTGAATCCTTAAACGAAGACATTATATGTCTTGTAGAGATAAATGAAAATAGCCCCTTTTTGAGAAAGTGCTTATTATTAATTAATTCCTAATTTCCTATAAATTAAGAATAAACATAGCAGAGATCTTTTACTTTCTATTTCATTTTCTTATTAATTCATTATATTTGTTTATGACTTAATATGATTTTTAAGTTAGTTTGCAATCATATATTTGTTATGAATTCATTCATTGCTGCAAATTTGACAGAATTTCGATTGAATTTATATACAAATGAATTTAAATCATTAAGAATTTATTTATATTTGTATTTTGTTTATGTTTTAAATATTTAATATCATTTTTAATTTACAATATTTTTTCAATTTCTAAAATAAAATAATTCATTTTACTTGGAAATAATTATTTATGCAAATTTTTTGGAATGAGAGGATTAAATTTATGTATGAAGAATACTATACGAGCGTAAAATTTGATTGTGATTTGTAAATCCTATAACGTGAATTTTTTAACTGATTTTTTCCCCATTCTTTAAATTGTTTTTTAAAAAAAAAATTTGAATTCGTTTCATTTCCATGAACAAAAATTCAGAAAATTGACGTACCAACGAAAGAAAAAAGAATTCATGATGAGAACACAATATAACATGTTAGTTTCTATAGAGCTTGGTGAGTGTCCTATGATATCTGAATGAAACGAAGGCCAATCACATCAATTTCGATGCCATGTCTCTCTTTTTTCCTCCATATATAAAAGAGAGGATCGTGATTCACTGATAAGGCAAAGCAGACTGCCTAAAAGGACATCCAAGAAAAACAGAAGTTTATAAAATGTTGAAGACGTAATAAAGAGTTTTGAAGGCACACAACCGGCCAGCTCGAAATGGCGTGCATGGGGTTGTCAATTTTTTTTAATTTGACAGGTTTTTTTTAAGCAGATAAGCCAGTACATCAGATTTTATGGCTTTAGGAGAGTCCATGAAAATTTATACGAGAGAAAAATGCTCAAACACACTTTTAAGTGTAACACATCATGACTTTTAGTTTAGGGTAATTCTTATGTTTTAGTATAGGATATATATATATATATATATATATCCATTTTATCACTTAATTTATTTAAATTTTTTATTTAAAAAATACTTCTTGTTGTTGTTATTATTATTATTATTATTATTTGGTTTAAACTTTTATCCCTGTCCTGACTCTCCGGAATCTATCCAGCTCATGAAGCGGCAGATATTGACGTCTTTAGAGTCTTAGCCAATTACCATTGTCATAATCTCTTTCAGACGAAAATGCATCACAGCATAATTCTAATCAAAGCTGTATAGTTTGTAATATAATATTGGTTAATTGAATAAATTTACTAAAATCTTATCAATAATTAAATTTTGGTTGCATTCTTGCTGACGCCAATCGATGTAGTACAAATGCTCCAATTCACATTCTGAAAGTCAGAATTGTAGTACAAATAATACATTCTACAACGCAATCGACTGTACTAAATCACATAATATCAGCAAGTATAGATATACATTAACGCGTTAAAGCAATAACTTAGAAGAGTTGACATCGATAGCACAGGAAAACTACATGGCTTCATCCGACGCCATTGATGCTTCCTCCAAAACCAGGACCCTAAAGTCAACGCTCCTCGTTCTGTGCCTCGTAGCCGCGTCCCTCTATCCAATCGAGGCTCACGGAGGAGACGGCGGCGGTGACAGCGCTGACGAGGGCGCAAATTTGCATTA
This sequence comes from Castanospermum australe, assembly GCA_019955255.1. NCBI lineage: Eukaryota > Viridiplantae > Streptophyta > Magnoliopsida > Fabales > Fabaceae > Castanospermum > Castanospermum australe. The sequence goes on along the minus strand of NSJW01000994.1, from coordinate 169,935 downwards.
CAGGGGTCTGATCCTGGTGAAGGTATGGTGCTTGATCATTTTGTTGGTCAGCACTTTCGCCGGCGGCGTCTCCCCCTACTTCTTCCGCTGGAACGAGACCTTTCTTCTGTTGGGGATCCAGTTCGCAGGTGGGGTTTTCCTGGGCACCTCTTTGATGCATTTCTTGAGCGATTCGGCTAGTACCTTCGGCGACCTCACCACCAAAACTTACCCTTTCGCCTTCATGCTGGCTTCCTCGGGGTACCTTCTCACCATGCTCGGTGACTGCGTCGTGATTTATGTCACCAGCAACAGCGAGAGGGAAGCCAAAGTGGCGGAACTGGAAGGAGGGACCATACCCCACGAGCACGCCAGAGAGGCGGCAATAGAGACGACCAACCCTGCTTTCATGAGGACCACGTCTGTGGGAGACACCATTCTCCTGATCCTTGCCCTGTGTTTCCACTCGGTTTTTGAGGGCATTGCCATTGGAGTTTCAGGTTTTCTCTTTTTCTAGCTTAACTATATTTTTTATATATATACTCATTTATTGAGAATTCTAAATCCCCTTATTATGATATTGATACGTACTTCAAACTAATAAGTAATAACTAAACTTGTTTACTCAATATGAATGATTCAGGTAGCAAAGGGGAAGCATGGAGAAACTTATGGACAATATCATTACACAAAGATATTTGCAGCCATCGCAATGGGAATTGCTCTGCTTAGGATGTTACCCAAGAGGCCCTTGATTACAACGGCGACGTATTCCTTCGCCTTTGCAATCTCTAGCCCCGTTGGCGTGGGGATTGGCATTGCCATCGACGCCACCACACAAGGACCCACGGCAGATTGGATGTATGCTATATCTATGGGTCTTGCTTGTGGGGTTTTCGTCTATGTTGCCATCAATCATTTGATATCCAAAGGCTTCAGACCCCAGAGGACGAGCAGTTTCGACACTCCCTGGTTCAAGTTTCTCGCTGTGCTTGCTGGAGTGGGTGTTATAGCAGTTGTCATGATCTGGGACTGAAATGTGTCAAGGTTTCAATTCCAGTTTTTGTAGGACTGTCAATGTTAACTGTTATTACAAAGATGTGCGTAGATGATGATCGATATCGTTATACATGTTTGCTAAAGTTGGACTGCATGTTTTCTATTAAATTTCCTTGCTTTGGAATTATGATGTTCATCTACTATTTGGACAGAAAAATCATAATCTTTTACTCCATCCTGTTGTTCCTTTCATTCTGTGAAATGAATTGTTCACGTCAAATTTCCTCCAATTATTTAATAGGAAACAGATGGGGGACCCTTTTTTTTTTTTTTTTTTAATCAGATCCAAATCCTAAGTGTGCGTTAGCTTTCGATAAATTAGACGTTTTCTTCAAATGGATAGCACAACTTAATCTCTGTTGAAAAAAGGAAAGTGATGCACATATTTACTAAAAAGTAGAGGTGGTGGAATTTACGAGAACAATCCAGAATAAAAGGAGAAAAAGTAACAATGAATTCTAAAAGATGTAAAGAAATAGATAAAGAAGAAAAAATCTGGAAACAAATTATAACTGTAAATTAAAAGAAAAATATAGAAAATATTAGAAGAAAAAAGAAGCAGCAAACCGCCTTGTACTTGGCGGCGGAAGACTGCCTACAAATAGGCCATAATGCTCCACATTTGAACCAAGCCGAGCCAAAGGCACAAAGCCACACAGCTGCCATTTAACCAGCTATCACCCTTTTGTATCATCCTCCTTTTTTCAAATAAAATTACCTATTTTTCTGTATAAGCCAATATTTCTAAACTATCAACTCTTTATCCATTTTCTCTATCAAACTAACAATCTGATTAATTCCTTTTCTTTCTATACAAAATTTGTTCTTTCTCTTCTTGCAGGTAACTGATTAACAAAAAACTATATAAAATTGATTTCTGATAAAATTAGTTTCTTCCAAAAATTAGGTAAAAATTAAGTAAATCCTTATTATTAATTACTTCTTTTTCTTTGTTTGACAAGGAACTTGTCAAGAATTCCGGCATGTCAAAAATAAAGTGTATTAAGAAAATGCGCGTGATCCTAAAAATTAAGGTTAAGGACCGGCTGAGTACAATATTATTTATCCACAATATTGACCCATTAAAGGCAAATTGCTTTAAGATTAGCCGTAATTATAGTTAATGGGTCAATATTGACCCATTAAAGACTAATCTTAAAGTAGATTAGCCTTTAATAGGTCAATATTGAATTTAGAACAATATTATTTGCACACATCACTTTTTTTTAATATTATTTTTATATTATTTTTTAATAATAAAATAAGAAAAACACACATTTCAATAATTTTTTTTATTTTTTTCTCAAACAAGAAAATATAAATAATAGTTTGAAGATTATGGTGTGTAAAAAACATTAATTTCTCTTGATTTTAAGGGCCTGATTAATAGATTGGTTCAACTGGTGCAGTTTTCAAAATAATGTTTTATTTTTTGGGTAAAAGGTTTTCAAAATAATATTAGGAATGCAGATTCAAATTATAACTATATTAGGGAATTTTTTGATAGTTAATTATAATAATTAATTTAATTTTAATTTATTGTGAGTATATTAAATTTATTTATATTATCATTTAATTATTCATCAAAAAATACTTTTATTTAATTATTTATTGTCATTTGTTATATTATTAAAAGCGTTTAACATTCTATTTACTGCTCTCTCTTTGTCTCTTTATATTTGTCATTTAAGATATTTGTATAAAGATTAAGAAAGTCATTAAATAACCTTATTTTATAAGAGAAAATAATTATATTTGAATAACTTACCTTTTTTTTCAAAATACTTAAAATATTATTATTTACTATACCCTCTTTCACTTCATTGATACAAAAAATGAAGTTTAAAAAAATAATTAATATTTTATTGATTTTCTAAACTAACATATAGAATGAAACAAAAATTTTTTTTCTAAAATGAAAGATTAAAAAGAATGGAGGAAATATCATAGATAAACTCTTTGAAGTTTTGTTTGATATCATGGAAGGGAAAAAGAAAAAAATGATACAATAAAAAGGAAAAGAAAATAAAAGAAAGGAGAAATAGAGGAATGCTTCCTTTTCTTTGTGTAAAAGAATGGAGAAGAAATTTTTGGATAGACATTGTTTACTTTAATATTCAAATCAGCTTTTGACATGTTTATATTTTTTATCTTGAGAGAGAAATATATTTATAACATGGCTCACATAAATACAAACATGTTAAAAGTTAATTTGAGTGCCTAACCAAGAATTTCTCAAGAATGGAAATGCTTGTAAATAAATATTAAATTACTTTGTTATCCTTCACAAGTCACAACTAATAAGATTAATTAATTTTAGAATAAATAAAGTAAAAAAACAAAATTTTAAAACTTTCATTTTCCTTTTAATAATCCCTTGAACAAGGGACAAATGCAAAATATGGGATACACGAAATGTTCACCACTTCAAATTTCTTCCTATCCATTCTTAAATTAATATCAAATAAGAATGAGCTCAATTCTTAAACCTCTTTCTTTTCTTTCGAGTAAAAAAATGCATACCATTAATACATGTTATTTATAGAGAGACAAAGAAGATAAGATGGAAATGTCATTTAAGTAGGAAAGCACTGAGTTAATTAATGCTCCTTAGTTGGGCTTCCCTTTTTCTAATAGGTGGTTTTTCATGCTGTAACTTGTAAGCAATATACAAATCCTATAATTGGCTTTAAAGAAAGAATTAATGCTGTGCCTAATTTTGTTGACTCGTCAGATACTGACAGAGTACTTCCATATAATACTTCAATTTATTTGCAGGCATTTCTACCTAGAACCTACAAACATTGGATATTGGTACCAGTATGTGTGGAAAGAACATTATGATACTTTGCAGAATGCAGACTCGGAATCTTCCCCGTCGCTGGAGCTAAATGAATTCTGACTTATTCCCTTCAGCCATCATGGTAACTGAATAGACAATGCTATTCATTTTGTTATTGAAGGTTTGAGTTTTGTGGGGTCCCAGAAAGGGATACATTCCACGACCCCAATTTATATCATGGTTCATATAGATTGTTGTCAATGCTGCTTTAATTATTTTGGCTTTGTGATTAATCTTAGCTATTAATTTGGGCCCGTGGTACGTAGAAAAGTCGATACTAGACTCAACGAGACAACCTTATCTCTCTCTGTAGCTATGCCTATCTTTCCTTTGCTCTCCTCGCTGAAGAAAAGGTGGGTCGAATGTCCTCCTTCTTTTTCGCTTTGACTCACTTACTGAAGGTACTGTTTGGTTGAGGAGGGTGCCATCACCAACCAGGCACTGAGGCAGACACCCAATTGAGTCTTTCATGAAAACGAGATGATTAATGTGACTTGAGCTGAAGTGATTTCTCGAGGAGTTCTCGAGGATAATTTTGAAATTTTTATCGTAACAATCTGATATATGCCTTGGCTAGCAAGTCTTAACGGTTGTTTTGAAATTGCCTTTTCCTTACTACTATTTTGCCTTTTTCCCCCCCAAAAAAAATTAATTATATGGAGATGGCTAATTCTGCAAACTATAGTTTTATTAAAAATTTAAAACCATAAAAATCTAACTAAATGTCTCTACATGTGTTCTCACTTTTCAGTAATCGATTTTGTTATGCACACAGGCTCAACTCCGCCATTAATTAACAATATAAAGTTCTCGCAATACATTCTGACTTTACTATTTAATATTTGTTTATTATTTTTTCATAGAAAAATTTTGAATAGCCCTAATCGACAAATGTGTCATGTGCTGCTTACCACAAAAAGAGAAAAGTCTCAATATCATTGAATTTAATTTAATATGGTACAACCAGTGTTTGTTTGCATTTGTGTTTTCACTTCTCCATTAATTGTTTTAGTACATGGGAAAGAAACTTTTGATTTGGGAGTAAGAATTGGGGCAAGTAATTGAGACAAAAGCATTTCAAAATAACGTTAATGACAATCCAAACTAGAAGAAGATAAATCTGACCAAACAAAGTAGGTAAAATCATTCCTTTTCTGGCATGCTTCGTTTTGAAACCTAATACCGAGGTACCTAATTAATCAACCAAACACTACTATGTAATTCCTATTTCTAATTTTCTATAGATACATAAGCAAGTCTGAAATGCGGTTAGTTGGGAGCAATATCTCTTATCACAGACTGACTCCGGCCAGAAACACACTGAGGCATAACAAAATGATTTCTGCTGTTTCTTCATCACCGGCATTCTTTGCGGCTTTCCTCTTTGCCATCAGCTTCCTTTGGACCTTTCCTGAGGTTGTTCTGGCTACTTCAAAGCTTGGAAGCGTTACAAGGCACTACAAGTTCCATGTAAGCATTACATTACACTTGTCACTGCTATATAATAATAATAATAACAATAATAATTTTTCTCCCTTTTTCATTAGCAGAAAAAGAAGTGCTATATATCAATTTCTTCGTTAATTCTGCAGATAAGGCTGGAAAACGTTACTAGGCTGTGCCACACAAAGAGCATGGTTACCGTGAATGGGGAGTTCCCGGGGCCTCGCGTTGTTGCTAGAGAAGAAGACAGATTATTGGTTAAGGTGGTTAATCATGTTGCAAACAATATCACCATCCACTGGTATGAATCTCATTTTATTAACTAGGTGACTCATGTCGGTTGCGCATCTTCTAGCAAGGATGTTGTCCATATTTGCATGCATACAAATAAGTGTTTTTTTATATTATTATTATGCAAGTGAATGCAAGACATATACACATATAATATTAGGTTTGACATTATCTTTATACATTTATCTTACATTTACCTGCATGAAATAAGAAAAAATACTATTCCATAAGCATATAAGAATTTTTTTCTAAATTAACATATATGCTATGGTCAACAATGGTGAGTGACAACAAAGTAACAGGCATGGAGTGAGACAACTTCGAAGTGGATGGTCGGATGGGCCATCGTACATAACCCAATGCCCCATTCAAACTGGTCAGAGTTATGTGTACAACTTCACCATTGTTGGGCAAAGGGGAACTCTCTTCTGGCACGCTCACATCTCATGGCTAAGAGCCACTCTGCATGGACCCCTCATCATCCTCCCTAGGCGCAACGAATCTTAGCCTTTTGCCAAACCCTACAAAGAAGTCCTCATACTCTTCGGTACATTCACCAACACACACACTCTAATTTTTACGTAATTATTTTTATTATTATTTCATATTTTTAAAGGAAATGAAGCTGTAGAAGACGATTTCTGATCTTGGCTTCCTAAAATAATTGAGTGCAGGGGAGTGGTGGAATGTGGATCCGGAGGCTGTCATTGCAGAAGCTCTTCAGACGGGGTGGTCCAAATGTCTCCGATGCCTACACCATTAATGGACTTCCTGGGCCCCTCTACAACTGCTCCAGTAACGGTACACAGCTAGTTGAAGCTAATTAAATATACATTTTCACTTTTATTTTTTTTTAGTGTTTATTTTTATATGTTATATAAAAAAATTTTGTTTAATAATATTTATTATTTAATAATATTAAATAAATGTTAATTAATTTTTTAATTTTAATTTTATCTTTTAATAAAAAATGAATAAAATAAATAAAATAAAAAATATTAATAAAATAAAAAAATAAAAAATTAATTATTTTAAATTATTTTTTATAATTAAAAGTATTTAATAATTTTTTTAATATTTATAAAAAACTTTAAACGACAGAAAAAAAAAAAGAAGAATACTTAATATAAATTGACTTGGAGTAAAAAGAGGATATATTAATATATTATTAACTGCACGGCAACTCTGTCATTAATTAATTGTAATTTCCAATTAAAGAGTGCCAATAATTAATTAATTGGCTTTGATGTGCATGGTGGTCAATTAGCAGGTACATTCAGGTTAAAGGTGAAACCAGGGAAGACGTACCCTCTCCGTTTGATCAACGCTGCACTCAACGATGAACTCTTTTTCAGCATAGCAAACCACACCATGATCGTTGTTGAAGCAGATGCTACATATGTTAAACCCTTCGAGTCCAACATCATCCTCATTGGGCCAGGACAAACCTCAAACGTTCTGTTGAAGGACAAAACCTTGGTACCCAAATGCCACTTTCCTCATGCTAGCGAGGCCATATTTCACTGGTACGGGTACCTTCGACAATTCTACGTTGGCTGGCATTTTAGAGTACAAGAACCCATACGGTAGTACCAGAGCTCCAGAATCTTTAACCACTCTGCAAAAACCGTCCCCCGTTGAAACCAAGGCTTCCAGCCATCAATGCCACGTCCTTCGTAGCCAATTTCACCAGCAGATATCGCAGTTTGAACAGCGCCAAGTACCCTGCGAATGTGCCTCGAACTGTTGACAAGAAGTTTTTCTTCACGGTAGGCCTTGGGACCAGCCCCTGCACCAAAAACCAAACCTGTCAAGGACCTAATAATAGAACAAAATTCGCGGCTTCCATAAACAACATATCCTTTGCTCTGCCTTCAGTTGCAATTCTCCAAAAACATTTCTTTGGGCAGGCCAATAATGGTGTTTACACAACGGACTTCCCAGTCGCACCCGAGAGACCGTTTAACTACACAGGGACCCCACCAAACAACACCATGGTCAGCAATGGGACCAAGGTGGTAGTGATACCGTATAATACCCGTGTGCAGTTGGTGTTGCAAGACACTAGCATTTTGGGAGCTGAAAGCCATCCATTACATCTTCATGGGTTCAATTTCTATGTTGTGGGTCAAAGTTTTAGGAACTTTAATCCTAATACAGACCCTGCCAACTTCAACCTTGTTGACCCTGTTGAGAGGAACACTGTTGGTGTGCCTTCTGGCGGTTGGGTTGCAATACGCTTTCTCGCTGACAACCCAGGTGACTGTCTTCTATATTATTCCTATCCTACCACCCAAAAGTTGAACCAAAAAAAATTGGTTAATTTAATCCTCTACGTTCAGCGGTTGTTGTCATTTATTTTAATTACTTTACAGCATAATATTAATTCAACTAATTAGATCCTTTAATTTCTTTCAGTTTTTAACTTCTGACTTAATTGTGTTTGCACCATCCAATTTGATAAGTGGTTTACATATGGCTGAAACAGGTGTTTGGCTGATGCACTGCCACTTCGATGTGCACCTGAGTTGGGGGCTGAGGATGGCTTGGATTGTGATGGATGGGAAGTTCCCTGATCAGAAGTTGCCTCCTCCGCCAGTTGATCTCCCCAAGTGTTGATTCTTGGACCACCTGACTCTGCCAATTTTCCCTCCTCAAAATTCTCTCTTCCGTAAATTGTCTATTTTTGCTTTAAGACATTTTGCTTTCTATATCAGGACCAGGACTGGCATTCGGAATATCAATGCACTTTCTTTTAACTTATTTGAAATTTTATGTATTTATCTGATCATCTCCTCTGCCCTGGTGACTTGTTTCCTTGTTTATATGACTATTCCCATCGACCACCTAACACTAGTCTCAACGCACGTATAGGTGCCATTAGAGAAGAGACTGTTCACAATCATTCATTTTCCTTGTACTCATGTCACAGAACTGGGTGATAAGCCACTGGCACCAAAAACAATAGAACTTTTTCTAGAATAACAATAAGATAGCAATTCAATACTAATACAGTACCAAACACAACCACAAATATCAAAATATAGTAAAAAACATGAACACCAAATTTAACGTAGAAAAAACTATTCAATGTGAAAGAGTTAAAAACTCACGGGATGAAAAAATCTATACTATCAATAAACAGAAGTACAAGGAGTTTTATAAATACTGGACACACATATACAACTCTTCCACAACATCAAATGATCACCCACAAGGGCACAAAGTCATCTACAAAATGAAAAATCAAAGAAGAGTTCAAAAACGTCACCAAAAAAATAAAGTCTGTTCACGAATTTTTTGGAGATTATTTAGTACTGTACTCGCAAATTGCATTGTCCATTACGAAGAAATATAAGTTAGGAATCTCCGATTAAAATTTTAGCTCAATCGAATAAGGTTTGACCATCCGATCGCTAGTTGAAAGAAAACTGTTCAAAGTGAAAGAAAGCTGCGCCTCTGCTCTTTTCTTTCTCTCACACTTTCAGCAACCCCATTGCTATTCTGCAGACATTTCACTGTGGAACAGAACGACACCCTCTCCAAAATCCACTACTGGAACAGAACCACTGTGATTGGAACAGAATGCAGAGCAAAATGTGCTCAGAACCACCGTGTGCTATGATCTGTAATGTGCTGCAGCTGAAGGAGAACCACTGTGACTGGAGCAAAACCACCGCTGGCTGGAGCAGAATGCCGACCAGATCGGCTAGGGCATTGGTTGCGTTGCAGAGGAGAGCTTCGGATGAGATAGTGAGAGTCAGAAAAAAAATGTTCAAAGCATGTAACTTATATGCTTAAGGAAATTAGGCTTGGGCTTGGACCTAAACAGGAGAGAACCAACCCAACACCGGGGATCATTCAAATCAGTCACACCGCACCTGGCTAGCACGTATAGATCATCCCACGCATTTTTTTCTGTAACCTGCTCATCAATCATCACCTTTCCCTCTTTAATGGGCGTTCAGCACCCTCGTTTGTAGTTTATTATTGGATTTTATATCCGAATTCAAACCAACGTACAGGTACTACAAGTGCCATTAAGGTATAACACCGTGAAGGGAGGCCTGAACTTTGAACTTAGCGTGCTGTCTCAGGCCAAGAAAAAAATGAAATAATAATGTGCTGTCTTGAAGTTCCATGTTAGCAGAATGTGCACTAGCTAGGTAGTAGGTAGGGACATAGACTCAAAGGACTCACAAGCATTGACCGAGGTACTTGGTAGTTGGCATCATGGCATTAAAGTAGTAAGTTCATAGTATGCACGACGGCTTGAAATGCCTTTATTCTTGTCCAATAGCCACCAACATTCAAAATCAGCCCCTATATTATTAAGGGTGCTTCTCCCTTTAATCATTTTTTTTCTCACCCCTATCATATACATTTTAAATTTATTTATAAAGATGTGAAGAGTCATATATATATATATATATATATATATATATATATATATATAGTAACATTTTTTATACTTTGATTTAAAATAAAGTAAATGTTTAGAATTTTTTCCTTAAGAGTTGTCTTCTTACTATTCTTTGCTCGGGCTATTTGATGGTATTTCACCTTATAAAATATTCTTTAATCAAATTCGAATTTTTAATATTATAAGTAAAATTATAATTATTAAGACTTTGACTTACTTATCACTTAATTACATCTTAATAAATAAATATATTTAAATTTTTTTTTCTATCTAGGGCTTTTACTCTTTCATATATTTAAAATTTTCTAACTTCATAAGAAAAATTAAAAAAAAAGTTGTACGCAAAATACTTAAATAAAGATAGATAATTTATTATTGCAATAATATGTAAGAATATTTCTTATAACGATAACATTCAAGCTCCAAGGTTCACGATTAGCAGCTTTTCCTTTACTCTAATATGCGATTCTCTCCATATGTAATGAGAAATAAGTGTATCTCATCGATTATGTTTTTCTTCGTATAAATATAGATTTATAAATACTTGTTAATTATGGTTCATATGCAATTTTTATGCAAATATGAAAGATCAATGGACACTGACTTGAGTGACTTCATATAGTACATAAGACCTAATATGTGAAGTACATTGAAGGTGATCAGCTGGTTTGCCTTGGTTGAATCTTGCAATTGACATTGTAAGGTATAATGGATGACATATTAATTAAGATGAGTGGAGACAGATTGGGAAAAAGAAAGATTCCAACTTTACACTCATACTGCCATCAAATTCACATTTGGGTGGCACCTAAGCTCCTCGGCCTCAGAGGAGATCTAACTTCAAACTGCAAATTTTCCCTTTCTGAGGATGTCAAAAGGAAAAGGAAAGGGAAAAAAATAAAGCAAAACTCAGGTCTGGTGAGTTGAACATTTCGAGTAAACAAAATCCGTTGTTTTGTTTCTTATAGGGAAAAGAAGAAGGAATATGGCTTGCATTTTCGATGCAGATCCAAATACTATTATAATGGTAAGTTGAAGCAGTTGAAGAGAATATCTTTCCGCTCTACCAAAAAGTAACCTCTTTCCTTCTAAACACACACACCAGAGACACAGAGAGACAGAAATGGGATTTCGCACATGAAAGCTTTTTGTGGATCCTGAACCAAAAGCGAAACGAAGTTTTAGCGGTTCTTGTTAAATAAGAATCCAAAACAAAAGGCATAAGAGGTATAAATCAAGATTCAAGATTAGAAGTGCTCTGTCTGCAGGGTGAAGATTAATCTGGAATCTAGTTGATATATATATTTTCTGCAATGTGTAAATCTTGTAACTCACCTTAGTTAACTCGTAATTACAATCGAATCTATAATATTCAAAAAAGTAAAAAAAAAAAAAAAAAAGGGGGGGGATCCCCTCTAGATCAGATATCAAAATTTGTCCAAGTTGCAACTAAACCCATAAAATCTGAACAGGGGATCTGTGCAATAGACTTCTTTAGCTGTCTGCTTTTCAAGAATCCCCATGCTTGTGCCAGCAAACTAACATGGCCACACACCTCCTCATGATGTAAAATCTGGCTTTCTGTTCCTTAGCTAGATTGGTGCATTTGCGACCGATGGACGGGTTCTTCTGTGAAAAGCTCCTAGGAAGATTACATTTGGACGAAGAGGAATTCTTCTGGGACAAGCTCCTGAGGAGAGGAGAGTTTGAAGAAGAGCTTCTTGTTGAGCAACTCCTTGAGAACAATGACTTGGCGGAGGTGGAGGGCTGGCTGCTTGTACCTGTTTCCTTTTTTGATACCTTCCACTTTTCGTCCATGAGAAACAGAGCAACTGTGATATCCAGCACTAGCCACGACACAGTGTGCGCCTGCCTGATCCTTTGTGTGTGGGAATGTAACAAGAAAGAGAAGAAAGAAAGATGGTTGTAGTGGGATTGTGTTGTGTAGGTATATATATAAAGGTTCACAGAGATCATCAGTGCTTGCTAGTAGATTCTGGTCATCAGTTACTGCGTTACTGCGTCTAGTTAGCCGCCCACGTCCACTTTTCGGTAACTTTATGTTCTCATGTGAGTTTCAATGGTAAAAAAAAATTGTTTTTCTCGCTCGCATAATAAGCTATTCCTCACTTGATATGTCCTATGTATAAAATGCAACTTCTATGAAATTCTTTAATAGAATTTGAGATAAACTGATAGTTAAATACACGGATCTGTTGAATAGTATACGCTTCGTAACATTTTAAGCACTTACTATTATTTTAACACTTTCTTCCCCGTTTTTCATTTTGGTTGATGTGAGTGGTTTTGGGGCTGATTCATGGAAACCCTGTCCATTGAATCGCCTCGGATAAGCCCTGATTCTTTTTGGAGACACACCTCTTGTACGGTTCTAAAACGGGCAGTCACTTATTAAAATCATCCACTGTAGACAAATGTTAGCTGGTTCTCATGTGGAGGGCTGTGCGCCTTGTGCCCGTTACTCCACCTGTTTGTCCACAAATTTTTATTCTGTTTCTTTGATAATTTCTACTGTTTTGCAGTATTCTCAAAGAAACACTTACGAGCATCCCAAGTTTTAGCTCTGGACTAGCCTCCCAAATCTGTAGAATGGCTGCTGTTTAATTAAGTGACTTCACAAGACCGGTGCCCAATTTGCAGTTTAGATGCCCTTCCTTCAGCAGAAAAACGTGCACATGGATGAATCAACCCGACACTACTCCTTGAGAGTCAGAAAGTGTGTTTGAATTAGAAGTCTTAAGAGTATATTACGAGACTTGTGTTCATGATTAACAAATCTTATTCGTATGAACGTGACTGTCGTTTGTCAATTGTCACCGATGAAATTTGTTTTTGAATTTCGTTCTTTCTTTGAGAGTTAAAAAATAAACATGATACGATGCAAAAGAGGACAATATATTCCTTTAATTAATAATTCTTCTTCGCTCTCTCTTTTTTTTATAAAAAAAATGTAGAACAGTATTTGTGAGAAAAGAGGGAGATAATTAATTGGCAAGTGGCTGATATGGTCAATCTTATGATCACAGCAATAATAACATAGCACTTTTCTCCTGCTTCCTCTCCATGGATTCGGCGCTAAAGCATCTTTAATTTTTCTCCTTTTGCCCTTTGTTATAGATATAGATATAGGTTTCTATTTTTTCTACTGATCATTGAAAGAAAATGTATCCCCTACAAAACCTACAAGCCGGTCCTGCTAATTTCGTGACCACCACAACCACTAAGTGTATTCTAGGACCAGTATCATTGTATTCATTAACTTGTTTATTGTAGGCTTGAATTCACAGGCACATGGCAACTACGTAGCTAGAGCAGTAGTTAGAAAAGTGAGGCCATATATTCAGATTTCAAAAAATTTCAGTCTAAGTACTGTCTGAATTTAATATTTTCAACAGGAGTCCTTTGAACTTACCATGTGAGGGAATTGATTTGTGTTATTCTTCTTTTTTGTATTAATTGACGGATGTTGCCGCTCCTAGTACTGCATTTACAGAGTGCAGTTATAATATATCATACTTGTACTTGTTAAATCAACAAGAAAGAGAAATTGGAACTTGGAAAATAAAAATTCAAAAAGAAGGGATATGAAATGCCGAAAGGAATCTAATGATTTGGAAACAAACTTTTGTTTTGAACATTATTTGACTGGTCAGAAAAAATTTCCAATCACATGCATGTAAGTATCATTATCATTAGTAAATAAAATTAGTGTAAAAAGTACAAACAGCATTTTTTTTTGGGGGTTGGCACAGATAGGATTAATTCAGTCAATGTGAAACAAGTCTATTCATTCTTTTTGAGGGCTTGACTGGCATGCACGCCGGTAAAAATTGAGCCTGTGATCGATGCTCTCTGATCCTGTCCCTCTTGGAACAGCACAGATTCAGCGGAGTTGTAAAATTTTGAGGTACCCGGAAATGCAGTCAAGTAATTATTAAAAGCTAAGATGTGGAATCAAGTTAATTATAATAAGTTGAATGAGACTGTAAAGGGTTAGGATTGGTCAAAAGATGACGTGGACGGTCAAACATCATGTCACGTGGTGTGCTGTGGTTGGTGTAAAATGCATCTCCCCCCATTTAATTTTAGTGCGAATAATTTTCCAATAAGTTTTTGGATTGAGGTGTTTTTGGGTTTTCACAAAGGTTTTGCTGGCCATGTCGGGTGGGGAGAATATGAAGCAATGGGGAGTCCCACATGCAGACATGTGAGCTGCACAAGGGATGGTCAGGTGGGAACATTTGGCTCTAACTAGATACCCTTTATTCACCGAACTACGGCCACTCCACTGCGTACTCAACCAGTGCCGGTCAAGAAACACAGTACTCTTGTTAATTTGGCACCACGTTCATCACACGGCACCAAAGCATCCCTCTGTGTTCATTCAGAAATTAAAAAAAAACTGAAAACAATATTACAATTACGTGTACAATAGCGAGGTGTTCTCTGCTGCTTCTTCTTTTTTTAATCATGCGGTGTTGAGGTTCATCGAATTGGAAATTCAAATGTGTGTAAAGAAATCGGAAATTGAAAAAAATAATAATAAATTAAGAAATATATGAATGGGAAGACTTATGACATAACATCTTAAGGTTGAGTCAATATATTGTGTGAAGCCTATAAGTGTAATTCTTTGTTAAGCCCATAGAAACATATCTCTCTAGCTCTGAGCACAATACCCATGGTGATACACTCACAACTATGTGACAGACTCCGAAAAAAAATTCTTGTTAAGTGACGCACATGTTGTAAGGGTATTTATCGTAGGTGCTGTATCTGCGCAGGTATATATATCTTGATAATTGGATGTATTCGTATTTAATATGTAGATACGGTTTGAATGGGCAACCACAATGCAATTGGCTCCGGTCTCTATTGATTACCAGGCTCTTGCACGTGATATGTTCATTAACACTCCATTCAAAATTAAAATTATTAGATAATGAGAATTTGAAAAAGTATTTAACTTTAATGTGCCTTAAAACATAATAACTACTTTAATATTAATGATTTAGATTTATTTTTAGAATTAAAAATATTAAGAGAAATTATGTAAGTAAAAAATAATATTATAATTGACATTTTATATTAAAAAATTCATATTAATTTAATTAAATAAAATTAAAGAACTCTTATTAAACTTTAGCATTAATCTTCTAATACTCTTTAGCTATTCTTGTGTATTATTAATTTTTTAAAGAATAAACATATATTTATAATATAATTCCTCAAATTTTATATATATTAATTATTAAATAAAATATCAAAAGTAAGTAATGACTCTTTACAAATTTATTGCGGTATGTTTGAGGTCTTTTCAATACCACTAGTACAGCCTCCTTCTTCCTATATATATATCCCGGCCCCAAATTGTGCTGCATTCTTCTCCTCCCATTAATTATTTATTTCGATTAGAATATAATAATTTATTGCTAAACTCTTCACCATTGAGTACTGTCGCAGGGGAAAAACAATACGAGGAGAAAAGAAAATCAGTACTAACTTTCATACTCTCATTACAATCCCTCCCTCTGCTTGCAGTGCAACATACATATTTACACGTGCATGATGTGTATCCTAAATTGGAAATCGATTCATTGCTACTGTCTCAGCTTAAGTTGACAGTATCTTCTTTTGTTAGTTGGATGCATGAGTAGTACACAAATTAGAGGTACTACAAATTATGTCAACAAAGGATCTAGATTTTCAATAATTGTCATTCTAGCTAATTCTACAACAGATCAGAAGCCACTTTAAATTTCATCTGATTTCCAAGATTTAGCTGATATATACTAACAATTATAACAGTAAATCAGAGTTCAGAGATAGCCATGAATACAAATGTACAACATCATGAATTTCCACATTCAATTCTTACATTTTTTCCTGGAGAAAAAAGTAAAGACGTCACTCATTTATTTTTAGGTACGTTCTACACAGCACAAAACATATATCATGTAAATAAGTGTATACAGTATACACATATCCCCGAACAGAAAACGTAGGGCGGAATGAGAGAGAGAGAGAGAGAGAGAGAGAGAGAGAGAGAGAGATTCACCCGAAGCAGTCATAATAATGTTTATGTTTAGTTATACTGTGGCTTGGCTGTTCAGTTTCACTAATGTTCAGTTGTTTACATATACAATCATGTGTTAGTGAGGCATGTATAAATATAATGACTTAAAACTTCAATATGCAGAAAATCAAATCAATATAGTCAAAGACAAAATTGGGGTTTCAATTTTCTCACCACCCATAGCTACTGTGTTCTTCAACTCTTCTGCTTCTGTCTGTGCAGCTTTGATATTTGAGACAAGCATTTAGGAGAGTAAGTCCCTATCTTGTTTTAGAAATACAAATTCAATGACCAAATATTTAATAATAGCTAGAAAATTTTCTTAGTGCCATTTTGATTATAAGCTTTTTGAAACAAAATAAACTAATTAATATATATATATACACACACTATCAGTAAATAAGTGAGTATTATATGGGTAATAATTACGGTTTTTCACTTAACAATTTTTTAAAGAAGTGATACAAAATAAATCATATATTAGAATCAAGTCACAGCGTAGTAGAATTTTTCGGATCCTAAAAGCAGCTATAAGAAATTCATATAGGACTGGGAATAAGTCTCTAATTCTTAATTAATAAAACAATATTAATTTCTGGTCACTATGTGTAAACCTTATTCAGCAGCTTCACTACGTTTTCAATGGACAAAAGCTTTAGCATCATAAAAGTCACAAAAGCTGAAGTAAATCTTAATATATATAGTTCAGTTTGCTTTGGCCAAAAGCCGATCTAAATCATTTTAAAATTGATAAACACAACCCGTAAAACTAAGGCATCTAACAGATAGTCTTGTATCAGTCTTATGCACACAAAGCAAAGTGTGCATGCTAACCATACCGTGTTTACTTTATATTCTAATAATATATATCAATTCCTTTAAACATAGTTTATGCTACCCATCCCCTCCGAAATAAAATACCCATTATTTGTCATACACATAGAGAAACCAGCTTGGATGCTCTGCCCATCTTTCTAAATGCCCTCCATATGTTTCTCTTTTAGTGAATTAATTAACGAGGGATGACACTGTCTTTCTGACACGAAAGTTCCAATAATTTAATTATGTGAACATATGGGATCTTTAATGATTTATCTAGATAATATGCATGATTAAACACTCCCGAGTTAGGCGTGTACAGAAGGTAGCTTTTCTCTTCATTAAACTAGCTAGCTAGATTGAGTTCCCAACTGATAACTTGGTATTCTTTATGTACTTTTTTTGTGCCACAATATCTCAGAAATGTCAGATTCCTAAACCTAGGCACTTTTATATAGATATAGATAGGTACCTTAATTCATGCCAGAAGAACGATATTTGAAAAGATACAAAGGATCAATCAAACTCCCACAAGAATATCTTCAACTGTTTGTAATATATGCAGGTACCACCAATAATTTTCTGGAGATCAAAAGCGCCACTGTTGATTAGAGTTAATCTTTCAGACTAAAACAGGATGAAAATTAATCTGATAATATAAAGAGACAACACGAAAGTAACTGGAAAAAACTGAGCATAATCCTATCTTGTTGACATCTTTAATTATTTTTCTGATTTGCCTGCAGTAACCAGTTAGCAAAGGCAAACTCACAAAAGCATGCAGAATGATGGGACAAACATGATCAATATATGTAATAAGGCTCTGATAGATAAACATATCAAGAACTTATCCATAATATATATTAAGATCTTTTGCCTTGATTAATTTCCTCAATGCAAAATTCCCTCTTTCATCTGGATGGGAAATTCAACAGTCGAGAATAGTAGTCATATATTCGCTGATGCAGCATCATCAAGATTCCCACATTTCAATAATGCAAGCTTCCCAATAAATATGTATAAGCGCACCCGTGAAGCCCTATATTAAGCAGTGTGAATCTTAATGACGCTGCACCGGCAGATACTGACTGTGTTTGTGATGACAAGTCTTTTGATTTCTCCTTGAAGATAACAATCAGACACCCTGAGCCAACAAGAAAGTATACATATTAAAGGCGAAGGCAAGACGAAGAGAGGAGGAATAACATTAAACAATAAACAATTGAATAACCTAATAAAGCTCTTATTAATCCACCATATAAATTGAAACCCTCGAACTAATTAGCAACCTCCCATCCCGGGTGAAAAGTTGATTAATTAAGCAAAAGGAAAAGGCGAAAAGCCTAAGATTACTTTGAGAATACATGTATTAATTGGAACTAGAGCAGCGGAGGATGAAAGGCAAAAAAGTGCTTTAAAATTTATATTTATATTTATATTTATATATATGCATGATACAGAATCACAGAGTTCTAATTTCTAAATCTAGTCGGTGACCTTAGCATTCCCAGGAAGCAGAACCCGCCATGGCTGAAGCATTTGCAGTGATTCCTGCGAGGCCAAGAAGCCAGACCTAGTTAGTTTTCCTTCCAACCAATTACATACAGATAACAGATGCTGAAAAAAGAACTAGCTAGCTATATAGAGAATTTATGTTATTACTGGGAATTAGTCCCACACTTACCTGTCATGAGGAGGAATCATGGATTTCAATACAAAGGCTGCGGATTAGAACGATTCCTACACATTGCCTTGCCAGTGGTTATATAAGTGACTTAGATGAGTTGACGAATGGACTCTTGCCAGGTTGCAACTGCTTGAAGTTCGCTTCGCTTTTTATAAACCTTTTATTCAGCATCTCTCTAACTTTTTAAATATTTATTCATTAATAAAATATTCTTCAACAATTTCATTTTTAGTCTAAAATTTTAAAAATGACGTTTATCTATTTAATAAATTAATTAAACATTAATTTATAATATAATTAATATATTATATTTTTTATACATAAATATATAAGTTGAGAGAGAACATCTTATTTTAGGGTCAAGACAAATTCTTAAATTCAGAAAATATTATAGAATTAACAGGTAATTTACTACCACAAAACAAGTGGTTGGGGCATGAATTAAACTTGTGATTGTCAAGTCACAAACTTATCCACTTATTACTTAACTCACCCTTTATTGACTTATAATCTTTATGATATGTAAAAAAGAAAGAAACAAATTATTCTTTGTAAGTTTCAATCATGACAAATGAGTTATTGTAGTAACTCCTGATAAATAATTATAAAATAATCATGACACGTTTCATTATGACACGTTATTATGATGTATATCAATATTTTCTTATGCAAAAAGCATGATCAAGTAATGTTATATTCTGAAGAAGCCGATAACTCAATTATTGGGTGCTAAATAAGACTTGGGTGATGAGTGGAATATGGAATCAGAATTCTCGATATAATGGAGTTAACAAATGCCCTATAATAGAGTAGCTGATCAAGTCAATAAAGTTGAACAACCCAAAGTACATATACAAGTTAAAAATAATAGTGAAAGTATATTCTTTAAGGAAAATTCTATTTATAAGGGGTAGAGTAATCATGATCATGACTAATCGTTGGTTAATTATAGCCGATGGATCTGCTCGGGTGGGCTGAAATGGGCGGATCCGATTAATTGGGCTTAGTGGACCCACTAAAATTCGTACTGTACAAGTAATTTGCTAGTGGAGGAACCGCAACATAGTTTTCTTTTTATCAGAGAGTAATTGCTGCCAAGAATATGCTGAAATCTTCTTACTTTAAGTCTGGAATAAATAGACTACTCGATCCTATTTCAACGAGAGCTGTTACTGCATATGCTTAATTAACTAATGCAAAAACATTCTTCTAGTTAATAGGATAAGATATCGAATATATCTAACTTTGAAATGGAACTATATATGCATGTCGTCCTTGAAAGTTGAAATTTATGAGGCTCAAGTTAGACAGAATTTGTAAAGTGAAAGATAATTGAATTGGCCATGCATGTATTCATCTATTAAATTGGAGAGTTTCTCATAGTATGGGTTCAAGACTTGGTGTCCTGGTAATGTAATTAAGATTCATTCATCTCCTTTAATATTATTTGTCCTATGTGATTAAAATGTTACACTCTTACTTAAATCGAATATACGAAGTGACACTGTGAAAGCGTGCAAGTAATTAACCAAGGTTTGGTTTATCTTTTTTTTCTTTTTTTTCTTTTATATGTGATGATTAATTTGTTCTTTTCATACATAATATAATAATGTCACGCACTATATGAATGACCTTAAAGATTTATTATTCAGGAAGGAACTGCATCTGGTTGGAAATAAATAATTATTTTATATAGGAGAGATAAAGAAATGAATTGATTTAAACAACAATATGAAAATCTAAAGATATATGCCATAGTAAAAGAAAAGAGTATCTCTAAAGAGATATGAAAATGGCAGATATATCTTGTCATTACACTGGTGATCACTATTGATAATTACGTGAGTTTTTCTTTTTTGTTAAAATACATAGACCTCGTTTGGATTTTTTTAAAATATTTTTTAAAAAAGTGCTTTAAAACATTTTCAAGTGTATTTGGATGTAATTTTTTAAAAAAGTAAAAGTTAAGAGAAATTGATTTACTTCTTTTTTTAAAAGTTAATGACCTTTAACTTTTGAAAATAGTAAAAGAAAAAGTGATTTTTAATAAAATTTTATGATACAAATATTTTTTATTTTTATTACAAATTATATTTTGTATCCTATCTATTTACTTATTAATTAATTAATTAAAAGTCTAATAATTACATAAAAAGGCTACACCATAGGATATATTTTGTTAAAAATTTTAATCACTAACATAACAATGTAGCTTAATTTGATGGTTATCGACGTAGTGTTTCTGAAAAGAAAAAATTTGTATACACTCCAAACTTAATTATATTGCAGCAATGTAGTTGTTTTTCTTTTTCTTTTCACTTGCTGTTTTAGAATAATATAAAACGATTATTGGTCATGAGTCTACATTATAATTTAACAACTCATTATTATGTACGTGATTTGGATCAATATAGCCACTTCAAAATTTACAATATACTAATTTTTGTTTGTTTAATCAATATTTTATAAAAGGGTTGAGAATCAATAATATACAATATTTGAAAAAGTGCTTTAATTCTTTTTATCCAAAGTTTTTGGTTATTTAAAAGTACTTTTAAATATTATATTTAAATATAAAATTAGTTTTTAAAAAAATTACTGAAAAAAGATACATAGAAAAATATTATTTTTAAAAATTTATCCAAATGGACTCGTAATTGAAACAGATAATTACAGATTGATGATGAAATGAAAAATGATAAATTATTCTATCAGAATTAAAAGAGCTAACTGAAATTAACAAATGCATTATTGTCTGAAACTTTACCCTTGAAATTTATAGATGACCGTATACATTTGTTTTCATTTTGCCAAGTTTATAGCTAGTTCATGGTACTTCCTTGTCAGTGTCTTGCTATACAGCCTGAATTGCAAGGTTTTCCGAGTCTAAAAATTATTGCCACCACACACCATTAATGTTTATGCATAGCATGCACAATTAAATAAGACATTTATTCTACAAACCACAACATCGTAACATTGCATGGAGCCAGGCTTCTTCTATCAAATAGGTTTGTAGATCACAGAAATACTTACAGAAATGTTTCCCTTTATTTTCAAGGAATTAAATGTAATATTTGGCCCCGCTGACCTATGTTACCGTCATCAGATAACATAAGCTGTAGGTGAAAATAAACAATATACTTAATATTAATTATTCAAATATATTATCATTATTCATCGTCTCATTTTTCACTTAATTATTTTTATTGTAATTAAACAAAAATCATAATCATATATAGTGGGTGATTGGGTGTACTTTTTTTTAATTAAAAAATAATTAAAATAAGTTTTTACTCCTTTAAGCTGATAATACAATGGTTAGAGCATTTTAAACGATTCCAGGATTTAAATTTTATTTGTCCTCTTGCAATTATAGTACATCAATCACTACGGCTAACCATTTTGCAGGATCTAGGTGACCCTTTTATATGATTGAAAGCAAATCCTAGAATACTGAATAGTCGTAATTAAATTACTTCTTTATCATAAACGAGGCAGAAGGCAAACCTTATCAAGGAGTTGGTAGTGCAGCATTGGTGACCTGATACAAGTTGCAATTTCTGTTAAAGTTTACCATATGCTAATCTTCATTTCTTGAGGCTAATGATGATTACAGTTCTCAGCTAAAATTAAATTAGAGACACAACGTGCGGGGTGACATGTAAAGGCGAAGACACGTCATAAAGCTAGCTGCATTGCTTTTTTTCTGCTTTTGATTAGTGTAATATTTTAACAAGAGAATCGATTTAATCAACAACAAAGGGAATCAAATTGGTGAAACAGGATAATCAATTATGCTGGCATGTTGCAGAGATAAGAGGTTTCGCACTATTGCGAAGCACCGTTTATAAGATTAGGATTTATGACTCTTTTTTAAGGATAATGGATGATTTGTAAGAAGGCTTAGATTTTTTTTTTTGGTGGTCACTAAGAAAAAAAATAAGAGAAAAGAAAAATGTTAACTTTTGGATGAAGGAAAATTTAAATTATTTCTATATTTTATTTCTTTATGTTTTCTCTTGATCTGAATAAAAGAAATTTTAAATTTAAAAAAATTTCTTTATTTTCTTTCTCTCTATTCAAACATAGGGTTAGAGTTTAAGATTTCAGTTTAGATTAAAATTTTGAAAGCTTTAAAGCACTATTTTTTAATGATTTTAAACATTCTTAAGGTGAAAGTGCAGAGAGCAGCCCAGCCCGCACGTGTGTTATAATGGGCCCTTCTCAACTTCAAATTTGTTTTGGGCCTGTTTACAATGTTAGCCAAGAAGACCAAAAATCTCCAGCTTAGCTTTCATTATTGTCAAACGGGTTGGAGTTTTCGTGTTTGAGGCGGCGCTGCCAACTGCCAAGTAATCCTTAATTTTATTTTATTTTAAACAAGTATTAAAAAGTGGTCAGGCCAGTAACATGACAAAGTTGTATGCCTTTGATATACCACACTCGGGTTTGATCCCTATCCCCTTCCCCATTCCCTACCCCCCTCCCAGACAAAAAACAAAAAGTATTAAAAATAGTTACTAATTGTAATAATTTATACATGATCAAATAAGCTATAAAATATATTAAATATATATAATTAAAATAAAAGTACATAGTAAACTTTAAAATGCATAATATATTGAAATTGTTTTTTTTATCTTAATTGTTTATTTTTCTTGAACGAGGAGAACAAGTCTCAGGCTTGGACAACGTTAGCTTGAGCTGAGTTAATCCCAGGTCTGAACAACTACATATTTAACTGAGATTTTCTGTTTAATAATAGATTTGTAAAATATGATTTTTTTTATACATAAAACTGACAACTGTCAGTCACCACAAATTTTACTGATAAATACAAGATACTTAAACTTATACTTCTAATGATAAAAACTACATGCGTATTTATTTATAGTTTAGTGAATGGTACTGCTCATGCGTGCTTGCGAGTTCTATTGGGGTTAATTCAATCTGGCTTTTCCCCCGACAATATTTACCGCATCAAGAATGGGGAAATTAATATATTTCTTCATGATTAATGTAAAGGAAAAATTTTAATATTATTTAATTGTATATATATCATGATATAATAATTTTCCCATCTTTTTAGTAAAAATCAAACACAAGGTACTAAATGGAGTCCCTTCCTAAAGAATAGACAACCTCAAAAATAACATTATCCATTCCCCTACGTAAAGATTTTGCTTGTAGGCCCGTTTACCATGGCCGAAAGAGAACAGGAAATTTACAGAGTCACATGCCGTCGAGTGTATGTTTAAAAAATTTATCTTAAAATAATTTGCTTTCATATTTATCCTTATACCAAACTAATCCGAGAGTTATTTCTTCGACGGATCTCCATCATTCCAGAAGTTCTACCAAGTCCCAAAAAAAAAAAATCATTCCAGAAGTTATTCATTTCCTTGAAAAAAACAAATATATATCTACACTAATTAGATTGTTCATGTCATTATTCTGTTATTATAATTTCAACAATTTGCGTGATGCGTGCCCAAAATCCGTAGTGAAGTAACCCAGGGAAACGAAAAAAAAAACTTAAAAGCGAGAATAATTCAACTAAAATTAAGGAAAAAGGAAAAGGTAACGATCAGTAGAGTTACACCAGCAACTAGCAACATTAGCTTACAAGTAGAAGCCAAAAAAATAGATACATCTATGTGCACATATGTTCTGGGCCTTCTCCTTCGAAACCAAAAGAGATAACCGCGGAAAAGCTAACAAAGGCAGAGACCATAAGGCAAAAGGCAATAGAATGGATAAGCATTTTTCAGTAACTAATTAATTATAAACACAAGGTTGGGGCCTTGGAGTAGGAGGGGTGACAAAGAAGAAGAGCTGCTCGAGATCAGGGGGCTGGAAATACCCATTCTTGGGCGGGGCTCGTTTGTTCCCAAATGAAGAGGGCTTCTTCCTGGGTGGCGGCGGTGGCACCACCGCCGCCGGTATGCGCCACTCCCACCGCTTTGGCGTCGAACAACCGCCTTTGATCTCTTCCACTTCAACGCCGCCGCTCGTCATGCCAACTAGTGTTTGTGCTCCTTTGAATTGTAAAAAATTAGCACAAGTGGAGTGAAAGGAATTGACAAATATTAATGAAGATGATAATAATAATAATGAAGCAGAGAAGAGAGGGGGGAGGAGCAAGCGGAAGATCCCCGGTGAGTTAGTGACTGAGTGTGACACTAACCAGACCACATTATCGCAACCATATATATATATGGAGCCAGCCAAAGCCCTCCAATCTATCCATTTGGCAATTTTAAATTTCAAATGGAAAAAGAGTTGAATCCGTGGCCGTGTGCGATGCTTCTTCTGGAAGACGCCAGGAGTTTACCCGACAGTTTTGTGGTTCTCATTGTGACACCTAAGCACAATTCCCTTGTACGTGGCTTGGTGTTGGCGCCAAACTTACGACCATCTCACTGTTTAGTTTGTTCGAGAAACTAGTGTTATTTAGTTGTGCATAAGATGAATTGTGACAAGCGTTTGATGTTTTTTTTTTTGAACGATTAAAATTTTTATTTTAATTTTTTCACAATTATCTAAGGTAATTGTGGGTAACAATCATTTCCTAATTTTCGAGAGGATTGATGCTAGAACATGGTCCCTTACCCTA
The DNA here is from genome assembly GCA_019955255.1 of Castanospermum australe. Lineage (NCBI taxonomy): Eukaryota > Viridiplantae > Streptophyta > Magnoliopsida > Fabales > Fabaceae > Castanospermum > Castanospermum australe. The sequence goes on along the minus strand of NSJW01000994.1, from coordinate 144,676 downwards.
GACGCTGCATTGGATACTTATGAGACAACCCCTATGTGAGCGAAAATCAACTTGTTACCGAAAGTACCCCGATGATGGTCACTTATAATACAAACCCCGGTTAAATTTCATTATATATAAATATAAAATAAATTAATATTTTTAAAAAAATTATATATAAAAGTATAAATGTAAGATTCGACTGAATTAAACAATATATCGCCCAAATCAAACCTAAATCCAAACAGTTCGATATGAAAATATATATACCCATTTAGTTATGGACTCAAGCAGATAGTCACTCAAGTTCAGGTCCATTATTCATTCCCAATGAAAATGCTACAAAAATTATTTGCAGTTCCTTTGCATGTGTTTTTTTTTTAAATGAAGCTGCGTGCATATTTAGTAAATTTTAATATTAAGCCGACTAAGTCGGCCTGCAATTCACATACGTTGGACAGAGCCCATTAAGATTGGTTCATAGTTCAAAGTCAAATGGCTTTTGGTTCCTGGCCTCTGGCCTTTGTCCTATATGAAGCACTGTAGACGACTCACTGGATGGTTCACTAAGCAATGGGTTGACCAAAAAAACAAAAAAAAGCTAAGCAATGGGAAATTTTTCTTTTTTTTCAGGGAGTACGGGGATGGAATGAGATACATTATCATCATCAACGTTCGATTTCAAATGTGAGTGATTCAAGACACATTTTGATGTCAAATCAACCAGCCTCAACCCATGGCAAGGTTCTCTCGAGAAGATGACATGGCAAAAGAATGCCATGATACTGGGCCTGACGAGTGACGAGCGAGGAGGGTCTTCACTTGCTTGTAATATGCAATTGTCGCATGCTTGTTGATTAAGGTTCTAAGAGACTGATTGTACCTTGCCAACTTTTTAGTATTTGGATGATAGTTTGCAAATCATAGCTTAAGTCTTAGTGAAAAAAGTAATTTTTTTACTTTAACTCAAATTATGATTTTAGACTAAAATCATGTTGAAATATATTAGAATTTTGCTAAACATGTAGACTAAAACCACAGTTTACATTCTCTAAACTGAGTTTCGTACTGCACAAATATCAAACCAAACATACTAAAATCGTTGAAATAGAAGTGCTGGCAAAACAAAGATGAGTTTTTTTTTTTATCATTTAATATATAAGTGTTATTACTTTAGTTTTTTAAAAATTTTTAATATCAATTTAATTATTAAATTATAAAAATAATATTAAAATTATCTTTTTATATACAGATAAAATTTAAATTAATATAATTTTTATGATTGAATGATTAAATTGATGTTAATTTTGTATCATTGAAATATTAAATTAATAATATTTTTTTTATAATTAAAGGATTAAATTGATATCAAAATTTTGTGAATAATAAAAGTGATGATACTTGTATATTAACAAAATTAAAAAAATAAGTTTATTCAGTAAAAATTTTATTCGCGAAATAAACCATTGATGTGCTTAATATTCCACGGTTCTAAAGTACTATAATATGATTGACTTGCAGTGGAAAAATAACCAACAGAGAAGAAGCGTGTTGAGAGTTCAGATCTTGTGATATTGTTTTAGAGTTGAACAAGCTGCGTTCTTTATTATAGATCATCATAAACAAGTTTTTTTTTTCTTTTTTTCCGATAATACTATTGATAGTATAAGGGGAACAGAGAAAAAAAAAAGGAGGGGGGGGGAAGGGAGGTTTGGAATGCTTTAACTAATTTTCTTCCAGTTTTTGTTTTAATTCCTATTAACACCTTAGTTAAACAAGCTATAACCCGTATTACTTTATTTGGTATTGCTTACTGCATCATACTTTTTATGACTGTTCACTGATAATTAATTTTCATTACTTATTGTTGCTGATGTAGTAATTTAATTAGCAAGTAATGAAAAAAAGCATCTATCAAAAAACAAAAAAGTAATGAAACAGAGGAATTTCATGAATGAAGATCATCCAAAAGTATAATGTGCAATTTATTATTAATGCAATAATTAACAGTTTGGATTTTTATAAAGTATAAGCAAATTGATAAGAATTTATAAATGTACAATAAATTTTTAAATTTTTTCATTAATAATTATTCACTTGCACTTATACACTTTGAAGAGATCAAATCCCAATTTTGGATATATGCATAACTACCGCATGCACTCAATGATAAAAATACCATTAAGGTCTTTTTTTTTTTAATACGTAGACTACAATTTATAAGAGGCGTGTAATTAATAAAAGAGTTTCTATTTGATTCTTGGTATTTGGTGGCGAAAATTAAATGAAGTAATTATACAAGCAACAATCCTTTTCTTTTTTAGTAGTTTGTCTTTTACAGAACATTTTTCTCACTTGCTTCATGTGCTGTTTTCGACGATCGCATTCGCAATATACAGGCTGCAAACGTATGGGTCTCCATGCCGTTGTGGGTAGCTTAAAATCAATGAAGAATGGGTTGCCTATATAGTGGCTAACCAAAAAAAATAAAATAAAATAAAAAGAGCTCCGTGAGCTCCTGACCCCATATTTGACAATTTAATATGCATAAATGGTTATAGGTGGGTGCAAGTATACGTTATGTTTTATGATACTATTTGTAAATTATTTTGCCCAGCTCATTTATTCAATCGTGTTTTAATAATTTATGTAAAATTATTTTCCAGTTTCAATTTTTTTAAAAAATAAATTTCTTTAAAGTTAGAAGAAGCCAAAAATGAGTTAAATTAGGGTTTATCATAAGAAGACAAGACGTTATTATCGGTGTTCCCGCCCAATCATCTTTTGGCTTTTAAAGCTCTTACATTTTGCTATCAAACGTAATTTTTTTTTTGGGGTATATTTTGTTATTTTTTTGGTACATTCTCAAGCTGTGACTTCCTATAAATAAACAAATTCAAGAGTATTAGTGTTCCATTTGACTCATCTGCATGGATTAGAGGTCTAGTTATAACCATAGCCTATAGGCATCTTACAAGTTGATTTAGTCACGAGAATAGCAATTGAAAAAAGTGGAAATTGTCGTGCTAATGAAACAAACCATATTATAATAAAAAGGCACCGACAATGCTAACTTGGCCTTAACTTTGCAATTGCCCAACAACTTTATCGCAGTTTTAATGCAGTCTTGAATTTTTTTTTTGGGGTAAATGATCGGGGCTAAACAGCCCAAGAAAAAGAAATTAACAAGAAACTAGTCTGAGAGAAGAAGCTCCCAGACTTGGAATATTTTAATGAACAACAAAGAAACAATATTGATATGTACCTTATATGTGTTTCACGTCATCTCGTGTTATCATTACAGTAGATCTCTATCTCATAATTTTAAATATACATGTTTTTTTATATTTAATCAATCATTATTATTTTTTTTCAACACTATTAATTTTTTTTGATAAACACTATTAATTTAACTCAGCATATATGAAAATTGTAAGACTTTATATGTATGAAAGTATCTTTTTCTTTAAGTTTAAAGAGTGGCTATAAGCTGTTATCAATATAACTCACCAAATGATTATAAATAAGGAGTATTTTTTTTTAAGAGATGTGAATTTTTTAAACCATACCACTCTTCCATGCCATGACTTATCTTCTTTCTCATTTTAATATATATTTGACTAGGGAGTTTGGATGTTATAGAAAAGTGTTAGGTCCTATATCAAACTTAGGTTGATTATTTAAAGTATTTAAGTTTAAGGACTCTTCTACCTTTTAAGTCAGTCTTTTAAGTTGGATTTTTCCTTAAACTTGTCTTCCTAACAAAGACCCACCTATTTAATTATCAATATACTGCCCGTAATCTTGACGCATAACAACGTGGATTACTAGAGCTCACAAAACAAAATACATTTCATCCAATAGTTTATTTATTGATTCGTCAAACTGTCCTTAAAATGACAACTCATTAAAATAACGTTTTAAAAGAATGATATTTTTAACCGAGTAAAAAAAAAAAGAATGGTATTTTTACGAATTTAATTCGTGAAAATGATAAATACATTAACTAAAACATTTTAGAGAATAATTTAGAATTATGGACCATGTTTATCGACTATGATAAAAGATGATCCGCAACTATTACCAGTAATGACATGTCGATAATGACAGCAATTGTCAATAATGATGTAGTTGGTGATAATATATTAATAAAAAATTTAATTTTAATTTATTATCAACTTTTAAAAATTTTTATATTATTCTTTAATATTTTATTTATTCTTTATTATATGTTGTTTTTGAAGAAAAAAATTTATTTCTTTTTATTTGTTATTTTAAAATATTAAAAAAATATTAATTATTTTTTTAATTTTATCATTGATATTAATAAAATAAAAAAATATTAATGAAATAAATAATAATATTTTAAATATTTTAATAAAAAAATAATTTAATTAAGTAAAGTTATTTTCTTTTGTAAATGATGTTATTTAATATCTTCTTTAATTTTTATATAATAACTTTAAACGACATATAAAAAAGAACAAAAATAGTAATAAATCGATATATCATTAATAAAATTTGACTATAATAATAATTATTTAAAAATTTAAATATTTTTAATGATATAAAAATATGAAATTACATGATAATATAAAAAGAACTTTATATTAAAAATTGATCAAAACTAAAATTGTAATAATAATAATTATTTAAAAAATTAAATTTTTTGAATGATGTATTAATAAGATGATCGTGTAAAAGATTTTAAACCAAAGATGAATTATAATAAATTCAACAGAAAAAAATATATTTTATAATAGGGGTGACACCCGCGCGAGGCGAGGGAGGGGAGTACCTCCTCGCTCCTCGTCCCCGCCCTTGATCCTCGCCACAGAAAAATTTTGTCACCTGTCCCTATTTCCCGAGTCCTCAAAGAACCCCGCAGGAATCCCAAAATAAAAAAAAAAAAAATCAAGTAGAATTCAATAAAATAGAAAAACATCATAAAATTAAAAAAAAAACTGAAATTCAAAGCCAAAGCATAATGTTAAAAAACTACAACATGAAATCTAAATGTTCAACAAGTTTAAAATTACAAAAGAAATCCAAATAATAACAAGTACAACAAGTTTAATAAACTTGAAGAAATAAATTCCACAACATTACATCAACAAGTTCATAAAGTTCAACAACTTCAAATTTCAATATGCCATCCACCACTTGAAGTCTTCATTATTTTCATCCTTATGTGCAACTTCCTTACAAAATAAACAACATATAAATATGTCTTCATTGAAAAATATTGAAATAATTTATAATCTAATACAACAATATATTTTCTTACCTCAACATCACTAATGTCTAGATCTTCAATAACTTTGCAATATTGAGCTTTTACTTTTGAAGAACCTAACAATTATAAAATCAAATTAACTTTGAAAAGAAGAAAAATGAGAAAAACATATGGATATAAAATTATATTACCTTCCATTTCAGTGCGCAACCAATCCTGACAACACATCAATGCTTCTACTGTGTCTGAATTTAACTTACTACGATGTGGACTCAGAAAGCGACCATTGGTGCTAAAGGCAGACTCTGAAGCAAATGTAGAGATAGGGATGGCTAAAAAGTCTCTTGCAATTCTTTGCAAAGTAGGATATTTCACTCCAATTTGTTTCCAATAACCCAATATGTCAAACACTTTTTCATTTGATTTATCAAGCAAAACAGGCTCTTCTAAATATCAATCTAATTCTGACTTTACAGTATTAGTTGAAGCAGTTTCTTGCACATATTAAAAATAATTACACTTCCATTTTGCATTGTTTGCAAGAGAACCTACTTCCGTCAAAGTTGAAGATGTAGAAGAATCACTACTAGTAGGGCCACTCCTCTTATCCTTGGCTTGATATTCAACAACTAGATCTTCACATAATGTTCTCACCTTTTGCAATTCCTTTGAAAATTCACTTCCATACATAAGAGGGAAGAAATAATTCAACAACTTTATTTTATATCTATGGTCCAAAACAGCCCCTATTGCCATCACCCCATTAATCAACCCCCAATACTTATCAAACTTGTAAATCATACTGGAAGCCATAATTTGAATAGTGCCACTAGAAGAAGAAAGCCACTCCCTCAAAGGCAATCTAATTTCACAAACTTTTGGGAAATAAACATTTGAATTTAGATATTGAGTACCTGAGCACAACTCAGTAACACTATAGAATATTTCCAACTTATCACAAATTTCAGTTGTCATTTTCCAATCTTCATCACTTGGCAAACACTTATATTGAGACTCACGTTGCTTTAAAAGTTTAAAAACTTCTTGATATGGTAATGCAGAAGCAAGTATTAAATATGTGGAGTTCCACCTAGTTCTACAATCAAGTGCAAGCTTCTTTGAATAAGCAATGTTCAATTGTCTGCATGTATCTCCAAATTTTTCCTCCCTCTTTGGTGTTGCAACCCAATAAGCAACACTTTCCCTTATCTTTTCAATGGAATCATAGATTGTTGACAACCCATCTTTCACAATCAAATTTAAAATATGAGCACAACAACGCATATGGAATAGGGTCCCTTCCATAACAAAAGAAGAAGTTGAAATCTTATCAAAAATACGATCAATCATGACATCATTAGTGCTACAATTATCAACAGTTAAGGTTGACAACTTTCTATCCAGATTCCAATCCAACAAACATTCAACCAAAACATCACTAAGAACCTCAGCAGAATGTGATGCAAGCACATAGATAAACCTAAAACAAATAATTATAAATATTACATACAACTATCAATTATAACACATACAAGAAAAGATAAAAAGAATAGAACAAAGTAATTAGGTGGTTACCTCACAATCTGACTTTGCAAAGTCCAACTATAATCAATGAAATGAGCTGTAATAGACATGTATCATTTGTTTTAATTGCTTGAAGTCCACATATCAGTAGTTATTGCAATGCAGCTTGAATTCTTTTCAAGTAATTTCATTGTTTTAGATTTCTCATTCTCAAATATCTTCATTATATCACTCTTGATTGTGTTGCAAGAAACTACCTTGAACAAGATTGAAGTGCACCATAAAACCTTCTAAATCCAATATGATCAACCATCATGAGAGGATACTCATGCAATATAATCATCTTTGGGAGTTTCATCCTTGCACTATCTTGATTAAATGAATAGTTACCAATTATAAGTGATTCACCCCTATTTCTTATTGAACTTGATGATTGTGCCAAAGTTTTTATTTTTGATTGCTTTGGTCCCCTCACAGTACGAAGCTTACAAGTCCTAATGTGGTCATGTAAATGTTTAGTACCTTGTCAAGTGTCACCACCAAGTTTCCTATCACAATATTTGCATATTGCTTTCCACTAGTCATCTATTTTCTCCTTTTTAAAGTGCACCCAAGCTTCCGAAGTTAATCCTCTTTTATTAGGACTTGAGCGCTCATTGCCATTGATATCTTGTGTTTTCGCATTTGCTTGACTTGTTTCATTAGGAGGAGATTGAGTTTCTTGTGTTTCCTCCACATGATTTAAAGAAGGTGCAGGTGAAACTTGATTGCTTCCTACGGGAGTATTAGATGATTGATCACCATCGGTCATTCTATATAATAACAAAGCATGAATAATAATAAAAAAAATAAAAAACATATTGTATAAAAAAATAAAAAATAAGACACTAATTTGGCTAAAATAATTCTACAAGCATCTTGGCTAAACAAATTTTACAAGCATCTTGCCTAAGGACTAATCCTCTCGACTAAAAAAATTTTAGAAGCATCTTGGCTAAAAAAAATTCATATCCACAATGCTGGAGACATGAACATTACATTTACATAAATTTCGTACTTGCCATGGAGATAATACATAATCTACACCAGAAAATATGTATCCAGGTATATGTTCACCATTATGCATTTTTAGCACGCATGTTAATAGTCTAAATATCTATCTTACAATTAAATTAACTAGACAATCTTTAAAGAATAAGGAATCTAGAGATCTCAAAATAGGTGGTATTGGTGCCTAATAGATGGCTTAAAAAATATGCCTTAAGTGGGATAATCAAAATTTAGAGACCAAAAAAAAAAAAAAAAAGGGTAGGAAATCTTGTAATTTGTAGACGGGCAGCCATTATATAGACTTTATTTACACCACTAAATGTAAAGAAAGCAAGAGATAATTAAGCAGGTAAAGATCGGTTGTTGCATAATCACCTCCCATAAATACCTTTACAATATGACCAATTCCAACTACAATGACAAGGATTTCTACACCATTATTGATGTTATAACAGGCTACAAGTTGTCATCAAATAAATTTCCATAATCTGGGCAAAACTCTTCTACTAAGAACAATACAGACAATGATACAAAATATGAATCAGCAATATAAAATGGAGAAAAGATGCATATTTGATAAATGTTACAAAAGGGGATCTGAAGTTCTGATTCTTCTGAACTTACCTTGGTGCCTTCAGATTTGAGGCAGGGACTGACGGCGCGAGGTGGAGGAGCACGAACGACGGCGTGGGGCGATGGAACACGAACAGATTTGCGGGGTGGTGGAGCACGAACGACGGCACGAGGCGATGGAGCACCAATGGCGAAACGAGCTGAGCACGAACAGAGACGACAATGTGCCAGCATGGTGGTGGAGGCCGAAGGTAGAAGGACCGGCGACTGGCACGATGAAAGGACAATCAGTCTCAAACTGTAGAAGCACCGTCGACTGGCGTGATGAAGATGGAGGGCCGAAGGTGTGCGCGAGATGTTAGGGTCTAGGATTTCACTTTCTGACTTTTACGATCTGTTGAGAGGACTTTTTTAAATTTTTTACTTTTAAATAATATTAAAAATAAGAGATCTAAAATTACTAAAAGGGGCACAGGTTATTAATATATACATATATATAAAAGGATATCTATGTAATTTAACGGGGACGGAAATTGACGGGTGGGAGATATAGTTTCCGTCCCCGAATAGGCTTTGGAAGAATTTTTACCTTCCTCCTTGTCCTCGCAAGAAAAAAATCTCCAACTTTGGGTCCTCGAATGGAGCAGCCTCCACGAAAATCTCTAAAAATAAATTTTTTTGCCATCCCTATTTTATACATATTACAGTACAAGATAAAATATTTTTGTATAATTAAAAAGAATAATTTTATAATTTATTTTTTTAATTATTAAACGAAAGAAAAATTAAATATATTTTAATTTTTTAAGATAGTATATATTTTTTATTTAATATTTTTTATTAAGTATTAATAAAATTATTAAAAAAATAAACTAAAAAATATAATATTATTTTAAAAAAAAAGAAAGGAGAATGAAACTGAAAAAAGTTGAGAAAAAATCATTTTCAAGGTGATAAAGAAAAGAATGTGTGTATAAATAAAAATTCTCATATTCTTTTAGAATTCTACATTTAATGCACTGAGATTATAACACATTAATATCGTAATGATGTATAACCATGTATGTCGTTGAATTAGATCGTTAACCCCCAATTACAACAAGTCACATTCGCTTTCACTCCACGATACTTTTCAAACCGCCATTTACTTCTCTTTCCTTCTCCTCGCTCCGCATTACACTCTATTCTTTCCCTTCCTGCGATCTGCATCTTTCTCGCTTTCGCTCTCTACTAACACAGCCTTCTGCATTACAGTAAGTTTATTTCTCTTCTTGCTTGTTGATGCCCAATCTGCCAGATCTGAATCTCCTTAACTTTTCAGTTTAACATTAACTTACTGGAGTGGATTCCCTCTTCTTCTTTTTCCATTTATCACCATTGTGGCATTATTAGTTTGGTTAGAGATTTGGGTGATGGGGTCTATCCCCTCTGTATTTGTTTTCAGTGTTAGTCTGTGAACGTCTAATTCTTTATTATTTTCACATATTTACTCCTTTTGCTGGGACAAATTATTTAAGTGTTTTAAATTATTAAAATTAGAATTAAATTGAATGAAATTAAATTAAAATAAATTAAAAATAAATTATTATGTCTGAAATTTATTATAAAAATTATGATTTGAATTAATTTAAAAATTAATTTTTATATTTAAAATACATTAAAGATAAATTCAATTAATTTTTATCTTTATAATAAATTATTATATTTCTCTATTTAGGGTAAAATAATCAATATATACAAAACTCACTCAAATCCTCTCATTTTTAAGAAAATTTTAAATTAACTTAATTAAAATCTATTAAATTTTTATAAATTTTTAAATCATATTAATTTTTATTTTTATAATTTTTTAAATAAAAAATTTAATTTACAAATAAAATCAAATTTCAAAATTTTTCATTCCAAATACATCCTTTGGGTTTTCGAAAAATAACAAAAAAAAACGTTTGTTTGCAATGTCCTAGTTTCCTCGCTCTCGCTAGTTGTTTATGCCTTGATGTTGGAACCTTGCTCTACCATCTTAATTTAAATTTGTATATATATATATATATATATATATATATATATGGTCGATCTGGCATTTGATCTCAAATTGCTCTTTTCAAAGATCGCTCTCTATTCTCATTTGCTTTTCTAATCTGCACTCTTTGGTATGCACATTTTCAAGTTCTCAAGCATTCTTCACACAATTTAGTTGCGGTTCTGATATGCGGTTCCATGTGTCTATCTTGGCTGTTATTTTTTCTTCTCACTTATTCTCTTATGACCTTTCTACATGTAAATGTAACTAAGCCTACTAGAGTCAAAATGGAAAACGGGAATCAGTTGCAGGAAGTTTCAAAGGCGAAATACGATTGTCTTTTATTTGGTATGCCTTCACAATCCATGATGAATCTCTCTCCCTGTCTGTCTCTTACTTGCTTCATTGTTCCGCCCTGGTTATATTTATAACTTTTTTTCGTTAATTCCAGATCTTGATGACACCCTTTATCCTTTGAGTTCTGGATTGTCAATGCACGTGAAAAAAAATATCCAAGGTAATGACTTTACCATATTGGGGCCTCGAATATTTGATTAATTGGGTAAGTGTGAATTTCTAGTTTTGAAGCTGAAGTCATGAACTTTTAATTGGATGCATTGCACAGAGTATATGCTCCAAAAGCTTGGGATAGAGAAGGCTAAAGTTCCTGAATTGTGCTCTTCATTATATAAGATTTACGGGACAACAATGGCTGGTCTAAGGGTATGATTTAATTAACCTTTCAGTGAATTGTATTAAAAGCATTTTGTTTAATATTGATGCGATGGCGAACGAATCAGTTATTTTATCTCTTTTCCTCTCACCAGGCAATTGGCTATGACTTTGACTATGATGACTTTCATGGGTAATTGTCTTCACATGTTTGTCCAGTCTTCTTATTTGGCTATCTATTTTTAATCAAGTAGGAGACCATTTGAAATGGGCATCTAAATTTAGTTTGTGTTGAACAGTTTTGTTCATGGGAGATTGCCATATAATTTGCTGAAACCTGACCCTGTTCTAAGGGGAATTTTGATGAGCCTGCCTGCTCGAAAAGTTGTAAGTTTCTTCGTTCTTTTTCAATGGCGAAAACAAAAAAAAGGAACAGGGTCATAAGGTCTCTCTTCAGAATGATATATGTATAACATTTTTTTTTCCTGGGTTTTACCCCCTTTTTTCAGATTTTTACAAACTCGGACGAGGCCCATGCAGTTAGAGCGCTTCACAGGCTTGGACTGGAGGACTGCTTTGAAAGCATTATAAGCTTTGAGTCCTTGAATTCCTCTAGTAACTTCAATCCTTCAGATGACAAAGATGACAGTAAACCCAGAGCAAGTGCCGCAGGAATTTTTGATTTTTATGAGTACATGCGCAGGCCTGATTCTGAAATGGTGCTTCCAAGGACCCCAGTTGTCTGCAAACCCTTTAAAGATGCGTTTGAAAAGGTTTTCAAGATGGCGGATATTGACCCTCAAAGAACAGTAAGATCGTGAATCCATAGGTTTTCTTTTCTGTCCCAATCTAATTTAACCCTGGTCACGAGGATCTGGCTATTTGTATCTTTTGTAACATTGAATACCAGTTATCATTGTTCTGATCCTAAAAGTGGACCTGTTCTATTCTTCTGATACCTTTTTCTGATGAATGAAATGATGTAATTATTTTTGCCTTTTCCAGTTGTTCTTTGATGACAGCGTCCGCAATTTACAGACTGGCAAATCCTTGGGCCTCCACACTGTCTTGGTAAGTACTCCCTAATTGTTGTTGATGAATGAACGAAATACTAGTCATAGAACATATTTTAGGTTTCATTTGGGTATAATATCTATTTAGTATTAAAAATTTTCTTTTCTGAGTTTTCCATATAGTTAAGTTGAATGGAACTTCAAGTATAAATTTGTTGAATTCAGACAAATCTATGCATGCACATGTTCTTATTCTTAAATTAGGACTCTGGTAGCTTTAAGGTGTCATTTGAAATACACTTAACATTTGATCGAAATACATCCCATCAAAATTAAAATAATTTATGATTTACTGTGAATTTAAATGTCAAATCCAAATGTAACATGGATGCAGGTGGGTACTTCCCTTCGAACTACAGGAGTGGATTATGCATTAGAGAGCATCCATAATATCAAGGAGGCATTTCCAGAACTGTGGGAGAAGCCTGAAAGTGTCGAGTATTCTAGAAAGGTTGCAATTGAAACATCAGTAGTGGCTTAGCTTTTAAGTCTACGTTCTGAACTGTTGGTGTCTAGCACTGTCTTAGCACCTGTCTGCGATTAATGTATTTGTTATTAGAATTTGATATATTTATTCAAGAGTTGTGCTATATAGCATGAAATATTTATACGAATGACATCACAAATGATGCCACAACCAAACACGGCTGTTTCTCAGCCAAAATGTAATAAATGCTTTTTAAAAGAAAAACCCAGACGTGAAAACATTAGATCATTCGTTAAGGTGTTGGGAAGTACCCCGCTTCACTGTTAAAAGCTTGTGAGAGAAGGCTTAGAAGGGTTTAAATTCTGCTATAATTCTTTCTCCCTAATAAACCTATCTATGCCAATGTTGGCTTTATCACATAATCGGATGATCAGGTATCTGCCTGAGGTTGTGAAGGTAAAACATGACTGCTTACCCCTCACAACTTTGTAGAAAGATTTCGATCCTCTCTTATTATATGAGCATCTTTTTGGAGAGAAATTAACACAAATTTTATTATACAGGAATCCATCATGATAGATTATAGGATCCACTAATTATATGTTCAACACTAATTGTGTTTTTTTTTTCTAATGTAACTCTCTCCTATTTTTCAACAACAGGAGAGGATGTTGACAAAAGTAGGATGGACACATTAGATAGTTGTTGAAGAACCCGACTGTTCCATCCAAAATTGGCACATACGCATCGAGAAAATACAGGCAGATTTTAAGTTGATGACAACTGTCAGTGGCAGGTTAGAAGTAAATATTGCAAAGATGAGGCTGAAACAAAGGCAAAGTATATAAAAAAAAAAAATTCAATGAACCTCCAAAAAACAGCATAATGTATCCAGATATGTTCATGTGGTTGCTGGCATGGACTGAGATATCCTTCGGATTGGTAGAGGTGATAATTTCAGGCTTCATGAGGTAATAAATATATACGACACAAAAAGCATTCTGGTTTAAGCTCTAAGCCATGTTGGCTCAACTATATTCTGTATGTCAAATAGCCTGACAAGGTCAACTTTTTAATGAATACTTCTTTCCTGTGAAAGCTTGAAATTTTGGCTTTTCTGCCTTCTGGGATGACTCTTGACTTGTGCTTTTCAGAGAAGCCTGATAATTGAGAAACTCTGGTTAGGTGGACTTCGAGAAAGCGGAAAATGTATCTTATAAATCATGTATATGAACCATAGATTGAGGGCATTCTCTGTCTCTCCACAAGATTACTACAGCTAAGAATTACCTTTGATGGTGTTTGAATGTCAGGAGAAGTTGCATTTGACCCAAACACAAGCTTTCCAGAAGGTCTACGTGAGGCAGTGTTTGATGATTTGGAATCAGAACCATTGGTTTGATTGTCAATCTGATGCTGCTTTAGCATTGGAGAGGAAGTTTGTTCAACTGATTGTGCTGACGGTTTGCCATCCAAACGTCTTCCAGAGCCAGTGAATGGACTGAACCGGGCAATCTTTGTTGCTGGCTCGTCTTCAACTGAAATGCAAAAAATATCGTCTTAATCTTTTAATGAATTTTACACTAGAAAAAAAAAAACTGATGAAATGCTTAAAAGCATCTTCCAACAGATGATAAAAGAATGACAACCTTCTGGACGTTTCCTTTTAAATAGAGCAGATAGTGGCTGTTTCTCAGGTTCTTTATAATCAAGAGGTGTGGCAAAATCAACTTCACAATCTGTTTCAATTATACTGACTGCAGGAAAGGGTTTAGTTTCAACTATGTCAATGTAATACTTCTTGTTGTTATAACAAACCATTATAGTGTCACCGGTTGTTAAACAAGAGTAGCACCTCAGTGAAGTCTCTAAGCTACAAATGAACAAGGGAAAGAAAAAATAATATTAATTGACAGACAATCATGGGAATCATACTGTCAAAGGTGTAACTAGATATGGCAAAAAGAATACTAACATAGCCTTTGGATTGGAGATATCCAAAAAATCCTTGGTGTGAGGCTGCAGCTTCACATATGTTCCTTTTGCAAGGTTGGTGTTTTTCACACTCACAATGTCTCCCTCTTGTAGGAGCATATTTTCCATCATCTGACAATAAGAACAGCAAAACTAAGAAATTATAAATAAAAAGGCAAATCCATTAAATAAAAGAATTTCAGAAAGAAATAAGAACAAGGAAGGAAAGGAAATCACAAACCCAGTATGGTATATATATGATCCCTTCATCAGCAATGAATTCCAGGACCCCACAGTGAGTAAATCTTCCAGCAGAAGGATTTCTAAGTTCAAATAACATAGGGTACTCAATGTGCAAAGATGCTGGAAAACACAACTTTGTGAAAATCTTAGATAAGTGTTTTCATGAATAAGCCTAGTAATTTAGCAGGAGGGAAAGAATGAATCATATTGTTGAAACCAGATAAATATTGACTTACCAAGGCGATCAAGGGCTGAAGGGGGCATTATAACTGGAGGCAACAAGAATTCTCATAAGTAATTTTATAGGCATAAAAAAGCTATCAAAATTTCATATATGTTTCATATCAAAGAAGTAAAATGTAAGCTGTTAGTACATACTTTTATCGCCCTTTTCCAGATTTGACTGCATAGAATCAAGTTAAGTCAGAATTAATTTGAGATTTGGAATCATATACAAGGAAAAAACCAAAAATAAAGGGGGTGGTCTGCCTAAGTTTGTATGTATATGAAGAATGCTCAAAGGTCAGATCATAAACCAATATAGTGACCAATCTATAAGGTGAACCGGCCACAGATGCAGACCCATTTAATTTGTTCTTGAGCAGTGGATGCTTACTACAAGTATAGGCACCAAAGGATATGTTTCCCGTATGTTTTATCTTATGAAGAGAAAACCTTTGGTTTGAGAAGGAAGTTATTATATGCATCAGGTCAACCGACCTTTTCAATAAAGGAGACAGGGTAACAACGATACATCTGTTCAAAGGTTGCATCTTGGTCTTCTCTGTAAGACTGCAAAGTCAGAAAAGAGAAAGGAAAAGAGTTCACGCAACCTCAGCATAATCATAAGCATAAAAAAGAAAGGAAAAAGGGGGGCGGGAGCAACGAGATAACACTTTGACAAGCTAGCAGATAGCCAGATACTGGATGTCACAAAAACTGCGAGCAACAAATTGTTAAGACAGTTATATTTCTAGCCATGTTCTTTAAGACACTATCAAGCTAATCAATGACACTGATTCTGTTTAGATCAAAACCAAGTCAACTATCCATTCGAGTTTTCAATTTTTCTTTTCTCAGAATTACAACTTAGCAATGCAAAAATGCAAAATACTACAAATCTAAAAATAGTTTGTCAGCATACCATAGTGAATGAGTCTAATGAGAAGTTTCCACGGACTAGAAGATGACCGATAGTCTGTTAAACCAAAGAAACAAATAAGCAAACACCACGTTTAAGAACAAACATGCTAATAATCACGAGATTCACGACCCACGTATTCAGATCATGATCAAATTTTCATACAATTGTACAGCACCCCAGTACGAACCCAAGAATCTTATGAAAATTCAACCACCAAAAGCTTACTCTTTTTCTGATAGAAATTAAAAAAAAAAAACCCAAACAGTGACACAACACGACCCTGCAGAAATAAGGAATGTGACTGCAATAAAAACAGGTAATGGGTGATCAGAAATCTTCTGGAATCTTGTATCAACCTTGGAATTGATGATCAACAAGAAAGAGAAGAATATGAAGCGTAGCAAAAACGAAAGCTGCGCTGGAATTGGAAACTCCGAGAGTAAGCACTCCAAAGGTTGGAACGGTTCCAGTTTTTATAGGTTTAGGATCAGTGCGAAAGAGCGAGCGTGTAGCTCTGGCGTCCTTTGACTGCTATGGGCTAAGCCCTTGGGCCGGATCCACGGCCCAATAAAATACTTCACCTCTTGTTTTTATTTTCAAGGACATGTTAGTCTTTGACTAAAAAGATGAGGAAATGTTAGTCATTTCGCTAGTTTTCCTTATCAAAGCCTAGGTTAAGGTTTTTGGTCGTAGTGGTCGTCTTGTTTGGGGTTTAGAGGAGATAATTTGAAAGAGGGGTTAGGTATTTTAATTTGGAAATTATAATGGCAAGGCGAGAGCTTCCCAGCACGTTGAAGAACTTGAAGGTAAATCAAGGAAACGGACGCGCTCCTCTTTTTTCGTTATCGTCGAATTTTGATTCTTTCTGAGATTTGATTTTGAGCTTGTTTCTTAGGATTTTTCTCGTTATTGTTTGATTTTAGGTTAGCGGTTCGAATCCAGGGACTAATATGGGTTTATAATGTTGTTCCTTGTTTCGATATTCTTTAGTTCATGCAAAGGGCATCTCTGAGAGAGGAGAAAACCAAGAAAGAAGACGAGGTCAAACCTCATGGCAATTTTTGTACAACTGCCGCGGTTACTAAAAAATGGTACTTTTTCTTTTTTCTTTCATCCTCTCAATACTAAATTGAAGTAATACGCAGTGTTTTTACTAGACATGGGGCTTCAATTCTCAAATAATTTTACTGAATTCTATCTGGCATTGAGGCTGCTATCTTGGTTGTTTGCCTGGGCTTGTTATACTTATATCACACTTTAGGACTCCTCGTTGCCTTTGTGACAGGCCATTATGTTGCAAATTTATGGTTACATGTATCTTAAAGAGTTATCTCTGTGCTCTGGCATTTTCTTTTCCTTCGTAACTATCAATCTTGTTGAGAGATCCTGTGAAATTCTGACTCTAGCAACAAGTACATTCATATAAAAAGCTTAAATATTTACCCAATGAAGGGTTTCCAGTGGTAGCAGCATGGGTGTTACATATTGTTAATCTGTACTTTCAGACTTCTTATATTAAGCACACAATGAAAGTTGATGGTAAAATCAAACGCTTGAGCTCAATCTAGTCTATCTAGATGAGATGATTGTGATCTATTCATGGAAATAAGTTTATTTATATTATTTTAAGAAGTTGCTTTGCATTCAATCTACCAACTAAGCGCTGGAAGCTGCAGAATGTACCTATTACAGAATATTGGCATGATTAAGACTGATAAGTTCCACAGCCCATAAAGTGGATTTATGAAAGTAGACTTCCGCAATTTATTTTCTATTTTCATTTTTTTATTTTGCCTTGCATTCTACATATATGCAGTGCGGTCATAATGGAAGGTGATCCCCATCCAGGAGCACTTAAAGGTTGGATGTCATTTCAAAGTTTTAATCCTTCTGTTGATGTGAGTATGGAGATCAAGAATTTCAAAGCTTTTTCATTATTCCCCTCGTCAGTCTAAATCTTGTGTTCATTCTCTTGATTCTGTTCTAATGCCAAGGGCTTGCCTTTGTAGCAACTAAATGAGGAAGAAGCAAGACTTCGTCAGCCAGCAGCTGAAACTATTTCTAGACATCAAAGTGGAAATGTTTCTTTTAGGTGGGGTTTCTTTGCATATACTTCCCAGTGGATATTTGATGTTTCTTTTTCCCCCCAACAAGGGTCAGAAGGATCTCTACTTATGGTTTTAATTTCAAATGTACGTCATGGCTTTGTCTTTGGTTTACGGACAACTGAAGAAAAAAGTATCCTCAGATTATCACTCACTGAATTGAAATTTGATTCTGTTTGGCATTGTTTCAGAGAAAATAGCTCTTCAGTAGAAGGTCCGGAATGTACTAACACAGACAAAAAGAGATATGAGGTTAACGGCAATGTTAAAAGGAAACAGCCTGAAGTAAGTTGTGAAGCACAATATCCTAACAAATCACCCAAGAATGATCAAGGTGATAGACAATCATCGCCAAACTATGATTTGGACTCTTTTAAAAAACCGAATGGAGATAAGCTAGACTGGAATGTTCTTAGACCATCCAAGTGTCAAACAAAATAGATGCGTTTATTGATTATTTGATTGCATACGCAAATTATGCTAGGTTTGGTTCTGATCCAGGCCTAGGGTTTTTATGTCTGTAATATTGTTTTTCTTTTGTGAACCTATTAAGCTGCTTTTTATTTTGTTACCTTTTTCACAATTTATTGTCAAGATTCAGGATTTAGCCTGATTTAGATAGAATACTTTTAGATCAAAAGGGCCAAAGGCCTTGTGAGTGTTTTCTTGATCATTATATTGTATTTATATTTAGGAAACTGTTGGCCTTTATAGAAATTTACTTTTTGCTATTAAAGATATTATGATCTTTGCACTTGATGCGTTCTCCAGGGGATCTTGACTTGTTTTTTTTTGTATTCTGCCTCAAGAAAGTACCCAATTGCCATAGGAGGAGAGAAATTATTGTCATGCTCTCAAAGCACAATAAATACATGTTATAGAAAATATTTTTACCATTGATTTAAAAAAATATATATATAAATTTAGACTAAATTTTTATTTTAATCCTTCAAAGATTGTGTCGTTATTACTTTGGTCCTTTAAAGAATGTCGATATTAATTTAGTTTTTGAATTATGAAAGGTGATATTATTTTGGTCTTTAAAAAAATTTGACATTAATTTAGTCTTTTAATTATCGAAAATGTTATTAAGTTAGTTTTTTAATTATATAAAATTGATATTAATTTAGTCTTTTAATTATAAAAATTATATTAATTTAGGTTATATTCGTATACAAAAAAGTAATTTTGATATTACATTTTCATGATTTAAGGATTAAATTGATGTTTATATTTTTTAAGGAATTAAAATGATGTTAATACAATTATTGAAGGAATAAATTGAGAATTTACTCTAAATTATATGTTAACAATTTAAAATTAACAATGAAGTTGTTTTTTGAAGCATATATTTATTATATTTTAAGAAATATACAATAATTTTTTCACAGAGGATGACTTAGATGTGTCACAGCTGGTTGAAAAACAATAGGGAAAAGGTAACAGAATAAAAATAAATTACTCTACATTTATTTATAAAATATAATAATAAAAATGTAGTGTGGTTAAAAGTGAAATTCAGTAAACCCTACAATTTTCAGCTTTTCTTATTTTGCTTTTTATTTTTTGGCTTATCATAATCAGCCTCTCCTCCCTTAATATGAAACTGAATTGAAATTTTTTTTCTTTTATCTTTTCACTCGCGACTACCCACCAAAACTTGAAAATCAAAACCTAGCATCCAACTTGCCTTAATATTTTTCACATTTTCTACTAAGCATATTCTAAATGTGTGACAAGTATATTAAAGGAGCTCATCAAAAAATGTTAGCTATGTGATAGAAAAATGTGCAAAGTTGGCGGAGGAGGAAGTTCTTGGGGAAATTTAAATCCCACAAGATCGTTCATGAAGCGGGCAGAAAATTTTAAAATCAAGAGACGTAGCAAAGACGTTTTCAAAGATTTAAATAGGCGATAGGAGTAGTACCTCCTTATGGTATGTATGAGTATGCTTCCTCTATGATTAGTTGGCTTCCTTGTAAACCACTACAATCAAAGTTAGCAAGGATGGATTGGGGCATAGGCTAAATTAGACACTCTGGTCGTTATTATACTTTTTGTAGATAGTATCTCATTACTTCCCAATACAACAAATTTTATCAAAGCCTTTTCGTAATGGGTCAAGCCATTGTGCTATTATAGTGCAGTATTGAGGAACTGATGTCTAGTGCTGACTTGACTTCTTTCAATTGTGACCGTGGCACATTATTAATGATATGTTCCTTATCTAATTTGTAATTTTGGGAGAGTTCTGTGGCCTACTTTTAGCCAGATTTAGCTGCTGTTCTATTCCTTGTTGCATTCCAATGTTTTGCTAGTTATTATGCCTTAGCGGTTGGTTGAGTTCTTTTCCTGGCAAGTTTTGCTTGCTTCTTAGTTTTGGAGCTCTTTTTTTTTTTTTTTCCCGTACTTGGCATTCTCGTGATAAAAAGAAAACTGAGATTCATCAAAGAAGGGAATGTGCTATATTATCCCAGATTACCAGCTAGGAAGTAGACTGAACATCAATATTCAACACAATATCTAAAATGTAAACTGAAATGGAGAAAGAAAAATAGAAAAGGAGAAGTTTATTGCAAAGTTTCCACCGGCCCAGAGTGGATTACAAGGCACTTGATGGTCATTGCTTAAGCAGGAATCCAAGCAGAAAGAGCATGAAGAATACGCCCTTTCCATCCCTGCAAGACCCACTTGCCATCCTCATTGACTACGAAATCTTTATGGTATTCCGTCCTCACCATTTCTTTCGCTCTGATCAAGAGTCCTGGGTCCAATCGGAGTTGCTTGAACCCAGCTCTCCGGTTCCTAACCTGCCACTGCTTGTAGGTCTCTGGCCTTTCAACCCTTTCTGCCCCCTCACAAGCTATAACATTGATAGCATCCCTTCCAAATAACCCTTTCTCTAACACCTGCCTTTGCTCATCCTCACGAGACACGTTAGCCTCAAACATATCAAACAGTGCTGAGAAGTGGAACAGTGCCTCCCTGAACCGAGTCAGGAAAAATGGTGCATTGTAAGTGCCATTGACGATCCCATGGATGAAGATGTTTGGATTAATCTTCCTGATCAGCTTTAGGACAGCATCTCTTGGACAGTTCACTGCCACAGTTTCATCAGGCATGTTCTTCAATCGGTACAAACAGTTAACAACGGTTACTTCACTTCTGTCGATTTTGAGATGCTCAAGTTTTATAGTTTCCCATTTCTGTGCAAGGCAGTTGTATTCAAATGGGACTCCGAACCTCTTGCAGTAATTTGCCAGACGCCGCCCTGTCTCCTCAAGCCTTTCTGCAGGCCTAAATCCTGACTGAGGAAGATCAATTCCTGTTATACGAAGCTTTGGAGGCCCACCTGGTCTTTCTGACAGACGTTGGATGAGGCAGGGCCACTGGAAACCATAGCAAATGCCAAAGTCAATGATGTGAAGGCTGCCTTCATTTTCTACTTGATTCAGAATTGTTCGGAGTGATAATAAATTTGACACCCTCTGCAGAGGAGATGCAGTAATGTATAGTTTGTAAGCTTTTAACATATCTGCGGCAGTTGCACCATCGCTATCAAGGTGCAAATACGATGGCGTCCCAGCAGCCAATCGTGTCTCGAGGCCAATGGCAAAGTAATGAGCCATACGCTGGAGTCCATCGCCAGAAGGTGAAGAGTGTTGCCTAATCTGCTTGAGTATGTCATTTGCACTCCTTTGGTCATAGCTTGCCACGGCCTGTGCACACTGAGTTAGCAGAGTCCATAAATCTACCATTGTCCCCTTCTTGTTGTCGGTCCCTTTCTTTGAACGCGTTGCCTTTCCATTGGATCCTCCCGAGCCACCATTCAGCTGGAACTTGCCATTATGTGACGGTTCATGAGTAGCACAAGACGTGGATTGGCTTCTAGACCGACAAAGCAGTACCTCATCAAACATCTCTGTTGGCTCTGAATCGCCAGAATAGACAGCTGAAAGCTTGCTGCCTCTCCCGTCTTGTTCATGGGAAGTATCATCCATCTGAAGGCTTCTCTTTTCCCTTGATCTTCTGGGGCCTGAAGCTGAACTGTGCATCACACCCTCTTCAATCATCGGCGGCTTGCTCTGCCACTGAATGACATTCCAGGTTCCGTTGTGAAAATGGCCAGCAGCTTGTGTCTCTGTAAATGGATCAGCAGCTACATCGTAGGTGTTTTCTGGGGAATCAACTAGAGAGGTTTGTAGGAAAGAAGATTCAAAATCTCCCGCGACGTTGACCCAATCAGACTCGTGTGAGTTATCAGTGGTGCAGCTGCTGTTGCTCTCAAAACTAGCAGTACGACCAAAATTACCATCTGGGTCTTCGCCAGGGACTTGATGGATTGAGGAAGGATAGCTTCGGCCAAGCACGTCATATAATGATTTTTCAGTAGCGTGGAGCCTTAAACAATCCTGCAACATGCAGGGCTTTCGCTCCAGGTCGTCTTCTTCATCCATGAGGATGTCACTTATGTATCTGAGAATGGGATTGGAATATTTACTAACCTCCGCGGATTCTCCATTTGAGCTCGTGCCAGAATCACTGGGAGATTCTAACTGGGTTGGAGGGGAAGATGAATTTTCGAAATTAAACCCGTTTTCTGGGTTCTGATTTGAAAATACCGAGATAGAACCATTTTCAAACACGAATCCTTTCACAGGACCAGGAAAATTTTCCACAAGGGAGTTCGTGGAAAGCATATTGATGGCAAAAACCAGAACTGGACCAAGGAATTCGACTTTTTTGACAGATCTGTCCGAAGATTGTGTCTGAGTAGCCAATAATATTTTACTAGGAATGTTAATTAAATTCTGAAACTTTGATCCCTCAACGGGACCAAAGACAGAACAGGAACAGGAACAGATCAAGCAATGAATTGTTAAACAGAGTTAGAAGAATCCCCGAATAAAAATAACGAGCAAGATTCAGAAACCTAAACACGGGGCCTAGTCCTTTTGGATAACACACATCATCAGAATCAATTAACCAGAATGAACTACATACAGTAAAGTCAAACAGACCTAAAAAATTGATGAAGCTAACTGGGGTTGAACCACGTACAAGTTTTGTTGCAGAGTACCTCGGAGAATCAGACAATCCAACCAAGAGTAACCGGCAGCTGTTGGATGATTAGGGATCACACCCCTCTTATGTATAATTTATAAAAGAACCCTTACTGTGCTAACGAAGCTTCTGGGAAGGTGAGAAAGCCGCCTTGCCATCTTTTGATTATAATAATACGGTAAAATAGGTCCTTAAAATTTATTTTAGTATTAAATTATTTTTTAAAAATTTTTTATTTCATTAATCACTTTAAATTTGATTTGATTTAAAATTATTAATATTACTGTTAAATACAAGTGTTAAATAAAATTAAAATCATTTCTATCTACATATTTGGTGACCATTTTATTAAAAAAATTTATGAAAAAAATAAATTTAATATTTTTAAAATTTATTTTTATATTAAATTAATTTAAAATTTATTTTATCTCATTAAATATTCTAAAATTTGTCCAGACTTAAATCAAGAAGTTAGCTTTTATTTTATTTAATAAAAAGCATTTACATGCTTTAAATTTATTTTTCTAT
This sequence comes from Castanospermum australe, assembly GCA_019955255.1. NCBI lineage: Eukaryota > Viridiplantae > Streptophyta > Magnoliopsida > Fabales > Fabaceae > Castanospermum > Castanospermum australe. The sequence continues at coordinate 121,064 of NSJW01000994.1, read as the reverse complement.
CAAAGTATTTATTTAATTTTTTTATCATTAAATATTTAAAGTTTAGTTTGAATTAAAAATAATAATTTTATTGACAAATAAAATAAAAATAATTTACGTACATATTATGTAATTATTTAATTATAATATTTTATAAAATAAAATATAATATATATTATTAAAGTTTATCATATATTAAGTTACTCATAAAAAAATTTTACCTTATTAAATTTTTTTAAAATTTAATCTCATTTAAAATTAAAAATTAAATTTTTTATTTTTAAAAAAATTAATATTTTTAAATTAAAATAAAATTTAATAAGATTTAATAAAAAATTTAAAGATAATTAAATACAAAAATAAACTTAAAAAGTTACCCATAATAATAAATCCTCACTGCAAATGGGCTAGTAACAGTCACTGTCACTCACTCACCCAATACACGAGAGATAAGTGCTGTGCGCCCTCCGGTCTCCAATCTCCATTCTCCAATTCATGAAGTAGTAGTCACGGAAGAAGGCTCAGTAGTCAAAAGTAAACACGTGGCGAAAGAAAGGAAATCCTTGACCCTCAAGTCATTGACCACGTCCAATATTAAATTCTGAATCCAATGTGAATGCACTCGAACTCCAATGCATTATGTTTTCCTGCGTCCCATGATACAAATCGACTTGTCATCGACATCTTGGCCCCAAAAATAACAAACATTGTTGACACCAACAGCGAATCATCGAAGAGGAGGAAATTTCCTAGGGTGCTTTTTTTCTTTTTTATTTTTTCTATAACATAATAATGTGATAAGTCAGAGGTCATTAAGCTGCTTCATGTTAAAAAACTCTACCATTTGAAACTTCAACGACATTTCTTTATAGTTTTAATAGTGTGAGATTGATACAGATACATGCCCCTTATCCAAGTTTATGTGGTAGTGACTTTCTTTGTTTTGTTGCTACTGTGATGCCATAAATATTCATGATCTTACACACATGTATTTTAAACTTATCCTCCAAGTAATAGACCTTTTGACTGAAGCTATCTTATCTTATATTTGACCACTCAAACGGGCTTGCCTTATTCTAGCATTTTTATTAGTAAATAATTTTCAAATCTAATGCTGGGTTGATGTTAAGATTGTAGTTCCTGATATGGGTAAGTAATGCACGTGGAATTTCAGCTTATATATGCTTTATTTACGGAAAATCTAACTCAATAGTCAAGCAGAGCAGAAAAGCCATTATTATTTAATTAATCCATGTGCTTTGCAGATATTCCAAAATATGCATCAAAGTGGCGATTTGTTGTCGTTGGCTTGGTACTCAGTGACCATAATTTAAAAAAAAAAAAATCAATTGGAGCAGTTTCTGTTAGAAGAAATCTTAGAGGAAAAAACTTTGAGAAAAGAAAAAAAAAAGTGCGTAAATTAACCCCTGACAACAAGCATGCCACAATCTACTTATAAAGTTACAGTTACAAAACAAATATATTCTGTTCTCAATAACTCCTATAAAATAAATATTGATTGTGTGGACAATCTGAATGACTTTAAAAAATAGTTTAAGAGATGTATAATTCAATAATTATTTGATAAAAAAAAAGAATAACATGAATTTTTGGGGTAAAACAACAAAAGAACTCCTGTGTAGTCCAAGATAGCATTCTCTTTTCGGCAATCAATCCATCAACATTACAACAAATAGCTTATTTTTAGGGAGAAATCTTTGAAAACCCGTTTTCTACCGGTTTGTTAATGTTTGTTTATTGGTGTAGCCCTGGACCAGTGATAATTAATGAGGCTAAGACAGCCCCAAACCATGTTCATTAATTAGACTAAGAATGCCCTAAATCATGTGCTGCAGGGACCCACTATAGTTGGACCTGGACGCACAAAATCTGGTCCTTGATTAACGAATTTCCTGTATCAACTTCAATGTCTGTCGTCGATACTCCTCATGAATATGCACGTTATATGGAAATCTAAATTTGTAGAGGAAAAAACATGTGGGTCTCTGTTCATTAGTTTCTTCAATTATTTGGATTCCATCTTGCTTCCCTCAGATAAATATTATAGACATTATATTTGATTGTGTTGTTACGATATTCTAATTTTTTTAAATGTTAATATTTTTAATGAATTATTAAATATTTAATAATTGTTAATTTATATAATAAATATTTAAAATTCATAAATATAACTGACAATCAATCAATAAGTGTTCGCAATTTATTATAATACTGACACCTTAAAAAAAAAAACTGAGTGTCACCCTCCTCCATTAACCAATGTATAATCTTTTACTCTCAAAGGGTTCTTTTAAAATTTAAGTGAAAGGGAACGAGTAGATAGATGCATGCCCCATGACACCAAAATGTGTCGTCCAAGTCCAACATTATGAAGAACAAAGTGCAAATTCAAATCGATGTATGAATCATGAATCATGAATCATGGGTTGGAGGAAATCGACATTCATTAAAGAGCGAAAGCCAATCCTTGCACAAGAAACAAAAAGCAAGTCATTTGTGACGTATTTAAGAATTCACGCACTGTCTACGAAATATCACTAAAAGCCTATCACTAAAAGCCTTTTCCTATGCTTTAAGTAACTTTTGCCAAAGGGGAAGGGACTTTGCATTTCGATAATGAATAATCAACTTGATTCTCTCAATTTTCCCAAAAATATTTTAGATTGTTGTTATCTTCTTTTGTTATATTAGATTTTTGTTATCTCATACTTCTTCCACTCACTTTTATTTATTGTGTAAGAAGTTTTTTTTTATACAACAATATTTGTTATTTAATAATATTAAAAAAATATTAATTAATTTGTTAAACTTTATTTTTATTTTTTAATAAAAAGAGAATGAGTAGAATAAATAAAATTAAAAAAAATATTAATAAAATAGAGAAAAGATAATTTAATTATTTTAAATTATATTTTTTTATAATTAAAATTATTTAATAATTTTTTTAATTTTTATATAAAAATTTTAAATAATAAATAAAAGTAAACAGAGAATGTGATATTTATTATAATATTAAATGAGTTATAAAATATTTATTAATTATTAATTTCTATAATAATTTTACAATTTATCAAAATACTGATTCTTTAAAAAAATAAAGATTGGAACCGCAATAATCACTTTTCTTTCAAACAGAGTAACACGTAACATAGAATAAAATATATTTTTAATTTTTGAATAATATATTATTTATCATTTCATTCTTTAAGAATTAATTTTATTAATTTAATCTATCAAATTTTAAATTTATAATAATTTTATCTTTTTAAAAATTAAATTAATAAAATTAAAATAAATAAAATAATAAAATTTATTAATGACTTTAAACTCAAAGAATTAAATTAATAAAATTAATTTTTTAAAAATAAAATTAATAAATAGTATTTCTTCTAAAAATCAAAAATATGTTTTACTATATAATATAAGAGAGAAAGAAACCGTCATCACGAGGACACATTCTTTGGGCTACTGCTAGATGATTGTATTTCACTTCTTCCTTTTTAGGAGGGTGGTTATCTCTTTTGTTAAGAGGGAAGGAAATCGAGTAACAAATGAACTAGCCAGGATGGCTTCCTCTGTTCGAGCCACGTTTGGATAGAGGAAGCCCCTTATCATATCTGTAATTTGGCAACTTTGGATATTCTCAGTCCTTCTTAATGAAATTTCAACTTCCACGTTTAAAAAAAAAAAAAAAAGACAAACCGTTTTGGACTCACCGACTCAAGTTGGACTTTTCAGCCTTTTGGTTAAATAAAACAAAAACAGCAAAGTATATGGAATCGTTCCAATTAGACACTACTTACGAAAAATATTTATAATTTGACCCATAATCAAATTTTTTTAACTATATAATCAATGAAACAATCAAAGCGAGAATGCTTCTTTTTTTTCAACATCACTTACGTGGTTGAATATGAGATTTGCCAAACTTATAGACTACGCATCCCATACACGAAACATACAATAATAGGCAACCATGTTACTGTACTACATGTTATAGTGAACAATGAATTCATAAAAAAGATAATCACGTAGTGAAGTATGACTGTCATGTTATGGTTTCCCCCCTTTCAGTCATTGTTAAAATGCAGTAGCTTGCCTGCGATGGATGGTGAAATTCGAAGTTTTAAATAACAAACACATCATTATAATATAAACAAAACCAAACTTTTTTAAAGTCAAATTAATTAACTGATCATATTAATCGTATCTTGTTAAAATTCATTGATCCACAAGTTAGGAGTAATTGTTATTATATATATGCAGGTAAGTATATTCCACATGCTATTTCAACCATGGCATCATGAAATGGAACAATAAAAGCTGCAAGAGTCAAAATTGCATGCCGTCTGTCATGTTATACAAATGAAGTATGGTCTAACATGTACAGTATGCCTCTAAGAACTGTATAAATCATAAAAGTATTGATCAAAATAGCATAATTGCATTTTTTTTAAGAATCAGAATCTGTATTAAAGACTAAAGAATCTAAGAGAGCAAACAATATGGCTAAGGAACAAATTAGATATGCATTGTGCTAAGATATGGGTTCACCATTATAATTTACCCGTTCACAGTTTTGATTGTCTTTGAAGGAAGCACTCAAGTTCTCCTGACTTACATATGATAAAAAGAAAATAATTCTCATCATTATCATTATCTTATCCTTATTATTATTATTATCTTATTAGTATTTTAAAAATTTTATCTTATTATTTTATCATATCTTCTTCTTATCATTGTACAGGCAAACTATTTGATTGAGTCTGATCATAAATTTTTACAACATTATATATTGATGTCATCCTAAATTCCTTAAAACTGAAAGTAAACAACATTCTCCTGTTTAAGATTTTTAAATTTAACCACATTGAAATTGATTCTCCTGTTTATGAACTGTCATTAGAGGTATGCATTAATAAAAAAGTCCAATAATCGTTGCAAATTAAGAAAGATTGAATTGCAACAATAAAGAAAGCAAAAAGATTAAATATTTATATAACCTTTCAACCATGAAACGGAATATTTTGGCAATAAAAGGACTATACTCCTCTTGGATGCAGTCTAAAAGATTTTTGTGCCTTATCAGTGAAGTCTACCCAGAATTTACATATATAAAAATTTTCATTAAAAAAAAGGAAAGGAAAAATTATCAACATTTATCCGCAAACACAAAACACATAGAGAAACAACCTTGAAAACTCAAAACTTAGAACCCTTATCTTAATCAAGAATTCTATGGTGACAGAAAAGAAAGAGAAGAAATTGTCTGGTGCGCAATGTCAGGGAAGAGAGAGAGAGGAGTGCTACTACAGTATTGTATCGAAGCAATGTGAGGATAGAGGCAGCGAGGACTTCATGGGCAAATATTGCTACTCCATTGAAGCAATCTATATATTATAAATATCATGCAGATTTCACAATATGAGCAGCAGACTAATCGGCAAGCAAGAAAACCATATCACTTTTGCTGTGGTACTTAAATAAGAAAGCATCATAGATAGCAAATTGAAATTGAAATTTTCTTTTGGATAGGAAATAAGCATTTAATGGAACCAGATCAAAAGCCGATACTCAATCCCATTATATCTCTTAATTGGATACCATCAAAGATTGGTCAACCAAGCAGCAGGCCAGCATACTTACAAAATCCAATGAAGGTACAGCTGTTATTAGCTTTTTTTAAGATGTTCAAACTCTGTTTTAGGCGGTGCAACTTTAGTGAAAATAAGTCAGGAGAATGTCAGCATATGTATCTAAGTAGTATTTTAGTTTATATAATAATAGATGTGTAGTTCCTTCCGGTGGGTAAATTACAAAAAAGTTCATATAATGATAAAGGCCATGTGTGGAAAGTGAAAGAGCTTCAAAGAAGTTGGTAAACGAAATTTCAAAGACAACTAACAAGAAAGAATTATCACTGTAAAACTAGCTGAAATAATCATCCATTTCAAATTAATCACTACCTGTCAACTCAGTAGCTAATATGTCTCAGGAGACAAGGCATCCTGCAAAAACACTTCACCAATTTATTTATAAGATGTTACGTTCCTAATACATGTTGGTCAGAGAGAAAAGATCTCAAAGAACATTTTGATTGCTAATGTTTGAGCAAACATGCTGAAAGGGCAATCCTACTCTACACACGCTCCTTATCATTGTACGATTTGGTGCAAAGCTGGGAAGAAGTTCTGTCACAATTTTACAGAGGCACTTGGTGCAAAGCTGGGAGGAATATTCATCACAACTCCTAAGGTTAAGCAAATAGGGCATAGCAGGTATACCAGGACCTGAAACCATTAAAAGAGCACAATAAGCTTCACTATTACATCACACAAGCTGTACTAACTCAAGTAACCGCCAAATATTACAACGATTATAACTCAAAATTTTAACAGCGGAAAAGAAGGAACTATAACAGTGGAGAAGAGTAGAAATCTACGAGTATTTGAATCATACATTCAGCCCAGTATGAATCCTGAAACAAGTACAAGCGTCCAGTAAAACCTCATTATGCCGGCACCCAACAACTAGAAGCATACAAAATGCGGCCCTTCCAACCTTGAAGCATCCAGTTGTTGTCTTCATCAAAGACAAAATCTTTGTGGTACCATTGCCTTAACTTAGTCCTAAAGTTGGCCATTAGCTCCTTATTCAGTGGGAGCTGCCTGAAACCAGCCCTGGTATTCCTAACCTGCCATTGTTTGTACGTCTCAGGCCTCTCAACCCTCTCAAAACCTTCACATGCTACAACATTCATAACCTCCCGACCCGCAAACTCTCTCTCAATCATCAACCTCCATTCATTTTCACGGGCTATGAGAGTGTCATACATATCATAAATTGCAGAATAATGGAACAGCGCCTCCCTGAACCGTGACACAAAGAAAGGGGCATTATAAGATCCATTAATAATGGATTGAACAAAAATATCCGGATTTAACTTCCTGATTAAATTCAGAACTGTAATTCTAGGACTGTTGACTTCAATTGTCTCATCGAGTAAATTCTTAAACCGCACAAGACAGTTCACAGCAAGTAGCTCATTGCTCTCAATTTTAAGGTCTTCAATTTGAATGGTTTCCCAGTTTCGTGATGCTATGGCTTTGTACTCAAAGGGTACATCGAAACGCTTGCAATAGTTAGCTAGACGACGACCAGTCTCCTCAATTCTTTCTGCCGGACGAAAGCCAGCTTGGGGAAACTCTATCCCTGTGATGCGTAGCTTGGGAGGCCCACCACTTCTTTTTGATAAATACTTGATCAGTATTGGCCACTGGAAACCATACAGGATACCAAAATCAATAATATGAAGAGTTTCTGCCTTTTCAGCTGCTTTCATAATCATTTTATTTGCAAAGAAATGTGCAAACTTCTTGAAAGGGCAAGCAGATATAAAAACTTGGTAAGCTTTCAGAAATTCAGCAGCAGTGATCCTCTTGTAGCAGAGAAAGGTATAAAATATTTGGGTTCCAGTACCAGTGCCAACCAAGCGTGCCTCAAGGCCATTGGCGAAGTAATGAGCCAACCTCTGTGATGCATCACCAAGGAGGGAAGAATTCTGCCTAATCTGCTTTAGCAGTTCATTAGCAGTCCTGTTGTCATTGGCAGACACAGCTTGAGCACATAGAATCAGAAGAGTCCTCAAATCCACGGTTTCCTTCTTCCTGCCTTGTTTCTTGGAACGAGACTTCCCTCCCTCAGATGAATGTGGCTGTTCACTTGGCTGTGTGGTTTTGACTGATCCATCCGGCAAGCATTCGTTTTCAGCACAAAGTGGCACATTTTCAACACTAAGCAACACCCGGTCAAACATATCCGATATTTCACTCTCATCAACACTAACTGCAGACTGCTTGTTACTTCTTCCTTCTTCCGCATCATTACCTTCGCGCTCATGATTCTTTCTACTCTTCAACCCATGCGAATTCTCCCTAACACTAACAGCTTTCTCCATATGGATTGCTGTCTGTTCTGAGGCTTCTGCCTCTCCTTTAGGCTCTAGAGACCCCGTGCTGCTCTCCAGCCCAGTGACAAGCTGAGGTCCTCGAGGAAGAAACTTGCTAGCTTCCTCTAACCCTCTCCTGAACTGCGAGACAGAGTCTGCGTCACTAAAGATATTTTGAGCCAAGAGCTTCGTAATGGAAGAATCCAAATCCAACAGTCCATCACTAATAGTAGTCAAAGCATAGGGAGGAGGTTCAGAGGGCGTGTGAGAAATGGAATGCAAATTAAACTGGAAAGCATGATCACCAGAAACAGGGGTATCCGGCGAAGGGGGCTTGAACTCGTGAGAATTGGCATGGTTGGCGATGCTGTTGCTGCTGCCAGAATCAGTACTGCTTCCAGAACAATTCCCATCGGGGCTCTCAAGATTTTGATGAACGTCGAGTGGGTGTTGATTTGGGGAAAGAGGCAAGTTCTGTGTCAGAGCATCATAGAATGATTTCTCAGTGACTTGCAGACTCAGTGAGTCATAAAACATGCACGGCTTCTGTTCAAAGTTCTCTTCCATAAGAATTTGGCTTATGTACTTGACGGTTTCAGAAAAGTCGGTGTCTTCCAGGGAAGGATCCGCCACCGAGGCCATGGCTGCAGACGGGGCATCTGACACGGCTTCTACTGGGTTGACCCTCGAGGATGAAACAAACCGCTCTGCTCCTTCAGAGTTCAAGAATGTCTGCGGAGCAAAACTAAGTGGGTCCGCATCAGATCGATAGAAAGGATCACTGCTGGTGAAATTGAAAAGGTTCCCATAGTGTCCGTCGAGATCCCAGTCGTTTGCGTCTAGATTTGGATCGGAGACTACTACGTTCCCGTCATCGCCAAATTTGTAGCCGCTTAAGAAATCACGGCTTCCGGGAAAGTTGGGATCCATAGCAGCAAAATGCCCGCGCTCTCTTTGCTCTGAAACAGCAATCGCAGTAACCGACACACAAATCGCTTCGTGGAGTGGACCCTAATATGCTCTGTTGAGCGAACCGAACAGTCATAAACAACAGGGAACAGGAGAGTAACATAGAAAAGCAACTACGAGAAATAACAAAAGATGGAAGGAAGCTAAAAAAGATTTGAATTTGAATAGTGGGTTGGGGAAATTAAAGCTAAGCGACTGACCATGAATTATAGCAGTAGTCCGTTGCAAGGGTTCGATGAAATTCCAGAAAGAAAGAGAGGAGAGAGAGAGAGAGAGAGGTAGACGAAGAAGGGATTGAGGATGGATAGGGAGGGAGCACGGAGATGAACGCCGCAAAGCGATGTTCAGCTTCTCTTATATGGCAATCGCAGCGCCTCCTCCTCCTTTGACTTTGAGCATGTTTCGCTGTTGGATACCGCGAATCTCCGCGCACGGATGTAGCCGTGAAAATGATATAGAGTAAAATATTTTTTTTACCCTTTCTGTTGAAGATATTTTTTATTAATTTTATTTTTTAAAAATTAATTTTATTGATTTAATTTTTTAAAATTTTAAAATTTTAATTTAAAAATTAAATTAATAAAACTAAAAACAAAAAATGAAAAATTTGAAGAATTTAACGTATCATTAAAGAATGAATTTCATAAATACTATATTTTTTAAAAAATTAAAAATAAGTTTTATTCAAATAATACAGGAAGAAGCTATAAATTAAGCATTACACATCCTTCCTTTTTTTTTAATTACAGTTTTTTCTTTGCGTAAGTGATTTTTGTAACATGGAGAATTTGTTGTACAGAAGTTAATCACTGTATAAAGAGTTAAAATAGTATAAAGTTCATGATAAGAAAAATAAAATCGTATAAATTTAAGTAGAATATTATATGTTTTAAGTGATAACAATATTGTTTTAATGAAAAATATAATGTAAGATTTACTTTGCTGGCTATTGCCCCTATTATTATAACTGTTGTGTCTCTGTCATTTGTGGCAAATTAACAAAGTTAGACTGGCACCTACTCATCAATCACTATGTATCGCAGCAATGATATATATATATATATATATATCAAGAAGGAATTGTATGAAATCCTTTTACAAATGATGTGCCATCCCAATTTCTGTTAAAAGATAATAAACCCAAGTTTTTTAGAAAAAAAAAAAAACCATTGATTCATTTATAACTGGTAGTCTGGTACCCATGTTTCGTGATAATCAACATTTGCCTTAATGTAATTAAAGTTAAATAATAACGATAAGTAGAATTAAAGGAAACAGGAAAAGTATATAAGACCCGAGGGCTGAGGGGAAAAAACAAGAAAGAAAGAAAGAAAGAAAATGATTTTCAAATTCTTATAACATTTAATATTTTTTATAAGGACATACCGAAAATATCAACACAGGAAATGGAGCAATATATTAAATTAAAATAAATACTTTATATCTTTAAAAACGGCATACTTTATAGTTTATATAAAAAATTAAAATAGATACAGCGCATCAAGATGTTACTCCAAATGTTTCTGGAGATTCAAGGAGAAACCGGCTGAAGCGATAAATTATACATGTAAATCTAACATCGTATCTTAATTTAAAATTTTAAAATATTAAAGTTATATATCTTTTTATTTATATAATTTTTATTTAATCTATTTTTATTTCACATAAAACTTCACTCATACTTAAATTTTAATAATATCATCTGTGGATATTTGCTGTCCTTTGTGTCAAAACCGTCCTAAATCAACTCAGCCTCTTTTCACGGACTGTATAAAGGATAGACCTCTATAGCTTATGTCCCTACTCATGCGTTTGGTCCAAATGTGAATGCGTATTGGTAATCTTCCTAATGAGTATGTCGACCTTCCCGCCTTTAGGATTTGCACAATTCATTAGAAAGGAAAAAATAATGTTGTTTTTAATCAATACTTATTTTTTATTTTTATTTATTGTATAAAATAATTTTTTTCTTTAATAATATTTATTATTTAAAAATATTAATAAAGTATTAATTAATTTTTTTAAATTTATTTTTATTTTTTAATAAAAAAAATAAGTGGAGTAAATAAATTAATAAAATATTAATAAAATAAGAGAAATGATAATTTAATTATTTTAAATTATATTTTTTATAATTGAGACTATTTAATAATTTTTAATTTTTATACAAAAATATTAAATGATAAATAAAAGTGAATGAAAAGAATAATATGAAATGATCAAATTCTTTTGAGAATGCATCTTTTTTGATCGGGGTGAATGAGCCTTTACCTGGTATTAAGATTTATGAATGTTAGTTGCTTCTTTAATTTGGTATAGATGTTGAATTTTTGTGACATGACTCACTGTTGTATTCTTCTTTCCTTTTCTTTTCAACCAGGTTGTTCTTTGTTGGTAAAGAGAGTTTTCAAGGCTAAAAAGTATAATAAACATCGATAGAATAGATTAAGACAAAGATTGAAATTAGGAAAGAAAAGAAAAACAATGATATCTCAAACTCTCAATATAATAATAAACTGTTTTAGAAGTTGAAACCGCGTTTGAAACGATTGATTGAGTAGCACCTGGTTCTCGAAAACCGGTGACGTTCGTAAAATAAACAGTGACAGAATTGGTGAAGATAAAGATTTTGAAACTGTCTCATCTCATGGGTCGCATTATTGGCTGATATAATAATGTTCATTTGAATTGAACACAATGTAGCATAGTTAATTGAATTTATTTATATATTATTCGGACGTCATCATCATACAGTCACAACGTGGTGAGTTTACAGGCCACCGGCGAGCCACCGGTTGCTTGGTTGCCGTTGCCAATTCAACTTTCGTGAGGAGGAAGCGAGTCTCCATTTCAGACACTCTAATTGGGATATTCAACGTGCCCTCTTGTTTGAATTTTCAGAGTTATCTCCTTGAACGTCTAATAATAATAATGATAATTTTTCAATTTAAAGTCCATGTGCTTAATGGAACATCTTCACCGTGGCTTTCGCACACACTGCACGCACGCATTCACGCACGCGTAATACTGGCACCCGCACACCCATCCATGCACACGAGTACGCATATGTTGTGCATAAGCATTTGTTTAGTAATTGTTGTTAAAGTTTATTTTTTATGTAATTTAGTCGATTAGATTTAATTTGATACGTATTTACTTTTTTTATTCAGACAAGCCCAAGCATAAAAGTCAATGCCATTTTAAATAGGCAGTAAGTACAATGAAATGGCTTTAGGAAGAATATCTTTTGAAAATTGAAATATGCTTCAAGAGACAATTGATTATAATATGCGTTTTATTCTTGCTTGATCAAATATTGAGTCCAAATAATAATTAAAAAAAATGATAAAATCTGAATGTAAATGTTGAGTCATTAAGAATACATGTGCGCGAAAGAAAATTTTTTTTTTAAGGCTAAAGAGTGACTCTACGTCGTAAATCCCTTACCTTAGCCTAGGATTTTAGTTTCCTTACATTAAAAAGAAAAGTATTGTAATTTCATTATATCCCTCTTAAGAAATTATAAAGTGGTATAAGAAAGGATGAGCGAAGGAGAGAATTCCGGTCGGTTCACTAGAAAACTCAAAGTCTTCAGAAGAAAATGATTTGCTACTAACAAGTACAAAGAAGATTAAGGGAGGTGGGAAATATCTATTTACTAGGAATGAGTGGTGGAGTGTCTTATGCTGATTGTGATGAAATGACTGATCCTAATGTTTCTTTATCCCCACAAAGGTCTTACAAGAATACTCTCACGGGCCAATCTTCTGATGAGAAATCTGAAGATTCGTGAAATAATAGTATGGAGAATAGTGATGAGGAGAATGACTCTAATAGTGAAAACCCTTATAATGATAAGTATGATGGCTTAGTTGACATAGTGGAGGAAATGGAGGCTTGTTTTGAATGTCCTGATTTCATCTTCGCTAAACAGGTGGAGTATCATATTTACAAGCCTCTCAAAAAGGCTCTTCTTGTCAACCTTCTTAGTCGCTCAATTGGATTCAAAGCTCTGGAAATTCGTCTTAAACAGATGTAGGCACTTAATGGTGTTCTTACCATTGCTGATCTAAGCAATGAATATTTCTTGGTCAAGTTCACAAGTGATTTGGATTATGATTATGCTCTTTCTAAAGGGTCATGGATGATCTTTGATCATTATTTAACTATACGTGAATGGAAACTGAACTTTGGTCCAGCCGTTGACTCCTTGAAGAAAGTAACAGTTTGGGTCAGGTTACCATATATTCCTTTTGAATATTATGATACTTTTGCTCTTAAGGTTATTGGTAAAAGAATTGGTAAAATAATGAGAATAGATTACACCACACTATCCTGACTAGAGGAAAATATGTGAGATTATGTGTAGAGGTGGATCTGTCTGAGCCGCTACTAGCCATGTACAAATTGAAGAAAAAATGATATAGGGTGAAATATAAGGGTTTGCATATGTTATGTCTTCGGTGTGGGAAATTTGGGCACTATGTGATGTGAAAGATTGTCCTGAAAAACCTTGTACTTTGATTAGAGGTATGCAATGAGGCAAGGACTAGTTTTACCCCCGAGTTAAACGAAAATCTTTTTAAAAAAAAAAGAAAAAAAAAAGAAGTAGGAATAGGACTCTGTGTCATTCAGGGCAGCAACAATGAAATGTTGGTCATTACAAATTATATTATTTCTAGATTATGCAGTCAAGCATAAGTGATGGTGCAGATCAGATTATTACAACGCCAGATTGATTTACCAACAAAATTGTTTGTTACAAGGCAGCACCGATTGGAGCTTCACAACTGTGTGACATTTTCTTGTCAAGTTGGAGTGAGGTGGACTAGCCTCTTTAGATTGGTAACGCCCTGTGAAATTCGTACGGTACATGTATCTGGAGACTAAGAACACGCTCTTAGGCAGGACCCTAGAAACCTAAATTGTCAGGATCATACTAATGTTTTGGCTGCGTAACACCTGAAGGAAGAGTCCAACTTAATATGCAACTAAACTAAACCAGAACAAGTTCCGGGTTCTGAAAGTGTGCTATGCCATTCTATTGGAGCGGTTAAGTTTCTAGAAGATGTCAAACAAAGGACTTATGGGAAGTTCAAGTTATGTTTGCCATATTCCTGGACGGACCACGTCTCTTGTACAAAGTCATGAAACACTTCTCCGAACTAACCCAAGCAGGGTAACTTGGAAATTGGAAGAAGAAACATTGTCAGGGCCTATGCTGGTACCCAACGGGAGGAAGCATATAGAACTCGTCCCTTCCAACCTTGTAGCATCCAGTTGCCATCTTCCCCAAGCATGAAATCACTGTGGTACATTTCTCCCAACCTGCCCCTTATTTTGTTCATGAGTTGGCGATTGAGGGGTAGCTGCCTAAACCCAGCCCTCAGGTTTCGAACCAGCCATTGCTTGTATGTCTTGGGCCTCTCAACCCTCTCACAACCCTCACAAGCTATAATATTCATTACCTCCCGCCCAAAGAACTCCTTCTCAGACATCAACCTCATAGGATCCTCGCGAGTGTCAAGCCTATCAAACAACGAAGCGTAATGAAAAAGTGCCTCCCGGAACCGCGTCACAAAGAAGGGCGAATCATAGCACCCATTGACAATAGCATGTATAAATATACTGGGATTTGCCTGCCTAATTAAATTCAAAACAGCATCTCTGGGATTATTCAACACAACTGTCTCATCAAGTAGCTTCTCAAATCGAAACATACAATTCACAGCTACGAGTTCGTTTTTCTTTGTGTTGAGGTCCTCAATTTTGACGGTTTCCCATTTCTGTGCAATGGCATTGAACTCAAATGGGACATTGAAGCGATTGCAATACCTTGCCAGGCGACGTCCTGTCTCCTGGACTCTCTCTGCAGGCCTGAAACCGGGTTGTGGCAGCTCTATCCCTGTGATGCGCAGCTTGGGTGGCCCACCAGTTCGTTTTGATGGACGACTGAGAAGGGCTGGCCACTTGAAGCCATAACGGATGCCAAAATCTACAATATGAAGCGTTTCCACCTCCTCGACTAGACTCATTATTGAATTGTCTGCAAAAATGATTTCATGCTTCTCGAATGGGCACGCTGAAGCATACATTTGGTAAACTTTTACCACGTCTGCAGCAGAGGTTCTTTTGGAGGATAGAAGAGTATAAATCTGGGTACCTGTGCCGGCCAGGCGTGCTTCGAGGGCATTTCCAAAGCAATGGGCCAACCTCTGACATCCATCACCCAGTGAAGAAGAATGCTGCTTAATCTGCTTCAATAACTCGTTAGCAGCTGCACGATTATCAGAAGAAACAGCTTGTGCGCATTGAACCAATAGTGTCCTCAGGTCCACAACTTCCTTCTTATTGCCTTATCTCCTGACACGGCTGTTACCGCCACAAGACCTGTTTGATTCTTCGTTTTGCAGCGCGTTCGTGTTGGGAGGTGCCTCTTTTCCCAACCCAGTGCCGAGCAGTACCTTATCAAATAATTCTGATAGCTCACTGCCATCCATGTACACTGCTGATTGCTTGTTGCTTCTCCCATCTTGTAAATCTGCTTCATCTTCCCGCTCATGATTTTTCCTTCCTCTTGACTCAGCTGGAAAATGCTCCTTTTCATCTCTCTCTGTCTTAATTACCACCTGCTGAGCCTTTCTAAAAGAAGGGGAAAAGGTTCTCTTCTCCAGGTCAATAATGAAGGGATTGTGTTTAGGAAGAAACTTACTGGCTTCCTCTACACCTCTCTCGAATCGCAGTACATAGTCACTCTTGCCAAGCAATGCTGAATCAAAAAATCCAGCCAGGGAAGTCCCCAAGTATCTACTATTGGTTGTAGTGAAGTTGCTTGAATGGTTTTGGGTGCTGGAGCTCGAACTGGACCGGGAAACAAAGTTAGCAGGAGAAGTGGTTGGCAGGATAGAAGAGTTGTACTTTGTAGGATCAACGTGAGTCCGCTGGGACCCAGATGAGTTGCCAGTACTAGGAGGGGCATAATTGCAATTGCTGCCACTACTACTACAGCCACTGAAGTTACCAGAGAGACTATCGTCAGGGCTCTCCAGATTGGGATAGTTGTGAAGATGATGCTGGATGGAAGAAGGGTACTTCTGACCAATGACCTCGTAGAATGATTTCTCAGCAGCTTGGAGAGCCAAGGAATCATGGGACATACGGTGCCTCTCCTCCATGTCCTCTTCCATAAGCATCTGGTTAATGTAGCGAAGGACGGCAGCAGAGAAGTTTCTCTCATCCAAGGGACAGTCTTCGTCCATTGCATTGAGAGTAATGAGAAGTGAAATTGACCCAATGAATATATTTTGGGTATAAAGGGAAGTGAAATTGAAGACAGAAAGGAAATCAAGGAGTTGCTGTATATATATATATGTATATATATATATATCCCAACAGGAGGTGGTTCGTTGCATATTTATATCTGCTTGGTTGATGTATGGCTGGCGAATTTGCCATCATCTTTGAGCTCCAACGTCGATGAGCGCTGCCAATGCAAAACAAATTAAGGACTTCATTCGAGACGCAGACCTAGACCTACGATAGGACAGCATGTAGGTGTGGCCTTAAACATCGGACCGACCGGTGGTGGGACCGGAATGCAGAAGTGGAGTGGACTACGGCCACGTCTGTTTGTACGGCTCGAGCGCGTTCACATGAGAACACACAAGGGTCACGCTGGCTGATTTCCATTTTTCACCGCCCTTCCACTATAATGTATTCTAGAACTAATCCAAACACTTTCCCATTATGTCTAAAACAAAATAAATCAATAAGTAATAAAGAAAACGTTCAAGAATTAGATTGAAACGGAAGCCGCAAGATACCCAGCGGCCACGTTAAATTCTTCATAATTGTATGTATGTCGACGGTGAATGCGATATCTGTTGATCCTAATCCTAAAGAACACAATAGAAAAAGTCAAAGCAAATAAAACGAGGACAGTGTTTATATATAATATTAATGCCATTATTATTCAAAAATTTAACTATTTTATTAATTATTATTTTCTATCACTCTTAACTTTATAAAATTAGGAAAGTGGTTTCCTGGAATTCATTTTCCACCGCAAACAAACGCACCGAGTTCCAACCAATAAATAACCGTCATTAGTCCATTAAGAAAAATTAATCATATAATATACAATGGTTCCTGTATCTGTGTGCTTGCCTGTTCTATTGCTATACCTTGCGTGACTTTCGCCAGAAATTAGCACGAGGCGGCTCTTACCTTGTCAATCATCAGAAGAATAAAAAAAAACGGCCTGTTCTGACTGTTCTATTGCAGCTTTTATTGAACTCAATAGTCAACTTCTCAAATTAATTGAAGTTGACGTATTACCAAATTTATTCAACAACAGAAGATTTTCTTTGGTGGAATTCAACAACAAAAGATAAAGCGACAGATATCTTTTTTTTTATATTGATATTTTAATCAAAGTTTTAAAATACAGATATTGTACAGTATAATTCCGTAACATGTTGGAAAAAAATTCATCTAAATAACGTTGCAAAAGTTAATTTCTTAAGCTATTTTTTTATTAAAACAGTATTATTAATAAATTATTAAATATTTATTAATTATTAATTTTAAAAAAATTTCAATTATAAGTCATTTGTAAAAAATCTTTAATTATTTTAAAACTTAACAACTTGATTTTTTAAATTCATCATGTATATTAACTCTCTAGAAAGAATTTTTTATACATACATAAGTAGTTCAATTCGTATTAAGATACATGTTTTGATAAGTTTAAAAAGTTATATTATTAAGTTTTAAAGTATAAAATATTTTTTCTATAAATAACTCATAGTTAAAAAGAGTGTTTTATATTTTAACCAGTAATCAAGGTATCAATTTTTAAGAAAACAAACGTGACTATCAAAATAATCTCCTTAGATTGACTTAGCTCAAATAAATCCTAAATTAAGCTTGTAGTAATTGTTTTTTTTATGGTTAAGAAAATAAAGAAATTTAAGTTATAATTTTGACTTTTAGATGGATTTTTCTTGTCTTCTTTTTGTCCTAAATTTGATTAGGTTGTACAAGCTAGCTATATATTTCTAACCACGGCCATTATGCTTTTTTAACATTTTGTGGCTCCTTAAGACGCAGCCAATTATTTATACCAATTTATATGGTCCAGACAAATTTTAGTCATATGATATCTCTCAATATATAATTATGATAGGCGAGCAATTATTTTAATGTTTGAGACATTTTTCCCTTTTTTAAAAGATAATAGTAGCATTCATGTAAATATATACCATAATATATTTTTTTTTCAAGAGTAAGTGAAGGAGAAAGGCTACCTTATTCCTAGTCGTTTAAGAAGGATTACTAGTAATGAATACTGTACTTTATCTTATATGCGAAGTATTTTGATTTTTAAAAAATAAAAATTAGAAAACAAGAGAGATAGAGATGGGCCTCAGACTGTGGAGGAGCTTGGCTTATTAAGTGTTAGTGACTTAGGCCTGTTTGATATATCATATAAGATAAGACTTGATAATATAAGATCTGATAGTATAAGACATGATAATATAATATAAAATAGTATAAGGCTTGATAGTATAAATCTTGATCGTAAGAGAAGAACACGAGAATGAGGAATATGGTTGATTTGATATTAGAATGTTGTATTTTTATCCAACTTAATACAAAATAATTCTATTAAGTCTTATCAGACCACTTGAGACTTGATTAGTTTATCCTATAATCATTATATAAAAGTGGATAAACTGGATAACTTTATCCTATCATATATCAGACCAAACATATGATAAAAATAGTCATATAGTATAAACTTATACTATCAGACCTTATACTACGTATCAAATAAGGCCGCGTGATGGTAGGGTATGGGTGTCGAAGTAAAGTGATTTTGAAGATAGTTAACTACATGGAGAAGGATTGGGATGTCTCCATAAATCACACCTACTGGGAAGGGAACATGTGTGCTGATTGGATGGCAAATAAAAGCTTATTCTAGGATTTTGGCTTAGGGTATGTTTGGGTAGGCGTTTGCTACACTTAAACTGGCTTTTGAAGACTTAAATGAACTTTTGTTTATTTTTTGTCTTATTTATTTTGGTATTTACATTTTTTTTAAATGTAATTCTTGTTTCAAAAGCTTGTTTGGTTTGTAGTAACTATTTCTTACTTTTGAGTTGAATATAATTTTTTACCAAACATAAATCAAATTACTCAAATTCACTTTTAACTAAAATCAAATTTATAAAATTAAGTTCATTCAAAGACACTTAATCACCTATAATCTCCCTGTTTTAAGAGTTGGTCCCTTTGCTCAAAGCTGATGATGTAGGGGTTTCTTTGCCCCGAATGGTTCCTTTGTTAGCTTAGCTTTTCTCTTTTGGGCCTTAGGCCCCTCTCATGTACCCAAAAAACTAAGTGTCTTTCACTTTGTTTTGGTCGAAAGTGATTTTAAATGTTGAGTTTTGTCGTCCACATCCACTTGAATAGAAATAGGTTTGGCCCACATAGGATAAGACAGGCCAGGCCACTCACAGAGGGCCTTGTAAGAGCCCATTGAATTCTAAAGCTCAAGTGACAAGTGGACACGCGCTGTAAATTGTAATAATATAATATATAATGGGCAATTTAGTTGTATATTGGTGAAAAGCAGCTCGGTTAACCAAAAGAAAAGTTGTATATATTTATCGATTTTTTAAATTCCAACACAAAAATATTGGGATTTTGATGGAGGTTTTGTACATATGATCGAGATTGGGAGGTCAGATTCTCACACATTAGTAGAGAAGGTAACTGTTGTGCAAATTGATTAGCAAATTGAAACATTTCTCAGGATTTCTATGACATTGAATTGGATATCCCTTCGATTGAATTGGGTCTCTTTCAGGTTGATGCTGCCAGGGCTTCTATATCCCATCTTATTTCTTTAACTCGACTTTGTCCCATCTTGTTAAAAAAAAAAAAAATGTATGGCTGTCAAGGAGATGGGATCATCAACCTAATTTTAAAGAGAAATAAACAGAACATAGCTCCTTCATTTATTAAAAAAAAATTCTTAATCGGAGGAACAACTGGTGAAATCAAGGTTGTTTATTAAGTTTTTAATATTGCATGATTGGACAAGTGAGGCTCTCAACCACAAACCTTATCCTCAATCAACATTGTTATTTGTTTATTAAACTTTTATGTGGAGAGATAGACAAAGCATCTCTTTATTTATTATCTTGTAATAAAACTAATGTTCACAAACCATGTACTGGACTTCAAAAGAAATAATTATACAAGAAAATTTTCAGTCACGAAGACAGAGACAGCTATTTCTATGAAAGGGATGGCTGTCTCAACAATAAGATATTGACACGTAAAAATAATTTTGATGGATACAATTAATTCGGTTCATGCTATATTTTCGATTTTAGAGCATATCCTTTCATGTGTAGTTTCAAGCAGGTTCTCAATACGAACTTGCCTCGTCATTTGACTCATTTATAATTTTATATGGAGGACTCTTTAGTTCAACGAATGATTTTGTATAATTAAGTGCAAAGTATAATTATATAAATGTATAAGAAATCTCTTGAATTATTAAAGAAGATCTTATAAATTATATTTTTCAATAAGAAAATATTTACAATATCAATTGAGGGGATTTATAAACTTGAGCAGTGGCTTGGATTCTTTGTTGTCTTCTGCATGTTCCAATGCATATAAACAATTCCAAACTCCGAGGAATATAATATTTTTAAAGGATAGCGGACAGATTGTTTTGGATCAGGCCCGACAGATTGTTTTGTTCAGGCGACTAACATTCCATTATTGAGTCTATTTCATTACGAAAAGAATAATTTTATATTTTTATAACTTATTTTTTAATAATTTTTTAATTATTAAATTAAATAAGTATTAAATATTTTTTTATATTTTTAAGATATTAATTATTTTATTTTTTATTTAATATTTATTTTATTAATTATTAAAAAAATTACTAAAAAGAAGTTTTAACATAATACTCCTTATATTTTTATTTATTATGTAAGATAAAAAAATTTATTTAAAGATATTTATTATTTTAAAGTATTAAAAAAATATTATTTATTTTTTTAATTTTATTCTTATTATTTAATAAAAAAATTTAAAAAATAAGTAAAATTAAAAAATAATAATAAAGTAAGATAAAAAATAATTTATTTATATTAAATTATATTTTTTCTATCATTAAAATTATTTTTTAAATTTTTATATAAAAATATTAAACGACAATAAAAGTAAATGAAGTGGATATAACAAAACTCTTGAATTTGCAAAAAAATTTATTTCTGATTTTTTCAACACGTGCATCCACGTGCCTCTCTAATTGCACACCGAGCTTCGGTTGGAGACAACTTTGTCGTCTTCCGTTCTGCCTAATCATCTTTAGAAATTGGTTCGGTAAATGTGGATTACAAATACAATTATCATTTATCAAGCAGCAAAAACACACTCAGCAACTGAAAGAATTGTATTAGCGAACTCCTTATTGCATTTACAAGATGCAGCCTCTTCGCGCAGGGAAGGAACCACACCGTGAGCAAAAGAGAATGTTACGTGAGTTCTCTCTCTAGGCTTCACTTACTTGAGTTTCTTCCTTGTCATCACTCTTTACATAATAGATAAACACATATTTCATAAATACAAAAAGGAAAAAAAAACTGACACTCTTATAACAAAAGTCAGAAACCTAAACACAGACCCCATCTACAAAGCCACGTGCCGCTGTCAACATCCTCATTAAAGGAGAAGGCAAGTTTCGGGCTGCTGCTTGAGCTGTTGCCTAGTCTGCTGCTGGGACCAATATGCGTGGGCAGCTAGGACCCTGTCCAAAAGTTCTTGGGGAACAGGCTCTCCCCTCCTTTGCTGAGGGGATATTCTTGCCGTGTGTACCAGTGTTTTCCATTTATCCTGCACAATCCCAAACCCAAATCACATGCCAACACTTTCTCTGTTATGCGTGCTAAATAAGGAAACCAAATGATGATACCAATGAAAGTGATCTTGCTCTTTGCTTTTGGACCCATCACTATCTGATAATATTTTTTTACAAAAAAGGAAAAACAAAATGATAACTAAGTTTTTATAGATCAATTCTGTTTTTGGTAAATGGTAAGTCATGCTACCTAGAAAGAGCATCAGGCAATGAAAATGTACAGCAGAGGTCGTGTCTGGTTAATATTAGAAGAGCCCTTGAGGTGCCAAGCAAGAGGAGTACCAATGAAGTGATGAATAGCCTACCCAGTATACAAGCAACTACTAGCCTTGACCCAACAAGTAAAGTGTTTTTAAATAAAAAGTTAAAAGATGAAGAAGATGAATGCATGCCTCCGATTGACCTGGAGAGTGACAGCCATGTTCTCTTCAACAATCCATTTGGGTAAGAATACGATCCAATAAGTAAGAATAATCATTTTGGATTAATAAAATTCACAAAGCGGTTGCCATGCATAAGGGTCACAAACGTTTTTACCTTCAAGTCCACGTATGTCCGATGCTTTGCAGTATCAAAAGCACGAAGTTTAACATCACGCCACCTGATTTTAAATTTAAAAAAAAAAACACACACACACACAATATAAACGAATTGTCAAAGGAAATAACAACATAAATGAATCTCTCCCAATACTTAAGTGCGGCAAATACACATTGGAAAGCCACAAGATAAAGACAATTCTCTACACTCGTGCTTGCAAAGTAGTAAAGCTACACACACAACTGACTAAATATTACTATTTGTCATGTCAAACGGGGGCCAGTCTAAATCTTACCTCCCAGTTCCCAGTTTCTCAACTGCTTGAACCAGTGCTTCCACTTCAGTAACAGAAAAGGGCCGACGGATTCGGCGCTGCACAATCTCAGATCGCTTTGACTTCTGGTTCACAGGTATCTTAGCTAGTGCCACCACACCCATTTCAGGAACAGTAACCAGTGCTTTCGAATCTGTTATACCTTTGTCAACTAATGTGTTGATAGGAGAAGGTGCTGAATCACGATCAATTTCAACAAAGTTACCTAAACTGGTTACTTGATGCTCAGGTAACATGTCAGAACTGCCTTGAATCCTCTGATGAATTACAGCTGAACTGGAAGTAGGCCTGAATATTAATTCTCTTTTTTAGATAAAAACCTGAATAACAATTATAGAAAAATAGACTGAAATGATACTAGAGAATACATTTAATGCAGTATATGAACACATCTCCAAGGAAACATGCAATTTCAACAAAAATGCAGAGGCAGCGGATTCTAGTTCAACTAATCAGGAAAATTAAAAGATAACCCCACTTACTACCATCATGCAATGCATGGTTCCCATAGTTTCATTTGGAAGTTATAAGTTACCTTGTTAGAGGCTCAGGCATGTCCACACTAGGAACATGGAGAGAATCTGCAGCACATATGGGTGGTAGGCTTGGTGAAGAACTAGGCTCCAGGGTAAAGCCCAAAGCATCCAGCTGGTTATCAGGAGAAATTCCAGTCTGAAGTAGAGTTTTACTGTCATCTCTAACCTTCTTTCCCTGGAGAATCACACCAACACGTAATCCATCTCCAAGTACAGCAGTCACTGCCTCCATCACTGTCCTCTGCAGACAAACATGTAGTAAGAGCTGCAGCCCAACTCATTTGAAAAGATGCAAGATACAAGAAGCATGCCAAGAATTAAAATACAAATAACAAGTCAATGCAATTTAAAAAATAGACACAAAAACAGATGCCATCCATCAATAACATCTAAATACAAAGGAGGATGATTATGTAGATGGCAGAATAGAAGTTTATTATACCTTCAAGGACCCAATGGTTGCAGTTTCTGGAATCTCAATAAAAAGCTCTGGCACTCTAAACGACTTGATCCTAAGTTTCACTGATTAAAAGAAAGACATCTTCATGTAAGAACCCCCTTTGAAGACATCAGTCAAGTCAAAGAGAACATAAAGAATCACTCCCTCAATCTTCTCATACCATGAGAATCTCTAGATCGTAATGCAGAGCGTTGATGTGCTTCCAAGGATGACGTTCCTGGGTCTGCATCAAATATTTGGAATTTATTTAGCAGAAGATTTCCGAGACCATTAAATCCAGAGGCCAAACAAAATCAATTTGAATCGGAGGAAGCCATTTAGAGTAAAACCTTTACGCATCCCAAGAGATGAACAAGTAACATCTTGATTCATGCCATTCTCAGGTGAATAACAAGTGCCAACACTTTTGATTAATCCATTGGAATTTGAAACAGAGCTATAATTAAAAAGCTTCCTCTTTTTGAAAGGAATATTCATTTGAGATCTTTGGCGTTTATAACAGCTCTTCTTACTGCTGTAAATTGGCTTCAAATTTCCATCTAAAATTAACATGTTTCCAATTGAAAAACAGATCAGTGAACAAGAAAAGAAGCATGAGGATTAAAGCAACAAGAGAGCCAGTAATTTCATCCCACAAGCATGAACTCACCATTGTCGGGAAGTCTATCATGCTTTGATTGTTGAGAAACTTTCCAATATTTAGAAGCCAATATTTTCCTTATTCTTCTATCACCTATACGAGTCATTGGCCTAAAGGACTTTGTTTTTGTACTAGGCTGAGCACACCCAGAAAAGTTTTCGTCATCATCTCTACTAACTACTGGTTCATTGTCACAACCTTCAGACAATGAGCTATGAGGCATGCTGTCATCATACCCAGACAACTTGGCATTGCCACCTGAACTGATCAGTGCAGGAGGTTTTTCATCCAACGGATCCTCAAAACAGCACATCTCAGTACTGGTACCAATCAGCACCTTCTCAAACTTATGCAGTTCATCCTTTACTTTACTTACATTACCATCTAACTTGCAACCATTGACCTCTGGACATCCAGAGGAACCTAAATCAACATTGCTAGTAAAATTTTCCATTTCATTATGGCTTTTTCCATCCACCAATATCTCAGCAACAAACCTCTCCGAGCAACTAGAACTTGTTACTATAGAAGCAACACGTGAAGGGCCATCAATTTCTGGATGTGAGAATTCTTTCAAACAACAATTTTGATTGTACACTTGTGAAGAAAGATCAGGGAAACATCTTCTTTCACTACTGCCTTCATCAGAAAGCTCAGCTTTGAATGGTTTATTTGCATCCTGGCACTCTTCTTTAACAAATCCATGCTGACAACTTCTGTCACAACTTCCTTCATCAGAAAGCTCAGCTTTAAATGGTTTATTTGCATCCTGGCACTCTTCTTTAACAAATCCATGCCGATCCTTTTCGGACGATGTATCACTACACGTGGTCAGATTCTCTTTATCTTGCAATAACTTGCCAGCTACGGTGGCCAATAAGTCAAATGCACAGATTTGATTGTCTTCCACTCTTCTTTGAAATGTAGCCCTCCTCTAGGAAACATTTAAAAAAGAAAAAGAGAAAAGATTATAAGGATTGTTTTCATAACCTATAAGTAAATAAATAGTAGTAATCAGCCCCAAATGAGAAGCAGAACGTATTTACCCTAGCTGATCGGGTAGCTCTGGGCGTGGTTGGCACCTTATAGCCATTAAATCCATAGTCTAGCCTCCTCTGCAACATCATATCACAGGAACCATGCTAAAAAACGATCGATCATACGCAAAAAACCAGCAATCCAGGACCCATTATCAAATAAATGTGAACTATGCGTGTTGCTTGATACCACCAGTTTCCATTTGACAGCCTGACAGTAAACGCCCATAAGTGATGGTTCAGACGAACTATAGTGAACTAGTATTACAAGTGTTATGCCACTAAATTAAGTTTTGAATGACAAAGCAGATGTCTGAGAGAGACAATAAATTCCATTATTCTACTCTTCCCTTACAGCAATGCTTGAGTGTGAGGGTATCTGTTGGGGCCACCTCAAAAACTATGTGGAAAACAGGATTAGCTTAAATAAAGTCTAGACAAAAACTGATCTTTCCGATTTCTTGTGCTTGAAATAGGTACTAAATTCCAAAATTGCTAAATGGAAGGCAAATATCATTGTAAATTTAAAAAAGAAAAGAATATCAAGTACATATTTCCATCACTCAGTTTTTAACAATCATATCAAACCAATGGAAGCTAGGAAGATATTTCTAAAGAAAAATCAAGTGCATTTTTCCATTTGCAAAGAATTAGATTTAGTTTAAACATTTACTTCCAAAACAATGTTTCACAATTAAAAATTTGTTATGCAACAAAACTCCAAGTGTATGTTCAAGCCTCTAGTTCAGATTTCGGGGGCCCCCGAATTCATGTAACCAACTTGGACGTTCACACAGTCCCAACTGGCATCTTAAGGAAGCCAATTCGGTCACCTTCACTGGATCTGCTAACCTTGATGAAAAAGTCAATTGATAAAATAAAAATATTTATAATCATTTCACCAAATGGGAAAATAAGTGCATAATACTCAAAAATAACATCCTTGCACAGAGGATTAAACGATGAAAACAGATTCAGATGAAGACACAAAATAATTCAGCTCGGAGTAAGATATAATTTGCAGAAATTAATCCCATACAGCAACGGTTTCTGAAAACCCGGGACTTGAATCAAAAGAAAAAGGAGGAAAAAAAAAAGTACGGGATATCAAAGTTAAACAAGAAAGGGATTCCAAAACGAGGCCAGATTCCAGACACGTTCACGAGAAGAGAACTAAACAAAATTCAGACCAAGATCATACAAGCGATCCAAAATCTTAAGCCATCACGTGCAGGTCCAGGAATTACCCGCAAATCAGAGATCAAACCATCGCAAGCCCGAATTAAAGGAAATGAAGATCAAACTAAAGGAGGTCGGAAACTGAGAAGCGGACAAAGGAAACACAAAACAACTCGGGAAGTGTAAATATCAGAGTAGAATCTGGTCGGGAACTGAAAATTCGTAAGTCGGAACCATGAAACAACACGTCAAGCTCCAACTTCTGCCGGTAGCAAACAAGCAATCAAAAGCACTGCTATGAAAGACGTCATCCGAAGGATAAACCCGGCAGTAAAAAAGAAAAACAAAAACAAAAAAAACTTCGCATATTTTAGTGAAACAAAACCCAGCAAAGCTCAACATGATCACCTCTTGGCACAGATTGTCGTTCAAAGATCAAATCTTTAACCCGAAGAAGCGAAATTTCGGCAAATTTATGGAACTTTAAGGCAAATGTGAGATCGGGGAATTGTCAACGAATTCAAATTGAAGAAAAAAACAAGCAGCACTAGCTTTCTACCACAGAAAAAAGTTTCTCTCATTTTGCAGGAAGACATGGTTTCAGACGGTACCCATTTTTTAATTTTGTTTGGTTTGTGTGTGTTGTGTTCTTGACTGTTGGGGATCGCCAAAACCCTCTGAAAACCACCCAAGCTTGGCTTAAACCCCAGCGCTTTATAGCATTGACCCTCTATCACCGGGGCTTTCGGTGATTGCATTAAAGGCCACCGGATATAGCAGGTGAAGAGGAAACCACCTTAAAGACCGGTTCCACGCAATTGGGTGACCCACTGCCACTGGAGTGGGATGCGCGATTAGATGCCGACACGTGCATTCCTTTTGGATCCTGTGGCTGCTTGTGGTCCGCACGATCGCCAAAAACGCTGGGTCACCAAAAAATTCAAATATTTATATTATTATTATTTTTTCATTTTATTTCCGTTCTTAGAGTTAGGAGTTAGGACATTCATTTGAATTTGATTTCTATAAGAGGGCAATTTTTGTCACCTCATGACATCACGCAGAATAATGCCCTTTTTATTTAGTGGGGAGAGTGGGTGGGGCAAGGGAAGATACTTTTTTCTTTTTTTTCACTACGTTAATTCTAAAATATTTTATATAAAATTTAATTTTAATTTATTATTAGTATTAATTTATTTATATTATCATCTAATTATATATTATTTAGTATTTGATTTATTAAATAGTTATTATTTTAGTAAAAAAATTTAATGATTTGATTGCTAATCATAAAATGATAGTATAAAATTTTTCACATAAATAATAAATTAAAACTAAACTTTTTTATGTATTATTTACGCACTTAAATATAGAATAATATTTAGATTTAGTTGGATCTATTATGAGAGTTTAATTTTTATTCACTATTAATATAAAATTTTTATATTATTATTTAATTATAAATTATTAAATCATTAAAAAGTTTAACTAAGATAATAAATACTTAAAAAGTCAAAAAAATAAGTAAAATATAATTGAATGATAATATAAAATTTTTTTTACAATGATAGTATATCAAAATTAAATTCCTATTAAAATATTTATTTATAATAAAAATATAACTTTGTTATATTTATAAAGAAAAATGTTACAATTAACTTCAGAAAAATTGTAAAGTCTAAGTGTGAATTAGCTTATTTTATAATTAAAATAATTTATAATCAAAATTTTACTGAAATTTTTTTTAAAAAAAGTAATTTTTTTAAAAAATAATTATTACCCAAAAATGCACTAATAAACTCGTTAACTGAGTTTTGGTGTAATGAAAAATGTCATTCAAACATATTTATATGTCAAGAAAATGTGTTAAAATAATGCAGCGATTAATGTAGTTCAATTAAAATTTATTTTAGTGTCTAACTATTTGAAGATTAAGCTCAACTACATCAAATGAATGCAGGGATAAGAATAGGCCAGACGGCCTATTAGGAGCCTATGGCCTAACTTACTTTCGGCTTTAGCAGGCCTAGGCCTATGTAGTATACAAGTTAGACTTAAACCTTTATAAAAAATTATTTAGTTAAATAGATCAGGTTCATGCCATTAAAAATATGTATTTAGCCTAATAGGTCGGTCTATTTATCTATCATATATATAATTTAAAGATTATAATATTTATACCATATGTCATTATATATTTATATAATTTATCAATTTTAAACATAATTTAACAATTCTAATTAAAGACATAGACTATTTAAGATTTTTAAAATATAAACTTGTTAATTTAATTTAAAATTTTTATATAATGCAGGTCTTCAAATAAGTTTACAGACCAGGTCAGACTTTTGTATTTTCATAAAAAAATTAGGCTGAGCACACAAAAAAAAGCCTATGTCAGGTAATAAACCAAGCTTAGACTTAATGTTTTATAAAATAAACTAGGTCTATTTAAAAAAATCCTAATCTATCCTAACTTATTTTCACCCCTAAATAAATGTAATTGCTTTTTAATATATAAGTTCGAGTATCACTAAAAACAATATTTGACCACAAAATAAGCAGCACACATAACTTTTCAATAGTATATATAAATTTCACAGAAAATATTTTGTTTACTTCATTAAATAAATAATTTCCAAGCAACAAATTTCAAGCCGTCTTTTTATATGAAAATAGTATATTATCTTCCTTATACTAGTACGTTTTCATATATGATAAATTAGTATATCATATAATAGGTTTTAAACAAGTGGAAAATAACATTAAAAGAAAAACAAAAAAGTTTAAAGACATAGACAGCTATTTCATTCCAAGACGAAAATATATTACAAACTTATAACATATTACAATCTTCGGAGTTTATAGTAATATTTATATATCACCTTTTAAGAAGAATTGCTAGTAATAATAATTGAAACTAAACTTTATAAGTAAAGTGTTTTAATTCTTATAATTAAAAAAAAGTATTTTCATCCTTGCCAACTAAATAAACCCATATTTGCAGTGAAAAATAACACTTTGTTATACCATCATGAAAGAAATGCAACTCAAAATCTAGGGGGTGAATGGTGTAATGGTTTTAAAGAAGAAAATATTTTTTTTTTATCTTTAAGTATGTATATTTACATGGACCTGGCCACATTTGACGGGATTGAATTCAGATTATCCTTGTTTAGTTTGAAAAAGATGATTGACCCGAATGGAGCATGAGCTAGATTCAACAATTTTGTCTTTTTTTTTTTAAAAAAAAAAAGTGTCTAAAACAAGCTGACCCATCTTGCTTGCATAAGCATTCAAGCTGATTTTCTACGCCTTTGTTTGTTACATGTCTGAGAAAAAATTGGGTTATGTAACGCAAATGGTATTAGCCTATTTGAAAGATTTCTCTTTCAAGATATTTATGGATTAATTTAATTTCGTTCGAGACTTAATTCAAATTAAGATAACTTTCATTGATTCATAATTTTTAGAAACTAAATTAAACTATGCAAGCCATTGTGCATTTGGTTTAATTCGGTGGTCACCTAATTAGTAATAATTCAATCTCTTTTGTTTGGATTTAAACCTCAACTTTTTTTAAAAAAAAAAAATTATGCAACTTTACAGAACCATTATTAATTTCTTTTAGAAGTTTCGTAAGTAAATAAACTTTCATCTATTTGAATGGAACATCTTCGATCACTCAAGCTTTCGTATAATATATAAAATTTTTTAACTATATTTGCATAAAAACAGCTTTTTAACCAAAAGTATAATATTTTAATGATAAACTTTTCAAATAGAAAATAAGTCAATTCAAATATAGAATTACCTATAAAACATATAGTAACATGTTTAAAAATTGATCAAAACTTGTATTGAAAATAACAAAAATATTAGTTCATGCAATTATCAAATTCAAAACTTTTAAAAATAAGTAACTCCTTTTTATTAATTGAGTCAATTTTTATTGACGACACTTTATTATTTTTTGATAATATAAAATATAATTAAAATAAAATAAAATAATAATTTATAAAAAAATGCGTTAAGAATTAAGATGCATAAATAAGGTAGTTTAGTTTTAAGGGCTACAAATAATAAATCACTATAGCAACGATTGCGTGTCATTCTCACGAAAAAGAAAGGCTAACAAAACTAATGAGAAATTCTTATATTATGTTTTTTCTTACCTTACAATATAAGACAAATAAATATATAATGTCAATTTTGGTATCATTTTTACACACTTATTCAGTATCCAATATCATGAAGTAGAAAAAAGAATTTATTTCAGGAAGATACAAGATTTTTTCCCAAACCAATAGAGAGATTGAGCTTTTGAGTTATAAGGTTTTCTCACAAGTCACAAGAGAGCAAAGTCTCGGGTTTATCGTTATGCATGGCATTTCCACAATGGCTCATCAAATTTCCTACTTTATGCTTTGTTTAGTATAATAGAAAAAAATAGATATAATAAAAAAGAAAAGAACAAAAAGAAAAAGAGAAGTGGAGGTATTTGAAAGTGAAGAAGATAATATCTTATCCTAGTTATCTTATCTGCATTATTTTATTTTTCAATTTCATTTATTTATCTTATCATTTGTTACTTATCCTTTAACTAGTGTAACATGTTTGTTTATTTAATAAATTATTGGCCATTCAATTTTGTTGAGCCTAGCCAATTTCTTAAAACTTCTACAGTATTATCACTTACCTTATTTGGTATCATCTAATGAAAAAGAAAAAAAATTTCTATTCTTTTTGTTTAGTTCCATTAAAGAAAAGAATGAAAATGAATGAAAGTAAATATCAAATTACTTTATTGTTTTTAGAATTCATAATAGCATGATGATTTTTTTTTAATTTTTATTATACGTTGTTATCCTTTTATTTTTTTTTAACACTTTTCTTTTTCTCCTAATCCCTTGAATAAGAGAACGTTGCAAAAATGTAAAAGTTCTGAAAAAGTTCATTACTTTAAATTTTTTCGTTCCAACCTTAAATTAATAGAAAATAAGGTATGATTCTAATAGTTAAACCTCTTCTTTTCTTTTCTAATAAAAAAATACATACTAAAAAATGACTTATAGCACGAGAGCAGTGATCATGGATACCATGCTGAAATGAGATGGATTTGTATCTTTAGACTCTAATTTAGATTAGATAATAAAGATTAAAATTAACAGTTATCAATAAAAGAATTAACATATTTTCTATTCCTCTTAATAAACTCATAAGCCAAACATTGGATATAAGTTAGTTCAACCAAACAGCTGCCCAAACATAAAAACATGATGCCGCGGCTCTCAACCTTGCGAACACTCAATTGGCGTTAATCAATGGCTGTTTATTAAGTATTATAGTTTTGTTATATCTTCATCACTCTTTTTTTTTTTTAATAAAAAAGAAGACCTGAGAATTTATTTTGAAATTTTTTAAACTACTCATAGAGTGGCCCACCCAGAGCGATGGTGTGTTTGGCCGCTTCATATATTTTATTTTTATTTTAAGGAAAAAGGAATCCCATAGACTGGCTATAGTAGTCCTCCCCCAAGAAGGCTGGAAAATTGATTTATTTATGTAGTTTTCAATATGACTTCGGCATAGCCAAATATTATCACGGTCACAACCTGTTTTATATTTATTAATCCATATATACTTGTTTACAATTCTCAGACCCCTTCTATGGTAATATATTCTTAATGCAATGTATTTATGCTATATAGAATATGTTATGAACATGAAATAATGCTGTTAACTATATTATTATTAAATTAATTGTAATAAATATATTTGAATATAATGCGAGTGTAAGTCTGTAAGATAGTCATCAAATAAAGTTTGATAAGTGAAAGAGTTGCAATTCGACGTGAGTAAAATAATTTATGAATGAGTGCTTTTCGTTTTTTTTTATTTAAATTAAGAATATTCTTATAAAAATAGTATAACTCTTTATATAAGATGAAATTTTTAAAAATTAAATAATAATTTTTTAGTCTGAAGACGTAATTTATTATCAGTATACCAATACTTTATGAGTATGAATAATTGTTTTTAAAGCAACGAATTTTGACATTTATACTCATGATTTTTAATTCATATATTTTGTCCAAGGTTATTTTTGGTATTTTCTATAATAGAAATCTTCTCCTTTTAAGATTTAAGGCATTCGGTGTTATTACTAGTTTAGAGAAAAAGAAACAAACACATATTACATAATATATGAAGGAGTAAATTGGAATGGGAAGTTGTCAAGTGTGGCGTTAGAGGGAGATTGAAGGTCACGTAACTTGACGTAAAAGCCACATTCAGATCTCAGCCTCACCCAAACGGAAAACACAAGAAAAAGAAAAAGGTCTATGAGCCTTCACGGGGAGGGAACCCATCTGCAGGATTCTCTTCTGTACTACCAACCCTTCAAATTCATTTAAAAAAATACAAAAAAAAAAGAAACAACCGTTAATATCAGGCATGGTAACAGGAAAGGGAAGGTGGGAAAAAAAAATTACATTTAATAATTCATGTAATTAACGAATTTCTGATCTTAAAAGATACGCTTAATAGTTCATGGGGGGGGGGGGGGGAAGATATTTTATTGAACTAATTAACTTTGTCAAGGCTTGTGATCCATCGCAACTAAATTAATTAATATGCTTCTTGCTTTCAATGATTGATGAAAGGTAAATTAAAAAGCTGGCGGCAGATTCTTTACCTTGCCTAGCTGTGTTTATATTGGGTGCTAGAAAAAGAAAAAGGTTAAAAAAAAAGAGAGAGAGAGAAAAAGGAAGGGGCACTTGACCTATGCCTATTGCCTAACCTGGCAACTGGATGGGGTTTTGTTTATTTATTCAGTGCCATCTGATTTGGATTCTTTTCTTGTAAATTTTGATGCTGTTGATCCCATCATCAATGTGATAGAGAAATGTGGATATGCCTAATTCCTGGTTTGGTAAGCCTTCAATAAACATGAAAAAGAAAGATGAGGACGATCTCGATCCCTCTCTCTCTCTCTCATACAGCATTTAAAAGACCACGGCAAATGGTATGTTTCCCATTGCAGCATTAGACAGCTAACATGAACATGGCTGATCATTCTTATAGGCTGTCTTTGTACGGCAATCAAGTTCATCTGCCACTGCGGCAGCAATAGAATACGTAACCAGTTGTCCTGAACTCTTCTGATGTGTTCTAACTTCTAATCCAAATAGCAATCAAGCCATAACGAATAATCGGCCAATGATTTACTGAGAACCATAAAAATAGCAATCAAGCCATTACCTTGCCAAATTAAGCGCTTTAAAGGAGGTTTGGTTAGTTTATTTGCGTTTGCAAATCGTGAATGTGCTATTGTGATTCTCTGATAAGGGTTGAAAACACAAAATATCTATCTCGCCCTCTCTCACCTTTATTTTTTTCACCAAAATACATAAATAATAGTTAGTCATTACTCGTGATTTATATATTCGTAGTGAAATAGTTTGAAGTGGCTATGGTAGGTTATCACTAGACTAAGAATCCACAAAACACACTCAGATTGATGTATTGGTCTCAATTTCAACTACGTACATGTATGTTTATAATGCCTACCGAGGTTTCATGCAGTACACATCAAACATTTATTTGATTGGGATATGCTTTCTATAATGTTACATTCTTCCTGTGACGTGAGCATATTGAGAATCCTCTAATATTTTGCATGTTTTACACTAAGCAAATATCTCTGATTAAATAACACGTGCGAAAATGTCTCACTTGTTCAACGGCAACGGAAATATAGTTATATACAACCACTACATTCTATATCACAATTAAAATACTACGATCAATTAAGGCAGAATCATGAACTGTAGATACAATGTACACAAGCCAAACACCAGCAAACAGATTTCTTCGTGTATCAATAAGGAGTTACATGAACTAACTGCGGCATCCAAAAACCGAAAACAAATCGGAACTACCTCATTCTGTGGACAAGTTACCGTACTGCCATGGATTGAATTCAATTGATTTAACATCCACATCATCAACGCTGCCTGAGTTATCTATAGCAGCTCGATGTTCAGTGTATTCACCATTATATTGGTAGATCTCCAAATCACCCCAAGGAGTCGGTGCCACTTCTTCAGTTAAATCAAACCATCTCGATGTGAAGTTATGCCCTTTGGCCTCCCGGGTTTTCTTTTCAGCACGCTGCCTCTCCTCCAAACTGTAAGGGAACAAACACAACATAAATACCCTGGAAAGTAACCTCAAAAGAGTCAAAGCGTCTCTATTATGAAACTCGAGCCCTTTTTCCTATTTGAGGAAAGAGATGATAGTGGCTGAAAGGCCTAAAAATTTCTTAGGAGACAAAGTGGTTCTAATTTCTAACTACAGCCACCATGAGAGATTGATCAACACAGAAAGACACAGAATTCTCTGCCAACTTGTTGATTGTTCAGAAACCCGTCACCCCCCCCCCCCCCAACAAAAAAAAAGAAGGGAATTCCATCCAGCTCACCCAAATTATTTCAATGAATATTGTGAACAATTATAGAAGACAACATCGATCATGCAAATCTGTTACTCAATTTTATATTTGTATTGCTTTTAGAATGACCTACATATTTTTGGGCACAAGGGGTTCGAAAGAAAAAGATAAGGGACCTGCTCTTTTCTGCCCCAGATTTGGACAGATCACCCATCTCAAGTGCCTGTCTATCTGGGCGTAAACGTGAGTCTGATGCCAACAACTTTCTGGGGGCAGTGTCAAAGCTGTTTATTTTATGTGCAAAATATGTATACTGAAATTTATCATTCTGTGGAACATCAGCAACATGCCAAACCTGCAGAATAAAAATTACAGAGAAAATGTCAATGACAATGATAAGTAACTTTGAGGTATTAGTGCCTTCACCAGTTAATGTATCAATCAGCAAAGTATAAAAGCAAAATTAATTCAATTTCAAAGTAGCATGTCAGATTCTTGATAGCAACAGTTCTAACTTATAATCAGAGAATTCAAAATCAACACTCAAATGAAAGGATTAGAAGGCTGTGTGCATATTGTCAACTGATTTGGAATTTATTTATTTTCACACACACAAAGACATAATGCATCAAAAATCATCAAAAGATGCTTGAATATATTCTTGTCTTCCTCCATCACATCATTAAGTTTCTTTAACTGATTTGTGCCCACTTCAAAGATAAGTTTATAATCATGAGCACAAATTCAGGTTTCTTAAAAAACAAAAGCAGCACAACCATAAATTATTCGGAAAACTTCAAGGATTTGCTTTAAAAGAATGAAAATAAACCAATAAAGTAGAAATAGTTGAAAATTTTTAAGAACAGCTATGTCACTGCTTCCATGCTTGGTAGAGTGAGAGAAGAAAATAGAAAAACCTTTCCTTTCTTCTTTTGATTAGATAGGGATGGCCAGAGTTGGCTGGGTGGAGAGGGGGGTTATGGATGGAGGATATTCACAAGGGTCTCCTTGCATTCTTATCCTGTGAAAATTGCATGACTGGAAATAGGTTTTGGCCATCTCCAACATTCTCTACGACTCTATTCTACCAAGCATGCCAAGATGGGTAATTGTTTTGGCATCAAACAGATAGACAAAGAAAACAGCAAGAATCCTAGTTTGAAACAAAGTTACATTCCAATAGCAGATAATTGCTCATGGTCAATCTGAAGATAAAAAAAAATTCACCTCTTTCAATTCTGTGTCAGGAAGGGGTTCTCCTTCCAAATCACAAGGTTGATAACTCATTGATTCATTCCACTTCCCAGTCATCAATATTTTAGGCTCCTCTGCAGAATTATAAACATATCCGTCCACTTCAAAGCGACCAGCCCTGCAGCATTTCATAAATGGAGGGGGAGGGTTTAAGTACATGTTTGGATTAAGCTTATTTTGTGTTCAGAAAAGCT
The DNA here is from genome assembly GCA_019955255.1 of Castanospermum australe. NCBI lineage: Eukaryota > Viridiplantae > Streptophyta > Magnoliopsida > Fabales > Fabaceae > Castanospermum > Castanospermum australe. The sequence continues at coordinate 84,566 of NSJW01000994.1, read as the reverse complement.
GATAATCAAAATACTGCAGAGAGGGTTTTTGGATGAAAAGCTATTTTTAGGTAAAAATACAGTAAAACCAAACATGTTTTAAGTCAGTCAATTCTCTTCAAATACCTCAGTTTTAACATGCACAAAATTGGTAAGTTACTGGTAGTGGTCATCCAAATCTAGTAGTCAAGTGAAGAAGGAACATATAATGCCATAGTACTCCGAGACAATAATTTTTATTTCATTATACACTGAAGTCAAACCTGTAATAGTGCTGACAAAATCTCCCACAAGTTAAAATCTAAATCCACTATAAAACTAGTACAAACCAATTCAAAAAGTATTAATTTTGAAAAAAAATACTAGAAAATGAAATGTTACATACCCAAACCATCCACATGGTTGAAAGTATAGTACAACCTTGTCCCCAGTTGTCAAATTCGTCATTATCATATCCCCGGGTGAATCAACCCATGTCCGGCCAAATATCAGGTTGTTAACCTTTGTAGGAGGTGGCACCAAATCCAAGACTACACCATCCCTCTTGAGGGTTACACGTGTTCTGCAAACAATAATCCACAAGCACATAGTAATTACTTCCCTAGCTAGCAAATGATAACAGAACATAGTAAAGAAAATGACAATTTTGTTGAGAACAGAAAAGGTCAAATGAAGACATAATTTATTGTATAAATAACCATATAGCACTATACAGACTGACATTACTGGCAAAAAAAAAAAAAAAAAGACAGACTGACATTGGCAAACTCGTGAGATTCTCAGATATCACTGTAATTAGATTAGAGCAAAAATGCTGCATATGCATCAAATACCATTACATGTCTCTACCCTGCTGAAAATACTCATAACCCTATCTATTTAATTTGAAATAAATAGATCTTAAGAGCACAGAGATGAGAAGCAAACTCTCAATTAGAATGTGGCATGTGAATGCAGCAATTGGAAGTTGGAAGAATACAGACAATTTGAGTGAAATAAGAATAGAATGATATAATAAGGTTATCTACTAAACAAATGCAATGTATCGATCACCTTCCAACAGGGTAAACATCAACAGAATTTCCCAAAAACTTAGTTTTTAACTTTGAAGTCACATCATATGTAAAATGCTCATTCTCAGCATGCCCAGCACTCATTGGGGGATGATGACTCACCTGAAATTAAAAATATATATATATATCTATGAAAAAATCCAATCTCTGAGAAAAGATCACAGAGAAAAGTACATAAAAAAAAAATCCATAAACTATGTGTTGACATAACCACGCAAAAGAAAGTAAGCATGAGAAGAAGTTGGCAGTTCTTCCAAATGATGGAATACATAAGAAAGGAAACATGATTTAAAAAAGAGGAGAGAGAGAGAGAGAGTTCCCATGAGAATCATATACTTAAAAGATACCTGTTCTGCAAGAAATGTGATTCCACCATGGTTAACCATTTCATAAGTCTCTCCAAGGATGGGATTAAAAGGCTTCCAGGTTCGTTGGTATGCATAGTACACGGAAATAGCCCATGATGCTGTGATGGTTAGATAAATTACAAAAGTAAGAAATAATCAGCAAACACATGCAAAAAGCTCATATATAATTCAATGAAATTAGAAGAACAACAACTACTACAATAAACATCAGCTGAAAATATTTGATCATTCATGAACATCCTTGATCACATGTCAAAACTAGTTAGAATGCTTCGTATGGCTTCTTGTTTGCCATTCATTCTTATCTTCAAATATGCCCTCCATTATCTCTAAGATAACATTTAAGTAAATTGAACAAAGGATTAAAAGAACAGAGAGAAATAAGAAGGGAAAAAATAACTCACATGCATACACCAACCTCATGTATGGATCCTCGCATTCATCTGCCTGATCTAACAAGTAGGAGTACTCCATCAACTAGTTCAAGCAATTCAAAGTTCAATCAGGTGGCAATACAAACAAATAAAGCAATTTAACAATGAGAAAAAAAAATAAATCTACGCAAACCTCAGCTATTTTCTGAAGCATAGTCATTGGTTCAAAGATAATAACCGGTAGAGTCACCATTGATGTTACATCTGAGCCAATATATTTTTGCATCATCTTCCAATAACTATCTCTTTCCTGTATGCAAAAGAGCCAAAGAGAGGTAAAAGGGATAATAATGTTATCACAACCAAGTATGTACGAGGCATATGCTAAAGAGGAGAAAAAGGAAATAAAATAAAACAAAAAAAGGTAGCATCCTTATCCTTAACAATCAATAAAACTAAAAACAAAACACAAACAACTAGATAATTTAAGGAGGTGGGGGAGTGATAACTGCCAAGAGAATTTTAAATGTCTAAACAGGGTGGAGTAAAACATAAAGCAATACTGAAAAAAAAAGTTGGAATTAAAAATAAATTAAAAAATAAACCAAAAAAAAAAATCACCTCTTGTTTCCATCTTCCTCTCTGAGCTTCCTCCTCTGCATCATCTTTACCTCCCTCAGGATTTATGACTTCTACCCCTTCATATCCTAGCAATCTAGAATCAAAGGAGAAACATATGCATAAGCTTACATTCCCCTCAAAATCACAATTTCTTAATAAGGAAACAGACAGGATCCACTGAAAAAGATATAAACACTGATAAAAAAAAATGGATGATATCATTATAAAATGATGCCCATGGAAAAAAAAGTTTGGGATAGAATTTCTGTTCACTTTCTGGAGAATATCAGTCATTCATACGTCTCTACATAGATATATAGACAATTACCTTTCTAGTTGTTCACATGACATAGTCAAGGGTAACAGCAGGTTGAATGAATCTAATTGTATGATAGAACTGTTCATTACTACTATATGTAAACAGGACTCAGTTACAAGAATCAAACTTGACTTAAGTAATAGAAAACACCAAGAATTGCAATGTAGGAAGTTAGAACTGTTGAATATTACTCTTGAATACAGATTATTAATAGAACAAGAAAAGACCCTTCTAGACGATAAGTATTGCTAGTATGGTGTTGAGAGCTAGGAAGCACAAACAAGTACATGGACCGATAATCTCTCTGCCAGCCATTTTAATCATTTAAGAACCACCTCACCAACCAGGTAGGCTATTAGATACGCCTTTCTCCTTGAAATAATAAAAATCACACTATAATAACATATCTTTGCTGTAACTAATACTGTATAATAACTAAAATCTTATCTCTTTACTTGAAGATGTATGTTTATGTATTTGAGATGTATCATACCAGTGTTATGTGGATGCAATGCAATATCCTGCGTGGCATGTATGTACAATCTAGGTGAAGAATACAATATACGGACATTATTAATTGCAGTTAGATAAGTAACAGGAGAATATAAACTGCTTGCTGGTCACAATATGAATGCAAGTTGAAGCACACGAGTGAGCCTAGACTAAGGGAACTTCATATCCAGCTCCAAGTAATAAAAGCCAACATTAAATTAAACAATCATCTGGTGTTGTCAATGATATACTCCAAACTATAGGATGAGAGACATCGGATTACATATATATGATGATACAACGCACACGAATGTGACTATATACTTATCAGTAAGAAAAGGAATATCCAGCGATGGAATTGCATATAAGTTTTGTTCATTTTTGACATCAAATAAGGAATGGTGAAGGTGAAGTACCCGTTAACAGATCGGTGCATGGCGCTGCTGAACATGGACAAGCCGGAAGTCATGGCAGCGAAAAAGCCCTTGTTTTCAGCCTTTTTGGGGCTACCCATCTCTCTGTAAAACCCTAATTCAAAATATCCACGGACAGGTAGACAATTAGAACAGAAAGAAACTGCCGATGGTTCCTCGGCCCCCTAAGCAAATCAAATTGGCAACTTTTGTTGAAATTAAATGAAAACGAATAATTGCAAACAGGAAAAAGTGGAAGAAATAGGATCTGTGATTTCGGTTTTCAATTTTGTTTTTCAGAGAACGGCGAGTGGAGGCTGAGCAAGAGAGAGAGAGACGGGGAAAGAGATAGATAGCATTGGCTTCGATGGTGTTGGTGGCGGCTTCGGTGAGTTTCGAGTTTCGAGTTGTGTCTTCGCTATGTGTTGCGTTCCCAATCATTGTTAACGTAACACGCGCTTCCTTTATCGCGCGTGTCGTAGCAGAGACGGCATGAAAAATGGAAATTTTTTTTCTTTATTTTCTTTAAGTTTTATTAAAAATAATTTGGTTACTTTAAAATAAGAAATCTATTTTAAAAGTTAAAAGGAATTTTTAAAATTATTAATTAAAAAATTAACGATTTATAATTTAATAAAATAAATTTGTCAAATTCAACTTGTCTCATGTTTCTTTGAGTCAAAATTATTTAATTTTGTGATTTTCACTTTAACACTCTACTCATATAACTAGTTTTATTAGTACCCCTCACAGTTTGTTCTATTAGTGCAAAAACTATATGTGATATCACTCAATTAGATCCAAACAATGATTGGTATTTTGTGTGAAATGTTTGAATTTGATACATATAATATCGTGACTGACAACAATTTTTAAAATACAGTGAAAACTATGTATGTTTACACTTATAATTTAATTTGAGTTTAACTATATAAAATTTTCTTATTAAACTTATATAAAATTAAAATATGTTCTTATATGCAATTTTAACTTTAATAAAATTATAATTTCACATAAAGTAAATGTGTACATGGATCTGTGAGTATTTAAATTCAATAATAAAGTAAATAATATTACCGTACAAACTCAATGAATTTATTTTATTAAATTCAGTTTGCTTTATGTGGTCTAAGTTGATATTTCTATACCACTATTCATTATCAGTATTCTACAAAGTACATATTCTTGATGTATCATTTGAACGTTTCACTATTAAAATCATTCGAAAATTTAGAAAAAAAAAATTGTCAATCACCGTTTAGATTTAATGAAATAATACCACATGAGATGTTGTTAGGAATAAAGTAATAAAGTCAAAATCATATAGAATATAGTGGTATATATATTGATTTTGACCTAAATCATGACAAGTTTAATTTTATCATATTAAAATTATGATTGAAAAACATGATAAAAAATATGCTATGATATGATCTCACTATTTCTATGTTTTTTTCTTGCAATAATATTATGTCATTAGAATCTATAATAAAATGAGAAAACACAGCGGGGTAGATGTTGATATCCAAAATTTAAATTTTGTTCCGAGGTTCACTCTGGACCATGGAGCATTGGTTTGTGATTTGTAAGGCTCGAGTGAGTGTTGAGCAATTGAACAATAACTACAAATGGAAGACAACTTTGTATGATTTAAGAATTGTTTTGGAGAATTGGCCGGCCACAATAAAGAAATGGATATTTGTTGCAGTGATTTCTTTTCAGGTTCGGAGGACCTCTCTTTTAACGTGTCAACAAATCATCAAATTAACCTACTGCAATAGCAACACTACTGCTTTCATTTGTACTACTACGATGGTGCCTCTCTATTTAGTATTTTAGAGCACTTCTTTGTGTATTTTTTTTTAGTATTATAATCACCTCTTTTAATAAAATATTTTCTTGTAAAATTCAAGTATCTAATATTATAAAACTTAGATTCAAATATCTAACATTATAAAACTCGTACTTTCTATTAGAATTTAAACTTGTACTTGCAATTCCAATGCACTTTCATTCTGTTGAAAGAATTTTAAACTAAGTAAAATTAGGCTACTTGTCTCTTCATCAAACTTTTTTAGTTCAATCAAACCATGCTCATGGAGTTCGTTATCTCTCCTGATTAACAAATTCAAGGGATCAAAAATATTTTTCTCTGCATATTTAATTTTTATTAAAAATTTTGGTATTACTTAAAAACAAAATGTAATATAAAAAGTGAAAAATATTAAGTTTAAAAACTAAAAGAATTAACTTGAAAATTACAATGTACTATTAAAAATATTTCTAAAAAATAGAAACAATAAGTAAATATTAACTTTGTTGAGGTTACTGTATCATTGGTCTTTCCGCCCAAGGCCGAGTACCAAACTATCAGTCCCCGTCACGTGCGTCCCACTTGAGTGTTCCATTTTATAATTTATATTATAATATAAAAATAATTATTGCATTTATTAAAAATTAAAAAAAATTATATTGACTTTTATTTGAGGTTCGTGCATATTATTTTTAATATTTATCTTATTTAAAAAATAATAATTATATCTCTTATTTTATATATTATTATTATATTTAATATTATTATTTTTTTAATAAATTATATTTATTTTTATTATTTTATGTATGATTCTTACTCTAATATTAAGTGAGGTGAGAATATTAAAAAAATTTATAACTTAATTTATTTTTAATTTTATTAAATCTAGCTTATATATTATATAATTTAAACTTAAATTTTTATAAAAATTTATTTTATTAAAATATTAAAAATATTTATTTAATTTAATAAATTAATTTATTTATCTATTATATATATATATATATTAAAAATTATGATATTTATATAATTTATTATTATATATTTATATATTTTATTAATTTTAAATATAATTTAATAATTTCAATTAATAATATTAATTATTTAAAATAATTTAATAATCTTAATTAATGACATAAATTATTTAAAATTTTTAAATTATAAATTTTTAATATAATTTAAAATTTTTATGTAATATAAATTTTTTAATAAATTTATAAATTCGATTTAGTTTTATAAAAATATCAGGTGAAACTTAAAAAAAATCAAACAGATTAAATTTATTTAAAGAAAACCAATCTAATTTAACTTATTTGCAGGGTGTAATAAACACTATAGGTTAATGTAATTTTTTCAAATTAAAAATTAATAATGATATATTTTCTTATTTGCAGATTATTAAATACAAATTGTGAGGGAAGTGTTGCCGTCGACGAAGCATCGACGACGAGAGATCAAATACGTATGCCAAAACCAAAGCTCTCTCTGCAACTTTTAATTCGTCACTCCTCACTCCTCGCTCACTGATTCTCTCTTTCAGATTCGCTTTTTTTTCTTCTTTACTTTCAATCCAATCACCACGTCTTCGTTACCAAACCAAAACCCTAATCTGCTCTGTTCTCGTTCACCACTTTCGCCGTTTCTCGTAACCTAATGATTTAGCATTAGATTCCCAATCACCATTCAGAAATCCGAACTTTATATGAACTAGTTCGTCTCCAATTACTCATTCATTCAATTATTTTTATTCTTCTTGGCGGAATCATTCCTTTCTCAAAATGAAGGAAGGTAAATCTGCTAAATTTAATCACCAACAGCAGCACCAGAACGGTCACTTGTCCCCTTCCAAATTCGCCAAATTGCTTGATCCTGAAGCTTCGTGGGACAAGGTTTGATTTTTTATTTCTTTGTTCAAGGATGTTCTTTGTTCCCTTTTCTTTTTTCCCTCTTTCATAGTTTTTCGACCCATTCGAGATGTTTGCAGCAAAATTGGGTCAAAATGAATTGACAATTTTTGGGCATAGTGAATTGAATTATTGTCTTTTCTCTTTCGGGTTGGAGTAGTGTGAAGTAAAACAAAAAACAAAACATGTTACTAATATGTTCTGAGATTCTTTAATAGTGTTAGATTAAGAACCGTATAATGCTGCAATTAAAAAAAAAAATATTAGTTGTTACGCAATCTTCTTTTCTGATGTTTTTCATGTAGTAATTCAGTTAATCTCATTATGCTAACCTCGCTTCTCTCTCTCTATCTTCTCCCCACCCCCAAGTAGGATCAATTGGGAGACGTATTGCATTGGATTCGACAAGTGCTAGGCCTTGTATGTGGATTACTTTGGGGTTCCATACCTTTGGTTGGGGGAATATGGTTTATACTGTAAGTGTTTGTTTTATCGATTCAGCATTTTCATCTTGAAGTTGTATATCTCATTATGACATATCCCAATACCTTACTCTCAGCAGAATTTTCATATTCATTGATGTTGTCATTGTTGTGATATCATGTATAAACAATTTGAATTGTCTTATTCATGTATTTTGATTTAATTTGTATCTACAACCTTTGATGCAAATGCAATGCATAAATCTGTAAATATCTAGTCTGAAAGACCCATGCTGGCTAGATGATTTTATTGGGTGTCCTTGTTCATATGAATTCTGATCACAACATTTGCATGACACAAAGATTTCAGTAAGTCCAATTACAGCTAGGTCTTTCTCAATGGTTTCTCGTAAAGTTTTCTTTTGTCTTCCTCTAACTGTTTCATTCAGTCTATCTTCCATTTGATCCACTTTTCTCACCAGAGCCTCTGTTGGTCTTCTCCTCACATGACCAAACCACTTTAGGCAAGTTTTTGGCATCTTCTCTATATGTGCTACTCCCACTTTCTCACCAATACATTTGTTCCTAATCTTATATTTTCTTGTATATCCACCTCATCCACCCCAACATTCTCATCTCCGCGGCACTTCTTCTTTTTTTTTTTTTTTTTTCTCCTGTTGTTGGCACTTTACTGACCAATATTCATTACCATAGAGCATTGTTGGTCTTATATTTGTCCATTAGAATTTTTGTTTGAGTTTGATAGGCACCTTGCAATCATAAATTACGCTTGAAGCATTTCCTTATTTTATCCACCCAGCTTGAATCCTATGTGTTGCATCCCCTCAATCTTCACATCACTTTGTAAGATAGATCCAAGATACCTAAACAATGCAACTTGTGGTGTGATGGGATTCTCAATTTTCATCTCCAAAATATTACTAACTCGTGTCTTGCTAAACTTGCATTTTATATACTCCGTCTTACTTCTAATAAACCGAAAACCGTTTGAATCCTAAATTTCTCTCCACAACAATTTTACAATTTACTCTTTCTCTCGACTTGTCAATTAAGATTATATCATCCGCAAAAAGCATCTATCGAGGTACCAGCTCTTGGATGTGTCTAGTAAGGATGTCCAATACTAAGCTAAAAAGGTGTGGACTCAAAGTCAATCTTTGGTGCAATCCTATAGTTATAGGGAAATCGTCTGTTACCCCTCCATGCATTTGCACAATAGTCGTTGCCCCATCATACATATCCTTTATAGCTCCAATCTGCTACCCTAAATACAAAAATTAGGAAATTGCCTATATGTGTAAATTTTATCGTGCAGCAGCAACATAAACTTGACAAATAGTGGAGGTGGCCTCCTAGGCAACAGCACATCTTTTGACATCATAATTTTTTCACTTTCATTTTAATCAATTCAATGCATTCTTATTTGTATAGACTGTATATTTTGTTTTGTTTTCCTTTTTTGGAAAACTTCTAGCAACCTATTTAAATAAATTCATTAATGAGGTGTTAGCTACAGAGATCAAGTGACCTTGAGAAATCTGTACTTTTTGTAGCATATTGTATTTTAAGATTGAACAAATTGTTGAGACTTTACTAGGCATAAAATTAATCATGCTCAACTTGTCAATCTCATGTTGCTTCTGTGACAATAGAAAAATTATTTGTCCAAGCTAGAATCCTTACTTCATAGTTTTTTTCCCTGCTTTGTTCTGAGGCTCGTTTTAAATTTAACATTGCATTTTAATGCCCTCTGTAGGGTGATCTGATTCTGAAACAATCTGGTTAACACTTTTAGTTTGATGTTTATTCTTTGTAAAAGTTTTTTTTCTCCCTTTTTCGCAGTTTTTTTGGTGATGTCCTCTGGGATCATATATGGTTATTATGCATTAATACTGAAGGTTGATGAGGAAGAGTTTGGTGGCCATGGAGCCCTCCTTCAAGAGGGGCTTTTTGCATCCGTAACTCTTTTCCTGGTAATATACTATCTTGGTCATTACTCTGTCAACTGCAGAAAATTAGACTTCTGTGCCCAAGAGGAGAGATTATTGTGTGGACTTAGTTGTGTACATTAAATTAACAAGAAACTGACACATTAAATAACAGCAGAAATTTGTATAAATTTCTGAGCAGACAGCTGCTTTTTATAAACGTGTATAAATTTGTATAAACGTGTCAGTTTTCTATTGTTTTAGTGTACACAACTTGTGTATTAGGGTTAGTCTATACAAGAATTTCTCCAAAAGAATAGAATAGCGGGCTTTAACTGTTCTTAATCTGACCTTGCTTTTTCGCACCTGTGCAGCTTTCCTGGATTCTAGTTTACAGTTTAGCACACTTCTGATTGGCTGGGGCCTGGTCTCTGGAGTCTGGAAATTTTGCTATTGTCCCCAACCGTTAGTGACATTTAAAAGGTTTTACTTGATTCTATGTCGGACCATAGTTGCCCAAAAACAATGAGAAACATCTTTCGAGTTTCGATTATCTGCGTTGCTTCTATGTAAAATTTTACGCGCTTCTGCTTTCCATAGTAAATAGCTGATTTAGTCCAGCATTTCTTATGACACCACGTGTTGTAGAGCAAATTGTGGACTGCAGAATTATAAAAAAAAAGGAAGGACTGCAGAATTAATGACAATCGAAATTCTGTTTGTTGAGCCGTGAAATAAAGGTGCTTGCATGGAAATTCTGAAGAACCATTTATACGATTGTCAAAATTACTTTCTGAACAGTCCTTGATGTTGAAGTCATACATATGGAACTCCCGGTTGGGCTCCCGCCCTTCTTTTTTCGCCTTGCAGTAGCTGTGAGGAGATTGGTATTTTATTGCAGGAGTTTTGGTTGCGCCTCAATACCAAATGGTCGTTTAAGCATCCAGTGTCCGCTGTATTTGTGCATGACCTATTGATCTTGCAGTCCCATTCCGATTGAAACATGGTAAAATTCTCTAAGAATATCATGATCTGCAATTTGCAGTTGCTTGCTAAGTGCCAAGTAAATTAAGTTTTTTATAATAATATATTATCCTTTCTATTTTTTTTTTGACGTGAATGTATTATCCTTTCTTGTTCGAAAAACAAAGTGAAAAAAGTTTCTTATTAAATACGGGGCCAAAATGACTATGTCTGTCGCGTGTAGACTCCGAGAATGTAATATGTTGCAACAGTAAGTACATGTTGCACTGGCCATTCTGTCAAATGTTTCTTGTAGATGAGTAATATTTCCTGTCACAGTACAGCTCCGATGTGGTTATAAGAATGGGGACAGAAATTTTTAGGTTCTAACTCTACTGATAATATGGGCTGGATGGGATTTATAAGTGGGTATGGATTAAACTCATGTAGCTTTATTACACTGGTCCTATATTTTAAGAATGGCAATTCAACAAGTTTCAAATTTAACTATATATATCTTAAACTAAATTTACATTTAACTTCTCTAACTGTCCGAAACTAAAAAAAAAGACTTGATAATATCGTAGCCGAAATCACTTAATATCTAAATTATCCATAATTTAATAGATGGAGCATTGGATACAAATAGTTTAAAATATCACATGACTGAATATATATCCGAAGCAATACCTGCTAAAAAATACAACATTGCATCGAAATTAAAAAAAAAGTTTAAAAGTAAATATTAAGTCATTCACATATTTTTAAAACCAAAGAGTTTGACATTGATTATTTGTTTATATATACTTTATAGTGTATAAATTGTCAAATGACGGTTTGATTTGAGAAAGTTCTCTTCAAATCAATTTCCATGATTTACATACACGGATACACAAGTTATGCCTGTCTATAAAATTCTTGAAATTTTTTAGTACTTGTTACTTTTTAACTGTTGCTTATAGAAATTTAGTCTATAATAGGAATAGTAATTGTGACACAAACTGGTGAATGCACCAATCTTAGTTGTGATGACAGAATATATTCATAAAATATCACTGCTAACAATAAGAATATAGTCAGAAAAGTAATTAAATGACGACAAAAACAAAACTGGCGGTGGCAATATTGGCAATAGCACCATGCACATAATCATTTCTGCAAGCTGAAGAATGTAGAGATCACCTTGCATACGCAGGAATTGGGTTCCTGCGTTACCTCAGATATCAATTGTGATGAGAACTCAATAATCATAGAAATTCTATTCAATATCTTAAAATATCAAATAAAAATGGGAATTCTATTTGATACCTTGATACCAAATGAAGAAGACTTTAGAAGTTTGCATATCAAATGTCACCTTCAAAATCATGCACAACACTAACACGCAATAAAATCAACGAAATCAGTTGTCTGTCCTTTAACATGTCAGTTCTTCCTTGGAAGAAGTAGTACAAGTTGGCTTCAGACAAAACTGTTGTAGACTAAAAATTAAGAACAAAAAAGAAATTGGTTGTATTCCAGTTCTTACTATACACAATAATAAAAGTCACAAATGCTGGGAAGAAAATTTACAACGGTCTTTGGCATTGGGATCTGCCTCTTAGTGAAACAAGGTAAATACGCCCATAAACCCACTGTCTACCAAATCTTGAAACCGATTGCTGCAAAATGATAACAGCATGTGTCATGCAGAGAGCATAATAACTGCAGCTCTTGATTTCTGCTCTTTTTGCATGTGGTTGTTTCAATTTTCTAAACTCATAAAACAAGAATTAAATTGTGGTCTAGTTTTATGAACTGCCTGTTGCAAGAAGTCAAAAACAATCTACATTATTACCTCGACTTTTGTACGAAATTCTAATAAGCAATCGCACACATGACAATTTGCTCTATGGGGTGAGTCATTGGCCCTGTCCATTCTCACAAATGCAAATACCTGAAAGAAAATGAACCCAAACTCAGTGCGGACTGCTTAAGTGAAGTTCAAAGTTACATATGTGCCACTCTAGCTGGACACATAGGAACATGGGTTCAGGGATAAGATGGAAAAGAAGCCAAAGGCTTATATGACAGTTTATGCATACAACGCAATGACTGACCTCTTCTCCACAATTTGGACATGAACCCTTTAGTGCCACCAACTCATTCCTCCACAGGCCTTGAAGCACCTTAACTGTGAAAATGGGTAGTTAATAACATACAGATATAGAAGCAGTGACAATGCCATGGATGATTAAATATTTTCCTTAATTTACCAAAAAATCTCATTAGGGGTGGGCATGGATTGAGTTTGGGAGTATTTTGGGATCCAACTTACATATGAAAACAGTGGGTTGAGTTTGAAAAAAATTTCTGCTCAACCCAACCCATACAAGCATGGGTAGGGCTGGGTTGAATATGTGGGTTGAACATGAACGTACCCAAAAAAAAAACAAAAAAAATTGTTAAAATATAAACAAATCCAAATTACATACATACATGAGTCTCAAAAGACATAATTCCACAACATAAATTTCAAATCCAAATGCATAAATTGCGTAATAGTTGTTGGAGTTGAAGAACTTCCAATTTGAGGGCCACCACCGGTATTTGAAGTCAAATAATAAGTGTGTTGTCATTGACTTTGCGAACCATATTGATCAACCATTTATGAAATAAGTAATAAATATTCAACAATCAGTCAATCACATAAGTTAAAATGCTAGCACAATGACTCGCAAGTGGTTGGTTACAGTAATTAGCACATCGCAATCCAAGGAGCATGGACAAAGTTTAAATCTTGGAGTCTGGGGGGAGAGCTTCAACCTTTGCGCTCCCGGCCCAAAGAAGTGAGACCTTCTTCTCACTTATTTTTAATAAAAAAATAATGTTTGACTCAAACTTCTATTTCCAAATAAAATCAACCCAAATTATAAAGAAAACATTCATCCAAAAGCACAAATTCATGTATAATTAGTACAATAAACTTATCTAAATCTCACTAAAAATTTATCACTAAAACCTATAAATTTTGAAACTTTAATAGCTAAGTGAATTAGTAGAAGGAGAAAAAAATTTTGAAAATAAAAAAGTAATAGGTTGGGTTGTGCGGGCTAGGAAATGTCCAACCCACAATCCGATCCATCCATTGCAGATAGGGAGATTTCAAACCTAAACCAACTTGCAGACTTGAATCAAGCCACTATTTGTGGATTGGGGTGGTTCAGTTTGTGAGATTTGTGGGTAGACCCAATCCACTTACCACTCCTAACTCTCATATTAAGGAATTTGTCCAATTCGCTCAATTGAACTAACTGAAAGGGTGTCACTTGAGCTACTGTTTGGAGTGTAAATTTGAAAATTAAGACTTTAGAAGATGAAGGAATACCAGCAGAAGGATTTTACCTGAAGCTGAAGTAACTGGGTACCCAATGACAAAACCCAGGGCAATGAAGATAACACTATTCACCATGGCCAAAAAACCTAGCCCAAATGCTTGGCTACCATATGATAATCCAGAATTGAATGCATTTTGATAAGCCATGCTGACGGTGTACAATATAGGCCCAACACATGCTGAACTGCCAAATGCAAGGAACATGGCCCATGTGCTCGCTAATGCAAAAACCATAGACAGATCTTCCTGCCCTACAACCACATCACCCAATATTCAAGTGAAGAAACCAAGGAGAGAAAGAGGGAGGAAGGAGGGGGGGGGGGGCTGAACACTCTAACCAGATAAATATGTTGATCTATCATTAAACATGTAGCAAGTAGCCACTTGAGCAATACCTCAAGTTGGTAACCTAACTTTTCATAAAGATGGGAATTAGGTTCAAATCCCCCCTTCCCGATTTAACAAATGTTATCTCCTTAAAAGACCCAAGAAAAAAAAAATGTAATTGAAATACATCACATCACACACAAATATAACTTTCTCAGCCACATCAAGAGCCAAGAAATGGAAATCTACCGTCCCTCTTTCCAATGCATTCTCAAGCTTATTTAGGGAATAAAAAAACCAAAACTTAGAAGTTAATGACCAAAATTGGTGAATTTTCATGAATGTGGGATCATACCCAGACCACACAAGGACAAGTTAATCTCAGCTTCAGGAGAAAATTACCTCAGCATCAGCATATGTTGATTGCCTCCTGATACTGCATCGGGGATACTTGACAACTGACTTTGAACCATACCACCTTAGCTTCAACTGTTTCCATAATTTGAGTAAAGACAGTTTATTATAAGAACTATATATCTTGATTTATGTTAAGTGGTGAAGAAAGATACCTCTACTCTATCAAACATGTCATCAACAATCAAAGGCTCACCACTGTAATATGCATCCCGTGCCTATGACAAAAAAGTAAAGAGCCAGCATGTTAAAATTACTCCTAGAAATAAACGGAACTAGAACCAAATAAATGCAGGAAAAGGAATAAACCAATGGAGCAAACACCCCCTCACTGTTGTGTGCTGAAGTCTAGACATATTTTCAAAAGTATATTGCAGCAATTTTATTAGCCATTTCACATGCATGGCTACATAAAATTGCTCACCTGTATAATCCAACTTATTTTATTCCCCTTTAACTCAAGTTGGAGTTGTGCGAAAAACCAGGTTAGATTGACAATGCTGTGAGTAGTTACTGCAACAGATATGATCCAAGAACACAATAAAACACCAATTCTGATACGATCATACACTTTTCTATCCTCAGAAGAAGTATTTCTATTTCTGATCGAAAATGGTCCAAATAGAAAAGCCAATTCATAGATACGAAAACCTGCGAGACAATCTTTTTTTTGCCTGTAAGACAGAAGACTAATTAACAAATTTGGTTCTTCTTGAGTCCTAGCACACCATAGTCATCAATTTGTGAAAATACACACCTGAAATTGAAATTTTGAAAACAATTAAAGAGGTAACGTATTGAAAATTACTTGGCAATAAAGAGCTTCAAGGGTCTCCTTGCTGGCGGTCTCAATGGGGCCAACGTATATGCAGTAAGGTCCGTGGGCACGGTCGTCGCAGGTAGCGGAGACGCCATGGCTTTTGGCGGAGAGCCGAACGGAGAAGAAAGTGGGAGGGCGGTTGGCTCTGGGCAATTCTACGACGGTGGATCGAACGGCGTTGGGAGAGAAGGAGGTGGCCATGACATGTGGTATAGTGATGATGCACGGTTGCAAAATGCAAATTATGTTACGCTTCGAATGGGAAGGGCAACAGCTACCGACCGCATAAATAGTCACGAACTGACGAGATTGCCCCCATGAATTTGGTTTTAGCGCCTAAACATCTGTTTAGCTGCGCCCTTAATTTAATTCCTTTAACCTGATTGGTCCTTATAGAGACAAAAAGTCATCATTGGGGACATTGACAGTATTGAAAAAACGCAATGCGTTTGCCGGGAGTCGAACCCGGGTCTATTGCTTGGAAGGCAATTATCCTAACCGTTGGACTACAAACGCGTTGTTGAGTGGGACGCCGATAAGAATGAAAATATCTATATATGGTTTAAATTCTTACAATTAAATATTATTTATGATATTAAAATTTATAACTTTAAGTATATTATTGATCAAAATTATAATTTATAAAAATTAAGTAAGTTTATATCTGAATACATTATTAATATACTTTTATATCCTAATGTAAGATATATCAGTGTAAGATTTTTTTATGATATTGACCATTTGAATAAAATATAATGAACGGTTAAAAATTAGTATAAGAACAAAAGTCTTATATTAATGTAAGTTGATCTCTCCCGTTTTTATCATTAAATAAGAAATTACTACATCACTATTGACAAATCTATAACTTAGCAATTTGCCTTTTATGAGCACAAAATATGTTTTAAAATAATAAAAAGCATAGAAGAAAAGGATAAATTATTACATGCTCATAAAACATCATATAAAATTGTGTTTTGTCTACTTATATTGTGACATATCAACATTAAATTATTAGAACATGCACTTATTAATGTAATATTAATTATTTCTATTTTGGTGAGTGTTTTTTTAAAATATATTTTTTAATCATTTAATATTAATATATTAAAATATAAATAAATAAAATACACTTATACATATTATTTTAAAAACACAATAATTTTTCGAAGAAAGGAGACTAAAATTATAGAAAAACGATATTATAGAATCCTTTGTTATTTAATACACGAAGCAACATAAAAATGTGCAAGCAGCCCGAGATAGGCATACTTCATACTTGTGAGATTGGGACGAAACACACAGGGGCCAGACTCCGAAAATAAATAAGCAAGAAAGGAATGAGAATGTTGTTTTTGCCAATTAAGAATTAATGGAAAATGAACGCATGTTGTTGCTTCGAAGACAATGCAGGAATTGCTTTGGATGCTAAGCTACGTTGAAGTCCTTTCCTTGAAAACATTTTTAAAAAAAAAAAACCCTTTTATTTGGATGTGTCTTAAATGAAGGAAAAGAGATTGGGGAGAAAATTATAAAATATAACACATTCATTCATATTTGAATTTTATTATATACTTGATGAGGTGTCTTTAACATGCATTTAAATTTTGAGAATTGTACCCAAAAAATTGTGAAAAAAAAAACTGATATGTCAATTTTTTAATTCTGAAATCAAATGTAAATTAATTTTAAATCTTAATATATGAACATAATAATTTATCAGAAATTAACGTAGAAGTAGGTGTACGAAATAGGTATGTGCATTTAATTTATCATGATAATTTTGTCTTTAGTTTTTACATATAGTAAAATAAAATATTAAACATTTTAGATAAGTGAAAAAGACACAAAATAAGATAATCCCCTTTTCATAATAATCCAAACATATTGTGTCAATTTATAACATTATATTTATTTTGTTCGTAACATTTTAAGATATCAATCAAACCATACAATTCAATCTTGCAAGTTGCAAGCTCTCTTAACGATCGAAAGCAGGATCCAAAGTAATGTAGCTTTTACATTTAAGTTTCAGTAGTTCCAAATTTATTTAATTTATTTATTTATAGTTTTAAAAGGTAAGTTCGTATTAACAACTATCTATAAATTCCTATTGAATTCTTTTATTTTTTGTTATAGTTTGGTAGCAGCAAAAGCGTAATACAGCTGGAAATGTGCGGTCTTTGCAATTATATGAGTGTAATGCAACGGTAACACAATAAAGCATCCAAAAGTTGCTTTTGCCATATCCAGCAACGGTCAATATTAAATATTAGGAATCATAATAAAGACATTTATTATATTACCATAATACTTTTTAAATCAAAGACATTCTTTAATTAATTTATTTGATTCTTATAACTTATTAAAAAAATTCATATATTTGTATTAAATCTTTCGTAATAATACAAATACCCAATGTTAATATTCGCAATGGAAATGTAGGCCTTATGGTATGCGGAACAGGCACATAAGTTAAAATAAATAAATTTTAATATATGCAATTAGAAGTGCGATTTGATTAGTTATATCTCGTACAAATAGTCATATGATTGTGACTCTTTGTAAAATTAAGTTTATAAAACAGTTAAATTAATTAAATTTTATAAAAATATTCATAAATAATATTAAAAAAATAAATAATTTTTAACATGATCCAAAAAGACGCGTAGAAAAGAGTTGAGAAAAAATACCAAATTACCGACCAAACGTTGCCGTGTCGTAGTAGCAAGCAAAAAAAAACCAATTAACCAAACCAAACCGACAACAGTCAGCGAGACAGCGACAGAGACATGCGGAAACAAAAACAACCACCACGACTCTGCCCTGCCTCTGCATTCGTCTCTTCTAATCTCTGATAGTTTTTGCTGGGCTTTGTTGGATTCTGGTAACTTTCAAAGTTGAAGTCTCAAAATGTTCTATCCCGTCCCGTTTCGGGGCATTTGAAAGCTGCATTCCTCGATCATATTCACACCACTGCCGCATTGACATTCGTCGAATAATTTTTATTATTATGTGTTAGAAAGTTGAAATCTTTGGTCCAATTTCGTCAAACGGAGGATGATGGGGAGGGACCCATCTTCGGCCAGTGTTGAGGTTAAGGTTCATCCACGGCGTGGGAACAACACATTCCATCCGGGACAGGAGCCTGCACCTTCCCCTCCGCCAGGGTGGCGGATGGCGTCGCCGTTGCCGGCAAATCCCGTCACTCGCGATCGTGACTTCAGTCTCTTTAAGCGGTGGTTCCCATGGCTGGTGCCGTCCTTTGTGGTGGCCAACATCGCCTTATTCCTTATCACCATGTATGTAAACGATTGTCCTAAGCATTCCATGCGTGATTCTTGCGTTGCTCCTTTTCTGGGCAGATTCTCGTTTCAGCCCCTCAAAGAGAACCCCCTTTTTGGTCCTTCTTCATCCACGTGAGTTCTATTCTTTTCCTCCCTTGCTAGCTCTATACATCTTCTGCGAAAAACAAACAAAAATTTAGATAAAAGCTGCTACATAATACATAGGTAGGGACGTAGGGTTATTATCTTGTGTCAATCAGATAATTTGCTCTTCGCCAACCACGATGAGATTAAAGTTTTGCGGTGTATTTTTTGCTAAGTGTGATATAGAGGGCTGATTTGATTCCACCATGATATTTATATGAAGGTGTATCTGCTGGGTTTTTCTTTCTACATTGCATCTTCTTCTCAAATTTCTAAGATATCTGCAAATGGGGAACTCTAAACTTAAATTCAACCTAAGTTACACCATTACAAAAACTGATGGATATTAGCAATCTTATACTTCAAATATCGTGATGACTTGCTTTCCGTAGCTTTTGCATTGTGGATGTGAGTATGCAGGTTGATATTTGTTGGAGTTGTGTTTTATGTCCTACTGACATCAATCTGTTCTTCAGATTAGACAAGATGGGAGCTCTAGAAGTAGATAAGGTGGTTCAAAGACACCAGGCTTGGCGCCTCATCTCTTGTATATGGTTGCATGGTGGGGTTATCCATGTACTTGCCAACATGTTGAGTCTTGTTTTTATTGGAATTCGGCTTGAGCAAGAATTTGGATTTGGTACGGTTCTGGTAATTATCCTTGCATTCGTTCCATGTGTAAACTGTGTTTATGAAATTTGTTAATCGTTCGATTTCTGTATGTAGCTATATACATAACCTGCCATAGTTGGTCCATATCTTCCAGAGACTGGTAAACTGTTTGAATAACAATTCTGCACTTTTGATAAATGAAAGACAAGTGGGCCTTTCAGGAAATATCGGGGTCTTGATCATGAATTAGATGTATAAGAGCATGTGAACATAAAAGAGGATTTGGCAACAAGTTTAAGAAATAGTCTTCTTTATACATATAAAACTTTTGACATGACTTAAGCAGAGGTGGGATACTATTATATTATCTTTTATGGGGCATCACATTATTGTATTAATACTTCTTAATAAATAAGAATTGTTCCAATAGATCATTACACTTTTTCTTGAAGAATAATTTCCATTGTGGGGTGTTTGTTACATAAATGCTCTGAAAGAAACTCAACAGAGTTGTAGAGCGGAAGTTGTAATTTCTACCTTGTTGATCCTTCTGCAGTTCGAATCGGACTGCTGTATGCGATATCTGGTTTTGGAGGGAGTTTGCTGTCTGCTCTATTCATACAATCAGTTATCTCTGTTGGTGCTTCTGGTGCACTATTTGGCTTGCTAGGAGGCATGCTATCGGATCTCTTAATAAATTGGACGATATATGCCAATAAGGTGAATGAACCAATAAATGCTTTAAATTCAATAGTTCTTCCTAATAAATAATCCGCTCTTTGTCTTTGTGTGCAGCAATTTTATAGTTTCTTTTCCTTTCCATTTTTTTTGTTGTTGTGCAGTGCGCTGCGTTGTTGATTCTTATAGGCATTATTATAATCAATTTATCTTTTGGAGTCCTTCCACATGTGGACAATTTTGCTCATATTGGAGGATTTATCTCTGGTTTTCTTCTTGGATTTGTCTTTCTGATTCGCCCCCAGTTTAACTGGGTTAGCCAAAGAAATTCTAGTTCTGGATATGCTGCACCCGGTGTGAAATCTAAGCACAAACCTTATCAGTATGTACTGTGGGTCATCTCTTTCATACTACTAACTGCTGGGTAAGATCTCTTGCTTTTTCTCTTCTTTTCTTTTTTGTTTCATTTTTTAGTATTACATTTTATTTTGTTAGGGGATCTGATTGCAGTGATATCTGTGGGAGGGTACTTACTCATGATTAGGACTTTGATACTTGTTTTCCACTCTGCATGGTTTAAATCTAAAGAAGTTTGTTGATAAAGGCTTGTTTTTCTAGCTTCTACGTGAGTGTCTGCTCATGGGCTTTTCAGGGGGGGTTTCTTTATCAGACATCAAATGGGAACGGAGAGCCCTCATAAGCTGGTGTCTCTCTTTTTGTTTTTGTTCCTTTTTCCTGATTTTTTTTTCTCTATTTTAGGATGGTTCCTGATCCTCCTTGCTCTGTGTTTCCTTTCTCTCTTAAAAAGAGAATGATAGTACTGGCCGAAATTTATAGGAAAATTAGACTAGAAATGGGATTTTATCTCCTCTACTGCTCAGTTATCAGTGGGATAAACTGGCAGAGGGGCAAAGGAACTATAGAATCTGCTATAGGGATGAACAAGAAGAAAATTATACAAGAATTCTGAGCAATTTCGAGAGTGCTCAGTTCTCTCTTCACAGACTCCTCTGAATCTCCCCCCTCACTCCCTACATGCTTCCCTCACTATACAGCAGATCAAACCCGTCACACTTCCCTTCCCTCCCCATGCTCACACGGGAGTCACACTTCCCTCCCCTCTCCAAGCTCACGCGGGAAGCCGTTCCCAACTGTGTAAGTGCAGTTAGTTACTGGCTTCCTGAACGTGCGCCTTGGTGCGTTAGTTGCCGGCTCCCTGGCCGTTGCACGGGTCTGATCCTGTGTTTCTCTTGAACCCCTTCCTTATGTATACCTTAGTAGTCTTATCAGAGAACCTTTTCTTCTTTGTCTTAAGGAGCTAGACATTGCTAGCTTGTTTTTGGGGTGGGGAATTGGACCTATGTCCCTCAACTTTGTTGGGGACTCAAGTTACCAGAGAGCCAAAGCTGAAGTGAGAGATGAAAGAACTCTATTAATCTTGCTGTCTCAGGAGATAAATTTCTTTGTTAGTTCTTTGTATATCCTTTACTGGATATTGCTTATGCATCTCTGTACAGAAAAATTTGCAAATCAAGCCACTAGGAGTGGATAGTTTGCATGAGGCTATAGGTTCAAACTTCTATGTTGCTATTTTACAAAAGAAAAGCAAAATTTGCAAATCCATGATACAATGATATATTGATTGAATGTCATGGCTTGTGAGGTACTAATTATCTTATATGATGTCAAACATGTCACTTGTGATTTTTATCTCTGTTGGGTGCATTTCATCATTACACTAGGGCCCCCAAATTTGAAAGTTGGATAATTTTGACAGATTGATAACGGGGCTCGTTTTGCTTCTTCGAGGTGTTAACTTGAATGATCATTGCTCATGGTGTCATTATTTAAGTTGTGTCCCTACCTCAAAATGGAGCTGCAAAGCACAAGAAGTTTATTGTGAGGTGAGTGATGCTGTACTCCTTTCTTGTGTACTTTCCATCCATGCAGCTTCCTAGAGCTATAAGCCTATAAGCTTTGTTTTTTTTATGCTAGCTGTAAGCTTATAATCTGATTGAATGAATTATCAATTATGTGACTGGGTGCAAAGAAAACTCATATCCAAAACATACTCGTCCATGCCCTCCCTCTCAGTTTGATAGTCTGGACTTTAGAACATGTGACAGTATATGGTTTAGTTGCCAAATCCGTATATGATTTAATGCCTGACAATTTGAAACATTTAAGGAGAATGTTATACAATGTTAATAACTTATTATCTTTTATGTAAGTTAGTTTTGATACTAATATTTTCTGCTGCAATACTGCAGTCTACCCAAATAGGAAACCAACTTAACGTAACATGCTTGAGCAATGGGAGAAGTGAAATTTTTCCTCTGGCAAACAGTAGCTCTTCCCAGGCACAACAGCTATGTTCTCGACTTTGCAGTTGATAGACACACATACAACATTTCTTGATGCGATGCCATTCAACAACTTATGTATAATGTATATAATTCATTCTTACTACTGCAGAGAAATGTCTCTTCGTTATGGGCAATGATGGTTGTTATGACCCCCATCATTGGTATATTCTTGCCACTGTTATTTCCATATCTGAGTTATGAATTACTGTGCTATTATTCTTTTGTAACAAGGGGGGAGGGGTGAAAATTGTATTTGGTTAAGGAACCAAAATAATGCTCAAAGATAGGAAATGCTGTCAAAAGGATTGATCCATGAACAAAATGCATTGCTTTAGACTTTTAGTTGAGGATCTTGTCAGGGGTCAGTTCTTTATGTGAATCTATGTCTAACTTGAAGATTTTTTTCTTTTTCTTCTTTTTTTTTTGGGATTGACATCCAAAATCTTATAAATAAGCCTTTGATATTTGCTGCATCGAACCATCTAGTTTCTGCTTGTCAGATTCAGAGTCAGAGTCCTCTGACCTGAGCATTTTCAAACTCCTTGTTCACTGACTAAATCATGAAAAATGATAAAGACAAATCAAGCTCAATTACTTTTCGTATTTCCTAGTTTCCACAGATCAGAGTCCGCTGAGTTGAAAAGTTTATAGCACCAAGTTGATAGTCACAGCCTTCCTTTCATTGCCTGCCTATGGTGCCAACTGGTAATTACTAATTAGTCGCATTTAAAATCTCGTTTAAGCTATCCAGCGCTGCCAATAAGCCAAGGCACTCACGCAAATCAGAGGTTTGAGAGGATTCCCAATAATCGAACTAAGTTGAGATGAGGGATCATTTGATATGAAGCACCTGGGCGAAGAGGTTCCTGTTGTGTACGAAAGGAATCACTAACAACATGCGTATCAGGTTCGAACAATCCATGTGTGAAAATGAAGGTGGAGCATATTAATTATTAATTTGATGTTTAATAATTTTTTTTATACAGTGACAACATATATTTGAACCTATAACTTTTTATAAATTTTAAGCGAGGAATCACACTTGAACTTGATATCCTTTAAGTTTATAGGTCTTTTCACTTATATAATATTCACTTAATCTATTCCTATCTCATGTGGAACTTTACTCACACTTGATTCCATTTTTATTTCATGTGAGACTTCTATCCATATTTAATTCCAACATTCTCCTTTAACTCATTTTACACATAAAAATACCTACACTTTTTTCCTGCACTATTAATTTTTTAATTAGTGTCACATCAAATTTGTTTTAGCGCAATCCGGGTTTATGTGCATTAATTGTCTCATTTTCTGTCTATAGTAGTTGTCTATGTAGTATTATCCTAATTCTTTAGGCCGATTTTATAAATGTTGGAAGGTAACGAATGGAATCCTTGGTAGCATCCTCGTATTAAGATCTCGGGGAGACATGGGGTGTTGTATGAGATCTGAGGGCCACAGATGACTGAGAGGACGTGTTAAGTACAGCATGTAACAGAGTCTCAGAAGTGGCGTGTGTACAAAATGATGGGGAAAATTAGCATTTAGAAGTTGGAGTACTAACTCCATTGGCATGGCCAGGTTGCGCAGTTCCTGGTTGATGCCCGGACATGATGAAATGCTATAATTATGTTTCAACGACTTGCTGAAACAAAAACAACACTCAGTAGTTCAGCGCTATTGTCGATCAACATAATCCATTTAATGATAGACTCACGTTGGGGGAAGAATTCTTATATGTTCCTAGAGCAAGTTCTTTTTTTCACTTCATAATATTGGACTCTGGATAAATGTATAAAAATGATGTCATACTATATATTTATTTACCTTGCATCCACTTTCATGGAGTAAAAAAAAAACACTTACTCGGGGAGAGGGAGGATATAAGATTTTTTCCACATTGGGGGTCTTTTTTCAAGTGAAAATCTGATGTTTCACCTAATTTTTCCTTGGTTGGGTGAAGTCATCAATCCTTGGATGAAAACAGGTGCATCAACGCTGGTAGGGTGGATCGTTAAATGCTCCCTGCCCCCATCACCTCAAGTACTTTCCCACTCTTTTGCTTCCAGACCAGATTCTGTGTCCCCACTTAGGCGTTTCATCAGTTAATTCGGGTGTTGCGGTTGTTGGTACTTCACATGCTCGATTATAGGAAGTTAGGATTACAGAAAAGTATATAAAGAAGGAATTTGCCTGCTTTACAATCTAAGGGCTCAACCCAAAAAAGAGAAATAAAATAAAGGGAAAGAGATTGTGACATGGTGATGGTGCTGCTATCGCATTATTTAGAACATTAAAGCTTTGATGATATATGATGACAATTTGCTTGCTTAAGAAAACTCAGCTTTTCTACGAAGTTGAAGTTTTTTCTGTTAATTTGTGGGCATGCAGAATCCCCGGTTCATTCATACAGTAAAATGGTCCAACGTTGAATGTAGGGCAAGGCTTAGGATGACTGCATGCATGCCCACTTCAGTACATCTGCTCCACGGCATCATCATAGTTCCCCATAATACATTTTCAACCTTTCATGCTTAATTTTTCAATATAAATTCATTCTGCAGGCAAACTTGACAACGTTGACATGGGCATCACTGAGTGCCACTTACCATACAGTCATCTCTCTGTCTCTTTCCTTAGGATTTTTCTTTCATGCAGGCACAAATTGTCTCTTCCCTAAAGGGAAATTAAAAGCGACTGACTCTTTATTGGTATTTATTTATCAAAATTAGTTCATGATTGTAATTGTTGAATTGGAATTGCCATAGCCACAACTCTCCAATCATTATCTGATCGTTTCAGTTATACCACGGAAGGATATATTATCTCCCAACCAACAAGGCTTATGCTGGGAAGTCAGACATGACTGAACAATATTCAGTCCACCAAACTCTAAAGTGAATGTTACGAGAAAGAAGCTAAATTAATGTGTCCAGTGTAAAATGCGTCTTGTCTCATTCAGAATTTCTCTCGTAAAAGAACCGTAGTTATGGATAAAGCTTGGCGTGACTTTTCTTGGTAAGAAAAAACAGAAAAAGTAATACTTGTATGTTATTTCACTTCTATATCAACTTTTACTTTAAAATCTTGCATATAGATTGGTTTTTATGCTGGGTTCATACATCTGTAGAGTTTTTTTGTATAATAAATATATTAATTTTTACGTAAAAATAAAAATAGTGAAAAAATTGTAAAATAAAAATGATGTTACAAAATTATAAACAACAAGCATAAAAAGTTTTGGTCATAGTTACTTATCAATTACTACTTAGTATAAGAGTAATGTTGCATAAATAATTCAAGTAAATTACGTTAATTTATGTATAAGTTTAATGAAATTATATTTTTTTATTTTAAAAATTATATTTACAATATAAGAGGTTAATATAATTTCTGAAATTATATGAGGAGTTGCTGAGCATACTCTATTAAAGAATTTTGTATGCATACAAAAAAATTAATATTTTTATAGTTTAATTTTGATAAAATAGTTAGTAGGTTTTGTATGGGTCAGTACACTTATTAATTAGTTAGTATGTAGTTATTAGTTAGTCAAGTGTATAAATAAATTCTAAAGGATTCAAATAAGATATTAGATTATTGTTAAAGGACTAGAATCAATAATCCTCTTAGGCTAGAGAATACTTGAATAAGGTTTTCTAGTTTGGGGCCTACCTTATTCTATCTATTTGTGTTCAAATCAATAACAGTGTTGATGAATGAAAATTGAACTCATATTTTTTTATATAAATAAATGTATATTCAACTCAATTTATAAATCTATATGTTTAGGGTTATCAAAACCTTTTTATACGAATAAATATATAACGGAATCATTATTCACATTAATTAATCTTTTTTTTTATTTCTCTGTAATAACATTTGTACATTTCGTATAATTTTTTTTTGTTAATACAACGGTTAATAATTCAAACATGATGATACGGTCGGAAAATGTTCATGATTCTCCCTGTTTAGCGTTAACGAGTAATGAATGAGTTTGTCCATTTGGCTGACAAGGTTGTCCCCTCTTTGGTCAAACTAGTCAACGCCCCCATCTCGGTCTCCCCCCAGTCCCTACCCATTCATTTCTAAGTGCAGGACTTTCTTCTACTTCCAGAAGAACAGTCTCTCGGGTAGGGTCCTGTAACCCAAAGCCAGAACAAGCCCATAATGTGCTGTTCCATTGCATTTTCCACTAGGGGCCTTCCCTTGTCATGGTCACAGTTTCTAATTACTCTTACCTGTTTTATACGCAGAATCGTTGGAAATTTTTTTTTTTTTTAAATCGTTGGAAAATTCACTCCGCTAGAAACTCAAAGACTGGTTGACTATGACATTGACGCCAATCCATCCCCTTTCTTTCATTGTTTAATAGGGTGATATTATTCTTGGATCACAGCCCAGCCTCAAATTTTGACGAATAAAGCATTCATGGCCTTAATTTTCATTAGAAGATCATAAATAATAATGGAAATGAGTGAATTCACGAAAATCACATCTTTTCCACATGCAACCTTTAGACTCTTGGCTTGCCAAAGTCAGTTATCTCTGCCTCTGTGACAAGGAGCATGTGCCATGGTGCATTCCGACCCGCATTCACACCGTTGCAAGGCAAAGATCGATAGAGAGTTTAATTATGCTAATGTGATTACGTGATTTGCAGGTGTGATTATGCTGTAATTATATAAATTATGAACAATTAAAAAAAATACAACAAATGCGTAATTGTGATGAAATTATCATTGAAAAAGTTTATGTAACAACAATATTATGATCACAATTGTAATTACAAATTACAATTGAAAACCATGAACAAAATGCTTACGGGAAGTTAAGACTTGTAACTAGCATATCGTGGTTTAGTTAAAGAGAACGCACTAATTACAACCAAAGCAACTACGGGTTTACTTTAATGAATTCAAAAGGGGAAAGAAACGCATTTGTGGAATGCATCTGGTCTTCTTCAGTGTCCCAATAAATCAAAAGCATGCTTCACGAATCATGAATCAAACCCCCTGTAATCAAGCCTAAATTGGTGCACCAATTAAATGCCCCCATTCCCGCCATCCTCAAGTCTCTGCTCCGTAGTCCGTGTAGTACCGTGAGAGTATTATGGTGGTTGTAGAAAGCGGAAACAGAATCACCAAACCTGAAAATACTCCATTCAAAGTCATCTAGCAAGGAAGTGGAAAAATTAAAGTCAGCAAATGCACCATATAATCCCCACCTAATAAACCGTCACATCAGTTAAGAACTTGGACCCCATTCAGTGAACAAGCTCTTATTAGTCCCTTATTTTTCCATAGGACTACTCATCTAGCTATTTAACTCTTGCTTATTCAAACATCCTATGAATGCAGCCCTACATGGCAATCCAATTCAGTTTAAATTTTAGCTGTATGCGCTTATTAATATAATAGCAGATTAGTAGTCAACCAAGTAAGTAGATACATGCTCTGTAGGTTCTAAATCATTTTCAAAATCTGTTCAACTAATCTAATCTTGTCTTCTCACGTTGGTCAATGTATCATTTAACTATGATATCCAGTTTGCCTTCCATTTTCATACTCAAAAGTCTTGTTCTTATGTACGAGCTTCCATATAGGAAATGGAATCAGAGACGCAACATGATGAAACTGTTCTTCGTTTAGAAATCGGAGTAATTATAAGGTTGGAAAGTTACCCAAGAAAAACCACGAGTAAAAACAAACAAACGGAACCGAAAGCATATTTATACAGAATGGTTTACCATGATAACGTCCAATGAGAAACATTCCAAAAGCATAGTCAATTACTCACGCCAAGCCATTCCCGTCGTACATAGTTTAATATGGAATCATCGTTTTATTTAATTAATAAAGATTCGCATATGAACAATACATTAATTAATATATAAACTTGGATTATATATTGAGAAAGAAGACACAAGCAAAAAGAACGGAGTAACGATAAAATTTTGAAGTTTCTGAGGTCAACGATCGATATAATTTGTTTGGTTCATACAGACAGCTTTGAACAATATATGCATTTTTTTCTTTTCTTTTTCTCTTTTTAAGTAGGAAAGCATATTTTGTATTCACGCTAAACTCTACCAAATGTATTAGCTAATGACAATGAATTTAAATTGACAGAGAATTATATTTTTTTTAAAATGAAAAGTTTTTTTTTTTCGACACATAAAAGTCAATGTCCTTGCTAATGATATTGTTAATATAATTTGGTAAGGGAAAAAAAAAGAAAAAAGCAAGCTAAGATAAAAAGAAAGAGAATACTTTAACTACAAAAAATGTATAGGCAAAAACTGGCATTGAAGTCCAGGCGCGAGGTCTTTTTCCTTTTTTTTTTTGGGTAATAGGTCTTTTCTCTTTTGACAGCAGAATTTTAGGCTTTTATTATGGAGTTGGGCACTGGGGCTGCTTTGGGACGGATCATAAATCACAAAAAATGATGAATAGCGTTGCCCAGTGATGAAGCATCCGTCTAGGGCTGGTCCCGCATGCACCAATCTACGGGTTACGTGGAGCGACAGTATTGGCCCACGCATATCATTAGCCGGTGTCGAAATGGCAATTAGAACATGATATGTGATATTCACCTTCAATTGCCTTGTAATCATATTTCCACATGACCAAACTTGATTATTGCATCAACACAATTTGAATTTAAGCCCCTGCATGTTGTCCCTCCCATTTCTTGGTAACCAAACAAACAATTGAGTGTGTCCCAAATTGAAAAATGAACAATGCAGATCCAAGGGACATGCATGAACCCTTTCCACACCAAAAAGAGCCATTATTTAAAAACACTAATCGTCGTTCTTAATTGCAATGGAGGGCCTGTAGAATAATGTTATAGGTTTGGGGATTATTGCCTTCTTACTATGGGTCTAGCGCGTGTTGGACTTGTATACATCTAGACTATTTCTTTCTACTTCTTGACCACATGTATAATTGTACAGCAGCATATAATGAAATAACCCTTCCCATGTTTGGTACTGGTTTTGTTTTAAGCTTGTTTTTGCTAAGCTTACAAATTAAGTAGAGCATCAGTCCAAAATTTCCATCCTTTCCAAGTGATATATTTTGACAAACAGGAAGCCTGGTCATCCTCAATCAACTTTTTGATATTTGGGGCATCCAATGCTGCTAACATACTTTCCAATTTATTTTATTCAACAACAAGAAAAGTCATTTTCTTTTTCCTTTTGTTTAGACGCGGATGCCAAAATTGTTGAACGCAAGTCTACAAATATATTTACACTCCTAGTAAATAGCAAAATGGTTTTCTTCAAAAAGAAAAAATGCTCAAGGGCCAAAATACAGTGGCGTCAACAAGTAAAGCTAGCTGATAGTAAACATGAACGAAGAAGAAGGATCGGGCATGCGTAAATAGCAATCAGTCATCAGCAGGTAAAAAGTGAGAGAGAGCTGGTTTGAACTTTGCTTGAACCATGAATGAAGGTTGATCCCAGTCAGAGACAAAACTCGAGAGAGAAAGAGGAAAAGATAAAGTTATGTGGAAGTCCATTGTGGCCCACTCACAGTTAAAGGCCATTGAGAGCGATGATTACGGGGAGGAGAAGACCCACCACCCACGTTGGATTTTCGAATTCACTCTTTTACGAGAAGTTTTTGTGTACTCTAAAAATATTAGATCCTCTTTATTAAAATTATAATATTTGAAAAAATAATTATTTAAATAATTAAATTGAATATAAAATATTAAATAACAAAATTTAATTTAAATTTCAACGGTTGAGTGTAGTGTTCTAAAGAGCATTTTGATAGTTTTCCTCCGTCACCCTGTCGTCTCCTGTTGCTATGCTGGAGTTGCTCTGCTTCTCGTTAGTGCCAACTGCTATGTTATCACTGGCATTTGTTACTTGTATTCCTTATCTCAGCAATCACACCCTCTCATCACGCCAAGTAAACCCACCCTCTTTTTTTATTTCATTAACCGCTGAATAATTATTTGATTCCAACTAGTATTAACGTGCCAAACAATCCATTACTCAAAGTTTGCTTTATTTCTTTTAACGTTTTTTGTGTACTCTATGTCAAACCTTCTTGTACTAATAATCTGTGGTCTATGCCACTATCCCAAAGCAGTCCTACGCGGCTATCTCCTTTCCCACTTATAATCCCTGGGTTTGCTTTCTGATGTCACTCGCATAACCTCTTCTTACAGTACACTTTGATTCCAGGGGCGCTTTTGTCCATCGACATTGAATTCCTCAAGATTTGGTTCATTTGTTTGTCCTTTTCTCATTATCTGTTCTGTTCCTATTTACTCTGTTTTCTCCTCTTTTTTTTCTATTTTCCTATTTTCTGATTACGTATCCGTCAGAAGACATGCACCTTCACAAGAAAATATATTAAAAAAAACAGGGGCAATAGGTGCAAAAGCGGGAAAATGAGAAAATTTTTCACAAAAGAAAAGGATTTCTGAACACTCGCAATTTAAGAGCGTATGTGCTAAACTCCAACATAACAGGCGGTAGTGAGCTGGTATGGTGGATGGAGCCCACATAGAATCGAGTAGATCCGAATGCAATAGGAACGTGTTATCTACGGGCTCAAGAATAGAGTAGGGAGTGAAGGGAAGGAAAAATATGGGTTTTCACAAAAGGGGCATTAAATAATGATAGGTTTGAAAATTCCAAATGTAGCCCCTGCAGTGCAGTGCAGCCTGTAACCAGCCAAGCTAAGCCTCCTCCATAAGTATCCGCCCCCACCCACTAGCAAGCCACTCGCCTCTCATCCCCAAATCTCCTTCATTTCTATCTTTCTGCTGTTTGCTAATTTTCTTGTTCTCTAGTGTCAGAAAAATAAGGGGAAAAACAAAAAAGAGGAATGGCTGTGGCCAGTGTGCTCTGCATTGCGTCTCTTATCTCCTTAATGTGGATGGTTGAGGCTCGAATTCCAGGGGTTTACAATGGGGCTTCCTGGCAGAGTGCTCATGCTACCTTCTATGGAGGAGCTGATGCTTCCGGCACCATGGGTCTCTCTCTTTTCATTCTCTGCCTATGTTATAGATAAAATGTGACATGAAATTAATTACAATGTGGTTCAATAAAAAATAAACAACTCTTTTTACCAATTTTTGCTCTGTTTTTCTTTCTTCGTCCCGAGTTAGTTGCGATTCTGAACTGTGGCTGAAGTGAAATGCATTGTTTGTTTGTTGAAATGGCGTTCAGGGGGAGCGTGTGGGTATGGGAATCTGTACAGCCAGGGGTACGGAGTGAACACAGCAGCATTGAGCACAGCGCTATTCAACAATGGGCTGAGCTGCGGTGCCTGTTTCGAGATCAAGTGCGCAAACGAGAGGCAGTGGTGTCACTCGGGCAGCCCCTCCATCTTCATCACGGCCACTAACTTCTGCCCCCCCAACTATGCCCTTCCAAACGACAATGGCGGATGGTGCAACCCTCCTCGCCCGCACTTCGACCTCGCCATGCCCATGTTCCTCAAGATTGCCGAGTACCGCGCCGGCATCGTCCCAGTCTCCTATCGCCGGTATGCCATTTGTTAGAGATTTCACATTATAGTACATTATTCTTTTCTATTTTTTGGCTTTTACACTAGGCTTATTCTAATTTTTATTTATTGCTTGGGAAAAACATTTCGAACACTATTATTAGCGCTGGCCTCTAGGCAGAATAAAGAGCAGGAATCTCGTCACAGTGAAATAAAAAATAAAAGAAATACGTGAAATTGCTTTTTTTTACCGTAACTATTCGTAGTTAGTAGTTGATTGTTTCTATTAACGTGAAAATAGGACATGAATGAATAGTGGTAGAATGAATGCGATGGGTATATAACATTCCGCTCTGTACAGACCAGAGGTGTGTCAGGATTCGGTGGAGGTGGGGGTGTCTGTGAGGGGATCTTTATTGCTTTTGTCAGAAAACTTGGGGTTTCGTTTGTTCACCAAAAATGCCCATTGTGTTGTCCAAATTATACAAAGTATAATCAACGTGATTGGCGTTCGTTATGCCACATTGTTATGGTGGGGACGGGTTTAGCTGTTTTTTTTTTTTAAGAGATCACATAAACTCTTTAAAAAATTTTGAATTATTTTTAAATAATTTTTTAAAATTTAAAATTATTTTAATTAATATTTAAATTATATAATAATTATATAAATTAACTTTTTAATGCATTTATTGTTAAGGCATTTAATTAAATTATAATTATATGACTTACATATATATTTTTTAATAATATAATATAATCATAATTATTAATTTGATTTATTCATTTTAAATCTAAATAAATGATGTTATTTTGTAAATTTATTTATGAAAAAAATTTAAAATAAATGAATCTGATTTATTTAAATTTAATAATTATAATTATGTTACATTATTAAAAAATATACGTATAAGTTATATAATAATAATTCAGTTAATTTCTATAATTGATATAATTTAAATATTAATTAAAAAAAATTTGAAATTTAAAATTTATTAATAAATAATTCAAAATTTGAGAATCTAAATCTTTTTTCTTTTTCAATATTTTCCATGTATAGTGGACCCATAAGCTATTACGTGAACGAAGAATTGAATTCACACAAACTATTATGCATTTGAATAGTTAATGAAGAGTAAGAAAAAAAGGAAACAGTTGCGAGTTCCAAGAGAGCCCCAAAAGCAAAAGAGTGTTGACGCGCGCCTTTGGTTGGTATTTGACGCAGGGTACCATGCAGAAAGCACGGAGGGATCAGGTTCACCATCAACGGCTTCCGTTACTTCAACTTGGTGCTGATCAGCAACGTGGCGGGCGCAGGGGACATCGTGCACGCCTTCGTGAAGGGGTCCCGGACCGGGTGGTTGCCGCTGAGCCGAAACTGGGGTCAGAACTGGCAGTCAAACGCCGTGTTGGTGGGGCAGTCCCTCTCCTTCCGGGTCACCGGCAGCGACCGCCGCACCTCCACCTCTTGGAACATCGTTTCTCCCAATTGGCAATTCGGTCAAACTTTCACCGGAAAAAATTTTCGGGTTTGATCATTGTTCACCGATGATGACACCCCTTTTATATATATATATATATATATATTTAATAAAAAAAAAGAGTCTCAATTTTTAGGTTTCCCGCCAATTATCTATTTCCAGTTTTAGCCCTTTTTTGGCTCCCATTTTCGTAGTAGATATGGTCCTTTCTGACTGGGTGGTTTGGGGACTCTGCAGAATGCAGCAGGGGGAGTGAAAATTTTGGTATGAAAAACAGAAGGGTGGGTCTGCGTGAGTGAGTGAGGGAGTGACAACCTCTTGTCAAAAGTTGTTGACTTTTCCTTCTGGTTGGTGGGTTTGATAATATATATAATATAATGGGGGTGCGTGCGTGAGGTTGTACTTCACTACTTTACAGTTGTATGGTAGACTAGAGTGTAACTGGTGGGGGAAAGCGAGAAGGGAAGAGAGAGGATAGGGAATGCCGAAGCGGCTAAGCAAAAACAGTAGCCCGCGGCTAATTTGTATTTTTATGGAATGACGGTGTTTCTATATTCTATATTGCTCTATGGATCTAAGGATATGTGTTGTGGTTAACTTATATTGCTCAAATTTCCTAGGTTTTTGGTTTGTTTCATTCAACTACATGCAATTTTTGTACCCCTCTCTCTCTTTTTCTTTTCCCTTTTCTTTGAGTGAGAGCGTGTATTGTTTTCCGGAAGAACTAGATGTGCATACTTGTCTAGGACTATATGCCAATGACCAAAATGACAATCCCAACTACTCCTACAAATAATAAATGAAGTCTTTAAATTTTCTACCTGCGAGGCTCAAATTCAAGTAGTTGCTTTACTTAAAGGGATGGGGCAAATTGGCCCTGAGAATCTGATAAGTGATAACGAAAAATGCCCCTAAATGTACCTAGTGTGAAGTGTGAACATTGAAGTTTGGGGCAACATTGTGGACAAAAGTTTAAATGACAAAAACAAAAAAGAGCATATGCTTCTCTTCTGCATACTTGTAACATGAAAGATGATTTGACCATGCTTGTAAAATTCTAAAGCTGACAACTTCATTTGTTGTTTGCCTATTACTTACCTTGTTGGAAATTGAAAGGATGTTCTCATGTCGAATGCTTCAGGTCAAATTTCGGTCTTCGTATGTATTACTCTAATTATTGGCCATCATTCATACATATTCGCAACGCGAAATGAGAACAATCTCTGGAGGGCAAAAAATAAGGAAAAACACCGGGTGAAGGAGAGGTGTAGAATATTGGAAAAAAAGACGGGGCCTAAAATGAAATGATTTTTGCAGTTTCTTAAAAATTATTAGATGGCCAACAAACAAGTCACATCATAGCATCTGCTCTTAAATGTAAGGAGCACATGGGTGGGGTTTTGACTGTTCAATGCTATCCAACAGCCGCACCACGAGGGAGGGGAGCTGTGTGCGTTGCCCTGCCCTACTAGCCTGCTGCTACCGTTCATCTCTTCACTTGAAAATAACTTGGGTTACCTACTTCCCCTCGGAAAAGTAAAAAAACAAAGCCGGGCTTTGGATCCCCATTGCATAACTCTAGAGGGTATTGAGATGGTGCCTACGCCACTCCTTGCTGAAATTCTTTCTCGTGGTAATGAAGGTGTTTGAAAATGATTATTTTGGGTAAAAAACAGCCTTTTTTATGAAAAAAGGTCTTTCTTAATAATATGTTTGGCATTAATTTTTTTAAAATATACTATAATTTGTGATTATTTTGGTTAAATTTCTCGTAATTTGTAATCTATGCTAACGTGCTAATCAACAGAAAAGAAAAGCACGCGTAGAGACATTTTGCACAGGTAATACGTACATAAGCACTGTCACTGCCATCTCGGGCTTCCAGAGTCTCTTGCATTATACTCGTTTTGCACACTTATAATGTATTTCCTTGGGACCAAGTTTCGCTCAACTCATAGTCTCATATTTACCAATTTTGTACAGAGGACCCATAAATTAACCGACTGTGTGTAAGGGTATTGGTATTTGCACAAATTATATATGTTTGAATTATTTAAGAGATTTCATATTTTATACATTTTCTTGACACAATTATATAACGATCATTTTTCAACCATGAGTATGTGACTCCTTGTTAGAGTTTTCTAAACTCTAGAGGTCCGGTTTTTAAAATTTAATATTTTTTGTTTGTGAATATAATTTTGATACACCTTTAATAATTTATGAAAGCATTGATTAAAAATAGTTTCAAGTCTACATATGAGGAAAATTAAATTTTAGTTTCTCCTCATTAATTTATTTTTGCCCTTGAAAAATGTATAATCATATAAATGAGATAAATCATTTTATTTAAACAAAATTGAAGCAACTTAATTAACGATGTTCGTGTAAGTTAAACGCATTAATAAATCACAGCCAACATTGTTAAAGCCCACTTCTTGGTGAGATACCTCCTGAGCTGAGGTTCCATATGTGGTTTATGTTATAAAAACAGAAATTTGTATTAAGCTGTAAATAAAATTAATGGGATTTAAATAGCCCAGCAGCTATTACAACTTTAAAACATAAAACCAACGTTAAAAATCATACCTAATATATATTTTTTAAATATGAAAAAATATGAATTATTTGATTATATTTTTATTAATATTTATTTTTTTTTAAATTGACAAAAATAATTAATATAATAAATTGGTTTAATTCAACGGTTAAATTAATAAAAAATATTATATAAAGAACTATTAAATGGTATAAGATATTAACGTAAAAGATAAGTGTTAATTGATCATGAGCCTTATTAATTAATAATAATTTTTATTCATTTCTTATAATAAATTTACCGTGCATAATAGGAGTACAATTCTAGTTTTTTTAAAAATTTGTGAAATTGTACTGAAAAATAAATTGTGAAATATCACATGTACCCTTAGTACATGTTTGCTTTTGAAGGTAAAATTAAGAATAAAATTTTATTAGACGAATTATTTGTATAAAATATTCATCCCATAAAGCACTTAACATTAAAAAGAAATCCACAGCTCTCACACTCTCATAGAAATCAAATACCACACAATCGGGGGTTGAACACTTGCGCTAGGTAGTCATGGAGAATAATCCTAAATTTCTCTCCAATTTGAAAACCTAGAAATGAAAATTCTGTTTGAGTTTCAACTTTCAATTTGGCCAAGACTCTAGTACCGCTTTAGTCACGCGCATGACATGTGCAAAGTCAGAGGTCTGATTTTTCAACGGACCGTTAACATCAAGCAATACAAGTTTAATAGGCACACAAAAAATGAGGGAAGGTGGTGCCATTTTCCAAATTGAAAAGGCATCACCTGGATTATGTCCTAAGGTAATGTGAGATTAATTATTTTTTTTTCTATTAAGCCAAATGAGTCCGTTTCTAGACTACAATTAAATAAGTAATCACTAATTCACTATACAATAGGACTTGTTTGGATAAACTTATAAAAAAATTATTTTTTTTAGATATATCTTATTTTAGTACATTTTTTTTTAAAAAGTAATTTTGTATTTAAATATAATATTTAAGAAGTATTTTTAAATAATAAAAATATTTTTAAGTTTGTTTAGATAAAAAAAAATAAAAATATTTAATTTATATCAAAATTATTAAAAAAGACATATAAATACAAGATATGATGAGTTCTGATATATAAAATATAATTAAATAGGTTGGCATAATGAGAACGGTGAGATTTTTAAGTATATCATGATAACAGTGTCATAAAAAACGAAACATAAAGTAATAACATGTTTAATTATGTACCTAAAAACTTAATAACATATTACTAATGTTTTTTTATTTTACTTTCTTTAAGTAGTATAGTCATTGAAATCAGAATTCAATTTAAAATATTACAGTACAATGACCTAAAGTTACATTATTTAAAATGTAATTTATATAATTATCTAAAAAAATTTATATAAATAAAATTTATAAAAAAAAATAAAATATAAATTTTAATAAAAATAAATAATATTTTTTATCATAAAATTATATTAAAAATAACTCATTTTTTTACTTTATTACAAAAATTAAAAGATCATTAACTTTTAAAAAAATAAATATATTAACTTTTATTTTTTAAAAAAATTACATCTAAACACACTTAAAAATATATTAAAATATTTTAAAAAAAAATACGTTTTTTTAAAAAAATATATCACTCTTAAATGTCATAGAAAATCACTTTATGCAGAAGTATTCTACTATGTTTAATATCAAATTTTAATGCATGTTTACTTTTAATTAATTTTTAAACAACTATTTTTTTCTAAAATTTTATCATAAAAACTTTAATTATAAATTATTTAATAAATAAAATAAACTAATTCAATCACAACTATAACTATAAGTACAATATACCTAAAATTTATCAATTTAATGACAAATTTTGTAAAATATTAAACTTATAAAGAGCCGTTTATTGACACAATTTTTTTCATATAAGTATCAACGCATCTTAACCCATAAAATTATGTCTTAACTGATGGTAATGTAAAAAATGGATTGCAAAATAACAGTTCATTATAATTTTGATTCTTAACTTTATATCAGTATCAACGCAGTCTGATTCGTTATGTAAACCAACCATATATTGTGTTCGGCACATCAATCCTAATTATCGACCAACAAAAAAAGCACATAATCCTAATTCCAACACCCGAACGACGCTCAGGTTTTCCTTCGTTTCCATAGCTTCAGTAAATACGAAACACCCTCCTTCAACGAAGCCTTTCTTCCTTCCTTGAAATTCCAGAGCTCCGGTATTGTGTATCTACCACTTGGGTTGTACTCATTCAACTCCATCAGAGCTCCAGCCACAGCTCCAAAGGCCTCATTACCAAACTCATCCTTCAAAGTTTTCAGTTTTTCATCTTCTTCATCTATAATTTCCTGCATAATATATCATAACATAGATTGATCATATGGTACATGCAGTGCCAATATATCTTAAGCAATACCTACAGCATCCTTTGCTTTGTAAAACTTATTATGAAATGATGCATTGCGTTTTTTAAGTAGTACAATATCAGACCACATAAGTGCAAAGCTTAAGGTTACGTTAGGATGAATAGTGAGGCAATGAGGTAAGATGTGCGCACATTAAAATGATGACATGAAATCTCCTTTCCATATATTCGTCCTTAGGGATAAAAAACAAAACTTCCATTGGACCATTTTAATTCTGGAAGAGTGATTGTACCTTGGCGTTCCCTTGTTTATCCAATATAATTTTAAATGGATGCCAGCTTGGATCTTTAAGATAATCCTCCCACTGAGAGCACAACTGTACCCCTTTCACTACATCAGAAAATTTTCTCTCAGCTGCAGTCACAAATGGCTTATTGTCAAGCTCCCCCATTCTTTTCACACCAATAAAAGCACGAGCACTGAGCTTCTGTATCCCCTGCGAACAAGGAAATTAGACTATTTCAACAAATTACAAATGACAAAGGAATGGCAACAACAGTAATACAATTAATTAAACGGAACTTATAGAGCTTTTGTTAGAAGATTAAGCATCAGATCCTATAAACAAACCAGTATGAAAAATGTAGCAAATAACAAAAATCTGGTCTTTTAGAGACCTTACTTAATGCTACCATTTTTTTAATCTAAAACAATCCTGATGGATTAAAATAATCTTTGGACACAAAGAACTGTCTAGCCGATTGACAAAGCAGAGAACCGAGCAACCACGTGCTTAACAGAACAGGCTGATACCAGTGAAAAACTGCAATTCCTCAAACTAAAGAACCAGAGTTAAACATAGATATTGCATGTGCATTGCAAACACATGCAGACAGATGACTATATGTTATCATATCACAGCAAATCACCTTTGCTAGCACCCAGGATATGATTCCAACTACAATGATTTGAATGTAAACAAGTTGCAAGTTCATGTAGACTCTAAAACATACAATACTCTACTATAATTAATATGTAAGCAAGTCCTATGTTACTTAAACATTTAACCAACTGATATTTGTTATTAGGTTTACCAGGTATTTTATACAAATATAGCACCTCCATGCTGGTTTTGACAATGACTAGTCAAAGTGGACCTTCCAAAGTTGACTTTCAGGCGAAGGAAGTTGAAGGCCAAA
Source organism: Castanospermum australe (assembly GCA_019955255.1). NCBI lineage: Eukaryota > Viridiplantae > Streptophyta > Magnoliopsida > Fabales > Fabaceae > Castanospermum > Castanospermum australe. The sequence continues at coordinate 44,751 of NSJW01000994.1, read as the reverse complement.
AGACATACTAACACGAAAGAGATTCACATTTATGCGTGGAAAAATATACATACGCTTATTAATTCCTTGCGAGCATCTTGCAACTCATCATTGCTTTTACGCTCCTTGACAACAAGAGCTTGGTTAAGAGCTTCCATTGCTTCCAATTCCTCCTCTTTATCCAGCAGATCCACTTTAATTGCATCCATTTTTGTCTTCATCACCATATCTTCATCCTCCCCCATGTGTTTCATTACTTGAAGAGCTCCTCTCATTCGCTCAATCTCCAACTCCAATGCTTGTTTGGCATCGAGTTTTCTTTCTAACTCAAAAATTTGTTTATGCAGTTTCTCCTTTTCTTTCTGCAATGTTGAGCCACAAATTGAGTCAGTCAAAATCTAAAATGGACACATTTAACTGAATTAAAAATTGTAGATAGAAGAAAACGGAATTCTTGCTCTTTGTTCTTCAGCCAATCGCATCATATTCTCATCAGCCTTCTCTTGCTCCACTGTTGCCATCTCATTCTGCAATAGATTAAGATGGAAAACAAAGTTCATCATTCTTAGATTATTAAAATAAAAGGGGGTTGATTTGGCATTTTTGATGCAAAAGACTAGGTTAACCATAAAATCCAAACAGGCAAAATTGATTACATTTTTCTTTTCAAGATATAGCTTCTTTCTCTCATCTTTATTCTGTGCCTGACGCTGTTGCAAATCCTTCTCACGGTTCTCGAGTTCTTTCTTCTGAGCTTCCAGATGCAATCTGTCTTTTTCATGATCCCTAAAAATCTTCTCAGAATGATCACGGGCACTCTGCTGCATCTTTTTAATTTCTAATGGAACAAAGTGAAAAAAGGGGTAAGCTATCATAGAAGATTAGAAAATCCCATGAGCAAGAACAACTCACTCCAAAGAAAATAGCCGGTAAGCTAGCATGAAAGAATAGATAATCATATGAACTAGAACATGTCACTTAAAAGTTTCAACATACCCTCAATAAATGTTTTAAACGTATCCTCTTCCTGACGAATCTGACACTTCAATTTGTTCACGGATGCATCAGCCTTATAACATTCGCTTTTCACTTGTTCCAATTGCTTATTCTTTATTTCCAAGGTATTAGCCAAACCTGAGACAAGCTTTGATGTTTTCCTTTCGTCCTCTGCTTCTTTTCCAGAAACAGTTTTCAAATCCCCAGTTCTACGAAGGTGATCACCAATTACACTCTTTAAGTGGTAGTCATCATAGCGGGCCATCCATCCATAAAGTTTATTTCCTCGGTCTTTTGAAGTGTAATAATCTGTCTTACCACAATGTTCAACTTGAAAGCTCCTCTCAAAGTTCATAGCACTGATGAAACCGTCCCAATCTTTGTTGAAATCTACAATGGCAAAACCTGAGTGTCCAGAATGGTTCCATAGTGGATGAACTCTCAAGGGATGAAATCCTTTTTGGGTAAACTCGTCCCTTAGTTTGGTACCACTTTCTCCAACACGCCGCCCATCTTTCAATTCAGTAGTAATGTTTGCCACAATACCCATCCAAGGCCAGACAAATATTTGATCCTGATCAGGCTTGGGACATTCTATTTTAGCAATAGGTTCTGATGTTTTGCTCACATCAAGAAGCCTTTCAATGTACAATTGAAGAGCAGAGTGTTTTGCTTTTTCTTTTATCCCCTTACTCTGTGATCCCCTGGCATATCTAGATGCATGTTGCAAAAGGTCCCTCAAGGGGTAATCCTGCCTACAGTTGTCTGGGCAGAAGGGGCACCTATATGTTGAGTTGGAGGATTTAACTTTAAAATAACCTTTCTTCAAGTCTTTATAATATCTATGCTCGTAGTACCTGAACTCAGACTCACTGCTACGTTCTGATTTACAGGACATTTGCAACTGATACACATGAATGTCAAGAAATAGATCTGGTTATTCATAAGCATATGCAAACACAAGCACAAACACACGACTCAATTGGAGGATAAAGATATCATTCCATTTCCAGTTTAAACACTACACCAACAAAATGGCAGATTAAAATCTCTAACCGTAATGATAACGAAATCAGTGTATTCAATCTTTAGCTTAAAAAATGAGTACGAGGGTAGGTTCGGCACATCTCATTGTTAATTAGCTAAATGTATGAAGTTCCAGTTTCTCATTTCTCAACAGCATAAGGAACAACATGGAACCGCATGAACACTAGGTGGATTACTAGGTACATAACAATAATTTTCAACTAAGCAAGCAAAGCGTAGTTACGCTGAATCTGATAGTTTCAGCTCCCAGATATGACATTTTTTTGCTGTGAAAACCATGATGGGAGAAAATAGAGGCCAAAAAAAAAAAGCCCTACTTCAATTCTAGGAAAATGAGACATGGAATCAGAATCGTAAGATGACGCCGATCATCACAGAACCGAAAACTAAATGAAATAACCAAACAAAGGAACGATAGTCAAATTCTTCTAATTGCAATTGCTAGCCCGTAAATCGTAAAGTAGAATCAGCAGGAGTGGGCCCCAAGAAACCCCATGCATACTAGAGCTAGGTACTGAGACTAAGCCAAAGTACTGGAAACCAAGAAAAAATAATTGGAAGATGATTGATGTCCTCAATATTATTTCCAGTTCGTTTACCGTCAATAAAATTTCCTCTCTGCATTCTTTCACTCTCCATTCTTCAATAACGCTGAGATTAAACAATCAACTTTCAAAAAAAAAAGAGATGAAGACGATTAGAATGTAATAATACTAACAAAATACCTCTCTTGGTCAAGCGAATCGCAGTGAGGTTGATGAGTTGACGTCGATCAAGGCTTTAGGACCAGCGTTGAATCTGAAGTGGCTGGTATGTCGTCAACCTTGGCTCAACCACGGAAACAAAGCCTTTCATTAAGCAGATAACGATGAATTGTGGGTGAGAGAGATAGAGAGAGAAAGAGAGCGATTTGGTTCAAAATTGTTGCACAAGAAACGAGGAGACCTCTGCCTGTGTGTACACCAGTGTAGCGCAAAGCACTCAAAAGAAGTTTGCTTTCGCAACCAAGCCGTCCTTTCATTTTTCATTTCAAGAGATTTTTGGATAGATGTTGACTACTTTAACTTTAATAATATAGTTTATTAAATTTTATACGTATTAATTATTAAATAATATATAGTAAAACAAAATTTTCATTTTCTCCCTATATTTTGGTACTAATTGGTAGGGCCTCTTCTCTCCCTTCTCGTGAGCAGACAAAACTTGCTATTAGTTAATGATTAGTGCAGCATTAGCTAGTGATTGAAATTGTAGCTCTAAAAAAGATTTTTTTAATATATAATTAATATATATTTTAAAAAATAATTTTATAGATATCGTTTTGTAAAGCACGGTTTCAGAGAATTACTTTATGCTTAATGCTTTATGCTTTATGTTTTTGGAAATCTGTCATATTATGAAATGGGGAAGTAAGCTACAACTTGGGTTGAAAGAAAATTTTAGAATGAGAATAATTACTTTTTAGGGTATGTTCCCAAGATCCATCACGTGAAATAATTACTATTTCATCTAAGCATAATAAAAAATGATTTATTACGAGGTATATATTTTTGTATGATATACCATGGTTTTGAATTTTCGCATTAATTAATTTCAGAAATCACCGTAATTGTATCCGTCTTTAAGTAATCACACCCATCATTAAGTATAGTTTTCGTATAACCGTCATTCAAAGTACTTTTCTTTTTTTCTTTTTTTTTTTTTGCAATTGCGAATTAATTACGAACATGTATAAAACAGCCATTTCGTAACCAACATTATTAATAAAAATTGAAAAAAAAATTATAACGGCGGGATAAACGGATGCTATTATTTAAAAAATCAAATATGTATAGAATTTTTTTTTAAAAAAATACATTTTTCGAAAAAGTTAGCAATGATTCAATGGATTAATCCCATAATGCCCTCCTGTTAAAGGGAAGAAAGACTTCTTACCTCCAGAAGGTGACCCCTAATAAAATAGTAAATCACAAGGAAGTACTCTTCAGTCTTTACCTGTTGCAGTCAATACATAGTGGTGGAAAAGCACCATGCATTTCCGCCAAAGAAAAGAAAAGCATCATGCTCATGCACTCTATAAAAATGGAGCACTGATAAAGATTGCATATGAAATATGAAGACACACTGGTAAACTCTGGTTCCTAATAAAGGAAAATTAAAAAAAAACTATTTACCTATTTAGAAGGTTAATTAATTGCATCCATTTTGGCTGCTTATGATTAAGGCTTTAGTTACCAATTTTGGTAACAAAAGATATTTGGTATTAGGTCCATCTTACTCCAATAACTAGTTTTCAAGTCTGCCAAAAGCCACATTGATCGGCAACTAGCCAGTCACCATCATCCCCTAGCTTGCTAGGGATAGGATTCGTCAAGGCTTTGGGTTTCTGAAGCTTCACCATAGCTGCTATGCTATCTTTAATAGTGGTTCTGAACCATTTGTCATTTTCTTTCCATAATATCTGCCCGATACCTTATACTAAATATAATAATCTACACTTTGAGCATTCTGATTTCATGAGTTTTACTTTGTACGAGATGCTTTTTGATTTCGTGTTTTCTTTGGATCAATAAAGAAATATTATCAAAGTGTGAAAAAATAACATTCAAACCTTGTATGAGGAAAGAGGAAGGACGGAGATGGAGCTGAGATCGTAGGCCTTGTTGATCTTTATCTTCAATCGGTGAAATCTGATACAGCGTTTTTCCAATTCAGTGAAATCTCGCAAGCTCGAATAGCCAAAATCTTAGTAAGAGAAGGACGACAAAATGAGAATGGGAACACTAAGAGGAACAAAAATTTTACCTACAGATTGAGTTAAATCATTGAAGCCCATGCAAATGCAATGGGGAAAGATTTTGAATGGCAGCTCAAGGTTTCTAATAAAATGTTTGATTTGATTTTTAGAAGTTTTTAAATCATAATTTGAATAAAAAAAATTTTATTCAAATTATGATTTAAAAATTTTTAGAAGTCAAAGCAAATATATTGTCTTAACGAAACAATGGTGGCGTTCACTGATTGCTTCCAGCCCACCTACACTGGAGTAGGGAATGCAAGCCTCTGATGGACGCGGTAAAACAAAACTTGATAACTATATTTTAATTAGTTTATTTTACATTTTATAATTAAAATTATTTTTATTAAAAAATATTATTAATAAAATTTTTAAAATTTTTTAAAAATTAATCTATTATTAAACATATTCTAAGTGCCAAGAAACAAGAGAAGAGTAATGTGAACTCATTAAATAATTATAGAATAAATTATTTTAATTTCTTCTTTATTTATAAATTTTTTTCACAAAAATTTATCTATTTTTCAATTTTACATAAATTTTTTTTTTCAAAAAAATTATATATAACATATTTTTAAAATATAAAAAAAATCTGTGTAAATATTAAAGAGATATTTGTAATTTTTTTAAATATTTAGTAAAATATATGTGAATTTTAAAAATAAAAAATATAAAAAATAAAATAAATAAAAAAAAGTTAAAATAATTTACTTATAATTGTAAGATGGTTTTTTTCTTTTGTTATCAATTATATGGTGGTTGAAGCAGCGTGATATGATGTACGATGGCCTGTTCGTCTAACCTGGGACTGTGAGGGCAAATGCAATGCATCCATATCACTATTGTATAATTGGAAGAAATTATCGCAACCTACGGCCAATATTAATATTTAACATCTCAAAAGTAAAGTACCATTGATAATTTATAGACAAAAAGTGGTTATTCGCAAGACTGGATTGCAATTCGAATGAATTTTATTTGTAATATTAAAAGTTTAAAATTTAAAATTTTATTTTAAAAGAATTTTATTTAATTATTATTCTTAATTTAAAAAATTAAATTTACAATAAAAATTATAAGAATATTTAATCAAAGACAAAAAAAACAAAGCCACTCATCACTTAGATTTAGTAAAGAGTAATGTTTTGAAATTAGATTGATATTTGAACCCTTTAAAAGAGATGTTTAAAAATTTGAAGTTGAATAGAAAATTTATATATACATATATATTTTATAAATATTTGATAATATATAACAATATAATATATGTATGTTAACAATAAAAGTAAAATTATAAAAAAAAATTGAATATATATTTAATATGATCAAACTATTTTATGATACATACAATAAATCAACACATTCTAGAAAATAATATAAATGATAAAACACTAAATAATATTAAAAATCAAATAAACAAAGACAACAACGTTCATCAAAAGGAAAAAGGTAAAATAAGAGTTGGTTCCATCGTAAAAACCTTGACTAGTTTAAGCAGGTCAACTAGTTCAACCTCGTTCATCAATTTTGACACTTCCAATTTTAAAAGTTTAATCGATTTAATTTTTTTTTTTTATCTTTCTAGTCTTCTCAAACAATCTAGTCAGTTTTTCAAAATCATAATAAATAATGATACTGCTTGAGCTTTGTTGATTAAGCTTTGGACTAATCCAATTAATCACACGATGCTTCGTAACCATAAAAGGAAAACTACATTGTGAGAAGGAAAAGCTAAGACTCAAGTTTGGATAAACTTCAATTTCAAAGTCAAGCAATGTCCAAATAAACTATATGCTACTTGAACTATAACTTTCGGACAATCCTTATTTATATTTGTTTATTTTACTTGTAGATTGTATTATATATTATTTCATTTATTTTTCTTTATAATATATATTTCTAGAATAGAATCTTGTATATGTTTGAAGCATTTGCATTGTTAACAGTATTTATGATTAAATACATGTCATCTTATAAAAAATACTTTAGCAAATTTTATTTAATTATTACAAAATAAAACAAAGGATTTCTGGTTTATAAACGTTTTATCGTTGTTATCCTTCAACACAAAGGAAGAAACAATTCACGGGTCACACACATACAAAACTGATTCTCATACCCACAAGCCCAGAGACAGAGAGAAAGGCAATGTCCGGTGTGTGGGTTTTTGACAAGAATGGCGTGGTCAGGCTCGTAACTAACCCAACAAGGGAATCCTTCGAGCAGAAAGAGCCACCCAGTCCCGGCACAGCCACCGCTCCCGGCGCCCGACCCAGAGTCCTGGTCTACCTCCCCAGCAACCAGGTCATTCGATCCTACGCCGAACTCGAGCAGCGCCTCGCCGAACTCGGCTGGACTCGCTACCGCAACTTGGACCGCCCAGACCTCATCCAGTTCCATCGCTCCGACGGCTCCTCCCACCTCATCTCCCTCCCCAAAACTTTCTCCAACTTAAAGCACTTCCACATGTACGACATAGTCATTAAAAATCGCTCCTTCTTTCAAGTTCGTGACCCCACCGCGTAATACGAAGCCCCTTCATCACTTATCCTGGACCTCACCTCCTTTCCTTCATCCACCATCTTATAGTTCTCTCATCTTGTGTACGTCAACTCCACCCCTACCCTATCCATGCATTTTTGTTTTTACCAAACAAGACATGCAATTTTCTTGATCCTTTTTGCGCCCCTTCCTTGCTACTCAATTTCAAATGGTGCCCCCCCCCCCCCCCCGCCCCAACTCCTTAATAAATGACACATTCATAATTGTACTCGGTCTTCGTTTGGTTCATGAAGCTGCAGAACAAATGTAGGTAATCAAGCTCAGGCACCGTTTTTTTCGTTGTATTGTACATCCGTGTTAAACGAGTCAGATCGATCTCTCTAACCAGTGAAGAATCCAAATTCCAGACTTTATATGTGTGCTTGATCTGCTTGCTACTTTGTTCAAATTGAACTGAAAATGACAGCTCTGCTTAATTATGTGTCGTTGAGTAATTTTTTGTGTGCAGGTTCAGATCAGTTGCTTCTTTAATAAACCTTTTTTTTTCCTCTTTTTTTGGGTAATGTATTAATTTATTACTAGGCAAAGGGCACTGCATTCAAGCGTGTTTTCTGATGCGAACGTGTTAATTAATGAACAAAACAATTAACGTCCAATTTTTGGTCACGATCTCGCGGATCAAAATAAAGTCTCTCTCTACCAAAACAAACTAACTAGTTACGACTGATGCGTTAGAAATGAACCAGTGGTGCAGCTGTAAATAGGTGAGACTGTTGAGTCTTTTAGTGGAATTACGTAGAAAGGCTTCTTTTCCCATGCGTATCCTTTCCTTTGGTGAATAATATTGGTGATAGTGAAGCTGGCGATCAGTTGTAAAAAGCTGAATTAGATGATGCAAGAGAGTAGAGAAACTGGTATACGTCCACCTCCCAAGGCTGCCACGTTGGCGTACTCTTGTACTATCTTTATATCTTTGTATCAGAGACCATCATTTTGGGTCTATAAAGTCTAGTAAAAGTAAGACTCTGCTCCACCATAGATGGTCATAGAGCTGGCTAGGGTTCGCGGAGAAGGACGAAGGCATGAAGGACCTACGAGATAGAGCATTGTTTGTTTTTGTATTAGTATATATATTTATTTATGGACTGGTATCATCTGGTCAAACAGAATCGGCTACTATGCTGAGCACCGATATTGAGTGGTCCCCATTTTTTAATATAAATAACAAAGGAGGGTTACTTTTCTGCGTCGATGGCACACTGGCATGGGAGTTTTGGGGAATGGGAGAGATTTGCAACGACAGGGTACGAAAACAGAGAAAGTAAAGTGAATAACACCTTCTGATTAGACGCAACGAGTGGTCCATACAAAGATGTCCCGGCCCGACTGCGACGTCGTACAAATGTTTCGCGCTCTCGTCCCTGTATTCTTTCCTGAGTCTGCATGTTTCTTGCCTTCAACTGCAACTTATAATTTGCACTGATATTATTTTTACCTTTTTTTATTTTTATATGTTCATAAATTTTGCATCATACTGGTGGTTGTGCTACTGCAAGATGTCCAATAATAATATTTAACATTGCAACTCAAAGTGTGAGTGGGATTAATTGGAGACACGGAGTAAGAGGGTTATAGTTATAGACAACGGTAAATGAGATGTTCTCTTATAACACCGCTTACACACAGGTGAGGACATAGTACATCTATTTTAGAACAGTTTCAGTTAATCAAGGACTGTAGCATTTCTGCTTGTGATAGATCAGTGAAGACGATGAACAGATCAACAAAGCAAAGGCCCAAAATTAGATCAGTGAACAGAAGGAAGGGATGTGATAAACGAGTCAGATATAGGTTAAATGTTGTCTCATGTATTCAATATATCCAAAATCCAAATAAGAAAGTATATTTATACTTGCATTCGTATCTACTACTACGACTACTAAGGTTTTCTTCCTTTCACCCATAACTAGGCTTGATTACATACTCATTTACAGATTACAGCTATATTTACTTAAGTAAATTTTTTTTCTCATTTATATGAGCCGTTGAGTTGAGTAAACGATGAGAATATTTATTTTTTCGTTGGGCATGTTGCGATTTAAGTCGCACGATAGATTTGACTGTTCTTTTACGCCTTATCACAAGCTTGCTTCTTCTTCTTGTTCGTTTTAACTTAAGATTTCACGTAGGCATTGATTCAATCGCTTCAGTTACTAAAGAGGCTCAAATCCCTCAGTTAACATGGAGATCTACATCAAACCAATCGAACGTATTGATGAAACAAGTATGCAACACAAGGGCTAAATGATTGTTCTACGGTGCTCGCATACGTTAAAAGTGTTAATCTATCGTACTTTTCAACTTTTAGATATTTCATTTTCACCATCAACCACTTTATCAATTATACTTTGCAACACTTTATTTATGTATTTATTTTTTGGTGAACAACACTTTATTTTTTTCGTAGACACTATATACGGACTTAAAAAAATTATAAGGTAAATTCAAGACATGCCATAATTTTGTGAACGACTTACATAGTTGCAATTGCCTGCTAACGAGGGGTCAACGTTAAGAATCGAAACTCGTCCTGCCACTAATTCTTTTTTTTTTTTAATCTCATATGTTAAATTGTTAACTAGTGCCTAGTTTACATGTTTGATATACAATTAGTTTTTATGAAATCAAAATGAAAATAAAAATCGAAATGTTAGAACAGAATAATCACCTTTAGTTTAATATTTGTTTCACTCAAAAATAAAATGTTTTATCCATTCTATTTTGCTTTTATGATTGATAAAAGAACTGTTCAACTTTACTTTAATAATCATCTTTGAATTAATTAACCACGTATCAAGATCTAATAGTCACCATATTCTCATTTGTAGAAAATTTCTTCAAAAAGTCTGCTGCTAGGGTCCCCGGTTCAAATATGGTAAAATATAAAAGTATGATAGTCTTAGAATTCTTCATTTTCAGTCCTACGAAAAAAATAAGAAACACAAGCAGTGAAAAGAAAAAATGCAATCTTGAAATATAGACCATATATTAAGTCGCAAGATTTCTTACAAAATCAGTGAAACACAAGCATTCGATTTTATTTTTTTCAAGCAGAAGCAGGCTTGATTCGCCAAGTTTACAATGATACCGAATTTTACAATGAGTAATGCTATATTTTTCTAAAACATCTTTTTAATAATTTTTATAATACTTAATAAAATATTAAATAAAAAAATAAAATATTAAATATCTTGATAAAATTAAAAATATTTTATACTTATTTTATTTAATAATTAAAAAACTATTAAATATATATTTAATACAAAAATAAAAATTAAAATAAATTTTATATAAAAAATTTATCTTTATTCTCATTTTTATCTCTTTACTAAACTAACCGTAAGGGATGAATTAAGAGATTATAAAATTATTCTTTTACAATATTCCCAGAAGGTGTCATGCAAGCATCCCTACAAAAGCAAATTTTGATGTACCGACTACCGGCCGTGGCTGAAATATGAGAATGTGGATCAATGCTGCCCATTGTCAAATCCCATGCTGAAGCAAAACCCGAAGCTTCTTTCTGCAATGGAAATGTGTAACAACATAAAAGATAATTTGTGCCATGTCTTGTAAAATTTGAGTGGTATGTCAAATCAAGTTTGAAATCTCATTGCCACTTGGAGAAGTTTTTGATTGAATCAAATGAGAAAGAAATATAAAAGTCACAAGTTTAACATCCACATGATGAAAAGTTCACATGTTATCTAAAATTACGAAAAGACCAACTTAAAAATCCGCAAATGTTAGACGAGTTCCTGTCTAGAAAAACTATGGACCAGATCCATTTTGATCGTTTGTTTTGAAAAATTTTGGTTAAATTAAAAAACAAAAAACTCTTTTCAACTGTGAATTATGTATAGAGAATCACTTGAATTTCAAACCGTGCATTCGACTCTCTTCAAAGATTTTCTGTACAAGGACGGTTTCATTTCAAACATGCACTTAACATAATTGGAGAAGGTTTTTGGTAATTTACCCAAACATGTTCACACCACCGTAGCATTCCCCGATAGCTACCTAGTTTTCAAATACTATATTATATTTCGTGTCATAGTCATACAGATACAGATACTCATCGATTCATGGTTTGGTCGCGCTACCTCCTCCTCTCCGTTTCCTGCATTGACTGCAATGAAGTGCTTCCATTTCTCAACCGGAGAGAGGCGAGAGGACGAAGACGGCGTCGTCTCAAGGGCTTCCGGGTTCTCCTGGGCTCGCTCTCTCAGCGTCGCTTCCAGCACAATCGACACTCGCAGTCGTAGGTCCGAATTTGACTCCGAGTCCAAGGACTTCTCCGATACCGTTGCCTTCCACCAGTTCTTGTCTCTTCGGCGAGCCAATCACCTGCGCGTCTTTTCCTTCTCCTACCTTAAATCGGCAACCCGCGGCTTCAGTAGAGCGCTCTTGATTGGGGAGGGAGGGTTTGGTTGCGTCTACAAAGGGGTTGTCAGGGTACCCGATGATGATGCCAGCGATGGAGCCTCTGATTCCCACATGGATGTTGCAATTAAGCAGTTGAATCGCAATGGAAATCAGGCATGCTCGTTCATTCTTATTCATTTTGCTCCCTGGAATAATTTTTTTTATATTATATCTATAGTGTCTTTTATTTAGATTTTGGTTCGTTAGCGTTGTTTCTTGTATCATTACTCTTTATAGTTTTTATTCAGATATTAATTCTTATTTTTTATATTTTATGATTTTTAATTATTAAAATATTAATTCTTTTTAAGATCAAAATTTAAACGAAAAAAATTATAAAAATCAAAATATAAATTGGTTAAAATTATAGGATTAATTGTTTATTGATAATTGCTATCCCAAGTTTTTCCTGGAAAATCATATTTATTCATGTGAAATAACCATTCCATTTACAATTACATGTTCCAGTTCTTTTTGTACGCAGATTGTTTGAGAGGCGATCTTATGGGCTTTTTTTTTTTTATCTCTTGCATTTCTAATTTTCAGGGGCATAAGGAGTGGATTAACGAAGTGAACTTATTGGGTGTAATCAGGCATCCTAATCTTGTGAAGTTAGTAGGATATTGTGCAGAAGATGATGAAAGAGGGATTCAACGACTTTTGGTCTATGAGCTTATGCCAAATAAAAGCTTGGAAGATCATCTTTTGACTCGAGTGCCATCCACACTCCCCTGGATGGCAAGATTAAAAATTGCTCAAGACGCAGCCCGTGGTTTGGCATACCTGCATGAAGATATGGATTTTCAGGTACAGAATTTTTACATGCTTTAGGGCTTTCATGAGGTTTTAAACATTTTCAGGTACGGTATAACGTGTTGTAGCTTTTTCACATATCACGCCTTTATGGCTTCTGATGATAAAATCACTAATGAAAACATACATTTAATTAGTTTTTAAGCACTGTTTGTAAATTTTTTCTATGTGAAGTGAACATCGAAATTACTTATGTTTCTTCATATAGCTCTGCACTGGAGTAAAAATAAAATGCAATTTTCGAGAACTTGCTCATTAGACTTTCCTATTTGGCATTTAAAAAATGGTTGAGAAACTAGCCCAATGCTCTCTTATGCTATTGCTATGAATTTGTTCTTTTAATGTTGAGGATGGTTTTCACTCTGGATTTCATTTGCAGCATTTTACATCAGCTTTTATAGACAGTTTATGATTCCTTTTCTAACTGGTACAGCTAATATTTCGAGATTTTAAGACATCCAACATCTTGCTGGATGAGGACTTCAATGCAAAGCTTTCAGATTTTGGACTTGCTAGGCAAGGACCCTCGGAAGGATTTGGCTATGTTTCAACATCAGTAAGAAAATGTCTATGTTTTGGAAAATTTTCAATAGATTCTAATTTTAAACATGTCTTTGGTGTAAATTTGACAATATTGCATGATAAAATCAGAATAACTTGCCTTCTGGAAGCTTAATTGGAGTCGATTAGATATATTTCACCCTTCCCATTGCTAAGGGAATCAAATGTGTGAGGTCACAATGATGGTTTGAAGTCAGCCTTTGCTTTGTTTGTGGTCCTAATAATCTACTGATATGTGATATAAATGACTTATTTCCTCTTCACAAAGGTTGTTGGCACCGTAGGTTACGCTGCACCAGAGTATGTTCACACTGGCAAGCTGACTGCTAAGAGTGATGTCTGGAGCTTTGGTGTAGTTCTTTATGAGCTCATCACTGGGAGGCGAGTGGTAGAGAGAAACCTACCAAGAAATGAACAAAAGCTTTTGGATTGGGTAAGACCTTATGTTTCTGATCCTAGGAAGTTCCATCTTATTGTAGACCCACGACTTGAAGGTCAGTATTGCGTTAAATCAGCTCAAAAGCTTGCAACCCTAGCAAATAAGTGTCTCATGAAGCATCCAAAGTCTCGTCCTAAAATGAGTGAGGTGGTTGAGTTTCTTGGACTCATTATTAGTGAGATTGTTCCTCAGGATGAATGCATCCCTCAAGATGTTGTAGCAACTGGAGGAGAAAAAGAAGTAAAGTTATCTGTAGAGGACATAGAACCTGAACCTGCTAAACGAGGAAATAAATATCTGAAGAAGGTTTTGGATTTCCGAGACATGGTCAGCTTAAGAAATAAGTCTATTGGAAGGTTGGATTGGAAAAATTGGGCGCCTGGGTTGGCAAGAACTTGGTGATAAGCCATCTATGTATCATGGAAAGTAAATTCTTCCACTAAAGTGCCTGGCAATGTTTGGTGATCACGTAGTTTTCAATCAGTGAGATCAACATTTTCAGGCGCAGTCACTTAAACATGTATACTAATATACCCAATTTTGTATTGATTAATAGTTGTGTACAGGTAAAATTATGAGGAAAGCCACCATATTAGGTGATTTGTCTTTTTACTATACAAGTTTCCAAAATGCTCTCCCTTTTCCCTTCTTTTCTCCTTACTCATAAGATATGATATGTGGATCTGTCTACCTGATTTACATCCAATATTGGATTTTTTGTTGAGTAATAGAATGTGAAAGATTGAGAGAAAGGCTGTTCGCATCAGAACCGAACCAGCAAAAGCAAAACCAGGTACCTTTACATGCCTCTTTAGTAAATACATGTTCAAAATACCACAATAATTTATTAAAAAAGCCTTCTTTTTTACAAATTTTTTGTTGGGACTAACAGTGAATCTTAACATTCAAAAGCAAGACTTAGGCAGTGACTGAAATAAACTTTACAGCCATACTCGTTAGTCGTTAGCTAAAGCTTTGCAAGATACAAAGTTTCCCCTCAGTGCGCCCAGAACTGATTTAAGTGATCACGAGTCATGAAGAGTCACCAGTCACAACGACGGCCCTAGTGGCTTTGGTTTCGAAGCAAGTCAAGAGTGTTCCCCATCATTCCCACTGAAGATGGATTCAATCAAGTACGAATTGACCTTTATCATTAGCAATTAGCAACCAAAAAGTTGTAAAGGGAAGGTATAGCTTGACATTTATCGCAAAGGTTCCAAATTAATAATAACATGAGAGACAGGTGGAGTATTTTTTTCAAACATTCTGCATCATATTCTTTACGTTCTCGTGGGACAGGGTTCTTGACTTTGGGACAAGGATTGAGGACACAGGATTTGCCGTCCATTGCTGTACTAAAGCGTAAGTTAAGGTAATGGCCGCCACGAGGATTCTACAGCCTACAGGTTTATCGTTTCCATCTAAACTGCTTCGGTATTGATTTTCGACCCATATGCGCAGATAGGAACTTTCGACTTTTCCTTACGGAATGAAAAAATTAATTCCATGACATGAATTCATAGCTCACCCTATGTTTTCGTTTAGGACGAGAAATATGTCCATATTCACAAAAAGAAACCATAAACGAATGTGAACAATTAGTTCGTCATCTCAAAAAAAAAAAGGGGGTTACAAAATAGATTGGGAAACTACAGCACCCCAATAAAGACGAGAACAAAAACGACCTAACGGGAGCCATCATAATACAAAAACACCTGCCTTCCCAGCTATTTTTGGTCGTTACAGACGCTTGACAGACACCAGAATACGTGCAATATTAATGCCGTGGACATTGGCAATCTCACCCAAGAGAAGTTTGGTTCAGAATGTATTAGCTGAAATAAATAAGATACGTACAGTCTATCAGATAAGGACTTGCCTGAGTTCATAGATGGGATCGGCACCAAATCATGCGCGATAGACATTCAGCTTTGTCAAGTTTCAAGCTTGTTGTGTATTTGCAATGTCAAGTATAGAGAGGGGAAGCAGAGGGCCGGGGATAAGCTGTGGCACTCCGCACACGGTTAGTAGCATCATCAGCACTTCTCCTACGAGCACGAGACACATTAACAGAAGGGTTTTGTTTACCTCCTCCATTTACATTAGGAACCTGCAACTGCTCCAGGGTTGTAACAACTTCATCCATGTTTGGCCTGAACTTGGGTTCTGTTGACAGGCATCGCAGAGCAAGTGTAGCCACCTTAAAGGCCTCGTCAATTGAATACTGGCCCTCAAGACGGGTGTCCAACACACGGAAAATCTTGCGCTTGTGAGCCAGGTAGGGCTTAGCCCATTCCACCAAGTTGTGTTGTCCAGAAGGTCGATTCTTGTCTATTGTCCGTCTGCCTGATAACATTTCCAGCAGGACAACTCCAAAACTATAGACATCACTCTTAGCAGTGAGATGACCTACAGTAGCAATGATTTTAGCCATTAACCTAAAAGCTGTTAAGCTGAATCTTGAATAATTAATGAACGCGGATAAGAAAACACAAATGGTTCAGCAACATGAACCCCACAATACCAGTGGCTAGATATTCAGGAGCTGCATATCCGTAGGTTCCCATTACCCTGGTTGAGACATGACTTTTGTCACCTATTGGTCCATCCTTCGCCAGCCCAAAATCAGAAAGTTTTGCATTATAATCCTGCGTTCAAATCAACAAAGATATTCCTATATTCATCAAACACAAATTTTCTATTATATATTAGAAGAAAAAAAAAGATGAAAAGGCCACATACGAAATCCAGCAAGACATTTGAAGTCTTAAAATCCCGGTATATCACTTTTGTTTCGGCACTGTGAAGAAACGCAAGCCCTTTGGCAGCACCAAGAGCAACCTTCAAACGGAGGCTCCAAGAAAGAGGTTGAAAATATGAACCTCCTGTTACAATGATATTGCCAACGTTAAACAAACTTCTCATTTCTCAAGTAGAACTATGTGAAAAGATGGGACAGGAAGAACTCACTCCTGAGCAAATGATTCTCCAAGCTGCCACGAGGCATAAATTCATAGACGAGAAGGCGGTGTTCATCTTCAAGGCAATACCCAATCAATCTCACCAGATGGGGATGAGAAAGCTGTCCGAGATAGTTGACTTCAGCCTAAAAAAAGTGAAAAGAAAAACACGGTTAGGCAGACCTGTATTGTCTGCACCACTGAAAACAAACAAACTCCTCTTAACCATTACTAATATTTTTATTATCATTAGAAATAGTAACAGGTTTAATATGTAGTGATGTAAACTAATTCAGTTTGACAAGGCACTTTGAGACTTGGTTCTTGAATTATTAACCATGCTTTGCCTGTAAGGCAAAAATATTCTCAAACATATATAGATACATATTTAATTAAGTAACAGATGCAGCGTTTGCTTCTTAATTAGTACGAGCAAAGGATTTAAAGGAGTAGATTGAACTCACCAACCACTCCTTATGACCCTGGAAGCCATCTTGGTTAAGTCTTTTCACAGCAATAACAATACCAGTGCCCGGTTTGGCAGCAGCCAATGAATTCTCACCAATCCACCCCTTAAAAACAGATCCGAAACCACCTTCTCCTAACACACTGTCTGGACGGAAATTTCTGGTGGCCTTCTTGAGCTCTGCAAAAGTAAAGCTCTTTAAATTGGATGACTGCAAGATCTCACCCTCACTCCGAGGAGTCTGAGGCACCGAGACAGCCGAGACCTTGCTACTTCTGCAGCTGAGATCATTTCCATCTGTACTCACATACTGTGAATTTAACCCTGCCAAAAAACGAATGATATCAATACAAAATTACAAATAAACTTTCATCAATATCACATCAGATGTAACATTCACAGAGATATCAAACTGGATCTTCATGTTTATACAATGTTATGGATCACACTGATAACATTTACGGAGAAAACAGTCAGAGTCTCCAGGTTAAGACTTTAGACTACCACTGGATGAAAGCACTGAAGGAGTACTGTTCAATTTATCTGGCACGAGATAATTTAGCATCAAAACAGGGTAAAAGAAACTGCTTGAATATTAAAACTGAGAACAGAGCTAACCAGATTCATCTCATACATGAATAGTGAACCACCGAACATAACCAGCAGAACAGAGTGTAATTAACAAATCAAACGCATTAAACAATTGGAGAGGAGGGAAACGAAGCTTAAATCCAACTCTCCTAGTCAAAATTCTCCCTGGGTCTTTCAAGACCGAAGGAGGAAAAGAAGGGGCCAGGCTTGGGTGAAACAAGGCGGGAATTTAGGCAAAGCGAAAGTGAGAATACCCAAAGCCAATCAGAAAAAGAACCAATCAACATACAAGTACATCGATCCAAACACAATTCAAACGGCATGCACCACATTTAGGGTCGTAGCAAAGTGGAAGAAAAATCTGGAATACCAGTGTTACATGAGCTCTCAGCTTTAATTTGTGCGCTCAAACAAATTCCCATGCTAGCAACAACACCAATTCCTTGAGCCTTGTTGCCTATAGATCACAATCACAATCACAAAAAAGCAGAGCACATAAGGTCCAGCAGAAACCATGATTAATGAATTGAATACAGAGGGAGAAGGAAAAAAAAAGGGGGGGGAAAGATCTGAGGTTAAAAACAGGAAAGATGAGAAGGAAAATGCCAAGAACCTGTTTGCACTCTGCAATGAACTCGACTCCAAACTGAGAGAGAGAGAGAGAGAGAGAGAGTTTTTATATTAGTGGTTGTGCTGTGCTGGGTGGTGCAGAGAAGGTCTTGAGAGAGAGAGAGAGAGAGAGAGAGAAAGCAAGTTGACCAGGTTTGGATTAAAAGCTTGGATGGATTAATAAAGAGAGGGAGAGTTGAAGGAAGGTGGGTGTGGTCAGTCGAGTCACCAGTGCTATTGCTATTGCATTCATGGAATGGTGGAATGGACCCGCTTTTGTTTTCCTTTTGATCGGATGGGATGGTCCCGCCCTTCAATCTTGATGGTTGATGCTGCCCTGCAATTGCAATCACCAAACCTCTTCTCCTCTTCTCTTTTCTTCTCTCTCTATAAAAATTCCATATAATAAATATATCAATATATATAGAGAGAGATAGAGGGGTATTTGCTACCCCGTTCTTGCTTGCTTTGCTGCTGCTGCTGCTCCCTCGCCCGACATTTACAATTGAGCTACTGACCTTATGACCCCATTCGTCTTTATCTTATACAATCCAACACTCCATTCCACACAAATCAAAGCTCAGTCCAGAGTCAAGTCACCCTTCTCATCCGCTGGATGCTCTGCTTCCTTTCGTGACGGTGATGCTGATGGTGATGGCTTCAGCTGGCTTCGCTTAGCTGCCTTTTCTTTGTAGTCTAGCAGCCTCTTCCATTTCTTCAACCTGACTTTCTTTTTTTTTTGGTTTGTCATGACCTTATTCTTTGCCTTGTCTGGGCCCTATAGGCCTTTGCCACTTGGACTGTACTGTTGGGGACACAGCAAGAGAAGGAGCAGAAGAAGATGAAGAGCAAGACGCCAACTTATTCTTCTTCCCCCAAGTCCTAACTCTCCCATGGCCTTGTTAAATTAGAGTTCAAAACTTCAAATTCAAAGTCAGATTGTTGCAGCAAAAACCTAAACTCATAAAGTAAAAGTCAGATGGAATCCCTGTCATGTTGTAATCAAAGGACGAATGGGTTTTCATTACGTTGAATCCTTCTGGCTACTATAATTTAATATGCCAAACAGTCCTAGTTTGCTTTTAATATAAACTTGTCCGCGATTTGCATAACACATCAACAAACTTCAAAATGGATGGCGTTTGAATTATATATATCTTCATAAGAATTCCATTATTATTGACATATAGAACAATTTAGCATATCGTCACTGAAAATAATTTTTAATTTTGAAGATATTTTCACAAGACTAATTGCAGTTTTATATATAATTGTCCCAACGTGAAAATAACATGTATGTATCACGTGCAAACTCATGAAGAGGGTCCAACAAGAATGCAAGTTGGATTTATCTATGTCGGCCGTTTGGATGCAATCACTCCGTCGCAATATTCGTGGGACCATTGCAGCTAGCCTTCTAGGTTTTCTCTGAACCTCTTGTTTCATGTGACATTCTCCATAAATATTCATTCATTCCTGAATTATAGATTATATAATCTTAGCCAACCAAAAGGACAATCTCAGTGAATGAAAGAAACATTATCAATGAAAATTTTAATCGCAAACAATTATCTCTAATAACGGTAATACCCTATTTTTGAAAATTTTATGAATGAATTCTTCATATGAAACTCACCATTAAATTTTCACCTCATTTTTAAGGTGTATCAAACTAACCCTAAACCACTCATTCTTCTGTCAAACGCTGTCTTGCCCGTGATCTGTCCATTTTCTGGTGTAAGTCTCATCTTACAGCATGCGACGGAGGTTTGTTGAAGCCTTATTTGCCAATACTTGAATTTTGTGAGGCAGCGATCAGAATCAAGCTGCTCACAGACACAGTTGCATAGGTTGGGATATCATTGTTAGGTCGTTCTCAGTGGTTTGATGAACCACCTGCTTTTCTCATTGATTATGTTCTTGCATGCTTCATGTTTAATTACAGGTCACAATGTCGTCAAAACTACTTAGCTTCGAGGCATTCCATTCCGAGAAGATTGTCCAATGGAGGCTTGTCCATTTTCTTGAATGCTTCATGTTTAATTACAGGTCACAACTTACAATGGGACAATCAATAACAAATGTACTGGTAGCACTGCGCTTTTGGTAGAAGCAAAAAGGTTATGTGGCCGGATCCACTTTTCCCGTTTACCAACCCACGGTAGAACACAGCTAGCAAGTTCGAATAGCTGTCCAACTCTAATTTATTACATCGATACTTAATTACCAACCTTCTGCATATGCCTCTATATAAAATTATAAACATAGGACTCAAGCTTAAAAATAGAGAAAAAAATGTTATATAAAAGGAAACAAAAATTTAAAAAAAAAGTAATTTTTTCTGAAAAAGAAGAGAAAAAAAAAAATGAATCAACGCCTTTACCTTTGTAACAGCTTGTCAAGTATTATTTAAATGATTTCAACATTCACACGTGAGCAGCACTCTGATATCAAGCAGACAAAAAAACATAGTGTCCCTTTAATATGAAGAATTGAAACAGAACAGAATGATAATGAAATATTTTTTATGTTTTAATTTTAAAAATTTTATATACTTCGTTTTATTTTATTTTTTTTCTTTTAATAATATCAAACTTGCTGTGAATTCATATGTAAGGAATTGAGATTTAAGGAGAAAATATATGAATATATAGATTAAGTTGTGGAATTAGATCGTTCCCCTTCTGTTTCAGTGGAGTCGATTGCAACTTCAAGAGATGACTCTTTCATTTTGTAGTCCAAGTATTTTCCATATATAGGAATACGTGGTAGGAATAGAGAAAAGAAAATTCCTGTGCAGGTTATGGATATCTTGAAAACCAAACAAGAATTTGAGATGGAAAAGACGTAACAGTGTCCAAACTCCAGAACTAGACTTTTGAGGCGCGGCTAAGAAGCCTAAGGGGAACCCAATGACGTGGGATCTTGAGTAGGTGTATGCCTTGCGTTGCGTGTCCAAGCTTCTTCTCATTCACCGTCTAATCATTCGCTGCATGGACGTCAGACTCAAAACTCAGATTGATTCTCCTATTTGAGAATCATATTAACAAGACAACAAGAGAGACGATATATATCTTGAAAAAAAAAAAAGCTCAACATCTTATTACTTACTTAAAATAAAAAATTATTAAATCAAAATGCCGACTTATTTAATTCATTTAATATCTTATATTACATTTAATTGTTAGTTATCTACCATTAATTAATTTGTTAGATTAATTAACTAGTTAGTTAACTTAGTTATGATGAGAATTTCTGTATATAAGCTCATGATTATATCATGTACTTCATTTTTACTATTGTAACTTGTATTTAGATTATATTTTATAAATTTAATTTTAATTAAAAATAAATTTAAATAAAATAATTTATATTTTAAAAAAATCACATTCAATACAAAAACAAGACATAATTATTTCATATCAAATAAACTTTTGAGATTATCATCATATTTGAGAAATAATTCAAATGTTAAAATAATGAAGATAGAAAATAAATAAAAATTTGTTTCAACTTTCAAAAATTTGTTTAAATGGTATAAATGCCAACCCAAGCATACTATTAATTTTATTTTATTTTTAGTTTCTTTTAATTTTTTCTCTGTATTATGTTTTTCATCATTTTAGGCAATTAAAAGAATTACTAAATTCATTTATTATAAAAATTTGTAAATTTTTTTAAAATAATTAAAGTTAACAGTAAATTTTTCAATTTAATCCTTTAAATATTGTGTCGATATTACTTTTAATCTTCTAAAGAATGTCAATATTAATTTAGTTCTTAAATTATTGAAGGTGACATTAAAATTATCATTTTGTATACAGATAAGGATTAAATTGATGTTAATTTTTATAATTAAAGAATTAAATTGATATTAATTTTATATAATTAAAAAATTAAATTAATGATATTTTTTTATGATTAATGAATTAAATTAATATTAATTTTTTAAAAAAATTAAAATGATATTATCTTTTATGAGTCCAATGATTAAATTAATATTTATATTTTTAAAAAATTAAAATAATATTAATATCATCTTTACAGGATGAAACCGAAAGATTAGTCTAAAATTAAAGTTGTTGATAGTCCACTCACTCGTGCGATGTAAAAAATATTATTTTATACATAAATGGAGCTAAAAATCTGTGATGGTTAGCTGCAATGGAATTGTGGCTGTGAGCTGGGGAGAATAGTGTGGCTGTGAGCTGGGGAGGAAAGTGTCAAAAGTGGGGTCAGAGGAAGTGATGCTTCGTGTTGGACTGGCAGGGCCCCACGTAAACTAAGCACCTCATCCACCCAACTTGCCGCAACCCATACGGGAGTATAAATTTATTTTGTCATTTCTTCATTCATCAGTCCATCCCATTAATCTTTGCTTTTATGGGAAAATGTCTTCTGGCTTAATGCTTTATCACTCTGGCCCTCCTAATTTAAGTCTTTGACTAACAAACACCATTCAATTCTTAATGCAAATTATTAATACATAACATTTCAAATGCTCGTTACTAGTTGGATATACGAAATATATTGTCATTTTGGTTTTAGTTTTTAGATGGTCAATTTATTTATTTCAATATTTAATTTAATTATGATAAAATAATGTTATATCTTCAAAAAAAAAATTTTAATAATCTTTTTAATACTTAATATAATAAGTATTAAATAAAAAAATATTATTTAATATCTTAAAAATATAAAAAATATTTAATATTTATTTTATTTAATAATTAAAAAGATTATAAGAAAGATATAAAATTATTCTTCTAAATAATAAATTCAATTACAATCTTTGATGGTAAAATTTGAACAAATATTTGAATCCAATATCACCGGTAAACAAATCAAACTCTTCACTTACTTCTACCCTTTCTCTTTCTTTCTAAAACGACAAGTGTAAATAATAAATGAATCTGGTAAGAGTAGTTTTTTTATTTAGATAATTACATTAATCTCTCTTAAAGTCAATGCTTCTTACAGTATTACATTTTTTATTTATAAAATTATACATACTTTCTTTATTTTATTATTTACATAAAATAATAATATAAAAATTATATATAAAATAAGAAAGGTAAGTTTATGTTTTTCAAATAAAAAAAGATGTATAATGTAATAATAGTATATAAAGTAAATAATACAGGTATAATTTTTAAAATAAAAAGAGTGTCAGTATAATAAATAATAACCTCATAAGAAATCACTATAATCACCCATTTTTTATTTTTAACAATGAAATAATGTTAGGATCAACATATGTACTCTCAGATCGACTAAAATTTTAGATCAAAGATCGACCTATATTTTCAATATGGTAAAAAATCACCACCCACATGAAAGGGTGGAGCTAGACTAATTTAATTGGGATCACCATAAGAACATTTCCTATTGGTAGGAGGCCAAAATAAGAAAAATAAATTATTTAAAAAAAATTTACATTAAAAATAAAAAAATTTAAAACAGTTTTTGGTGGAGGAAGCCCGCTCACCATACACTGCCCTCCACCCCTGCCCACTTGAAAACTAAAACAGTGTTATTTATACGAAAGAGCGGGGATTGCTTGAGTATTTATCTTTCTTTGGGTAGGTTGCCTAAATTGTTAGTTTGAATTTTTAGACTTTAAATATTTATTATAAAAAATAATAATTAATAAATATTTGATAAATTATTTTAAATATTGATATCTTAAAAAATACCAGGATCCCATGTACCAAAAAAAATCAGGATATTATAACAATTATCTAAAAAAGTAGGGGTTTCGTTTTAACAATCAAATATGAGTAACATATGTACGCTTAGACTGACGTATATTTCCAATATGGCAGAAGTTACACGCCTCACGCGAAAACTAAAATAAAATAGTGTTATTTATATATCACTAGATATAAATTAATGCGAAATTGTTTATATACTTGTATTTCAATTGTTCAACCCAAACTTGTATTCTAAAGTTCACTAAAATTATATAAAATGTAAAGAAAATTACCTAGTACGGAAATAATTCATTAGTACATAAGCAAGTTTTATATTAGCTTTTCTTTAAAAATTTGTTTTGTCTCTTCTTGCTCTTTTTACAGATTTGTTCTGAACCTGTTTGATTGGGTGATTACTTGTTAGTTTGCTGTTGGTTTCGTTTCTTTGGGTATCTGACCCCGGTTTAAAAAAAAAATGTTTTCTTAAAAATAGGATTGTATAAAATAAAATTTGTATTCTTTTACTTTTACATATTTCTTAAGAACCTAAAACTTAGCCTCTTTAATTTTTTAAACGAATCTTTTTTGTTTTTGTAATAAATCATTTTTTTCATTTAATTTTAATGAAAAAGTTAATTCACACATATCCGTATATGGGTTTGGTCAATTTCAAAACTCGAATGAATTATTTATATCCCACCTGTTTTAGAATTTAAGCCAATAGAAACGGAGAGTATTCAATTAAGATATTGAATGCATCTACAGAGTTTTAGGATTTTATTCACTTAACTACTTATTATTAAATCCTGAAATGATTCAAAATTTAAGAACACTTCTCATTCATTCATAATTTTTTTTTCTATTCTTATTTATATGATAAGAAAATCAATACAAGTGTAGGCCCCCTTGCCTCCTGTTT
This sequence comes from Castanospermum australe, assembly GCA_019955255.1. NCBI lineage: Eukaryota > Viridiplantae > Streptophyta > Magnoliopsida > Fabales > Fabaceae > Castanospermum > Castanospermum australe. Next base: position 19,894 of record NSJW01000994.1, on the reverse strand, counting down.
AAAGTTTAAGAGTTCAAAACGTGAATCATTTACCACAACTTTTGAGAGTATGTTTAGATAGAGAAATATCGAAAGAAAGAGAAGTGTAATTTTTCATTTTTAAATTTCTAAATTGTGATACTTTTAAGAGTTTTTGTTAACATGTGTCATAAAAATAATATTTATTATTTTTTATTAAATCATTTTAACTTATTTAAAAAATATATTAAATATATTTTAAGCTTTCAAAACATTAAATACTTATACTTTTCATTTAATAATTTTTATATTTGATTTGTTAACATGTGTCCTTAACATATCCTAATTTTATCAAAACCCTAATTATTAGGACACATGCTAACAAAATCTTAATTTTAAATATTTATGAAAATATATATTTATATTCAAAAATTTTGCATCCATTCAATCTAAACATATCCTAATGCGTCGATTTCCATTGCATTTTCCGCTTTGCCCCATCTACGGGGGCTGAACACAATCAAAATGACATCTGTGTATCAACGAATGTGAAGAAAATGACACGGAAAACACAGTTGATAAAAACTAGGGCGTTCAACATTACTTACCCACCAAATGTCAGGGTAGTTACACTATTTTTGCATATAGAAACTTAACCAAAATCCAGTTGATCGCCTACGGATGATATCAAAGAACATATTTATTCAGTACTAAATTCAAATTCCAAGCATAGGTCACAAAGCACAGAAACAAAAGTCACGTAGAGCACTTCCGCAGCAGCTTGAAAGGCAGCATATCAGTTCCTAACTACGAATTTCAATTCTTCTTCACAGTGGCAGACTTGATGATGTCAATGAACTCCGGCTAATTACAGAAAAGTACAAAATGTTAGCTACATAAATGCAAAGCAAGAAACCAACTACAACCAAAATAGTGACAGAAAAACAAAAAAAAAAACCACCTTCAAGGAAGCACCGCCAACTAAAAATCCATCTACATCGGGCTGTGCGGCCAACTCTTTGCTGTTTCCTCCATTTACAGAACCTGCAGTTAAAATGTGGTAATTAAATAAGTCATTCATAAGTAGTTATCAACACAATCTTGATCAAGCACCTGGAAACCCCCAAGCACCAGGACAATGGAAAGCTTAACGCCTCTCAGTATTGAAAAAGTAACAATAATGAAAAAAGAAAAGGTCAGAACAGCCTCTAATGGACCAAACTCGACAGTAAATAACAGACTTGCGAGTGCTTGCCTATGGTAAATATCACCTGACATGCTTTCCTTCTTTAACTTTCTCTAATGTCTTAAAACTCTCACCATGCTTATTCTTTTACATCTCAGTAACTGCACATGATACAAGGATACAGGGTAAAGTGCAATGGGGTGTACCTCCATAGATAATTCTTACAGATTCAGCAACTTGAGCACTGACATTGTTATGAATCCATTTCCTCAGATCAGCATGGACCTAGGCCAACCACCCAACACATTGTCAAGAAAACACAATACACAACAGTTACTTTTACACAAGTATGAGATTGGGCAATTAGATGACAAAAGAAGAAGTATCAACAGTCTTATTGGGCATAAAAGCAAAGAACAAAAAGGTTTCAGACAGAGCTACACAAATTTAAAAGATATGAGAACATTGAAAATAAAAGAATCATAGTAGCAAGAAAATTTTAGCTAAAAAAATAAGGTTAATAATGAAATCTAGGCAAGCCTACCTCTTGAGCCTGAGCAGGAGTTGCAACCTTTCCTGTCCCGATGGCCCAAACTGGCTCATAGGCCAAAACAACATTATCCCAATTTGATATTTTAGCTGCAAATAGAATTACGGTCAGCAACAATATTGATTACCAACAAAATAGTAAGTCATGAAATAATGAAAATCTGTTAATGCAATTAGAAGTGTTTTTCTAACCAGAACTGCAAAGGCTTCCATACAATATTTGTGAGAACAGCATCTCACAGAGAAAAGACATACAAAAGAGGTAATGAATATGTAGAACATTAAACCTTATGAATGTTTTGGGGGGGAGGGGGAGGGGGAGAGAATGTACCTGCAATTGCTTTTGTTTGTTCAGCAACAACAGTCGTTGTAGCACCAGCTTCACGCTGTTCAAGAGTCTCCCCAATGCAAGCAATAACTTTCAGACCTTGTGAAAGTGCATATGCAACTTTATCTCCCACAAACTGTAATAAACAGCGGGGCAGTAAAGAGTGCACAAATATAGTTAGTAAATGTTAAACTTGTGTTAATGCAAGTAATTCTACAAAGTGGAGCTTATAATGAAACCAACATAAATAGAACATTTTAAAAGATACACCAAAGGAAATTGAACAGTTTGTACCTCATTTGATTCATTTAAAAGCTGCCTTCGTTCAGAGTGACCAAGAATAACCCAAGGAATTCCCAAATTAACAAGCATTTCAGCACTGTTAACACAACAGACATCAAGACTATCAGTGGTCCATTCAAAGCAAAGACATGCAATAGACATAGATTAAAAAATGGGTAAAAGCTTCACGAATATGTGCCTCACTATTAAGAAATTACCAATACAAGAAAGAACCTTAGTTGTTACATAATTTAACTGAACATGGAAAGATCAGAAAGACTAAGTCATTAGTAATAGAACTTAACACTATTGAGTAGCAAATCAATCCAAGCTGAATGTAAAGCACCAAAGTGAAATGAAATGAAGAACCAACTGATGGCATACCTAACCTCTCCAGTAAAAGCACCACCTTTGCGAACCCAGCAGTTTTGTGCTGCGACATGGAAATCGGACCGCAGTAAACTTTTTACAAAAGGAAGGAAAACGAAGGGAGGGCTCACAACAACTTCTGGGAAAAAGAAAACATGTTTATTAGCATATTTAAAATAACGACAACAACTTCATTATCAACAACAACAACAATAATTGGATGAACTTATTTGAGAAAGAAATAATTGAAGAGAGAGGAATACACATAATGGATATATGATACCAGTAAAACAACTGTCATTGATTCAGTGTTTGCCAGCAACTTGATCTTAGTTGAAAAGTTTTGGCCCATATTGATAAGCAAATATATCATTAAAAAATATGCATATAGTACAAACAAGCAGAGACACCATCCATGTAATTACATGTTCAGATACTCAAAAATGTCATTGCTTGGAAGGATTTTTTTTCCTTCACTACTAAATAGCTTCAGCAACAGCAAAAGAAGTTATTTCTGCCTAAAGAATTTAAATATCATTAAAATAACTCAAAGGGCTCCATTGCAACGTAAATAAGTGGTTCTGCATTAAAACAAACAGATAAAGAAATTTTTAGCGCTTGGTACTTTTGTGATTAGAATCCTCAAGCCAAACAATGGTCCAAATTAATAGTGAAATTATCTTAGCCAGATAGACGGTTGCCAAGTCTAGCATAAAGTGAGCTAATTATAAATCTTGCTTATAAAAAGAAAGAAAAATGTCAGAAGCTTACTAAGACTCACCCACAACATCATCCCCGGGGACTTGACCTTCGTTCAAAGTGGTAACAATCTTCTTCACCTCCTCAGTGGTCCCATTCTGCAACAAAGGTCAATTTGTAACATCAGTTATGCATCACTTTAAGAGATTTCAGAACACGGGTGGATTTAATTGCTTCAATAATATGGGCAACAAGAACAGATCCATAAAACAAGTTATACCAGGCAATTAGAAATGCCATGATATCATGCATAAGCGATTCTCATCAACAGAAACAAGCCGTGCTCGCATTCCAGATAATCATAATAAGTTCAATTGGATGCTTCCTTTGTGCATATCTCTAGGGAGAAGGATCTTGGATCCCAAGGGTGTCACTAGTCACTGCTGTTTGATCGGAGAAAAAAGGGTATCCGTACCCCAAATTCAGAAATTCACATGATCCCACATGAATTCACAAACAGAGATTAACCCAACCGATCTGGTAGCTAGTAACATAAGGGATCTTGGTTCTTAAGACGGTTTCATAGCTCAACCTAAAGCAGTCTCAAATGTCCATCGAGGTTCAAAGAAATACACACCCAAAAAAAGAAGGGAAAAAAAAAAAAGAGAAACAGAAAATGGTGAAGATGGTGAAAGGACGATAGAAACATACGCATTTCCAGTTGCCACCAACGAAGAATTTCCTGCCCATGTTTTGTCTCTCTTTCGATTCCCACGAGAAACTGAAAAACCACACCCGCTGTTGTATGGTCGAAATGAGTGTCGAAACTGGCTTGTTAGCCTTTATAGTGCGGATAAACCACATATGCTTAGGGCTTTTTTTCTTTCTTTATTGTTTTTAAGGAAAAAAAAGTTTAGATATTGATATATATTTTTTTAAATTCAAAGCTAATGAATTTCATTTTTTTTAATTCACATGCATGTTTCCTACAAATCTATTTATCATGCAACAACAAAAAATTTAAGCAACTATTAGTGTGACTTTTTCATATTATTTATAATTAAAAAATATTATTATGATAAGTAAATTTGTTTTACTTCTATCAACAATGTTTAACTATTTTTTAAACAAATGAGATAATATGATTTGCCATAATTTAAAAAGGAATCCTCTACTTACTATTTTCACATAAAAATATCGCCTTTACTTAATTTTTTTTAAAAAAATCACAATAATTAAATGTAATAAAGTAATATAAAAAATTTGTAGCCAAGTAATAATATTGCGGCAATTCAACATTTTCCAAAAAAAAAAATTATATTTTTTTAGCAGTGATCTAACATATCAATATTTTTTAAAAAAATTATAATGTTCTTGATTTAGATATGTCACTTATATTTCCCAATTTAAATTTCATCCTTACTAGTATTTCTATGTTCATTATTGCCTCTATCTATCTCTTCGGTCTTTATTGAAGTTTTAAATTGATCTGTACATTTCTTTTTCTTTCTTAATTAAAAAAAGTGTCCGATTATTATAAAATTTGAATTTTTTTTCTTTTAGTTAAAAATTTGACTAATTTTTAAATAGTTTACATTGTATAATTCATAAGTAATAAAAATTATTTTCTACTATTAATAAATCAAATTTTAATATTTCAATTTAACAACAAATTAAAAATGTCATTTTTATAGTAAATTAACATAGTATATTTTCATTATTCATGTTCAAACTTTAAATTTACATTTAAAATGATTAATTTTTAAAATGCAGAAGGCTAATGTAAAAATATGCTTTGAAAAGTGTTAGAAAAAAGTTTAACTTATGCAAAAATTTATCCAAAAGTATCTCTCCGTTAAAAACAAAAAAATATACAGCATGACGTGCGAAAAAATATGACGTGATAATAATTAGATGTCACGACTTAAAATATCGTTTTATCATAATTAAAGTGCGAAAAAATAATTACTTTGCTATTTACGTGATAATATGACGTGGTTTGGTTAATGCTTTATTGAAGGACTTACAATTTTGTATTTTATTATTATTTTGGTGTAAAAAGTTAGTAGATAGCGGAGGCTATGCCAACATGGCATAAGTTTAAGCAAAAATTTATAGTGAAATTTATAAATTGTTTATCAATAAAAGATTAAGACAAAAATTAAACTTAAAATTTTTAGAAATAGGATAAAATATATTTTATTTGATGTACCAAAAAAAAAAACACTTTACCCTCTTCAATTATAGTTTATTTTCAACTTACTTTCTTAAAAAAAAATTTTTATCACTTAAACTCTTTGATATTTGGGTTAAAGTAAAATTGTTATATTTTCTAATTAAATCAAATAAAAATACATTTAAAACTAAACTTTAAAGTGTTATGTAATAAAAATTCAAATTTCATGAGGTTTATGTGATAAAATATCCACACTTTTAAGAAGGTTATGTGATAAAAAAATTTTACTTTTTATATAAGTAAAGTCATATTTTTATATGCATATTATATGTTCTATATGAGTTAATAATCAAAATAATGTTTTCAATTTAACCCAAATATTAAGTAACACAAATTAAATTTCAAAAAATAAGTTGAGAGACTTTTTATATTTTAAAAGAATAATATGTATTTCACCCATTACATTAGTTAATTGAGCTTCGGTTTGACATTTTTTTTATTATTATTTTATCTTTTGCGATTTGGTAATATTATCTCATTTAGCTTGATAAGTAGTGGAGATCGTCTCACATATATAATTAAGTATGAAATGAAAATTGATTTCAACAATTCATTCACATATTACTTATATTTACTTCTTGCTGGACTTCCAAGCGTGATATAGTTTGGTAGAGGCCTTATCGGGATAAGAAAAATGCAAACTAGAGCAATGAAAAATGATGATATGGTTGGAGCGAGTGAGAGAGTTGGGAAAGAGGTCCTAAATTTTTAAATTTAATTAAAATTAAAAATGGTATAATATGAATGAATACAAATAAATACTTTGTTTGCCCCAAAGAAATGCATATTGCATTGAAGTTTTTTTTTAGTAGTGCTATTTATCCCCAAACCGTATTGGTGAAATTATCTAAGAACAAACACATGAAGTTGTTATTCATTTAACAAAATTGTTATATATTTAGATTAGGGGGGAAAAGAAAAACAAATCAGTTGAGACACAACACCACCGTCATTGGTAGAAATTTTACGAATCCCAATTCGTATGATTTAAGATTTCCCTTTTTCTTTTCTCTTGATTGAAGACTGAAGATTGCCAAATTCAACCAACGAAATGGAAAAGGGCAGTAAATAAAATGTTACAGAGTTTAACGCTCACTTCAGATTATTTATCTGATAATTTTATAGATTCATGTTATTTACAGAAACAAAAGCAAAAAAAAAAAAAAAGAAGTTGAGGAAAATTTTCAATTATTATGGCCACACCTTTCTCTTTTGATTCTTTTTTATTCTGAGCTGCTTTGTGTGTGCTGGGGTAGGGGGATTTAGTTAGATACTAGAGGATAAGCTTTTTAAGACTTGGCTGCAATCCGTGTTGCTATGGGTCCGTACTATTCACAAATTAGGTGCAACTAGAATAACTTTGTGGCCGTTTTAAATGTTGTTGTTTCTTTTCTTTTTTTGTAAATTGTGGCTATCATTTTAAACTTCTAGAGGAGTGACAAGGACTTCGGTAGGATAAATGGTTTCGGACGGTAAATTATGTTGGTCACCCAAATTCATAGACAACTATCTTCTTCCTCTTTTTATTTTCTTTTTCTTTGCGCCAAGACATGGACAAGTATCTTTGAGAGATCTTCTTTCCACATAAATTTGCGGTTTCTTGGCACATCCAATGCCACATGGAAGGAATTATAAGATCTTAACTTCATAAGTTGTGAGAAGTAATGACAGCCACAATTTACGACGCAGCAGCCTCCAGGAAACAGAAAAGGAAAAATCTTATCCTGGTTGTCATCTAAACACAAGCCTCAAACTTGGGGTTGCTCTTGTGCAGCCTTGTTTAAGTTTCCTTTCGTCTGTGCTTTGCTGACTGTAACAATTGCAGAAATAATAGAAGCAGTTATATGCTCTGGCAACTTTCAATTTAATGCTGACCTTGACGGAGACTTTGCTCCTACAAAGGATGAACTAAAACTCTTGTTACTTCATCAGACAGAGCACTGGCAGCTACAGATTCCTGCTTCAACTCGGCATTTCTTTTGTCAGCCCGAAGCAATTGTGTGCGAGATGGAAGATTGCAAGGGAAATAGGGGAGTAACTAACAAGCCATGGAATTCATGTCTCTGCACTCTGCAGTGTATAAACCCGAATAAAATTTAAAACAAGAAAATATGAAACGTTTTCATGGCGAGATGTTAATCGACATCAATCTTGCGTAGCAGTGCTCAGCAAATATTGAACTTGAAACCACATGCCATAGAATGCTTCAGAAATAAGAAATTTCTCCGATCATCTTCTAACACAATTTTCCTCTTGCTTTTTTGCAGGAATTTTATGCTTAAATGGGTCAACACAATCATTAAAGCATATCTCCACCTGTGAATTATGCATTCTTAGACAGTTAAACTGCAACGAGGTTATATTATTTAGAAAAAGAGTAGGCAGAATTATTAAATTTTTGATTATTTGTAAATAGTTATTTGAATTTTAAAATTATCTTAATGAATACTTAAATTATAATAATTATATAAATTAATATTTTTATCTATTTTTTATTTATTTTAAATTAAATAAAAAATATTTTAAAATAAATAAAAATATTAATTTATATAATATTATTATAATTTAAATATTAATTAAAATAATTTAAAATTTTAAAAATTATTTACAAACAAAAGGAATTTCTATACTGTTTTCCTGATTATTTATAATCATGTTCCCTCTTACAACAAGCAATAGCCAATAAGCACCCAGCAATGGCCAATAAGTCAACTACAAGAGCAAATGATCCGTTGAATGAACCACCGATAAAGGAAACAAACAACGATGCAGGGGATTGTGCTATTCTGTATGCGAATCATCTTTTTCATTTTTGTGTTTTATATATTTTCAAAGTTACACTAAATTAATCCTTATTCACTAAAAATATTAGTTCACTACTAAAACTTATCTCAATTTTATCAAAAAATAACATGTATATTGCTCCCGGTGTTTCAACTCACTCAAGGTCCAACAAGTTTATAAGGAAATTATGTGTATTTTCTATTAAATTTTTTTGACAAAAATAGTCCATTTTTACATAAATATGACAAGTTTTTTTTTTTTTGACAAATGCAGATAAAGGGATCTAGGTGAGAATTAATTCTGAGATCAAACAATCTCTAATGAAATTTAGTACACATGAGCTATAACTTATAGGCAACAAGTTCTAATTTTAATGTTTGCAATGTTTGATAGAAAATATATAATTGAAGAAAATAGAAGGAAAATAATCCATAATAATATATATTTAATATATTTTAATGAATAAAATATAATTCTCAACGATTAATTAAAATTTAAAATTGATATATATGATTTACTATTATATATTTGTATGGTATAAATATATAAATATTTTTTTATAAAATTAATATAATTTTTAATTATAATTACTATTGTCATTACTTTTTAAATTTTATGTTTTCTTGTTTTTGAAATTTTGAGAAAAAAAAACAAAGAAATGACTATTTTTTATTTTTAAATATAATCATATTTTCAAAAATAAATTTTAAAAAATATTTCTATTAAAACTCAACTGATAATATTTTCAATTAACATTTTGATGTCCCTAATTTTTATAAAGAACCGATAATTTTAATAATTAGTGATTAATATTTAATTATATATTTTACTTAATTAAAATATAAATACAACAAATTATTATTTTTGATGGGTTTATATATTTTATAATATTATTTAATTTTTTTTAAATAAATATTATCCATTAATTTTTACAAATAAATATATATGAATAAAAATTTTATCTTATTCCCCACACACACACACACACACACACACACACACACACACACACAAAGTTGTTCGATAAAAAATTATTTTTAAAAATATTATATCTTAAAAATATAAATATTAAAATTAAGTAATATTATAAAATATAATAATTCATATAAAAAATAATGTATGCTATTTTATGTTTTAAAAAATAGCGAGCACCAGCGAAGGAATCTCCGTTTCTGGTTCTTTCCAGGTCCCATTTATCAAAGTAGGAGTGCAAATTACAAAATCCTTCCCTGGTTGCACGGACCTAAAAGGAGCCTCAGCAAAATCTAAGTATAAACCAATGAACCGAGACTTGGATATCCACCCCTATCCTTCCTTTTTCTCTTTTCCTCTGTTTCTCAAGTAATAGTATTCATTGATTCAAGGCCTCCAACTACACAAGATAAGATAAAAAGAAATCAATACAAGAAAACGTAGTCGTATTCTGGTGATTGGGAAAGATGCCTTGGAGCAGGCTTTCAGGGTCGCTATCCACTCCCACGGTGGACGTCGCTATAGACATGGGCAATCCATTCCTAAACCTCACCGTCGATGGTTTCTTGAAGATCGGAACCGTAATTTCTCTACCTTCTGTTCCTCTTCTTTTTTTTTTTTTGGATATTTTTAGGATGCCACTTGCCATTGCCATCAACACCTTCTCAATCCAACGGCGTCGTTTTCTTCTGTGCTTCAGGTCGCAGCTACGCGTGCAGCTGCCGAGGATACCTACCATATTCTCCAAAAGGGTCGGTTATTCACCATCCCTTTCTCCTTCCATGTTATCTTATACTATTTCCCTTTTGGTTACAGAGGGAAAAGATGAAAACTTCAATGGCATTAGATTTTTTGAATGCTTTATATATTTTTTTTTCTTTTTTCAAGTTTCTTATGTCAGAATAGGTGAGATTATTAAAGGGTTCTTTCTTTTCTTGTTTTAATTCGGGTTATTTGCAAACATGAAAGTGTTCTTAGTTTGGAATATCTTATTTTACCTTGCATTTACTCCACTAAATCGTTTGCATTGTGTACTCTCAGCTCCCAGATTGTTTCATGTAAGCTCAACGTTCGGTTCAGTTTTCCCTGTTGTTCTGTTTTGGATTATTAATTTCCATTTATGAAGATCTTTGTCAGACTAACAAAGCATGCTTGTTCCAGGAAATATTTCAAGTCGCGATTTTGAGAAGATGGTAAGTTCATCATGATTTCATGTTGTAAATCGTGGTCAATTCTTTTGGGTGGGCCTCATTTTTAAAATGCATTTTGAAGTTTTCAGCTGTGGAGTAGTATATTGTAGCCAATTTTAACTTACCTATGATGCTTCCCCTTTTGACATATGAAACAATTGGATGAACTTCTCCATAACTTTTCAACCGTGATATCATGCATCTTCTTGATATCACATTGTCTGCATCTCAGTAGACATTTCGTTAAGCATGCTATTCTTGATACCTTTCTCATGAGAGATAGTCTTGTTTGCAGCTGAAGAAGATGTGTAAAGAAGGTGCATATTGGGGTAAGACTCATGTTGCATGATATGCGTTTGATCTGGCATATTCATTCTGTAAATGCATTAACTCCATTTAGCATTTTCTTGTTTACGCTTACAGGAACTATTGCTGGTTTATATGTTGGAACGGAATATGGGGTAGCGAGGATCCGTGGCACCAGGGACTGGGTAAGTTCTTTCCATCTGCTAGTTTGACTTACCATTAGTCCAACCGGCAGCATTTCCTACTGCAGTCTAATTTCACTATTTAAATCGACTTATTATGAGTTTTAGATTTCATGCTAGAGATTACATTTTCCTGGAATTGCCTTCAATTTGACATCATCTAATCTGATAACAAATTTCAAGCTGTTGTTAACAAGCATCGTGTTTGGCTTTATATAAATTGGGCTATTATTATATTAGATTTTAGATAAATGGCCACTTGGGTTAGTATAGCTTAAGTGGTTGGAGTGGATGGAGATTTAGTTAGAAGTTCTAGATTCAAGTTGTGGTAATTACTCTTTAATGTAACAGTAAAAAATGATTTTTTAGAAATTGCAAGTGATATGTATTATTAACTTTTATTTATTGGGTGCACCATGCATTTTATTGGTTCATTGTGATTTCATTTTTCATTGAGATCCTTACCTCAGTCCCTTTTCTTCCCTTGGATGTACTGCAGAAGAATGCCATGATTGGGGGTGCAATAACAGGCGCTCTGGTATCTGCAGCCAGCAACAATAAGAAAGACAGGATTGCGATAGATGCCATTACGGGGGCAGCAGTTGCTACTGCTGCAGAATGCATAAATTACCTTACCTGAATGAATGAAATCGGATGTCTCAATGGTATTCTTGCATGTTTTGAAAACAGATTGCGAACTGAATGTCTCTTCTGTCATCATCTGTATTGGTTACGTATTTGAAACAGTTAATAATGTTGTAGTTTCTTCTTGGATATGCTAGCTTGCCGCTAAACCTATGTTTTGATAAATTATGTTGGTCAATTGACTGTGGCATATGTTCTCTTCTTTTTTCTTTATTATTTTATTCTTAGTTCATTTTGGTTTTCATTTAGAAGGATATATTAGTAGGCAGTGTTGCTCTTGCACGCAAGCATGGTTTGTCAGTTATCAGACACTGGCATCCGACACTTGATCCTATACAGGTTAAGATTTGCTGCAGAAAGGTTTGAAACGAGAAGTATTATTCTTATCAAGAAAGAAAGCACAGGCGACATTGACTGCTCTCTTGGATTCTATAATTTGATTAAGTTGTATAAAAAAGAACTAAAAAAGCGCCAATTCTTCATCTTGAAGAAGATCAATAATTTGAGAGTTGGAAACAATGTTTATTTCATAGGCAGTGTAATTGATACAACAAATGGACTAAGGTCTAACCATCGCCTACAAACTATTACGTCCTTAGGAAATAATGAAGATATTTATAACTGGTATCTTCCAGGCATTCCTTTAGAATTTATAAATGCTCTAGTTTTTAATTACATGATTTTTAATGCAAATTAAGTGCAATTTACAAAATGGTATAAATCAATGAAAAGTCAAGTGAAGTCAATGTAAGTAATTTATATATTTTTAAATATAAATACATTTAATTTATTAAATCAATACAAAAGTGAGCGCTCTATTTATATACATAAAGCATTTACTGTTTCTTAGGGCTTTGAACAAAACGTTATGACATAGTGTGCTCCAAGATTAATCTCATGCTATTTTAGACATCCATAAATTTCAGAACCCAAAAAAAAAAAAAGATATCCATAAATCTCGTTTTGAGCACATTTCATCACTGAATTTATCTAGCAGTGTGGCTGAAGCTAGAGAGGCAAATCAACATATTATTCTCTCAGCATCTTTACATTGTAAGTGGTAGATGCAAACAGAAAGTGCTTCCCATAAGCAATGGTAGATGTGCTCTAATATCTCTACCGTCTTATTTTCTTGTTTCATAATTGATACATTATATGTTATTGAGTATAAAAGACCACAAAAAGGATACACAGAACTTGTCAGGAAATAGCAATAAAAATCAGGTCCGAAACTGCTCAGCAACTTTCAAAAGACTGTAGGTTTCAGCATCAGGCCTAGCTCCTCCAAGAATCATTCTTCTCAAAAGATTTGGATCATAAATCTTGGCTTTTAGATAAGCCTTAATCAAGGTATTATATACAAAAGTATACCTACAGTACTTAGCTTTATGACATTCTTCAAACAATCTCTCCACATTTCCTACATCGCCTTTCTCAGCAAAAATCTCAATAATTGAAAGAGTCGTCTCCAACCATGTGGTTGAATTTCTAACCCTCTTGCTAATTGTCAAATGCACGCCCAAGTGTAATGTCTTCAAAGCTTGTTCTGCCATACCTGATTTCAAGCAGCCTAGAGCAAGATGTCGATAAGTTATGGCATTTGGTTTGCACCCATTTGTCTTCATATTTTTGTACAGTCTAGATGCTTTATCAATAACTCCATGTCTGCAATATACAGACATCATAGAATTGAATTGCTCTACAGATTTTAATCCTTTTCTTGTTTGCATTTCTAACCAAAGTTCTTCAGCTCGGCTTAGCTGTCCAATTCTACCAAATGCTTCAATGGCCAACAAGTAACTTTTAGATCTAACAAAGGGGAGTTCTTGAATGATACCCCAAATTCTCTCTAGCTCCTTTTGGTTCCCCAAATACCCATACAATATAAGCAGGACTTCCAATGTTGACCAGTTATTCCCTGTCATAGACTTCTCCACAGCTTCAACATATGCTTCAGCAGCAGTATATAACCTGGCCACTACATGTGCAATAGCTAAAATGCAGTAGGATATTTCATTTGGCTCAACCTGTGCTTGTTTCATTTGACTGAAGACCTTCATCAAACCTTCAATATTATGTTCATTAGCTTCTATTTTCATCAGAATATTGTAGGTGGACACATGTGGGGTAACCTTATCGGCCTTCATCTGAGTAAGTAATTTCGGTATCATTTTCTTGCGGCTTGGTGAGGAATGTAGAATTATGAGGCGGTTGAAAACCAAGTGTGAGATGGGATGACCCAATTCTCTCATTTTTTTCATGTACTCAAGGGAAAGCCTTATCACGCCTTTATCCAAGCATGCAATCACTAAATTGTTGTAGAGCAACTCGTTCTGAAATTCACCAGGAATACGAGAGAAGAGCTTCTCACCGTGTGATATTCCATGAAGCTTAGTGGTAAATTCCAGAAGATAAGAGTAATCCAGTTCCCTAGGTCTGTAGGGCCTCTCTCTGATCATCCATTCCATCACCTGTCAATAGCCATACACGAGAAAATGTTAAGCAGTTATTAGAACTGAAAGTTTCAAACAATGGACACAAGAATACAATATATCTATTGCAGTAAACATTCACCAACCAAAGCAGAAGAAAAAAAAAAATTTAAAACCAGAATTTACCATCCCAATTAACATTCACTTAAAGAGGGGGTGTCACCTCAAGTGCGCGTTTGTTCATCTTGAGCTTCCGCAGACGGTTAATGGCGTGAAAGACGTCAGCTCCGTGAACGGGGAACCCATCTCCCATCCAACTACGGAAAGCAGACCCAACCGATTCACCTTTGGGGAGCTTCTCGATTCTCCAAGACAAGCACTTGGGGTTTTCTGGAGGTTCCGGATCGTTGCTGGCGAATTCTTCTGGTGCTAGGGTGCATAAGAATTTGAAATTAAGACGGATTCGAATGACACTCACCGCATTGGCACAAGGTGTTCGACGTATTGCTTGAACGAACCTCTCTTGTACAATGGCCGTCACAGTTCGCATGCTTCCCGGGCCGAAGAAAATTGAAATGATACCGGAGGAGAGTGCACCTCGTGCGGCCGAGGGCTATATCCCACGTCCCAACCCAGCCCACATGGCTGTGAAGCTTCAACTAGGGCCCCCAAATATTGACGGGTTTCATAGTTTTCGCAATTACCATTGGTCATTTGGGCTCTGCCACGTACTCTTTCTCAGAAAAACAAAAAAAAGATACCATTGGTGATAATTTTATTTTTAAATCTAAAATTTAATCTATCTTAATATAATCTAATATCTATTTTAATTAATCTAAAAAAAATTTCTTATATAGTTATACCGTATCTATAATTATTATTTCTCCCTTGATTTGCTGTAATATAAAAAATTAATATTAAACTATTATTTAATACTAAAATGTTATTGAATGATTTGTATGTAGAATAATATTTTCTATAACAATAATATTTATATAAATAAAATATTCACACATTGGATGACATATATTAGTTAATAGTAATAGTTAGGGAGGATAAAAATTTTTTATTTTTGGAGATCCTTGCAGAGAGACTGTTTCATTCGAGGATCTAAATTTGAAGATTTTTTTCTCGTGAAAATGGAGATAGGGGTAAAAATCTCCCCGGAACCTATTTAGGAACGGGGATGGGGACGTGAACTATATCTCCCGTCCTGCGGGGTCCTCGTCCCTTTTAAATTACCTAAATATCCTTAATTTATATATATATATATATATATATTAATAAGTTGTAACCCTTTTAGTAATTTCACTTTTCTATTTTAATATTATTTAAAAATAAAAAGTTAAAAAAGCCCTAACTTTCCATAGGTTCATAATCATATCATGATTTGCAGCATTTGCCTTCCTCACTTTAAATGATTAAAACCTTTTCTTTTTTCACTTAACCCTCCACCGTGCATTGTCGTCGTGCTACAGCCGTTTGTCCTCCACTAGCACATTGTCTATTTGTTCAGTTCGAGGTAGAGGCCGCTCACGTCCAATTGTCATCGCGCTACCCAGCCTTCCACTAGTACATCGTCTGTTCATTCAATTCGAAGCAGAGGCTGCTCACACTCAGTCGCCACCATGTCACTGTTGAGACGTGCTCCAAAACTGAAGGATATTGAATTGGTCAACTACAACTCAACTGCAACGTGGGAAGCTGGTCTGCCACTACTGTTTTTACTGTTTCAATAATGCCTATTTTTTCTCTTTTCATGTTTGCACGTTGGGCATTACTCCATATTTTTCTGGAAGTCATTTTCTCTTAATTCAGTTGTATGAAGCCTATTTATATGCTGTTTCAGTTCTAATAAACTGTGGCAAAGTTTCTCATTTCAAGTGTTTGTGTTTATATCATATTGTCATAGTTCTTTTTACTTTTAACAAATTGGTATCCAGAGCCTGGTTCGGTCTCTGACTGGGCGAGAGAAAGAGTGAGAAACACGAGAGACTAGAGAGAAAAACAAGAGAGGAGAGAAAACACACGAGAGTTTGTTTGAGATGGCAGCAAATGGTAGGTCTTCATCCTCACAGCTTCCAATTCCAGTGTTTACTGGAGACAACAACAAATATCAATTTTGGAGCGTGAGAATGAGGACTTTGTTCAAATCACAAGACTTATGGGAGTTTGTTGAAGATGGATTTGCAGACCCTGATGAAGCTGCTAGATTGAGGGAAAATCGGAAGAAGGATGCCAAGGCACTCTATCTCCTTCAACAAGGCTGTCAGTGAAGACATTTTTCCAACATTTATGAATGCTACTACATCCAAAGAGGCATGGAAAATTCTGCAAAAGGAATTTCAAGGCAATGACAAAGTGATCACAGTGAGACTGCAGACCCTTCGGCGGGAATTTGAAACCGCAATGATGAAAAATACTGAATCCGTTCAAGAGTTCCTCTCCAGAGTTAAGACCCTTGTGAGCCAAATGCGAGTGTATGGAGAAAACTGCAGCGATTATATCGTTGTGACCAAAGTTCTGAGAAGTCTAACTCCACGGTTTGATCATGTGGTTGCTGCAATTGAAGAATCGAAGGATTTAACCATGTTTTCTTTCGATGAACTAATGGGCTCATTACAGGCTCATGAGGCAAGAATCAATCGGCCTGAGGAGACTACTGAAGAAAAGGTTTTTCACGTGAAGGGGGAGCATTCTGCAGCAGAGGAATCCAGAGACAACGAAGCAAGAAAAATTGCAGGGAGAGGTCGTGGACCAGGTGCAACCAGAGGAAGAGGAAGAGGTCGTGGTCAAGGGATCCAATGCCATTACTGTAAAAAGTATGGTCATGTTCAAGCTAACTGCTGGAAAAGACCAACTCAAGCTAATTATGCAGAAGAGGCCGAATATGGTGAAGGAGAAGAAGAAGATTGCAGGCTGTTCATGACACTAGTGGAACAAGAATCTCATAATCAACAAGTTTGGTTCTTGGACAGCGGGTGTTTCAAATCACATGACCAGCAACAAAACCGTGTTCAAGGAGCTGGATGAAAACCACAGAATGAAAGTTAGGCTCGGTGATGACAAACAAATCCAAGTTGAAGGGAAGGGTACAGTTGCTGTAAGAAACAGCAATGGTAAAACCAGCTATCTCAGCAATGTTCTTTTTGTTCCAAGTTTATCTCAAAATCTGTTAAGTGTAGGACAATTGATGTCGAATGGGTATACTGTGGTATTTGATAACTCTTCATGTCTGATCAAAAGAGCAGACCAAGTTATAGCTGAGATAAGCATGTCAAAGAACAAGCTTGTTTCCAGTAGATTTTTCAAGCTTGGAAAATCATGTTATGATGGCCAAAGGAGAAACAGAGACAAGGCTTTGGCACAAGAGGTATGGACATCTCAATCTAAATAGCATGAAGTTACTGCAACAAACAGAGATGGTGCAAGGCATGCCCAAGCTTGACACTTTGGGAGTGTGTGAGGCGTGTGTTTTTGGGAAACAAAGCAAAAGACCCTTTCCTACAGGAAAGGCATGGAGAGCACCAAGAAATCTTGACTTAATCCATGCGGATTTGTGCGGACCCATGAAAGCAGAAACGTTTGGTGGAAGTAAATATTTCTTGCTTCTAACTGATGATCATAGTCGTATGAGTTGGGTGTATCTTTTACAGAACAAAGCTGAAGCTTTCAAAGCTTTCAAGAAGTTTAAAGCTTTAGTTGAGAAGCAAAGTGGACAGCATATTAAGGTGCTAAGAACAGATCGAGGGGGAGAGTTCATGTCACAAAGTTTCAACTCCTTTTGTGAAGAGCATGGTATTCATAGGGAGCTCACTGCTCCATATACTCCAGAGCAAAATGGAGTGGCGGAGCGCAAGAATAGAACTGTGGTAGAAATGGCACGAAGCATGCTCCGAGAAAAAGGGTTGCCCACTCGATTCTGGGGGGAAGCAGTTGCAACAGCGGTGTATCTTCTAAACATCTCACCAACAAGGCTGGTTCCAAACAAAAACTCCTTATGAAGTTTGGACAAGAAAAAGACCAGGGGTAAGCCATTTAAAGGTTTTTGGTTGTGTAGCTTATACACATTGATTAATTCACAAATTCGTAGCAAGCTTGATGACAAAGCTATAAAGTGTGTTTTTGTGGGATATTGTCACAATGCAAAAGCATATAGGTTATTCAATCCCATAAGTGGGAAAATTGTCATCAGCAGAAATGTGATTTTCAATGAAGAGGGACGGTGGACATGGCACGAAGATACTGAAGGAGTAATTCGTCTTCAAGAATTAATCGATGAAGAAGAGCACAACAACTCAATAGAAGATGAAGAAAATTGTGTTGATCCTCAACATCAAACTCCACCTGGCACCCCTGGCAGTTCTAATGCTTCAACACCACCAACAACTCCTGCAAGCAACGAATCATCCTCTGGATCAAAAGGACCACGAGGTTACAGGTCCTTGCGTGACATTTATGAATCAACACAAGCATTATATGTTGTTGATCCGAATACATTTGAAGAAGCAATCAGAAAAATTGAATGGAAGCAAGCCATGGAGGAAGAATTAAATACAATAAGAAGAAATGGCACATGGGAGCTGGTTGAATTACCTGAAAACAAGAAGGCAATTGGAGTAAAATGGGTGTTCAGGACCAAATATAATGCAGATGGAAGCATTCAGAAACACAAAGCTCGGTTAGTGGCAAAGGGGTACTCTCAACAGCAAGGTATAGATTATGAAGATACTTTCTCACCCGTTGCTCGCTTTGAAACTGTAAGAACCCTCTTAGCACTTGCTGCTCAATTTGGTTGGTTAGTATATCAATTCGATGTTAAATCTGCTTTCCTTAATGGTGAGTTAGAGGAGGATGTCTATGTAATACAACCTACAGGTTTTGAGATTCAAGGTGAAAAGGAAAAAGTATACAAGTTGAGGAAAGCACTTTATGGATTAAAACAGGCCCCAAGAGCTTGGTATGGGAAGATAGATTCCTACTTCATCAAGAATGATTTTGAAAGGAGTAAAAGCGAGCCCACACTCTATATTAAAAGGGAAGGTAAAGATATACTGGTTGTTAGTCTTTATGTAGATGATATGATCTACATGAGCTCATCATCTGTTCTAATTGATAAATTTAGAGCAAATATGAAGAGTGAATTTGAAATGTCAGATTTGGGCTTATTACATTATTTCCTTGGAATAGAAGTAAAACAGGTAAAGGGAGGCATCTTCATCTCACAAAAAAGGTATGCTACAGATTTGCTCGAAAAGTTTTATATGTTGGGATGTAAGGGAGCAGGCACGCCAATGAACATAAATGAGAAATTGCAGCTAGAAGATGGCACCCAACCAGCAGATGAATATTACTATAGAAGCCTAGTAGGAGGATTAATTTATTTAACACACACTAGACCTGACATTTCTTATTCAGTGGGTGCTATTTCCAGGTTCATGCATTCTCCTACAAAGCATCATCTTGGAGCCGCAAAGCGTATTCTACGCTATGTAGCAGGAACTCTAGAGTTGGGAATATGGTATGAACAATTTGGAGCATTGTGAGCTGGCTGGATTTACTGATAGCGATTGGGCAGGATGTTTGGAGGATAGAAGAAGCACCTCGGGTTACAACTTTAGTCTCGGTTCAAGGAGCAATTTCGTGGAGTTCAAAAAAACAAGCAACTGTTGCATTATCATCCTCAGAAGCTGAATATATAGCAGCAACTACTGCAGCATGTCAAGGTGTTTGGCTGAGAAGAGTGTTAGAAGAGCTTGGACAAGAACAAAGAAAA